>OY728121.1:2069453311-2070653311 GCA_963277665.1 Viscum album
AAAATATGTTATAAATCATTACTCAATGCATTGGGGTGAGATATAGTTCCCACCCCTATCTTAAATAAATCATACATGTGTGTTCCAAATGATCATAAAAAACCATATGTGAACACATGAAATGAAATTGGTATCCTAAAAATGTAACAATATCACAACATATGGATGAATGTACATGTTTCATAATAATTTCATCAAATCATTTCCTATCAAAAGAAGTGGGTTTTAATAGTATATAACCCTTGAAAGGGAAAAGAGTATCATAAACATATAACCCTTGAATGTGAAATGGGTTTTATAATCATATAAACCATAAAAGTGAAATGGGTTTCATAAAAATTGTTTCATTAAAAAGTTAACCATTTATAGAATTAATATGAATGGAACATTTGGATAATTTCCCTATAAAGGCATGAGTAACACCAATAGATGTCAAATTAGATGGGAAATAATTTGGAATGATACTTCAAAAACATTACATGAATAAATTATCCTTTTTCTTTGTAAAACTATTTTTAAAACATTTAAATTTTTGAAATCTATATTATTGAAAATAAAATTTTAAACATATAATGGATGATTTCAAATATTTTTTATGTACATTTAAATTGATAATTTATAATGAAAGCTTGAAAAAAAATTTAAAAATCTATTTTCCTTGAAAACATATAAAAAAATATTGATTTGTTTTTAATTTCATTTCACTGAAAATTCACTTAAATCATATAATGAAATAATGATAAAAAATTGAAAACCCATTTTTATTAAAATTAAATAAAAGAATCTTAGAAAATAATTGATGAACCTTTTCAATGAAATCATATAAAAGAATATTGTAAAAAATAGATAACCGTTTCACTTGAAAGCTTATTAAATAATCTTAAAAATAATTTTTAATTTTTTTGATAAATTATAAATAATTCATGAAATCATATTTTTTAGAAAAAATGGTTTTTAAGGAATACATACTTATGACTGAATAGATAGGTAATGTCAGACATTTATAAGGACACATTATTAATAATATTATATACCAAAGAGTGGAAAAATTGTACAATTACCTGAATATATTATAAAAAACCAGACATAGAGAAAATTCATAATATTAATTGAGATATAGATTATAATATTTCACCAACAGAAGCATAATCACAAACAATATCGATTAATTATGATATTTTATTAATAAACTCTTACCACTTGGTAACTTTGAATTATACATCAAATGTAATATTATGAAATTACATGAATTATTTAATATCATTAAAATAATTATTTAAAATATTTTTCATTTCAATTTGTAGTATATACACCTCGTCAATGAATATAGGTGAATAACATGGAATGTGTCTCAAAGAAGGAAAAATGAGACAAAATTAATTTACTGAAATGGTCACATTGAAACATTAACCCCATGATATAAAGATCATCAATAAGACATTTAAAACCAATAAATTTTATTATAAAAATAATATAATACATCCTTGGTTAGTAAACACATCCCATATAAAAAAATAGGTGGTGAACAAGGCTTGTGTCTCACTGAAACAAATGAGACGAGACATCCCTTAATACTTGAGTAAAATTAAAATCATGATTCCCGTGAAATAATATCATTAAATAAATCTTTATATATCATTAAATATAGAAAATTAATGATATAAAATTTCATAAGGTGTCATATACACCACAAAAAATAAGTGAGTGATGATTATGGCAGGAATCTGCCGAAAATAAAAAGTGAGATGAAATCCCATTAACTTGAATATTGAAATTATCCATACATATTCAAACCAACTATATAATAAATATAATTTTATTATAAATATTCCACGAAACCATATAATTATATCTAATACCACACATTATTTTTTTATGAATTTATATTACATGTTTATTAATAAATTATTATTAATGGTATATTTCAGGTAATATCTGCTTTGTTTTTCATATATGTTTTGACTCTTCATCCTTGATCATAAAAATTAGATAACAATTTACTTATTTACATAATGTAAAAAATTATATAATTATCATCTATATTCAATATACATGTACTCATAATAATATATAAAGGATAGATATATGAAATGGAATACACTATTTCTGGAGACAGTAGACTGTTTGTACGCATGACTACTGTTTCCATTTCATTATCGTATTAAATTAAAATTAAATGAAAAATAAGTATATGTATATATTAATTATATATGAATTATTATATCATATATATCATATATGTTTACAAAACCCATCATTTTCACAGTTCATTTTGAGTGTGAATGAATCACATCGTTTTGAGGAGGCGGTAATCCATTCTCCCACAGACCAAGTTATCATATTTAAATAAAAATGAAAGAAGGAAGGTATATGTTATATAATAATTTAAAAATCAAAAATACATCATAAATGGAAAATATATCATACAAAAATTTATTAGCCATCATTATTACCAACAGTGGGAGGTAGTAATGGAAAAATGAACAACACCATTTCTTGAGACAGTAGTTCATCATACACAAGAATGGTATATTCATTACACATTAAATGGATGTGTGTGTAAGGTTATATAGAACAATTATAACAAAAAAATAACAATATTTTAAGCATTCAATGTGTAACAAAAAAATACTTTTTAAATAAATGTCCCATTTTTGTTTAATAAAATGTCTAATTGAGTAATATTGTTACAGAAAACAAGTGCACTTATTTTGTTTTATTATATCAGATTTTATTTAAAAGGCCATTATGTATAAATATTGTTTATAATATAGTTGTTTAATAGTGAATATGTTATTATTATAAATATATAATTTTAACAGTCCAGTTGATGTAGAGAAAATATATGACTTCCTCAACCACTAGAATCGTACCCTATAATGCCCATTTATTTGAGATTCCAAGGGAGATAACTTCTCTAATATTTATCCCTGAACGAGTCCAAGTTGATATATAATTAATTAATTGTTTGTGAATCCATTTATAGGATATGTTCAAGGTCATCGAGATCATGGACCAAACAAGTATTTTCATACAGCCCCATGAATGTTTCACCATCGCTTACCTTACTCGTAGAAAATTTTCTGGTGTACTAAAAGAATATATTTCAAGACCCTATAAATATGAATATGTACATTATTATTAAATAATGAATATATTTTCATCCTATTAATTCTAAACATTAAATGATTTTAATTTTGATACAATAAAGGACACATTTAATTTTCTATTTAATATTCAAATTCAATTAATGGATTTATGAATTAATGTAATTTTGAAATAAATAATATTTTAATATTACTAGATAAATTAATATATATATGTATGATCATATAATTATTTTGAAGTCAAATGTAATTTTAATAAGGTTTCAAATTTTTTGTTAAAATCCTAGGATTTATTAAAAAGAGTTTACTTTTTTTGTATGAGAAAATCCACATATATATTAAATTATTTTTTTTAAATTAATATTATTTTTCTAATCATAATTTTCAAATAATCCAATGGTAAATTTTTTAAAATTTTCTATCATAGTCTAATTTTTGGGGAAAAATTAAATATTGTATATATATAATTTTGGATTGCATTCATAATAATGACCCAAATCTGACGAATTAATTACTATAAATATGATCCATGATAAAAAAATACCATTAAAATAATGTGAATATAATTTTTTTCTTTATTTTTTAAATCTGTTATGATTCCTCCAAATCAAATAATTTATTTTAATGTATTAAATTATTTTCTTTAAGAGAGTGACACCCCTCCACATAAGCAAGGGAATTAATTTTTCATGTTCGACCGTTGATATTATAAAATAATTACAACCAATCCCTTTTGGGAAAACTAGTGGATGATTTTTTTTGGATATTTTATTACAGGGAGACCCAAAAAAAATATTGAAATCTCCCAATATTCATATATATTCCCACACAAGATCCAATTTGTATTCACTCAAACTCCTTAGATTATGAAACAACTCTTCCATAAGCTCATTATTTTCCTCCCAAGGTGCCCCAAGCTCTCAAGAACCCCCCCCCACTAAGCCATTGGAGTCACACCATGTTCATCAAGATCACGACTCAAACCACGTTTTCCAATATAATAAATGAAATTTCAACCAACACACACCTTACAAAAAGGGAGTAATGTTTTTTATTAATGGTATATGTATCAAGGCCCCATAAATATGAATATGTACTTCTATATAATAATGAATATATTTTTATCATCTTAATTTTACAGTTTGAATAATTTTTAGTTTGATACAATAAATCATAAAATATATTTTTTATAAGGACCCGACCTTAAGAATTACATAATCTTGAATTAAAAGAATAATTCATCTTGAGGATCTTTTTAGGTTTATAGTTTTAGATAATTAGGCCATAAATACTACATTGCATCTCAGAAATTACAAGGTAGACACTTCTACTCCCTTTCCATTTTTTTATACAATAAAAACTCGTAAAAAATGAGTCATATCTATTCCGATATTTTAGACAGCCTAACTTTTCCTTGATCCCATCCTTGACCCTATTCATCTTTAGGTCTGGTGAAAAACATTTCAAAAATTTGGATGAGCATAAAAAGCTCAGTAAGGGTTATAAAACAAAGAAATAAAGCATCAGATCATCATTACATACATAACGTAATCTCTTTAACATACCTCAAGAAATCATAAATTTTGGAATAACACATAGAAATCATAAATCATAAATATAACCGGTGGCATCTATATTGAACTTACATTGTATTTATCACATCTATGTAGGGAGTTACAATTGGAAAACACATCATAATATATTTCTTAAATATATTATGAGAAACATTCACATTTACCTCTTTCACATTAACCAATGAATTGGAGACCAATATTGTAAAATCCCAAGTAAGTAATGAATAATAGATATTCTTATCTATGTCTATTAATGAATTAGATAGTTTTTTAGAGGCCTAAAATGAAAATAAATCCAATCTTAAGCATGGAATACACTAATATTTTTTAAAGGATTGTTTTACTGCCTTTTGATGGAAAACCATTTTTAAATATATCATTTGACAATTTTATAAGCTATGTTTGTCAAAATAAACTTATTCTTTATTATTGGGACATCAAAATTTACTTTGTGTGAATTTTTGGTATTTTCTGACAATGTTCATTTTTTTATGAATAGTGAAAAATATTGTATTTTACATCAAAACTGCTTTTTAATCTACTTTTTTTATATGATTAGATTATCTTTTGAATTGGTTTTAAAGTAAAATTAGAATATATTTTTACAATTTAATCCAATGGTTGTCATTAGGATTAATTTCACTTTCTAATTGGGCATAAACTAATACCAAACATTTCATATATATTGTTTCAAAAAAAACCTGCTATTTCTTTTGACAACGGGAATTATTTTTAAATCAGTTATTGAAATTTCTATGTTTGGAATTTGGTAAAATGGATTACATATTTGGAATCTGATGGTCCAAATTATGTAATCAAGACTCTTTTGTTTTTGGACATTATGAATAGTAACGACGGTAATTATCTTTAATTATCTTTATTAATGAGTAATCAGGAAGTTAAGGATAATAAAATGATATCATAATAATACAAAAAGACCCCAAAATGTGTCCTAAGGCTACTGGTTGTCTAATGGCCGACCATGGGACGCCTTGTGCCAAACTTGGGGGCCCCATGGAATCACTTTTGTGAGAAAGTGACTTTTTATCTTTTTATTTTTAAAGAATGTTAAATGTGACAAAGAATGTTTCTCCTAAGTAAAATATTTTTAATTTTGTCTACATATATGATCTTTTGGACTATAAATATTCATTAGAAATCTAAAAAGATTTCCTATATCATGATATTTTTTTAGACATTAAATTTATTAAATTATTTACGACATCATGATGATGAAGCAATTACCTCATTAATAAAGGATTTAAATAAAATGAAATGAAAATGTGAAATCTATGACCTAAACATGTCCAAAACCTATTGGATGGGTGGATTTCTAACCCTTATCACCTTACCCTCGAATAAAATCAATGTGGGACCTTTTTAATCTGAAAATAATTTCCATATAAAGTAACATTTCTTTACTTTCCAAGAGTGCCCCTCCTCTCCTCTTATAAAAGGCCCCCACCTCTACCTCCTTACCCACACTCCCAAAGCCTTTGGCTCGTCCAACCCCTGCCCATTTTGTCTCTCCACATCCCTCTATTACTCCTTGAAGCCTCACTTTGGGAAGAAGGCTTCCCAAGGAAGCCTTTGAGCTCAAACCAAAGGGAGTTACCCGATTTTAAGTTAATGTCTTCACTTGAGTCATTTTGTTTTATTTTGCTTCTCCAACCCCCTAAAATCATTTTATTCATTTCTTTTGTAACAACTCCAGTATCTTCAATATACAAGGATGTTGTTATAAGAAGGAATTGAGCTACACTTACACACACCTACATCTAATTGTTAAAGGACATACTGTTTCCGTGGATGGTGAATTTATGCCTCCCGAAACGATGATTGTTAAACATTCTTTTAACACCTTCAAAGGTGGCCATTAAGATGTCACTATATTTATATATGATATATAATATTTTTATGTTTTCCTTAAGCTTATGTATTTTTCATTTTAGGCATAACATTATGTTTTCCATTATGGGTAAACGCGATATATTCATTTAAGAAAGCGCGGACTACCGCCCCCTCAAAGTGATTTGATTCGTTAAATAACATATGTGGGACGTATAAAGGATGGAAGCATGATATTATATATGATATTATACTGGAATTATAATATACCTTTATATCATTATGATTCCATTCTATAAAATATGAAATATAAATGAAAGTAGCGTTCATGCGTACGTACGGCTTACCATCTCCATGAACTGTGAATTTCATTTCTTACATCTAAATGATTATGTAATATTATAAATTCATGTATATACTGGATATATATTATATATACATCATGATTATATTTCTGGATATAATTGATACAGGACAAATTGTAATTATAAAGGGTTTATTTTTGACTCAAGTACTAGTGATCGTTAAAACGACCGTTATTAACTTAAATAATTACATAGTGTTCATGACTTTGAAATAAGTGATATAAAAGGAATAATGAACGTGAAAAAGGTTCTTAAGCAAGTATAAATTATCTCAAGTTTTTTTATTCAGGACATTAAAGAACGATCGAGTCAAGTCAGACCCGAGGTATGGGACTTCGTCTCAATCTCCTTTCATTGAGGCATATTTTGTTTTATACACAACCACCTTTTATATGGTGTATAAACCCCTTTGAATTTTACGTTTATTCAAAAGGAATCTTTTTTATACGAAGCATTTACTAAATGAAAAAAGAGAATGTTTTTGTCGTACGTATGCGTCGACAACGACTTCTCCGCCGCCATGACCATTATTTGAGTTTTGGCTTCCTCTACAAGCCCTACCTTTTTTTAAATGAAAAAAAAATTCCATTTTTTACTTTTCTTTTATTTTGGTATTGAAAATGGTCTTCATAATGTTTTTATATCAATTTTTTGTATTGATATCTGGTGATTGAAAGGTGGAAATGTTATGTTTCCTTTATGCATGTTTGTGTGATACGATTATGTTGAGGTTCATGGGAATTATTATGAAGACGGGTGGTTCCGTGATAAACTAAGTGCGGGTGTGCCCGATATAGCTCTCCAATGCATTGGGTAATGCGATGGAGTGAAACGTTAAGGTTTCTATGGAGATATTTACGGGAATATACTGTGATGGGTATTCCAAACGTAACCAAGAGGGTTACTCCCTACGTAAGAATGTTATTAATGCCTCAAGTTACCTTTATGTCATATGATTTCTATGATTTATTCATGATTTGATGAGGTATGTTAATGTCCTTATGTTTTATTGGTAAAGTATGATTTCTTTCTTATGTATATGTGTACCCATGTTTCCTTTCCATATTTTTATATCCCTTACTGAGCTTGTTATGCTCATACCAAGTTTTTTTAAATGTTTTTCATAGGTCAAGGGATAGGTACATGATATGATGATAGTGTTAAGAAAGTGTCAAGAAAGAATCCATGTTTTATTTTAAATATGTTTCCATTGATGGGAAAGAAGAATACTATCTTTATGTAACCACGTTGTTTATATGTGGAATGTCATGAAAGTTTTATGATCTAATTCTCTAAAACTCTAAACCCGAAAATATCCTCAATGTGTAATCTTGTAATAACTCAAGATTGAGTAAGGTTTAAGGCTGGGGCCTTATAGTTGGTATCAAAGGTTGTTTTAGATAACTTTAGTAGTTAGAATTTTATTAAATGATTATCCAAAAGTATTTTTTTATGGTCAAATTGAAGTGATATAGTATTTGAAGATTACCATGTTGCTTCATCTAAGACATGTTTGTTCAGAATGGTTTTCCGTAGAGGAAACAAGGAAGCAGTGCTAGGAAGGCATGCAGAAGGAAATAACCTTCCGAATCCGCATCCTGAGATAGTCGGAATTGGAACTGAAAGGTTTGTTGTAGTAATGGCGCAGTTGAATCAAGCGATAAATGGTGGTGGTATCAATGCACGAGATCAGCCATATCAACTGCAGAGGAACATGTCAGTGGTGGAACATTTCATGAGGCAACATCCCCCATCATTAAGAGGATCATATGACCCTGTGCTAGATGAAGGGTGGATTAAAGCAATGGAGAAGATTTTAGATGTCATGGGGTGTTCAGACAATCAAAAGGTTAGTCTTTCTATTTAACATTTGGAGGGTGAAGCTGATCAGTGGTGGTCGATGGTTAAAAATATCAGGGATGCTGATGAGATTGATGCTCTCGACTGGGATGAATTCAAAGGAAGGTTTTGTGAAAATTATTTTCCTAAGACTGTTTGACTTAGGATGGAAAAACAATTCCTGGAATTGAGGCAAGAAGAAGACTCAGTGGCTACCTATGAAGAATGGTTCACTCGATTGGCAAGGTATGCTCCAAATTTTATCCGAGACCTTGATAGTAAAATCAATCGTTTTTACTCAGGATTAAAGCCAAAATATCAAAGGGAATTAGCTTCTCATGAGTTTAAAAGTTATGAAAATCTTGTTCGATGTGCTGAGAAGGTGGAAATGGATTTTTCCGATGATCAAGTGTTCTATAACAACTAGAAGAAGAAGAGACCAAGGTGGCAGGAGAAATAGAAGAATTCTTCAAAAAAGTCTGATGGTAAGAAATCTAAGTTTCCAGTTTGTGATAAATGTGGAAAAAGGCATGCTGGGGAATGTCTTCTGAATTCTGGAAAGTGCTACCGATGTGGTAAGATGGGACATAAGGCTCGTGATTGCGCTGACAACGATCAAGGTGAAGGTAAGACCAAATTTGATTTACAGTTAGTGAAATGTTTTAAGTGCAATGAGATGGGTCACTATGGAAATGAGTGTCCGACAAAGAGGTTGAGTGATGTGAAGCAGTTAGACTACAAGAAAAAAGGGGTGGTGAAATCCTTTGCAACTACTTCAGCAGATGTCGGGCCATCAAATGAAGTTGTATCAGGTACTTTGTTTGTTTTTTTAGATTATGCCAGTGTGTTGTTTGATTCGGGGTCCACACATTCTTTCATCTCTGAAACCTTTTCTAGTAAAATGGGAATACTATCTCAAGAAATGACTCCTGAACTTTTGGTAAAAAAACTTGGGGGAAATGTTGGGGAAAAAAATTTTATAAGAATCTTCCTATCCTTATCTTTGGAAAGAACCTACTTGCAAACCTTATTGTTCTACCTCTATAAGAGTTTGATGTTATCCTGGGTATGGATTTGCTCTCTATTTACCATGCTAAGATAGAATGTAGAGCTAAAGAATTTTCTTTTCAGAAAGACTTTCAGTTTGTGTACAAGAATGAACCCTTACTGTTGATAACATATCAAGTGGCCAAGAAACTTGTAAAATATGGAAATGAATGTTACCTTTCACACATTGTTGAAAACAAGGGAACTGTTCATATTAATGATGTGCCGTTGGTAAATGAGTATCATGATGTTTTTTCTGATGAGTTGCCTGGAATAATACCAGATCAGGAAGTTGAGTTTACTGTTGACATATTTCCTGATGCTAAGCCAATTTCAAAACCCTCTTATCGAATGGCTCAAATTGAACATTTAGCGTTGAAGGAGAAATTGCAAGATTTATTAGATAAAGGTTTCATTTGACCTAGCACATCACCATGGGGTGCTCCGGTTTTATTTGTTAAAAAAAGATGGTTCAATGAGACTTTGCATTGATTATAGAGCCATGAATAACATCATTGTTAAGAATAAATATAATTTTCCACATATCAATAATTTGTTTGATCAGCTCCAGGGAGCTTAGTATTTTTCAAAGATTAACTTGAGATCAGGGTACCATCAGCTGAAGGTAAAGGAAGCAGATGTTCTGAAGACTACGTTCCGTATAAGATATGGCCATTATGAATTTGTAGTAATGCCTTTTGGGATTACCAATGCACCTGATGTATTCATGGACTTAATGAATAGAATTTTCCATGAGTTCTTGGATAAGTTTGTGGTGGTTTTCATTGATGATATTTTGGTGTTTTCTAAAAGTAAAGAGGAGCATGAAAGACAATTAAGGGTTATCTTGAAAACCTTAAATGAAAAGAAAATGTATGGAAAATTCAGAAAATGTGAGTTTTAGTTGCAAGAAATTTCATTCCTTGGTCACATTGTTTCTAAAGATGGTATAACTGTTGATCCTGCAAAAACAAAAGTTGTGGAAGACATGCCAAGACACACAAATGTAACTGAGATTCATAGCTTCCTTGGTTTGGCAGGCTATTACAGAAGGTTTGTTAGAAATTTTTCATGGTTATCTAGTCCAATGACTAAGATAACTCGGAAGGGTTTTATGTTTATCTGGACAAAATAATGTGATGATTGTTTTCAGGAATTGAAAAAAGGATTGGTGAATGATCCAATTTTGGAACTACCTTCCAGGAATGGTGAGTTTGTTATCTACAGTGATGCTTCATTGAAAGGACTTGGTTGCATCCTAATGCAGAATGATCAGGTAATTGCTTATGCGTCACGACAATTAAAAAATCATGAGATAAATTACCCTACACATGATTTGGAATTAGCTGCTGTTGTTTTCGCTTTAAAAATTTGGAGGCATCATTTGTATGGAGTAAAGTGTGAAATATATACTGATCACAAAAGTTTAGAGTATATATTCTCTCAGAAAAGTTAAACATGAGACAGAAGAGATGGCTGGAATTAATCAAGGATTATGATTGTACAATTCATTACCATCCGGGAAAAGAAAATAAAGTGGCTGATGCTTTGAGTCGAAAAATTATTGCTTCATTAGAAATGATGTGTTTGGAACGTGGTCCTTTGGTCAAGGATTTGATGAACATTGGAATAGATGTTGTTGGTGCAGGAAGTTCTTCTATTTTCTTTCAGGTATCCGGGAGATCATCTCTATCAGACAGAATCAAGCAAGCACAGAAGCAAGACAGTGAGTTGCGGAAAAAGGTAGAGTTGGTTCAGAAGGGTAAGATTCCTGAATTCAATATTGATAATGATTGTGTTTTGTGATTTGGGAAGTGATTGTATGTGCCTTTTGATTCACAGTTGAAGAGAGAGTTGTTATGTGAAGCTTATAGTTCTCCGTTTTCAGTTCATCATGGCAGTACTAAGATGTACAGAGATCTGCGGGAGTATTACTAGTGGGATGGAATGAAAAGAGATATTGCTGATTTTACTGTGAAGTGTTTGACATGTCAACAGGTTAAAGAAGAGCGGCAGTTACCGAAAGGGATGCTTCAGCCTTTACCAGTGCCAGAGTGGAAATGGTAGAATATATCCATGGCCTTTGTTGTGGTACTACCGAAGACATCTCGAGGTAAAAATGCAATCTGGGTTATTGTTGATCGCTTGACTAAATCTGCTCATTTCCTTACTATACGAGATACATATTCCCTAGATCAAATTTCCTGTTTGTATCTTAAAGAGATAGTCAGGTTACATGGATTTCCCCTCCCCATTGTATCTGATCGTGATCCCAGGTTCACTTATAACTTTTGGAAAGGCTTTCAGAAGTCGTTGGGTACTGAATTACATTTTAGTACAACATTACATCCTCAATCAGATGGGCAGTGAGAACGAACAATTTAGACCTTGGAAGATATTCTACGAGCTTGTTCGATGGATTATCGGGGAAGTTGGGACCAATATCTTTCTTTGGTTGAATTTTCATATAATAACAGTTTTCATTCCAGTATACAGATGGCACCATTTCAGGCATTATATGGGAAGCGGTGTCGAACTCCAGCTTTCGGGGATGAAGTGGGTGAAAGGAAGTTGATGGGACCAGAATTGGAAGAAGATATGGGAGAAAAAGTTCAGCTGATTAAAAAACACATGATAACAGCTCAGAGTAGGCAGAAGAGTTACGCAGACAACAGGAGGAAGGATCTAACTTTTGAGGTAGGTGATCATGTTTTTCTCAAAGTCTCACCATGGAAAAGTGTGATGAGATTTGGTAATAATGGAAAGCTGAGCCCAAGGTTCATTGGACCATATGAAATTCTGGAGGGAGTTGGATCAGTTGCATACCAGGTGGCTTTACCTCCGAGTTTATCTTAGGTACACAATGTTTTTCACGTTTCTATGCTGAGAAAGTATATGCCAGATCCATCTCATGTTTTGAGTACAGAGGTAGTTCAGCTGGAAGAGAACCTATCTTATGAGAAACAACCGGTCTAGATTTTTGACCACAGGGAGAAAGTGTTATGAAATAAGGTGACTAATCAGGTAAAGGTTTTGTGGAAAAACCACATAATGGAAGAGGCAACATGGGAATCTTAAAATGCAATGAGGGATAAGTACCCCCATTTATTCGATAAGTAAATAAATTACGGGGACACAATTTTCTAATGGGGGGAAGGATGTAACATCCCAAGTAAGTAATGAATAATAGATATTTTTATCTATGTCTATTAATGAAATATATAGTGTTTCAGAGGCTTAAAATGAAAATAATTCCAATCTTAAGCATGGAATACATTAATATTTTTTAAAGGATTGTTTTACTGCCTTTTGATGGAAACCCATTTTTAAATCTATCTTTTGAAAATTATATAAGCTATGATTTTCAAAATAAACTTATTCTTTATGATTGGGACATCAAAATTTACTTTGTGTGAATTTTTGGTATTTTTCTGACAATGTTCATTTTTTTATGAATAGTGAAAAATACTGTATTTTACATCAAAACTGCTTTTTAAACTACTTTTTTATATGATTAGATTATCTTTTATATTGGTTTTGAAGTTAAATTAGAATATATTTTTATCATTTAATCCAATGTTTGTCATTAGGATTAATTTCACTTTGGAATTGGGCATAAACTAATGCCAAACTTTTCATAGATATTGTTTCAAAAAAACCTGCTATTTGTTTTGACAACGGGAATTATTTTTAAATAAATTATTTCAATTTCTGTGTTTATAATTTGGTAAAATGGATTACATATATGGAATCAGAAGTTCCAAATTATGTAATCAAGACTCTTTTGTTTTTGGACATTATGAATACTAACGACGGTAATTATCTTTAATTATCTTGATTAATGAGTAATCAGGTAGTTAAGGATAATAAAATGATATCATAATAATACAAAAAGACCAAAAAATGTGTCCTAAGGCTACTAGGTGTCTCATGGACGACCATGGGATGCCTTTTTCCAAACTTGGGGGCCCCATGGAATCACTTTTGTGAGAAAGTGACTTTTTATCTTTTTATTTTTAAAGAATGTTAAATGTGACAAAGAATGAATCACCTAAGTAAAATATTTTTACTTTTGTCTACATGAATGATATTTTGGACTATAAATATTCATTAGAAAGATAAAAAGATTTCCTAAAACATGATATTTTTTTAGACATTAAATTTTTTAAATTATTTATGACATCATGATGATGCAGCGATTACCTCATTAATAAAGGATTTAAATAAAATGAAATGATAATGTGAAATATATGACCTAAACATGTCCAAAACCTATTAGATGAGTTTATTTCGAACCCTTATCACCTTAATCTCGAATTTTATCAATGTGGGACCTTTTGAATCTGAAAAGCTTTTCATAATAAAGTAACATTTTTTTACTTTCCAAGAGTGCCCCTCCTCTCCTCTTATAAAAGGCCCCCACCTCTACCTCCTTACCCACACTCCCAAAGCCTTTGGCTCGGACAACCCCAGACCATTTGGTATCTCCACATACCTCTCTTACTCCATGAAGCCTCACTTTGGACTGAAGTCTTCCCAAGGAAGCCTTTGAGCTCAAACCAAAGGGAGTTACCCGATTTTAAGTTAATGTCTTCACTTGAGTCCTTTTGTTTTATTTTTCTTCTCCAACCCCCTAAACTCTTTTTATTCATTTATTTTGTAACAACTCCAGTATAATCAATATACTTGGATGTTTTTATAAGAAGGATTCTAGATACACTTACTCACACCTACATCTAATGGTTAATGGAAATTCTGTTTCCGTGGATGGTGAATTTATGCCTCCCGAAATGATGATTGTTCAACATTCTTTTAACACCTTCAATGGTGGCCATTAAGATGTGACTATATTTATATATGATATATAATATGTTTATTTTTTCCTTAATCTTCTTTATTTTTCATTTTGGGCATACCTTTATGGTTTCCATTATGGGTAAACCCGATATCTTCATTTAAGGAAGTGCGGACTACCGCCCCCTCAAAGTGATTTGATTCATTAAAAACCATATGTGGGACGTATAAAGGATGGAAATATGATATTATATATGATATTATATTGGAATTATAATATACCTTTATATCCTTATGATTCCATTCTATAAAATATGAAATAGAAATGAAAGTAGCGTTCATGCGTACGTACGACTTACCGTCTCCAAGAACGGTGCATTTCATTTCTTACCTATAAATGATTATGTAATATTATAAATGCATGTATATACTGGATATATATTATATATACATCATGATTATAATTCTGGATATAATGGATACATGAACAACTTGTAATTATAAAGGGTTTATTTTTGACTCAAGTACCAGTGATCATTAAAACGACCGTTATTAACATAAATAAATACATACTGTTCATGACATGGAAATAAGTGATATAAAAGTAATAATGAACTTTAAAAATGTTCTTAAGAAAGTAAAAATTAACTCTAGTTTATTATTCAGGACATTAAAGAACGATCAAGTCAAGTCAGACCCGAGGTATGGGACTTCGTCTCAATCTCCTTTCATTGAGGCGTATTTTGTTTTATACACAACATTATTTTATACGGTGTATAAACCCTTTTGACATTTACGTTTATTCAAAAGGAATATTTTTTATACGAAGTGTTTACTAAATGTCAAAAGAGAATTTTTTTCTCGTACGTATGCGGTGACAACGACTTCTCCGCCGCCGTGACCATTATTTGAGTTTCGGCTTCCTCTACAAGCCCTACCTTTTTTTTAAAAGAAAAATAAATACCATGTTTTAATTTTCTTTTATTTTGGTATTGAAAATGGTTTTCATAATTTTTTTATATCAATGTGTTGTATTTATATCTGGTGATTGAATGGTGTAAATGTTATGTTTCATTTATGCATGTTTTATGTGATACGATTATGTTGAGGTTCTTGGGCATTATTATGAATACGGGTGGTTTCGTGATAAAATAAGGGCGGTTGAGCCCAATATAGCTCTCCAATGCATTGGGTAACATGAAGGAGTGAAATGTTAAGGTTTCTCCGAAGAGATTTAGGGAATATACTGTGATGGGTATTCCAAACGTAACAAAGAGGGTTACTCCCTACGTAAGAATTTTATGAATGCCTCAAGTTACCTTTATGTCTTATGATTTGTATGATTTATTCATGATTTGATGAGGTATGTTAAAGTGCTTATGTTTTATGGGTAAAGTATGATTTCATTCTTATGTATATATGTACCCATGTTTCCTTTCCATATTTTTATATCCCTTACTGATCTTTTTATGCTCATCGCAAGTTTTTTGAAATGTTTTTCACAGGTCAAGGGATTGGTACATGATATGATGATAGTGTCAAGGAAGTGTCAAGAAATAATCCATGTTTTATTTTAAATATGTTTCCATTGATGGGAAAGAAGAATACTATCTTTATGTAACCACTTTGTTTATATGTGGAATGTAATGCAAGTTTTATGATCTAATTCTCTAAAACTCTAAACCCGAAAAGATCCTCAATGTGTAATCTTGTAATAACTCAAGATTAAGTAAGGTTTAAGGCTGGGGCCTTATAAATAGTGGGCTCACCCGCCATAGGTTTATAATGGAACCACCTGTATACATAACAATGTCCAAGAATCATAATGAATTCATAACATATAAAATAGAGACAAAGGAAAGATAACATTTCCATATTTCTATCACAATAAATCATATAAATATATTGACATAAAAAATCCATTATCAAAACCATTTTCAATACCACAATACTTAAAAGAGTATATTATATTTATTTTCCTTTTAAAAACATCATGGATTGTTTAAGAATCCATAGATCAAATAATACTCACAGCGGCAGAAATGTCATTGTCACCACTTACGTTAAAAAGAAACATTCCTTTTTTTGACTTTTAGTAAAAAACATCATAGAAAAATATTCCCTTTTTAAGAAATGAAAATAAAAACGTGTTTATACAGCAAATAAAATTATGTCTTGTTTTAAAAAAAATATGGCTCAATGAAAGTTGATTGAGGAAAAATCCCTTACCTCGTGTCCGACATGACCCGTTTATTTTTTATTCTCCAGAATAAAAACTAAAGATAATTTCTAATTGCTTAAGACCCTTATTAATTTTTATTATTCCTTTTATATCAATTATTACCATGTCATAAACATCATGTAATAATTTATGTTAGTAGTGGTCGTTTTGTTGATATTTTGTACTTGAGTCAAAAATGAACTTCTTATATTTGCGTGTTGTCTATGTGGTCAAAAGTCCGTTATATCCAAAATTTTATTCATGATTAAGATATCATATCTATCATATATATCCAGTATAATCATGTATTTATAATATTACATAACATTTAGAGGTAAGAAATGAAATGCACCATTAATGGAGACGGTATATCGTACATACCCATGCACAATACATCCATTATGTTTCATATTTTAATTGAATTAAAAAATAATGATACATAGGTATATTATATTTCCAGTATAATATCATATATAATATCCTTAACTCCATCCTTTTTTGCATCCCAAATATGGAATTAATGAGTCATATATCTTTGAGGGGGAGGTAGTCCACACTTCCTCAAATTAAATTATCGCATTTACACAGAATTGAAACCATAATGGCATGATATAAATTAAAGATACAGAAGAATAAAGACAAAATAATCATAATATATACAATATATAAATACATTTCCATCATGAGAGGTGATAGGAGATAATTGAACAATCATCGTTTCGTGAGGCGTTAGTTTGTCATCCAGAGAAACAGTATGTTCTTTACCCATTAGATGAAGGTGTGTGTAAGTGAAGTTATAATCCTTCTCATAACAACATAATACTATATTTAGGATACTATTTTTGTTATAAAATAAAGTAATAAAATGTTTTAGAGTGTTGGAGAATAAAATAAAATAAAATAACTTAAGAGAAGATGTTACTATTAAATCGGTTAACTCCCATTGTTTTGAACCGAAAGGGTTTGTAGAATTTCCTTAAGCCTCAGTTAAGGTTTCTAAGTGGAAGGGAGAGATATAGAGATCTTAATTAGGTAGAGATTGGATTGGTTAAGGGGCTTGAGAGGTGTGAGAAATGAGTTAGAGGTGATGGATTTATATAAGGGGGAGGAGTGGCTCTTTTGGAAAGTTTGAACATATTATTTTATTACATAATGATTTTCAGTTTCTAAATTCCCAACACTTATTAAAGTAGCAGATAAGATGACTCATTGTAATGCCCTGACCCCAGTTTCCTAGATTCTATGAATTCTTACGTATCATTGGAATGATCACAAAAGATCAAGTCTTGAATAACCGATTAGTTTAGTAGCACTGGAAGTACAAGATACATTCATAAGGTTTACATTACATCATAAAATGGAAAACTACACAACATTGTTTCCATAGACAAAACTGAGATCCAATAAAATATCCTTGTAGATCAGTCATAATATAATTATTTTCATCCGAGGAAAAATAAAACAAAGAAAGGGGTGAGCATAGATGCTGAGTAAGGATAACAATAAACCCAAAACTTTCATAAATGAGCATAAACATTTAAAGAAATGTATAAGACTAAAACAAAAGCCTTTTAAACTTGACCTTAAACATAATATGGAAAACACAAAATCAAATAATTCCATTTACTTATTCATATTGATATTCTACTAGTCGAAAAATCACATGCAATATCAATATTCACTTTCATAATGATAGAATGCATAATGCCAGACATTCATTACCACGTAGTCAAGGCCTTGTTCCAAGGCTACAAATAAGAGTTTGTCAAAGCCTTATTCCAAGACACTAGTTTTTCACATGAGACCTACCTATTCATTAATGAGCTATATCAGGCTTCAACCATCACATACTAAGTCCAATTCATTCCTCATATGAAAAGGCTTAAATATAACATAAATATTCATATTAAAACTAGAATAATAAATGTCAATACATTATCCTTAAACCCTGAATGGTGGAAAAATAAAAAATCCACACTCAAACATATCACAAAACCTTCAATACAATATGGAAGTTTTGTATCATAAAAAATCAACTTCAAATAAACTTAAAATCCATCAAAGGATGTTGACATAGATGAAATCAAAACCATTTTTATAGAAATATCTCTATCTATTTTGAAATCATTTAAGAAAAAATTTATTTTGTAAATATTCTTATAATCATGTAATAGAAGCTTCAACGATGTTATAATGACGGAAAATAGCCGCACCCACCATATAAGTTAAAAAAACATTCTTATCTTAATTTTGTTGAAAATGTCACAAAGTACCTTGTTTGGAAAATGACAGAAAGATTCCTTTAAAAACCTGTAATGTTAAATTAGTTTATAAATAACTTAACCCCCTTATCTAGTAAAAATATGATTTGAAATACATTTTTAAGAAACATGGATCTGGATGATAAAGCGGTCCAAGTAGATACTTATGTAAAAACTACATTGGATAATAAAGTGATTGTAGAATTAAACCTTACTTTGTACGTCTGCTAGGTCGACTTTAGGTTAACCTCTTGTATAATGTGGAAATAATTTTTTTTAAATTATTCAAGAATCATATACATTAATATGATATTTTAATATTTCTTTTTTAATAATATCTTAGTATTATCGTCATTTTAAGTGTCAACTGATTCATTTTCCTTTATATGATTTGTTACATTAGTAATGTTTGTAAAGGATAGCATGTATCCGATTAATATTAAGTAATATATTAAGTCATTAAACACTATTTTTATTCATTTAATGAAAATTAGTCTTGAATGGTTACGATGGGGAACGAATCTCATCGCGTTCGTGGAGACGGTAATCCGTACATATGCACGAGTGACAATATCATTATTTTGATATTAAAATAATATATAATTGGATGGTATATCATATATAAAGAATCATTATCATGTTATATTTATTATTTAATCAATTACAAATCATTATTTTACCCATCCAAATAAAAATGTATTGAATAACAATTACACCACGTCGTGGAGACTGTAAGCTGTACGTACACTCGTATGGTGACATGTCCTTCAAGGGATGGATATAATAATGAATATAGTTGTAACATATTTATAATAACATCATAGTATATTTAAGATATCGGAGTTATTATTTTAGAAGGGAAACAACAAAGAAAGAGAAAGTGAAAGAAGAAAGGAACTTGAAAGAGGTGATGAAATATTTACCTCTTCTTCGGGTTCTACCTTTTGATTTGATCAAAATGCATCCATAGGTAATATTTATGACTAAAATAAGGCCTCTAAGATGAATTATGTAAATTTGGGAGGGTATTTGGGAAGGGGTTGGCCTATCCAAATGGATTTTAATGATTGAATTAGAGATATGGGGGATGCCCTTTTTTAAGAGGGGTGAGGGGAACCTTAGGAAAAGCTAGAAATATTAATTTATAATAAATTCATTTTCAGTTTTTAATGGCTCAAAAATAGATTATTTAATGGATAAGGTGGGGATGGGTCGAAAACCACTCAATCAATAGGTTTTAGATAGGTTTGGGTCACTATATTAACTTTATCTTTTTGATTTAACTCTTAGTTAAATAGTTGTACATTTACCATGTATCGTTGTATTTTTATATTATATGGTTAAACAAATACTATATAGTTCCAAGAGAACCACAAGTGGTTCATTAATTATACACCTATCATTATATAAGTCTTTTTCCCAAGCCATAGATTTTTAGGAATAGAATATCAATTAATAATATAATATTTTTTTAAAAACGTGTTTATGTCAATTTTTGACACTATTTGGTATTTTGTTTTTCCTAAAATCATAACAACATTATTACTTAAAAAAGAATTCATATAACCAACCCTAAAATTCAATAGTAATCTATAAAATTATTGTAATTCTAAAAAGTATCAAATTACATTTATTTAGATATTTATAATAACAATTATTTTAATATTTCACTAATTATGTAATTACTGCATCATTATTATGTCACAAATAAATTAAATAATTTAATGTCTAAAAAATATAAATAAAAAACCATTATGTAGGAAATATTTTTACCTTTATAATTAATATTTATAGTCAAGTTTATCTTATGTGTAACACTATATTAACAATGTTTTAGTTATTAAACATTGATTTTAACTCTATTAACTCTTATTTTAATTAAATAATAATAAATGTCCTAATCTAATACAAGTGGAACTAAAGGATAGTATTTTATTCATAAGTTTCTTTTTGTCTAATTACAGTTATCCAATAGAATTAAAACATTTTTTAGAGTAATATTAATATAATTTTTAACGTAAATTACCCTATTTACGTTTAACCGTGGTAAATAAAATTACAATGTTATTATTCACCAAAAACTATTTTCATCTTATTGAAACAAATTTTACTCAGAGATATTTACCGTGTCTCTCAGATTTTGTAAACTCAACTCACAAAAGCAGTAAAATTATGTTTTATGTAAATTTCCAAATGCTAATAAGAGTTGGGTAAAGATGGAAAAAAGTTCAATAAAATTTTTATATATCTAAAGATATTACAAACTATCTCCAATGAATTATATTGAAAATTTAACGACCCAAAGTTTTTCAATGGAAAATTCCCTTCTTATATCTATGTCATAAAAACACAAAATAATGAACTACTAAGTGATAAGTGACCTTTAAACATAATTTTTTCACCCCTATGTTAGGAATTTTAAAAATCCAACATACACGGTAGTGTTCAAGATAGTTTTTGGAGTCCAATGAAACAAAATTAATATTTGGTGAATAGTAACCTACCCTTATGAATAGTAACCTACCCTTATGAATAGTAATATGAACCTTATGAATAGTAAATAAGAGTAACATTACCTATGAATAATAAAATAAAATTTAGACATCTTAGAAAGTGATAATTTGACCTTAGTAAACGTTTTTGGCATTTTAAATAATTATAATTAATTAATTAATTTAAAAGAATATTTATTTTCCTGAAATATATTCATAAATTATTGAATCAATTTCTAATTGTTTTTAGATAATTTTATAAGACCCTAAGTAATTTTTGAAAGAACTGCAAAATCAGTTTTAATTTTAAAAACTGTTTTTTTTAAGTAAATTATGATTTTAATTAAATATAAAATTAATAATATTTAGAAAATGATTTTTGAAAAATGGACTTCATTTTTGGATTCTACACGTCGAAAAATGGTTGGGGTAAAATTTTGGGATTTTTCTAAGATACTTGAATTTTTGATGAATAGTATAATACCTTAATTTATCATATAAATACATTTTAATTAAAACCCACAATTCCTGACATCACAAGTGTTGTAAGCACCCAAATCCCGAATTCACAAGTCAAATTTACTATTATTAGTCATCCAAGACTCACTATTACTTGTCTTGGGTGAAATTAATAAACTAATCAATTTTATATTAAGGAAACCCCTCTCCCCTCCACTATAAAAGCCACCCTTCACTCCCTCTTTTCCTCACACCTCTCAAGCTCCAAGCCTTATCTAAATTCTTCCCAAACACCTTCCCTAGCTCATCCCCCACGTCCAAAAGCTTCTGGTCTCATCAAAAGACCAGGCCTAGCTTCCATAAATAGGATCTCAAGAGGAGGATTCTAAAGGTAATTTCTCTCTCTCTTCTTCTTTAATTTCCTTTCAAGTTCATGTTCCTTTCTTGATCTCTCTCTATCTATATTCATCCAAATTGTTCTGTAAATCTAGTATTATATATATACTGTAATATTATGATTCTAATGTTATATTATATCACCCCTCACCCTTTCCCCCTTCCTTTTATTTTATTAAAGAGAACGTTGTTCATGTGGTGATAATTTATCACCTTCACAAAAACAACATGCTCTCTTCTTCCATTTATACCTTCAATCTGGTCATGAAACCATTTTTATGGTTGAACCAGAATGTCTTATATTTATTATGATCTATTTTATGTTCTGGAAATAACCTATGGCCATATTACTAAGTTAAATGTTAAAATGAGTTCGTTGTGATCCAAAAACCGCACAAATTAACCCAAATAATCTTCATTTAATTCTTATCTAATGATTTGTCCACATGGATCTAATATAACTCATTATAAAATCATTAAAGATTATGTAATATCATTAATTACATGTAATATCAGTTCTATATGTTTACCCATGATCTACAAAAACATCAAATTAAGAATACAATTGGACCTGTAGAGACCCGAAGCTTGACATACATTGACATTACATTACATTTGCGGAATAATTAGTACATAAGAAAAACACACAGACAAGGATCGTAATAGTTTAGTGTCTTTGGAAACTCGGAATATAATCTTCTAATCCCGGTGAAAGATCTTCGACATCTCCCATAAAGATCTTCCTTTTATTATACCTAAAACCTTTCCTTATATCCTGGAAAAAAGAAAACATGAAAAGGTGAGCTCAAATGCTCAGTAAGGGTAAACAAAAGAAATATCAATCACATCATTTTCATAAGAACATAACATTTTGGAAAACTTATCCTGCAAAAGAGAGCATAATTTCAGAACATGGGATAAATCATAGTAGTGAAATGAAATCACAATAATCATAACTTAAAACATTAAACTTTGTGGCATACACACATAATCATAGAGAATCATTTCTTTTTAGTCAAGACTCATTGCCAAGACTATCTTAGTGGACAAAGTCCCTTTCTGAATCGAGTAACCCTCGTTTCAGTCCTCTTTCACTGAACCGGTATAACCTACCATTTCAGCCATGTCTATCTCGTTAGATATAAAATCTTTACCCAATGCATTGGAGGGAGATATAGGTCCCACCCATCTCATAATGATACCATTCTTATGTGTGCCACAAGATCATAAATCATACATCATTTCATAACCCATGTAATAAAAATGGGAATCTTAAACATCGTGACATCATAAAACAATTCATATAAGATAAAGGAATTTATAAAAATAATTCCATCACAACAAAGTCAAAAAAATGTAAAAATATGGATAGAAACATAACCCTTTATTATCTTAGATGGAAAATAATTTTGATAAAACACTTGAAATGAATTCTTGAGGAAAATATCCTTTCTTCTTCAAAATCAATTTCTTTTCACAAAACATCATTCAATTTTTAAAGAAATAGATTTTATTGAAAATAGTCATGAATTCTTCTGGAGGAAGGTTAACGAAAATAAGGCTTTATAAAAACGTAAAAATCCGTTCTTGTCGTTTAAGTTAAAAAAAACATTCTTCTCGTACTTTTGTCGGAAAAGTCAAAAAGTACCTCGTATGAAAAAACGACAAAAGATTCCATTCATATCTTTTACTAAAAACTCACCTAAGGGTAAAATAGGATTTAAAAATTTGTAGGTGAATGGAAATAATATTACATATTGAGGAAACATGGATGTGGATGATAAAATACATCCCAGTAAATGCCAAAGTATAAACAATCTCGGATAAAAATGAGATTGTGATATTTCCCTTACCTTAGGTCCGATTTGCTTCGTAAGTGTCCGAACCTCCTTTATAATTATTTAAATAATGTCATTTACTTATTACAGAATCATATTCATTGTTATGATATCATATATGGTTCACTTATGACTTTATATTACCCGTTCTTTTGTAAATTCCATGTTAAAGAGCGTTTTGGGTAAAATTGTTTCATTTGTCGTCCGTGTTTTGACTTGTAATTATTCATATGATTACTTAGATCATGATTACTTAATTCCAAAACATAAAACATGATTTATATATATATATATATTCAGGATATACATATTTATAATAAATCATTAAAGGGAAAGAAATACACCGTTCATGGAGACGGTAGTCCGTACGTACGCATGAACGCTGTTTTCGTTTCCTTATTGAATTGAATGGAATTAAGTAGATGACATACATATAAATATATAAATATATCTAGTATAATTATTATGTCATATATTTCATTAGTACATATTATATATACTTTAAAATCATTCATGAATGTTTAATCATTGAGAATGAATCTCATCGCATCGTGGAGACGCTAGTCCGTACGTACGCACGAGCGATGATATCATTCCCATGGTCGTGGAATTGTGTTGAAGTGTATGTATACTATTTAAGTATCAATATCACTATATAATAATCATATATAGTTACTCATTACACCATTATACTCATCCTTGTAAGGTGATGGTGGAAAATAGATTACACCACGGCGTGGAGACGGTATTCCGTACGTACGCACACGCGGTGATTTCATTTTTCCGTAGGATGGATAGAAGGTTAATTAGGGTTGTTTAATATTTATAATAACATATCAGTATGTAAGTAATACTGATGTTATTACTTTATCATGAAACAAATAAAGAAGAAGAATTTGAAGAAGAAAGAAATTAAAAAAGATCGGTAATTTATATTACCTCTTTTTTGACGCGCCTTTTCTTAACCTCCACTTAAAGAACTAAGGATGGTCTTTGAAGAAGACTAGGACCTCTATGATGATACTAGGGAAGTGGAGTATAGATTTTGTTAGGGGTTGTTCGAGCTTGAAGTCTCAATGTTGTGTGAGGAAGAGAGGTAGGAGGTGCCCTTTTATAAGGGAGGAGAGGGGCACCTTAGGAATATCTCAAAATATTATTTTATATTAAAGTCAAAATCGGTTTATAATGGTTACAAAGGGTCTTATTTTGAAGGTAAAGTGGGGATGGGTAGAAACCTATCACCCAATAGGATTTAGACAAGTTTAGGTTATTATTTTAACCTTATCAATTAGATTTAACTCTAAGTTAAATAATTTAACTTTTACCATGTCTTTTTGTTTTCTTAAACTATATGGTTAATAAACATACTATATCAAGACAAAAGAACCCCAAGTTGTTTATTATTAATATATATAATCTTATATATGTCATTTGGCCGAACCTTAGATTTTTAGGAATAAAATAACAATTAATAATATAATATTTGTTTTAAAACCTATTTTATGTCAATTTTGACACTATTTGGTACATGATTTTTATGAAATTCATAACAGAATGATAAGTTCGAACCAAGTTACTTAAATCAACAATAACATGTCATATTAACCTATAAAATTAGTTTAAGTCATAAAAAGTCTCAAATTACATTTATTTGAGCATTTATAACATCAATTATGTCAATATTTTATTAATAAGACAATTACTGCATCATCTTTCTGTCATAATAAATGATAATTATTTAATCCCTAAAAATTCTAAATAAATTCCTATGATGTATATAATTGTATTATCTTTTTTTAGACTATTCATGTTCGATGTTTCATGAAGTTTATCACTAGATTAAAATTATTATACTTTTATGCATTAAGAAAGTGACATGTTGTCACATTCTTTGGTTTTAATAATAATTAAATTATTTTCATTGACAAAATTTAATTAAATTAATCTAATCCGACCCTTAGGTGATATGGGTCGATTTTTAGTCATCCAGTAAGATTTTGACATTTGTTAGTTTAATTTTAAAATATTATATTTACCCTTAATTACCCGATTTACCTTTAACTATGGTAAATAAAATTTACCGTAGTTACTATTCATAATTCCCAAAAATAAAAAGTATCCTATTAACATAATTTGGACCCACTTATTCCAAATATGGAATCCATTTTTTAAAATTCAAAACACATAAGTTGCAGAAATTAAATTAAAATTAATCCCATTGTCGAATAAAAACGGGTTTTTGTTTAAAACATTGCAAAAGATTGAATTGATTTAACCTACGAATTCAAGGTAAAATCAATGCTAATGACATACATTATATTAAATGGTAAAAATATATTCTATTTATACTTTAAAACCATTCAATATTATAATTTAACAACATAAGATATTACGATGAAAAAAGTTGTTTTCAATTAAAATATAGCGTGTTTTTACTATTCATTAAAATGTGAAAGTTACCAGAATAATATGAAAAATTTATCCAAAGTAAATTTTTATTTCTTGATTCCAAAGAAGAATTTTATTTTGTCAAATTGAACTTATAAACATGTCAAAACCCAGATTTAAAGTTGGTGCACCATCAAAAGGCGGCAAAACTGCATTTTTGGAAAAATACATATTTTACCCGAAAAATTTATTTTGTTCTTATACCATGTTCTAGAAATGTGTAAGATGAACAATAATGTTATAAAATTCAAAATTTATTTAATACTATTCATAACGGCTAGTTCATGACAATATTATAATAATATAACATTGTTTATTAAAACCTGGTATTGCGTACAACACATGCTATCGAGGAAGGTCGTGATTGCGTGTAATGCAAGCCACGTCAGGGTTGCGTGTTGTTAAAGAATCCTTCGTTGTTTTGTATAACAGAATCCAACCATATTTCATTTATACATTTAATATATATATATATATATATACTCAATGTTGCGTAGAATAACTATTATCAAAATTGTGTGTAACACGGTCCAAGAATAGTGTTGCGTATACTGCAAGCTAATACGGTGTTGCGTATAGCGCAAGGTAATCTTGGTGTAGAATACAACATAAGACATTAATGAAATTAAAATAATATTTTTCATAAAATCTCAGGGTGTTACATTCTACCCCCCTTAAAATTAATTTCGCCCTCGGAATTCGTCGGGGTTATAAATGGTTTACTATTTCAAAGTTTCGTTGATAGAAACCCACATCATAAAAAGGAATACCAAAACTTATCTTTAAAAACAAAAGTATGAAACGTAACGGTTACCCAAATTAACTAATCACTGGGTTTCCACATAGGTGAAAATATGGATATGGAAGAGAAATCTAACCATCATGTTCTGATGGAGAGTGGTAGAGAACATGGTGATGGAAAATCTAGAAATCACAAAGCCATAAATTTGTGATGATCTAAGGTACCATCTGATTCATCAGATATAAGAGCACTAAGACAACATTTTTGGTTTTCAAGATCATTTCCCTAAAGTTGATGAAATTGGAATTAGAAGAAATACTTTCGTGATTTTGGTATAGTCTCACTGTTTTTCATTCTTTGGACAATTTCCACTTCATCTCTTAAAGAAATGAAGTTGAATTTGTCATTCGTGATGTGTTAGAAGATCATGTGATAGAACGATGGGTCATTCCATCTATCTCAAACAAAAGGTTAGAAAAGTTATCAAAAAAAATACATAAGTCCATCTATAGTGATATTAATCATATATGGTTCCTAAAATGAACTTAAACTTCACATATCATACTGCTTAATATAATAAAACTAGTTTCTACTAAACAGGGACTTCCTGTAGGTCAGTGGTAGGCGATAAAGGCCAGTCGCACTTCGGTTGTGGGTTCGATTCCCACAGCCTTGTCTGAAGCGATGGGCTGTCGCCCGTCCTGCAGGTTGTCCTTTTCTAAAACTATATTACTATAACATCCCATCAATAATATCGAAAAACGTTTTATCCAAACTTATGTCCAACATAATCCATTCTAATCTTTAGGCTTATCTAAAATACTTCGGTCCAAGCTCATAGTATAATGAAAAGGATTACTTGAAATGTCATAGAACAATCACGTGAATGCCATCATTTATCTCCCATATATCATAAGATATATCTTGTTGGTCAAATTACAATCATGTGAATACCTTAATCATGTATTCTCTTGAAGAATGAATACCCATTGAACCTTAGTGAAAACATAAATGCTGTCAGAAGTTAACTCTTTTAACATAGAAAAATCCAAAAATACTATATACTCAATCCATTACATAACCTTCTCCTTATATCAGTCATGAGCTCATGAATACTATCAAACATTTAATTTTCTCCTTATCCCTTCATTATGCGCATATCATCTACATTCCAAAAATATCTGAATAACCTTTCACTGATACTGGTAACATTAATCATACACTTTCAAAACTCAAGGAAAGACAATAGTGTAACAATCCTTAGATGTCTCTTTATTCCATAGTACCATAAGATTACTTATACAACATTACACATGATAAACATGTAATCATTCTACTACATTCTTAAACCATTGACCGAGCTTCAACAATTCTTTCATCTCACATATCATTTGTAGTCTCTTCATCATCATCCACATAAATACTTCCCATACGACCATACTGATTATCTTCATGAGACTTTCCCTTAGGGAATTGGTTTGCATAATGCCCGTACATTCCACATTTAAAACATTTAACCATTGTTGATGTCGTAGCAATACCATTATCCTCATCCATGTTGTTATCTGAACCTTTTCCTTTGCATTTACTTGCTTTGTGTCCTTCTTTTCCACACCCAAAGCATCTTCCAGTTCCTTTGAAACATTCTCCTTGATGCCTCTTCCCACATGATTTACATAGGGGAAATTGAACATTCTTTCCTCTATGATCATCATGAAACTCCATCTTTCTCTTATTAGCCGCGTCAGGAAACGTACCAAATTTTACTTTATTGATCATATTATGAGATTGCTGATTCGGAATAATAATGATGTTTGGACATCCAAATCCCATTTCATTATGAAGAATATCATTCCATTGTCCATCATATCCTCCATTATCGTGAATCATCTTGTTTCCATCCATTTTCTAAAACCCAAAAAAGAATAGTGTGAGAGAAAAAATCATGCTAGGGGAAACAACATAATAAAGTGGGAGTAACCACAATATCTAACATCTTATGTTAAATTCTATGATCGTTACCGTAGTTCTAGGACTGTATCCTATACGTATACTTATCCTTAGGGACATCCCTAGATATACCTTATAAATATCTCTAGGGATCTCACTAAAGTTCTCGCATCCTTGTTTCCAAATGTTGACTAAACCTTTCCTATGATACCAACTGTAGAGACCCGAAGCTTGACGTAAATTGACATTACATTACATTTGTGGAATACTTAGTATATAATAAAAACACACACATAAGGATCGTAATAGTTTAGTGTCTTTGGAAACTCTGAATATAATCTTCTAATCCCGGTGAAAGATCTTCAACATCTCCCATAAAGATCATCCTTTTTTTATACCTAAAACCTTTCCTTATATCCTGGGAAAATGAAAACATGAAAAGGTGAGCTCAAATTATCAGAAAGGGTAAACAAAAGAAATATCAATCACATCATTTTCATAAGAACATAACATTTTGGAAAACTTATCCTGCAAAAGAGAGCATAATTTCATAACATGGGATAAATCATAGTAGTGAAATGAAATCACAATAATCATAACATAAAACATTAAACTTTTTGGCATACACAAATAATCATATAGAATCATTTCATGTTAGTCAAGACTCATTTCCAAGACTATCTTAGTGGACAAAGTCCCTTTCTGAATCGAGTAACCCTCATTTCAGTCCTGTTTCACTGAACAGGTATGACCTACCATTTCGGCCATGTATATCTCATTAGATATAAAATCTTTACCCAATGAATTGGAGGGAGATATAGGTCCCACCCATCTCATAATTATACCATTCTTATGTGTGCCACAAAATCATAAATCATACATCATTTCATAACCCATGTAATAAAAATGGGAATCTTAAACATCGTGACACCATAAAACAATTCATATAAGATAAAAGAAATTTATAAAAATAATTCCATCACAAAAAAGTCAAATAAATGTAAAAATATGGATAGAAACAGAACCCTTTATTATCTTAGATGGAAAATAATTTTGATAAAACACTTGAAATTAATTCTTGAGGAAAATATCCTTTCTTCTTCAAAATCAATTTCTTTTCACAAAATATCATTCAATTTTAAAAGAAATAGATTTTATTGAAAATAGTAATGAAATAATTTGGGGGATGCTTCATGAAAATAAGGCTTTATAAAACCGTAAAAATCCGTTCGTTCCGTTTACATTAAAAAAACATTCTTCTCGTACTTTTGTCGGAAAAGTCAAAAAGTACCTCGTATGAAAAAATGACAAAAGATTCCTTTCATATCTTTTAATAAAAACTCACAGAAGGGTAAAATAGGATTTAAAAATTTTTAGGTGAATGGAAATAATATTACATATTTAGGAAACATGGATGTGGATGATAAAATACACCCCAGTAAATGCCGAAGTATAAACAATCTCGGATAAAAATGAGATTGTGATATTTCCCTTACCTTAGGTCCGATTTGCTTCGTAAGTGTCCGAAACTCCTGTATAATGATTTAAATAATTTCATTTACTTATTAAAGAATCATATTCATTGTTATGATATCATATATGGTTCACTTATTACTTTATATTACCCGTTCTTTTGTAAATTCCATGTCAAAGAGCGTTTTGGGTAAAATTGTTTCATTTGTCGTCTGTGTTTTGACTTGTAATTATTCATATGATTACTTAGATCATGATTACATAATTCCAGAACATAAAACATGATTTATATATATATATATATATTCAGGATATACATATATATAATAAATCATTAGAGGGAAAGAAATACACCATTCATGGAGACAGTAGTCCGTACGTACGCATGAACGCTGTTTTCGTTTCCTTATTGAATTGAATGGAATTAAGTAGATGACATACATATAAATATATAAATATATCCAGTATCATTATTATGTAATATATTTCATTAGTACATATTATATATACTTTATAATCATTCATTAATGTTTAATCATTGAGAATGAATCTCATCGCATCGTGGAGACGGTAGTCCGTACGTACGCACGAGCGATGATATCGTTCCCATGGTCGTGGAATTGTGTTGAAGTATATGTATACTATTTCAGTATCAATATCACTCTATAATAATCATATATAGTTACTCATTACACCATTATACTCATCCTTGTAAGGTGATGGTGGAAAATAGATTACACCACGGCATGGAGACGGTATTCCGTACGTACGCACGCGCAGTGATTTCATTTTTCCGTAGGATGGATAGAAAGTTAATTAGGGTTGTTTCATATTTATAATAACATATCAGTATGTAAGTAATACTTCTGTTATTACTTTATCATGAAACAAATAAATAATAAGAAGTTGAAGAAGAAAGAAATTAAAAAAGATTGGTAATGGATATTACCTCTTTTTTGACGCGCCTTTTCTTAACCTCCACTTAAAGAACTAAGGATGGTCTTTGAAGAAGACCAGGACTTCTAGGATGATACTAGGGTAGTGGAGTAGAGATTTTGGCAGGGGTTGGAAGAGCTTTAAGGCTCAATGATGTGTGAGGAAGAGAGGGAGGAGGTGCCCTTTTATAAGGGAGGAGAGGGGCACCTTAGGAATATCTCAAAAGATTATTTTATATTAAAGTCAAAATCGGTTTATAATGGTTCCAAAGGGTCTTATTTCGAAGGTAAAGTGGGTATGGGTCGAAATCCTATCACCAAATAGGATTTATACAAGTTTAGGTTATTATTTTAACCTTATCAATTAGATTTAACTCTAAGTTAAATAATTTAACTTTTACCGTGTCTTTTTGTTTTCTTACACTATATTGTTAATAAACTTACTATATCAAGCCAAAAGAACCCCAAGTTGTTTATTATTAATATATATAATCTTATCTAAGTCATTTGTCCGAACCTCAGATTTTTAGGAATAAAATAACAATTAATAATATAATATTTGTTTTAAAAACTATTTTATGTCAATTTTGACACTATTTGGTACATGATTTTTATGAAATTCATAACAGAATGATAGGTTCTAACCAAGTTACTTAAATCAACAATAACATGTCATATTAACCTAGAAAATTAGTTTAAGTCATAAAATGTCTCAAATTACATTTATTTGTGCATTTATAACATCAATTATGTCAATATTTTATTAATAAGACAATTATTGTATCATCATTCTGTCATAATAAATGATAATTATTTAATCCCTAAAAATACTAAATAAATTCCTATGATGTAGATAATTGTATTATATTTCTGGAGACTATTCATGTTCGAAGTTTCATGAAGTTTATCACTAGATTAAAATTATTATACTTATAAGCTTTAAGAAAGTGACATGTTGTCACATTCAATGGTTTTAATAATAATTAAATTATTTTCATTGAAAAAATTTAATTAAATTAATCTAATCAGACCCTTAGGTGATATGGGTCGTTTTTTAGTCATCCAATAGTATTTTGACATTTGTTAGGGTAATTTTAAAATATTATATTTACCCTTAATTACCCGATTTACCTTTAACTATGGTAAATAAAATTTACCGTAGATACTATTCATAATTCCCAAAAATAAAAAGTATCCTATTAACATAATTTGGACCCACTGATTCCAAATATGGAATACATTTTTTAAAATTCAAAACACAGAAGTTGCAAAAATTTAATTAAAATTAATCCCGTTGTCGAATAAAAACGGGTTTTTGTTTAGAACATTGCAAAACATTGAATTGATTTAACCTACGAATTCAAGGTAAAATCAATGCTAATGACATAAATTATATTAAATGGTAAAAATATATTCTATTTATACTTTAAAACCATTCAATATTATAATTTAACCACATAAGATATTACGATGAAAAAAGTTGTTTTTAATTAAAATATAGCGTGTTTTTACTATTCTTTAAAATGTGAAAGTTACCAGAATAATATGAAAAATTTATCCAAAGTAAATTTTTATTTCTTTATTCCAAAGAAGAATTTTATTTTGTCTAATTGAACTTATAAACATGTCAAAAACCAGATTTAAAGTGGGTGCGCCATCAAAAGGCGGCAAAACTGCATTTTTTGAAAAATACTTATTTTACCCGAAAAAATTATTTTGTTCTTATACAATGTTCTAGAAATGTGTAAGATGAATAATAATGTTATAAATTTCAAAATTTAGTTAATACTATTCATAACGGCTAGTTCATGACAATATTATAATAATATAACATTGTTTATTAAAACCCGGTATTGCGTACAACACACGCTATCGAGGAAGGTCGCGATTGTGTGTAATGCAAGCCAAGTCAGGGTTGCGTGTTGTGAAAGAATCCTTCGTTGTTTCATATAACAAAATCCAACCATATTTCATTTATACATTTAATATATATATATATATATACTCAATGTTGCGTAGAATAACTATTATCAAAATTGTTTGTAACACGGTCCAAGAATAGTGTTGCGTATACTGCAAGCTAATACGGTGTTGCGTATAGCGCAAGGTAATCTTGGTGTAGAATACAACATAAGACATTAATGAAATTAAAATAATATTTTTCATAAAATCTCGGGGTGTTACAGGACCGCTCAAGAAAACCATGAAAAATAACATCCCTGATCAACATTTTTAAACTCTATAAGTCATCCAAAGGAACATAATATGAAGTAATGAAACCAGAATGAACCCTATTAATGTATAAAAGGTTATGGAATTTCTAGTTAATGAATATAATGTCATTATACATGACATTAAAGAGAAGGAGGCATTCGATTACAAGGTAAGGGGAAATCTCGAACCCAATTTTATTCCTTCGGGTTCTCCCTCTTTCACTCAATTTTTGATATGGTTACTCCTCAATGGTCTTTTGATCATCTTTTCCTTTACTTTTCTAGGATATACATGTTTTCACTGGTTTTTATGTCCATCAGAATGTTTTCCAAAAGAACTCTTCTTTCAAGATCTCACCTTTTACCTCTCATTCAAGGTTGATAGTTCTTATATCATGTTTCTTGTTCCCTCTTTCTTTTGGGAACCCAAAGCTTATGAATGTTTTATTATGAGATGAAACCCATTACTTTCCATGGGTTATTTATGTACATGTTTGATATGTGTTCTATGTGGAATGGATGATAATGATAATGTTATGATGTGACGGGTGCGCTCGGAATTATATAGCGCTCCAATGCATTGGGTAAAGTGATGAATCTCATGAGTTAATGTGAAATGATGCGTGAACATGATGCTATCTTTGTTCACAAGTATGTTTGGTAGTTAACCACTAAGACATGATGTTTCATTTTTATGCTTTGCCACATTTCATGTTTATTGTTTATGCTCCTCTCATGTTCAAGATCTTCTACCTATGTCATGATTATACTCACCCCATGCTATATCGTTCTTATCTATCCTCTTACTGGGCTTTTAGCTCAACCCTTTTGATGTATATCCTCAGGTGGCTACATGTACTAAGGAGAGGACAAGTTCTACTAAGAAGCTATAGAAGAAGAGATTAAATGAATTTTTATGCTTGATGTTGTACTTGTTATGTGCAGTCCTAGTTTGCCCAAGACACTAAACCTAAGGATCCTCCATGTGTAATACTATTATGTTGTTTATATTTGAAATGATGTAATAGTAATGTATGAAAAGGCCGGGTTTCTATAGTTGGTATCAGAGGAAAGGTTTAGTTAATTTGGGAATTAGGATTAGTGAACCCTAAAAAAACCTCTAGCATGAGACTAAGTACAAATATGCACACAAGGATATTCACCTAGGGATCCCATATGTTATATTTTTGGTATAATTGTTTAAAAGGATAAGTTATTCATGACTTGTTTAATTATGTTTTGTTCTAACCTTTTCTATTTTTGAAAATGGTGGGAACCAGGAGAAATCAGGCCAACAACTCTTGCGAAGGCCAATGCAATGATTGCCCGAACGACATCCCCAATGATTTTGGAGGTGGAGTTCAAAACATCATGGCGATGCTTACCCAATTATCCCGGGTTATGAATAATAACAATAATAATAGGGAACGCCCTCCTTCACCAAAGAGGGAGCAGCTAGCTATCGAATGTTTTATGCGGCAACGACCGCCGACGTTTTGTGGATCTTCCGATCCACTAGTTGCGGAATAGTGGGTCAACTCCATGGAGAAGATCTTTTCTGTTCTTCACTGTTCTGAGACGGAGATGGTGACTCTAGTCATTTATCATCTAGATGGAGAAGCTAGTCAATGGTGGGCTTTGATTAAGAACACCAAGACAAGGGATTAAATTGAAGAGATGGAATGGGAAGACTTTAAGATAATGTTTCTTAATAAGTACTTCCCACGAACTCTTCGCTCGAAGATGGAGAGAGAATTCATAGAGCTCGTGAAAAAAGAAGGAGAATCTGTCACAACCTATGAAGAAAATTTCACAAGGCTCGCAAGGTATGCTTGGGGTTTTGTTATCAACAATGATAGCAAAATTGATAGATTGTTTAGTGGATTAAAACCACATCTTCGAAAAGCTCTTGCAATTCGAGACTTTGGGAGTTATGAAGAAGTTGTTCGGTGTGCTCTCAAAGTTGAGACGGAGTTTGGAGAATGGTCCCATGGATATGGTGATAAGAAAAGAAATATGGAGTTTCAAGTTGGTGGATCTAGTGATAAAGATGGGAAGAAAACACAACGACCCACTTGCCAAAAATGTGGGAAGTTGCACAATGGGAACTGCCTCAAAGGGATGGGGAAATTCTTCAAGTTTGGGAAAGAAGGACACCTAGCTAACGAGTGTCAAAGAGACATGAAAAGGAAGGATAATGTTGCCGATGAATGGAGAGAACCACTCGTGGTTCAATGCTACAACTGTATGGAGCTAGGGAACTATTCAAACCAGTGCACTAAACCTCGAGCTTTCGAGGGTAATCAGCGCCAACAACCACAAAAGCCAAAGGAAAAAGGGAAGGCTTATGCCATCACTACTGCGGAGGTGGAACATGATAATGAAGTCGTACAAGGTACACTTCCTATTCACTCAAGAATGGAAAAAGTCTTATTTGATTCTAGTTCTACGCATTCCTTTATATCTTGCAAGTTTTCTAGATCTATAGAATCGAAGCCCCGAAACCTTGAAGTAGAGATATCTGTAAAAACACCAAGTGGTGCAATCATTGCAACCCAAGTGTTTGATTCTTCTCCTATTGAAGTATGTGGGAAGATTCTTCTGGAAAATATTGTAATACTTCCCTTGGTGGAATTCGACGCTATAATGGGATTGGATTGGCTCTCGATATATAGAGCACATATCAACTGCCGGGAAAAAGAAATATATTTTCATATTCCGAACCATCCCATGATCCTCTACAAATGCAAGGAAGATCATGAATATCCTTTGAAAAATCCTTCAATGGTGTGGGTGATGATTCCATATGAAGAAGCATACCTCACCCAAATGTTTGAGTCAAAGGAAAGTTCCATCCTTGAGGAAATGCCCATCGTAAGGGAATACGGAGATGTATTTCCCGAAGAGTTACCCGGAATTCCCCCGGATTGTGAGGTAGAGTTCTCAATTGAACTCATACCCGGAGCTACTCCTATCTCGAAGTGCCCCTATAGGATGGCTCCTATCGAACTAGAGGAGTTAAAGAAGCAGCTGCAAGAGCATCTGGACAAAGGGTTCATACGCCCTAGTGCATCACCTTGGGGTGCGCCAGTGCTCTTTGTGAATAAGAAGGATGGTACCATGTGGTTGTGTATCGATTATCGGGAACTCAACAAGATCACCATAAATAACAAGTATCCTATCCCAAGGATTGATGACTTGTTCGACCAGTTAAGAGGAGCTCAATACTTCTCAAAGGTGGATCTTCGTTCTAGATATCATCAAGTAAAGGTGAAGAAGGAAGATATTCAGAAGACTACCTTCCGTACAAGGTATGGGCACTATGAGTTTTTGGTGATGCCCTTCGGACTTACTAATGCCCCTGCAATCTTCATGGATTTGATGAATAGAGTCTTTAGACATTACCTCGACAAATTTGTGGTAGTGTTTATCGATGATATTCTCATCTACTCCAAGAGAAAGGAGGAACATGAAGAACATCTAAGAATTGTGTTGGCGACATTGAGAAAGGATAAGTTGTACGCCAAGTTCAGCAAGTGTGAATTTTGGATGAATCAAGTCACGTTCTTGGGACATGTGATCACAAGCGAGGGAATTTCTATGGACCCTTCAAAGACAAAGGCAGTTGAGGAATGGCCCAGGCCGTCTAGTGTCACAGAAATCCGTAGTTTTCTTGGATTATCTGGGTACTATCGACATTTTGTGAGAAACTTATCACGATTGTCATGCCCACTAACTGAGTTAACAAGGAAAGGGGTAAAGTATGTCTGGACGGATGAATGTGAGGGAAGCTTCAAGGAGCTAAAGAGAAGGCTAATCACTGCACCTGTACTCACACTACCGAAAAGTGGAGAAAGTTTTGTGATATATAGTGATGCTTCAAAGAATGTCTTAGGTTGTGCACTCATGCAAAATGATAATGTGATAGCCTATGCCTCACGATAGTTGAAGATCCATGAGCAGAACTACCCAACGCATGATCTAGAGCTGGCAGCCGTGATTTTTCCCTTGAAAATCTGGCAGCACTACCTTTATGGCGAGAAGTGTGACATATACACCGACCACAAGAGCCTAAAGTATATATTCACACAAACAGATCTCAACATGCTTCAAAGGAGATGGTTAGAGATAATCAAGGATTACGATTTCTCTATTCACTATCATCCTGGAAAGGCGAACAAGGTAGCTGATGCTCTCAGCAGGAAAGAACCTGCTACTCTATCCATGTTGAGGATTGAGAAAGACCCTATCTTCTTGGATATGAAATGGATGGATTTGGGAATCGTAAGGGATGGGGATACATCCTACCTTGCCCAAATGATTGCGCAACCATCCATCCAACAGAAGATTAAGGAAGCACAATGGGATGATATAGAGATACAAAAGAGGGGGAATGCAGTAAAGGAAGGGAAGCTACAAGAGTTCCATATCGACGATGATGGTGTGATTCGGTTTGGAACGCGGCTTTGTGTGCCTTCATCACCCGGAATAAAGAAGGATTTATTGGATAATGCACATAGCTCAACATTCTCTATTCATCCTGGAAGTACCAAGATTTATCGTGATCTCCGAGAACACTTCTGGTGGGATAACATGAATAAGGAGATTGCAGAATATATATCATGGTTCTTGATATGTCAGCAAGTTAAAGCTGAGCGGAAAAAGTCCAAAGGTATGATGCAGCCATTGCCTATACCCATGTGGAAATGGGAAAATGTTACTATGGACTTTCTCATGGGTCTCCCGAAAACGTCAAGAGGAAATAATGTGATATGTGTTGTGGTTGACCGACTCACCAAGACTGCCCATTTTATCGCTATTCGGGAAGACCTCTCACTTGAACAACTTGCAAAGATATATGTGATGGATGTTGTGAGATTTCACGGTGTTCCACTCTCTATTGTCTCTAACCGTGATCCAAGGTTCACTTCTAAATTCTGGAGGATCCTTCAACATGATTTGAGTACTGAATTAAATTTCAGCACGGCCTATCACCCCCAAACTAATGGCCAGTCTGAAAGGACTATTCAGACACTTGAAGATATGCTAAGATCATGCTCTCTTGAATTCAATGGTGGTTGGGATCAGCACCATCCATTGGTTGAGTTCTCATACAACAATAGCTTCCACTCGAGTATTCAGATGTCTCTGTATGAAGCTCTTTATGGGAAGCGATTTAGAACTCCAACCTGTTGGGATGAAGTTGGAGAACGAAAAGTACTTGGTCCCGATCTTGTTCAAGAGATGACAGAGAATGTTCAAGTCATCCAGAAACACATCAAAGCTGTTCAAAGTTGGGAAAAGAGCTATGCTGACAATCGTCGAAGAGAATTAGAGTTCGACGTTGGAGATAAAGTCTTCATTCGAATATCTCCATGGAAGAGAGTCATGTGATTCGGGAAGAAAGGGAAGCTAAGCCCAAGGTACATTGGCCCCTTTGAGATCCCTGATCATATAGGAGCCGTGGCCTATCGTCTGGCACTTCCACCGAATAAGGCTCAAGTTCATGATGGGTTTCACGTATCACTACTGAGGAAGTACATTCCAGACCCCTCACAAGTACTAAACTCAGAGGTGGTACAGTTGGAAGATGATCTCTCATATGAGGAGCAGCCGGTAAAAATTCTGGACCGAAGTGATAAGGTTCTACGCAACAAGAAAACCTGCCTTGTCAAAGTGTTGTGGTGGAACCAAAAGTTTGAGGAAGCAACTTGGGAACCAGATGAGGCAATGAAGGAGAAATACCCTCACCTGTTTGTGTAAAGTGAAATTTCGGGGGCGAAATTTCTTAAGGGGGGAAGAATGTAACGACCCAAAGTTTTTCAATGGAAAATTCCCTTCTTATATCTATGTCATAGAAACACAAAATAATGAACTACTAAGTGATAATTGACCTTTAAACATAATGTTTTCACCCCTATGTTTGGAATTTTAAAAATACAACATACACGGTTGTGTTCAAGATAGTTTTTAGAGTCCAATGAAACAAAAATAATTTTTGGTGAATAGTAACCTACCCTTATGAATAGTAACCTACCCTTATGAATAGTAATACGAACCTTATGAATAGTAAATAAGAGTAACATTACCTATGAATAATAAAATAAAATTTAGACATCTTAGAAAGTGACAATTTGACCTTATTAAACGTTTTTGGAATTTTAAATTATTGTAATTAATTAATTAATTTAAAAGAATATTTATTTTCCAGAAATATATTCATAAATTATTGAATCAATGTCTAATAGTTTTTAGATAATTTTATAAGACCCTATGTAATTTTTGAAAGAACTGCAAAATTAGTTTTAATTTTAAAAACTGTTTTTTTAAGTAAATTATGATTTTAATTAAATATAAAATTAATAATATTGAGAAAATTATTTTTGAAAAATGGACTTCATTTTCGGATTCTACACGTCAAAAAATGGTTGGGGTAAAATTTTGGGATTTTTCTAAGATACATGAATTTTTGATGAATAGTAGAATACCTTAATTTATCATATAAATACATTTTAATTAAAACCCACTATTCCTGACATCACAAGTGATGTAAGCACCCAAATCCCGAATTCACAAGTCAAATTTACTATTCTTAGTCATCCAAGACTCACTATTCCTTGTCTTTGGTGAAATTAATAAACTAATCAATTTCATATTAAGGAAACCCCTCTCCCCTCCACTATAAAAGCCACCCTTCACTCCCTCTTTTCCTCACACCTCTCAAGCTCCATGCCTTCTCTAAATTCTTCCCAAACACCTTCCCTAGCTCATCCCCCACTTCCAAAAGCTTCTGGTCTCATCAAAAGACCAGGCCTAGCTTACTTAAGTAGGATCTCAAGAGGAGGATTCTAAAGGTAATTTCTCTCTCTCTTCTTCTTTAATTTCCTTTCAAGTTCATGTTCCTTTCTTGATCTCTCTCTATCTATATTCATCCAAATTGTTCTTTAAATCCAGTAGTATATATATAATTTAATTTTATGATTCTAATGTTATATTATATCACCACTCAACCTTTCCCCTTTCGTTTTATTTTATTAAAGAGAACGTTGTTCATGTGGTGATAATTTATCACCTTCACAAAAACAACATGCTCTCTTCTTCCATTTATACCTTCAATCTGGTCATGAAACCATTTTTATGGTTGAAACAGAATTTTTTATATGTATTATGTTCTATTTTATGTTCTGGAAATAACCTATTTCCATATTACTAAGTTAAATTTTAAAATGAGTTCGTTGTGATCCAAAAACCGCACAAATTAACCCAAATAATCTTCATTTAATTCTTCTCTAATGATTCGTCCACATGGATCTAATATAACTCATTATAAAATCATTCAAGCTTCTGTAATATAATTAATTACATGTAATATCAGTTCTGGATGTTTACCCATGATCTACCCAAACATCAAATTAAGAATACAAGTGGACCGCTCAAGAAAACCATGAAAACGAACATCCCCGATCAATGTTTTTAAACTCTATAAGTCATCCAAAGGAACATAATATGAAATAATGAAACCAGAATGAACCCTATTAATGTAGGAAAGGTTATGGAATTTATAATTAATGAATATAATGTCATTATACAGGACACTAAAGAGAATGAGGCATTTGAGTACAAGGTAAGGGGAAATATCGAACCCAATTTTCTTCCTTCAGGTTCTCCCTCTTTCACTCCATTTTTGATATGGTTACTCCTAAAAGGTCTTTTGATCACCTTTTCCTATACTTTTCTGGGATATACATGTTTGTCACTGGTTTTTATGTCCATCAAATGTTTTTCCAAAAGAACTCTTCTTTCAAGATCTCACCTTTTACCTCTCATTCAAGGTTGATAGTTCTTATATCAAGTATGTCGTTCCCTCTTTCTTTTCGGAACCCAAAGCTTATGAATGTGTTATTATGAGATGAAACCCATTACTTTCCATGGGTTATTTATGTACATGTTTGATATGTGTTCTATGTGGCAAGCATGATAATGATAATGTTATGATGTGACGGGTGCGCCCGGAATTATATAGCGCAATATGAATGTTTAAATGTGACGGGTGCGCCCGGAATTATATAGCGCTCCAATGCATTGGGTAAAGTGATGAATCTCATGAGTAAATGTGAAATGATGCGTGAAAATGATGCTAGATTTGTTCACAAGTATGTGTGGTAGTTAACCACTAAGACATGATGTTTCATTTTTATGCTTTGCCACATTTCAAGTTTATTGTTTATGCTCCTCTCATGTTCAAGATCTTCTTCTTATGTCATGATTATGCTCACCCCATGCTATATTGTTCTTATCTATCCTCTTAATGGGCTTTTAGCTCACCCCTTTTGATGTATATCCTCAGTTGGCTACATGTACTAAGGAGAGGACAAGTTCTACTAAGAAGCTGTAGAAGAAGAGATTAAATGAATTTTTATGCTTGTTGTTGTACTTGTTATGTGAAATCCTAGTTTTCCCAAGACACTAAACCTATGGATCCTCCTTGTGTAATACTATTATGTTGTTTATCTTTGAAATGATGTAATATTAATGTAAGAAAAGGCCGCGTCGCTATAGAAAATATATAGTTATTATGTATATATTTTGACCTAAAATAAATTCAAATAAAATAAATAAAAATTTAAATAAAAATTTGGTTGTAAACTATAACTCAGTGTGTTTCACTATTCATAAAAAATTGAACGTTTTCAGAAAAATACCAAAAATTCACCCTAATCTAATTTAGATATTCAGAATTCAAAGATGAATTATATTTTAACAATTTCAAAACATATCAGTTTCATTAATTAATTTAAAATTATTTCCTATTGTCAAAACCAAAAGGCGTTTTTTAAGAAATAATAACTATCAAAAGAATGACATATGATTATGTCCAATTTTCAAGTGAAATTACTTACAATGAAAATCATTGGATTAAATGGTAAAAATATAATATAATTATAATTAAAAACCAATAAAATGTATAATTCAACACTATAAATTATTTTTATTAAAAAATGTTTTTTAGTTAAAATATAGTATTTTTTACTATTCACCCAAATATGAAAGTTATTAGAAAAAAACCAATAATATATTGAAACTAAATTCTTATGTTCCGAATCTAAATAAGATGTTTATTTTTTCAAATTGAATATATAAAAGTTTCCAATATTGGATTTAAAAAGGGTTCGCTATTAAAAGGCGGAAAAATTGCATTTTTTTTTAAAATAAATCTTTTATCTGAAAAATGAATTTGTTCTTACATTATGTCTAAGAAACCCATAATATGGATTATAAAATTATAAGGATTATATAAAGTTCAAAATTCAGTTAATACTATTCATAACAACTTTTGAACGACTAGTTTGGTAAGTCATGGTGCGTTTGAACTCTGTATTGCATGTAGTGCAAGTTACTATATTACGTTGAAGAAATAACATACTATAAATTCTTGGGGTGTTACATTATACCCGCCTTCAACAGAATTCATCCTTGCAATTTGAAATTGTTCTTCGAAAATAAAATGTTGAAAATAGAAAATAACTTTGTCAGAAAACACACATCAGAAATTGGGTTAATAAAATTTGGTCTTAATAGGAGGAAAGGTGAATGAAAAAGTCACCACCAAATTATGATCAAGATTAAGAGAACATTGGTGGAAGTTAAGGACAAATAAATAGAGGGAAAATGTAAATATTTAAAGGGAGTGATTGAGGTCATCAGTCACAAAAAAATAGTATAATTTAGGGCATCAATACCATCAATCTATGATGCTTTAAAATATCATCTATTCAACAAAACATAAGGTATTAGGATAACACATTTTTAGTTTTAAGATACCTTACATAAATTTCAAGAATTAATTTAATAATAGAATAAGAGAATAAAAAAATATAATTGACAAGTAGAGTTACATCCTTTAACTAATTTCTATAACAAACTCATCTTCTACTCTAAAAGATTGTTCAACTTAAAAAATATTATATTTATCCGATTCGTATAGGGTTCCAAAAAAATGTATTTATAATTCACCTATCAGACCCTCTAAAAAAGGAACTACATTATACAATCCAGGGACTTCACATAGTCCAGTGGTAGGCTATAAATGCAAATCTCACTATGGTTGTGGGTTCGATTCCATATCTTTGTCTGACACGACGGGTTGTCACACAGTCCGCATTTTGTCCTTTTTATAAAACTCCAAAAATAACCTCAACAATTGTTTCCAATTTGAAATTTAATCAATTCCAACCTTTAGACTTATCCAAAATACTTCTATCCCAAATCAAAATACAAATTTTATAAGGAATTTAAACATAATGAATATTCTTTTTTCCATGTAATAACATGTGAACACCTTCATCATCTATTTTTATAAAACATCGTAACACACTGAATTACCATAAAACCTTATTGATTGCATTCATGCTCCCTTATCCTTTATATAATACTGTATATATTACTTATGTCCAAAAGTATTTATTATTCCGAAAATGATGAAATAAACAAACTATTAATCATATCAAATGAAGTCAAGAAAATCCAATATAATTTATCCAAATCAACAATCTCTTATTCCAAAATCACTAACTCATTATTAGGACCATATTAAGGATTACATTTTCTTCAAACATGTATTCGTCAAAAAAGTTTATCTAGATATTTAGTCACTTTTCTTAGAACCATATAATCTCAAATCCTCATTAAAATAATATTGTAGTACAATCATTATTTATCTCCATAATTCATATAACCAGTTTGTTTTTGATACAACTCTCAAATTAAATAATTCTATAATAACAACATAAGAACACTAGTCATTCCTCTTTATATGAGGTAGTATCATAACTTGATTATTCTCCAATAGCATCATTTCCAGTATACTATGATAACTGGGACATTGATTCATGTAGTTTCCAAACTCCTTGCAGATGAATCATTTTACTTTTGGAACCTTTTTCTTACCCTTACAATCACATACATGGTGTACACATTCTCCACAATTATAAAAATTCTAATTCCCTTAAATCATTTACCAAGGTGATTCTTTCCATAGTTATCACATATGGGAAAGTCCTTCTTTTCCATCTTCCCTTTATCTATCTTTCTCTCATCCATAATTTTCTTCTCTTGCTTCCCTCAAATCCATAGGATTCATAAAAGTTTTTACATATCTTATTAACACATGATAATATTTCTTCATAAGTTGAGAATACAAAGGAGACTATTTCCCACCTAAATGTTATCTTAATACCGGGAAAGATATGATCCTTCTAACTCTTTGGATCATACGTATTGTTGGAGTTCACATTCCTTATATTGGGCAACATTTCTATACAATGGAAAAAACAATGTCATTTTTTAAATTTCAATGAATAATTCCAAAGTTGTAAATTACCTAACACAAATTGAACTGTTTATGGATATAATCCATAATCATAAATATATTTCCATTGAGAAGTTATATACTCATAAATCATTTATAATGATTTGTAGAGAAAATTATAATTATTCTAAGAATATCCCCCAGTAATATCATAACCAAGAGTGCAGCAAGGCCAATTGTCGTGAACCAGTTCCCGTTCGAGTCTAGCTCAAAGTGGTGTTTTCGGGTTTTACCCCTAGGTACATCTGTTCCAGAGCCACCTCTACCTACTCATATCCAGACAGGGATGTATTTCTTGGAAAACACACAAAATCTCTACAATAAAAACATTCTAGGAAGTTCTTCTATACTAATCCTCAAAGTATCTCTTATGGATATGTTCTATAATCAAGTATTATCTAAATCTATTTTCCAAGGTTTGTACTAAACTTCTTATTATAACAATTGTAATGCCCCAACCCCAGTCACCCAGAGATGGTGCATTATTATGTATCATTGGCATGATCACAAAAGATCAAGTCTCGAAAGACGAATTAGTTTAGTAGCCTTGGAATTACTAGATAAATTCATAGGGATTACATTACATCATGAAATGGAAAACTAAAACTACATTATTTCCCTAGAAAACACTGATATCCCAAAGAGTATCTCTACAGGTCAGTCATAATATACTTTTTCACATCCTGGGAAAAATAAAACATAGAAAGGGGTGAGCTCAGATGTTGAGTAAGGATAACATTAAAGAGGAACATTCATAAATGAGCATAAACATTTAAGGCAATGTATAAGACAAAATAAAAATTATTTCAAACATAAACTTCATCATAATATGGAAAATATAAAATCAAATAATTCCATTTACTTATTCACATAGATATTCTACTAGTTGAATAATCACATGCAATATTAATAGCCACTTTCATAATGATGGAATGCATAATTCCAAACTTTCATAACCATATAGTAATGGCCTTGTGCCAAGACTACAAATATGAGTTTTTCATGGCCTTATTACAAGACACTAGTTTGTCTCATGATACCTACTGATGCATCAAGGAGATATAGTGGTCTCCACCCATCACATACTAATTCTAATGCATTCCTCATATGAAAATGTTTAAAAATAACAGAAACATTCGTATTAAAACTAGAATACGAAATGTCACTACTTTATCAACAAACCATTAATTGTGTAAAAATAACACATCCACTGTAAAACATAGCACAAAACCTTCAATACAATATGGTAGTTTAGTATCATAATAAATCTACTTCAAATAAGCTTAAAATCGATCAAAGGATGTTGACATAGCTGAAATCGAAACCATTTTTAGAGACATATCTCTTTCTATTTTGAAATCAGTTATGAAAACATTTATTTTGGAAATATTTTTATAAGCCTTTAAGGGAATCATAGATGATATTATAATGGCAGAAAATAGCCGCACCCTCTATATAAGATAAAAAAACATTCTTATCTTAATTTTGTTGAAAAGTTCATAAAGAACCTTGTTTTGAAAACGACGAAAAGAATCCATTAAAAACATATAAGATTAAATAAGGTTATATATTAATTTACCCCTTTATCTGGTAAAAAAAATAATTTTAAATACATTTTTAATAAACATGTATGTGGATGATAAAGAGGTCCCAGTTGATATATACGTAAAAACAACCTCAGATAATAAAAAGATTGTAGAATTAAACATTACCATGTACTTTTCCTTGGTCGATTGTAGAATAACCTCTTTTATAATGGCGAAATAACTATTATTATATTATAAAAGAATCATATACATTAATATGATATCATATATGGTCTTTTAATATTGAATTGTCAATAATGTCTTAGTATTATCATTATTTCAGGTGTTAACTGATTTGTTTTACTTTATATGATTTATTGCATAACTAATGTTTGTTAGTTGTAGGATGTATCTTATTCATATTCAGAATAATATTACATCTTTAAACATTATTTATAATCATATAATGAAAATTATTCTTGAATGGATACAATGGGGAACGCATCTCATCGTGTTCGTGGAGATGGTAATCCGTACATATGAAAAAGTAAAAATATCATTATTTTGAAACTAAAATAAAATATAATTTGATGTTATATCATATATGAAGAATAATTATCATGATATATTTATTATTTAAATCAATTACATATAATTATAATACCCATACAAATAATAATGCATTGAATAACAATTACACGACGATGTGGAGACAGTAAGCCGTATGTACGCATGTATGGTGACATGTCATTCATAGGATGGATAGAAAAACGAATACGGTTGTACCATATTTATAATAAAATCACAGTATGTATAAGATACTGGAGGTATTATTTTATAATGGAAACAATAGAGAAAGAGGAAGTGGAAGAATAAAGTAACTTGAATGAGGTGATGAAAAATTTATCTCTTCTTCGGGTTCTTCCTTTTGATTTGATCGAATGCGCTCCATAGGACGGATTTCTAACTAAAGGACGGCCTCTAGGATGAAGGTCGGACAGTTGAGAGGGTATTTGGGAAGGTTTTGGTGATGTCAAATTTCTTTGAATGTGTGAATTAGAGAGAAGGGTGAGTTCTCTTTAATAAGAGGGGTGAGAGGAACTATAGGAATATCTAGAAATATTATATTATAATAAAACAATTTTCTATTTATAATGGATCAAAAATAGAATTTTTAAAGTATAAAGTGTGTATGGGTTGAAAACCACTCAACCAATAAGTTTTAGACAGGTTTGGGTCACTATATTAACTTTATCATTAAGATTTAACTCATAGTTAAATAGTTTGACATTTACCATGTCTCTTTGTATTTTTATATTATATGGTTAATAAATTTACTATTTAATTCCAAGAGAACCACAAGTGGTTAATTAATGATACAACTATCATTATATATGTCTTTTTTCTTAACATTATATTTTTAACAATATAATATCAATTAATAATATAATATTTGTTTTAAAAACTCTTTTATGTAAATTTTGACACTATTTGGTATTTTGTTTTTTCAAAATTCATAACAGCATTATTACCTTGAAATAAATTAATATAACAAACTATAACATGTCACATTAACCTATAAATTTATAATAATTAATAAAAATTCTCAAATTAAATTTATTTGGATATTTATAATATCAATTATTTTAATATTTCACTGATTTGGTAATTATTGCATCATTATTGTGTCATAAATAAATTAAATTAAATAATGTCTAAAAAATATAAATAAAATAAAATTATGTATGAAATCCTTTTATATTACAATGTAATTTTTATAGTCGAATTTATCTTATGTGTAACCATATATTCACGAATTTTTAGTTATTAAACATTGATTTTAACTCTTTTAACTAATCATTGATTTAAATAATAATAAATGTCATATTCTAATCCAAGTGGACCTAAAGGATCATATTTTATTCCTAAGGTTTTTTTGGTCGAATTAAACGTATCCCATAGAATTAGGACATGTGTTTGGGTAATAATAATATCATTTTTACCATAAATTAGCCTATTTACTTTTAACCGTTGTAAATAAAAGTAAAAAGTTACTATTCACCAATAATTATTTTCATCTTATTGAAAAACATTTTACTTTCCGATATCAACCGTTTCTCTCATAATTTTGAAATTTAACTCACAGATGAGGAAATATTATGTTTTATTTAAATTTGCAAATGCTCCTAGGTGGTGGGTAAAAATGGTAAAAAGTTATTATAAACTAACTACAATGAATTATATTGAACATATATAGGTATTATGTATCTATTTTGACCTAAAATAAATTTAAATAAAATAAATAAATATTTAAATAAATATTTGGTTTTAAACTATAACTCAGTTTTTTTCACTATTAATCAAAAATTGAATGTTTTCACCAAAATACTAAATATTCACCCTAAGATAATTTTGTTATTTCAAATTCAAAAATGAATTCTAATTTACCAATTTCAAAACATAGAAGTCTCAATAATTAATTTAAAATTAATTCCCATTTTCAAAACCGAAAAGCGTATTTTTAAGAAATAATAACTATCAAAAGATTGACACTTGTTTATGTCAATTTTTAAAGTCAAATTAATTAAAATGCACAGAATTGGATTAAAAGGGTAAAATATAATCTAATTATACTTCCAAACCCTTAAAAATAATAATTCAACACTATAAATTATTTTGAATAAAAAGTTGTTTTCAGTTAAAATATAGTATTTTTCATTATTCTTCCAAATATGAAAGTTATCAGAAAAACACAAAAAAATTTATTGAAACTAAATTCTTGTGGCCCGATTCTAAATAAGAAGTTTATTTTGTCAAATTGAATATATAAATGTTTCAAATATTGGATTTCAAAATTGTTCTCCATTAAAAGATGGTAAAATTTCTTTTTTTGAAAACTAATTCTTGTATTTGAAAAAATGCATTTTTTCATATATTATATCTAAGAAACTGATAATATGGATTCTAAAATTACAAGGATTATATAAAGTTCAAAATTCAGTTAATACTGTCCATAACCGCTTTTGAACGGCTAGTTTGGTAAGTCGTCGTGCACTTGAACTCAGTGTTGCGTGTAGTGAAAGTTATTGCATTACTTGGAAGAAATAATGTACTATGTATTCTTGGGGAGTTACACTCATAGATGAAATAAAATCATCTAATATGAATTTTAAATGTTATGGATATTATTTTAATAATTATAATCTTATTTATTTAAATAATTTATTAAAGAGGTAAAAAATTTATCATTATTGTGTCATAAATAATTTAATTTATATGATGTCTAAAAAATATAAAACAATTACAATGATGTTGGAAATATTTTTAGATTTACAAAGAATATTTATAGTCGAAAATATAACTTATATAACCCGATTTAAAATTTAATTTACTCAACGATATTTTTTTATTCCATTTTTGTCTTTACATTAAATTAATTAAAATAAAGTGTTATTATCACTCCCACGTGGCCTCATGGGGTCTAAAAATTGACCCAAGGATACTCATGGTTAGGCGTTTATCAACCCATAGTATTAGGACACATGTTAGGGTTATTCTATTTTATTATAGTAATAGTTGTTTGCCATTTTTTACCAGATTTACCCTTTAACCATGGTAAATAAAATATTTACTAAGGTAAATAATCATAATGTCTAAAAATAAAAGTTACCTATTTACACAATTTCGACCTCCTAATTCTAAATATGGAGTTAATTCTTCAAAATTCGAAACATAGAAGTGGACAAAATTAATTAAAATTAATTCATGTTAATAAACAAAATGTGTGTTTTTACGAAATAACTATCCAAATATTGACACTTGTTTACTTCCATTTTCAATGTGAAATTAGTTCTAATGACCATATTTGGATTAAATGGAAAAAATATATTCTAATTAAAATTTAAATCCAATCAAAAAGATAATATAAACGTATAAATAAATTATATTAAAATGTAGTTTTAAATCAAAATACGGTATTTTTCACTATTCAATAAAAAATGGTCTTTACCAGATAAATACCAAAATTTCATCGAATGTAAATTTTGATATCTCGATTCTAATGAAGAAATATATTTTGTCGAATAGAAAATATAAAAGTGACTGAAATTAGATTTAAATACGGTTTTCCATCAAAAGGCAGTAAATCAACCTTTAAAAGTAAATTATGCTTAAAATTAGATTCATCCACATTTTACGCCTATATGTTTTATTGGATAAATGTAGAAACATTTAACAGACATTTATAATCATATTTTCGTTTGTTATGTTCATTCCTGCCAATAACATGACTAGGAAAAAACAACAATTTAAAATAATAATATTATATTATTATTGTGGAACGTAAGATTTCAATGAAACACGTTGTTGCGTATCGTGTACTCTATCAAACATAACATCCCTTGTAAATTAAAATTAATATTTAATTCACAAATAATAATTAATATGAAAATGCCTTATTCATTATTTACCTGGGATTTTACATCCTTCCCTCATTTTGGGAATTGTGTCCCTACAATTTTATTTACTTATCAAATAAATAGGTGTATTTACCCCTTATAGCATTTTCAAATTCCCATGATGCCTCTTCAACCATAAGGGTTTTCCACAAAACCATTACATGGGGAATTACCTTATTCCACAAAACTTTCCCTCTTTGGTCATGAATATGGACTGGTTGTTCCAAATTAGAGAGATTTTCATCCAACTAAACTATCTCTGGGATCCATACATGAGATGGATCTGGGATATACTTTATCAACATTAAAAAATGAAAAACATTGTGTAACTGGGATAAATATGTATGTAAAGCAACTATTTTCAAAACTGATCCAACTTTCTCTAGTATTTCATATGGTCTAATGAACCTCGAACTCAACTTTTCCTTCTTACCAAAACACATCACACTCTTCCATAGAGAAACCCTGAGAATGAAATTATCACCTACCTCAAAAAAATATCCTTCCTCTGATTATCCGCATAATGTTTCTACATGCTCTGAGCTGTTATCATGTGCTTCTGAATCAACTGAACTTTTTCTACCATATCTTCTACCAATTCTTATCCAATAAACATCTTTTCACCTAATTAAACCCAAAAAGATGGAGTTCAACACTGCTTTACATATAATTCCTCAAATGGAGCCATCAATATATTGGAATGAAAAGTGTTATTATAAGAAAATTCAACCAATGAAATATGTTTTCCCTACTTCCTTGGTAATCCATCGAGCAAGAAAGTTACATATCCTTGAAGGTCTAAATTGTTCATTCCAACTTCCCATCTGATTGGGGATGAAAAGCTATAATAAAATTTAATTTAGTACCCAATTACTTCTAAAGGCCTTTCCAAAAGATAAAAGTAAACCCGGTATCACGATCAAATACAATAGAGAGGGTAACACCATGCAAACAAACTATCTAATTAACATAAAACTGGGAATGTTGATCTAGATACAATGTATCTCGAATAGGATGGAAATGAACAGATTTACTCAATCGATCAACAATAACCTAGATGGAATTATAACGTTGAGATGTATTCTGTAACCCCGCAACAAAGTCCATGGATATATTTTCCTATTTCCACTTTGGAATTGGTAAATACTGAAGCATCCCACTCAGTAAATGTCTCTCTACTTTAACCTACTGACAAGTTAATTAGTTCATAGTAAAATCGGCAATAACTCTTTTTATTCCATCCCACCAGTAATAGTCCAAAAGATCTACGTACATCTTGGAACTTCAAGGATGAACTGAAAACAGGGAGCTATGACATTCACATAACAACTCATTTTTCAATTTTGAATCAAAAAGCACACATAATATCTTTCCAAAACTCAAAACACAATAATTTTCAAATGTAGCATAGTCAATGAAGCAATACTTTTTCAGATCAATGCATCTTCCACTTTATTTTCCATTCTTGGATGATAATGAATCATGAAATCATTATGATTGATTAATTCGAGCCATCTCCTTTGTATCATGTTCAATAATTTTTGAGTGAATGTATACATTAATTTTTTGTGGTCATAATATATTTTTCATTTAACTCTATACAGTTGATATCTCTATATTGTTAAAGAAAAAAATTGCATCTAATTTCAAATCATGTGTTGGGTAATTTAAGAAATGAGGTTTCAACTAACATGAAGCAAAATGAATTACATGATCATTCAATATAAGGACACAACCAAGTCCTTTCAATTAAAAATCATTATAGATAACAAACGAACCAATTCTGGAAGGTAGTGCCAAAACTGGAGCATTCACCAATCTTCATTTCAATCCCTAAAAAATATAATCTCATTCTATTGTCCAAATGAACTTAACACCTTTTTGTGTTAACATAGTTATTGGACTTGATATCCATGAAAACGTTTCAATAAACCTCTTGTAATAACTTTCCAAACCAGTAAAACTACGAATCATGATTATATTTGTGGTCTTGGCCATTCTTCAACAAGTTTTGTTTTAGCAGGATCAACATTTATGCAATTTTTTGAAACAATGTGACCATGGAATGCAATTTTTTGTAACGAAAACCCACACTTACTAAATTTACCATATTTTTTATTTTCTTATAAGGTTTTCAAGAAAACCCATAAATGACCTTCATGCTCCTCTTTACTTTTAAAATAAACCAAAATATTATTAGTGAACACAACCAAAAATTTATCCAAGAACTCATAGAATATTCTATTCATAATATCCATGAATAAAATAGATGAATTAGCTAAATAAAAATGCATAACTACAAATTCATAATGGCCATAACTAGTACAAAACATGGTCTTTGGATTGTCTTCTTCCTTTACTTTCAACTGATGGTACCCCGACCTCAATTCAATCTTTGAAAAATATAGACCTCCTTTGAGCTGATCAATCAAATCATCAATATGAGGCAAATGATACTTGTTCTTAACTGTGATGTTATTCAATGCTCAATTATCAATGTATAGTCTCATTGAACAATCTTTGTTTTTAACAAATAAGATAGTAGCACCCCATGGTGGTGTTCTAGGTTGAATGAAACCTTTATCTAATAACTCCTGCAATTTCTTTTTAAAATCTAAAAGTTCAATTTGAGCTATTCGATAAGGGGGTTTTAAAATTTCCTTAGCATCAAGAACTAATTTAACTATAAATTTAACATCTCGATCAGTTATAATACTAGGAAAGTCATCAAGAAAAACATCAAAGTACTCATTTACCACTGGCACATCATTAATATGAGCAATTCCTTTATTTTCAACAATATTTTCCTGGTAACATTAATTTCCCTCTTTTACTAGTTTCCCAGCTTCCATATTTGTTATAAAAAAAGGGTTTTGTGACACCCTGAGATTTAATGAGAAGTATTCCTTTTAATTTATTTTATGTCTTATGTTGTATGCTACAACAATATTACCTTGCGTTATACGCAACAACGTATTAGCTTGCAGTATATGTGACACTATTCTTGGATCGTGTTTCACAAAATTTCAAGATCGTTTGATAGAAGTTATTCTACACAACATTGAGTGTATATATATATATATATATTCAATGTATAAATTAAATATGGTTGGATTCTATTACACACAACAAAAAATAAATCTTACACTACACGCAACCCTGACTTGTCTTTCTTTACACGCAATCACGACCTTCCACGATAGCGTTTGTTGTACGCAATATCGAGTTTCACTAAACAACGACATGTTATTAAAATATTATATAAACTAGCTGTTATGAATAGTAATACCCACTTTTTGATGTTTTATAAATTTTATCTTTCAAAATGGACTTCATTTTTGGATTCGGAATATCTAAATTAGCCTAGGATGAAATTTGGGTATTTTTCTGAAAACATTCAATTTTTGATGAATACTGAAAACACTAAGTTATTTGTTAAAACCGACTTTTTATATAAGTAATAATTTATTTTATTTTAATTTTTTTTAGGTCAAAATAGATACATAATAATTATATAAGTCCAATGTAATTCATTGGAGTCATTTTATAATAAATTTAGATATATAAAAATTTTATTGAACTTTTCACCGTCATTTACCCACCTCCTAAGAGCATTTGCAATTGTACATAAAACTTAATTTTACCACTTTTGTTAGTTGAATTTTGAAAATCCAAGGGACACAGTTAATATCAAAGATTAAAATGTGGTTCAATAAGATAAAAATATTTTTCGGTGAATAATATCTATTTACATTTATTTACCACGGTTAAAAGTAAATAGGGTAATTAAGGATAAAAATGATATTATTATTACCCTAACACATGTTATAATTCAATTTTATATGTTTAATTCGACCAAAATCAACCTTAGGAATAAAATATTACCATTTATGTCAACTTAGATTAGATTTGGACAATTATTATTATTTTATTTAAAGAATAGTTAAAAGAGTTAAAATCAATGTTTAATAACTAACACAATTTTAATATAGGGTTATACATAAGATAAATTAGAATATAAATATTAATTAGAAATATAAAGATATTTCCTACATAATAGTATTTTATTTTTAATTTTTAGAAATAAAATAATTTAATTTATTTATGAAACAATAATGATGCAATAATTACCTTATTAATTAAATATTAACCTTATTGGTGTTATAAAATACCCAAATAAATGTAATTTGAAACGTTTTATGAATTAAACTAATTTTCTAGGTTAATATGAGATTTTAGTATTGATTTAATTAATTTTTTTTCAAAGTAATAATGTTTTTATGATACTCACAAAAATCAATTACCAAATAGTCTCAAAATTGACATAAAATAGTTTTTAAAACAAATATTATATTATTAATTTTTATTCTATTTCTAAAAATCTAAGGTTCAGTAAAATGACCTAGATAAGGTTAAATATATTAATAATTAACCACTTGGAGTTTGTTTGGCTTGATATAGTGAGTTTATTAACAATATTGTGTAAGAAAACAAGAAGACACGGTAAAAGTTAAATTATTTAACTTATAGTTAAATCTAAATGATAAGGTTAAAATAGTCACCTAAACTTTTATAAAACATATTTTTTGAGATTATTTCGACCCATCCCCACTTTATCTTAGAAATAAATCAATTTGGAGTTATTATAAACCGAATATGTCTTTATTATAAAATAATATTTTAAGTATTTCCTAAGGTGCCCCTCTCCTCCCTTATAAAAGGGCACCTCCTCCCACTTCTCTTTACACAATTTTGAGCTTTCAAGCTCGGAAAAACACTTCACATTTCCCTTCTCAACTTCCATAGAAACATTATACAGGTTCTTGTATCCTCAAAATACAAACTCTAGTGCCTTAAGAGGAAGCTTAAAAGAAGTTCATCGAAGGAGAGGTAATCTCTTCTACTGATTATTTCAAGTTTCTATCTTCTTAAACATCTTCTTATTTAGTTGTTTCATTATAAAGTAATAACATCAGTATCAATAATATACTTATATTTTATTATAATAATGAAAGAAACCCATTTCACCTTCTATCCATCCTAAGGAAAACGAAATCACCGCGTGTGCGTACGTTCAGAATACCGTCTCCACGTCGTGGTGTAATCTGTTTTTCCACCACCACCTTACTTGGATTGGTATAATTGTGTAAATAAGAAACATATATAGTTACTATAACATCATACTGATTCTGAGATATTATATCATCCACTCCAATTCAATTCAATAATTATCAGAATGATATCATCATTTGTGCGTACGTACGGATTACCGTCTCCACGACAGGATGAGATTCATTCTCCATATTAACCATTCAAGAATGATTATAAAGTATATATAATGAATAATAATGAAATATATGGCATGAAAATCTACTTTATTTATGTAGATATATATATATATATGACATATAGTTACTTCATTCAAGTCAATAAGGAAAGGAAAACAACGTTCATGCGTACGTACGGCCTACCGTCTCCATGAACAGTGTCTTTCATTTCATTTCTCTAACTATTATCTATATATACTGAATATATATGATTTATAAATCATTATTTACATTCTTGATGTAAGTAAATCAGGATATAAGTTATAATAATATCAATAACAACATGTCCAAACACATACGATAATTAAAACGATTTTACCAAAAACGCTGCTTTAACATGGAATTTACAAAAGAACAGGTAATATAAAGTCATAATTGAACCATATATGATTTCATAACAATGAATATGATTCTTTAATAAGTAAATGACATTATTTAAATCACTATAAAGGAGGTTCAGATACGTACGAAGCATATCAGACCTATGTTAAGGGATAATTATTCCAATATCGTTCTTAACCGAGATTGTTTATTTGTAACTATTTACTGGGGTTATATTTTTCATCCATGTCCATAAAAATGTATTCATAAATTGTTTAATATTCTTCCATGTATGTTTAAAGTCATTGTAACCTTTTTTGGCTTTAACATTGTGTTATGGAAGGAATCTTTATTTTGTTTACCAAACGAGGGACTTTTTGAATTTTTTGACAATAGTACGAGGATAATGTTTTTTTAACGTATACGGCATGAATAGATTTTTATGGTTTCATAAACCCATATTTTTATGAATCTTCCTCCACAAGATTTCATTATTATTTTCAACAATATCCTTTTCTCTTAAAATTTAATGGAATTTTGTGAAAAGAAAATGATTTTGAAAAAGAAAGGATATTTTCCTCAAGAATGCATTTCAAGTGTTTTATCAAAACTATTTTCCATCTAAGATGAAATTATATCATATTTATATGTTTCAAGTATAATATCTCTATTATTTACATGGTTTCAATTCTCTTACGATGAAATGAGAGCCATTTGTTTTATGTGGATTATGTTATGATGGGATGATATTTATGAAACCCATTTTATTCATTAGGTTATGATGAATGATTTATGATTATATTTTGGAACACATAAGAATGATTTCATTATGAGATGGGTGGGAAAAATATCTCCCTCTAATTAATTGGTTAATGATTTATATATCATGATATAGACATGGCTGGAACAGTAAGTAAATCTATTCGAGCGATACAGGACTGGAACGAGGAGTGAACTCGATTCAGAGAGGGACTTTGTCCACTAAGATGGTCTTGGCAGCAATTCCTTGGCTACTATGGAAATCATATCATGTGAATAATGGTTTTCCACAATTAAATGTTTTATTAAAATGTTATTTAATCATTATTGATGTTATATTATGATTTATTCTGTATGTACTGCCATGTTTTATGCCATTGCTCAAGATTTTGATGTTTAAACATTATGGTCATGTTTTTAAGTTCAAATGTATATGGTTTGTTTTATTTTCTCCATGATAACCCTTACTGAGAATTTGAGCTCACCCTTTATTTATTTTCTTTTCCCCAGGATATAAAGAAATGTTTTAGGTAAGAAAACAAAAGGGGAAGATCATTATGGGAGATTTTGATGATTTTTCACCATGATTAGAAGATTAAGTTTTGAGTTTTCAATGACACTAAACTATTACGGGCCTTGAGTTTTGTTTTTTTATGTATTATGTATTATGTATTCTGAAAAAGTAATTTAATCCATATGTATGTCAAGTTCGTGTCTCTAAAGTTGCTATCAGAGGAAAGGTTTAGTCAGTTTTTGGAAACTAGGATGTGAAAACATTTAGTGAGATCCCTAGAGATATTTGTAAGGTATGTCTAGGGATTTACCTAAGGTTAAGTGTAAGTGTAAGTTATAGTCCTTGAATTATGTTAACAATCATAGAATTTGACTAAATATGTTAGATATTGTAGGTACTCCCCCTTGATTCTGTTGTTTTCCTATTATGATTTTTTCCTCTCACACTATTGTCTTTAGGTTTTAGAAAATGGTTGTAAATAGGATGATTCACGATAATGGAGGATGTGATGGACAATGGAATGATGTAATTCATGATCAACCAATAGAAATGGGATTTGGAAGAACAAACATAATTATTATTCCTAATCAGTAATCTCATAATATGATCAATAATCTCATCTTTTGTAAGTTTCTTGACTCAGCTAATAAGTGAAAGATAGAGTTTCATGATGACCATAGAGGAAAGAAAGTTAAATTTACCTCATATAAATCATGTTGGAAGAGGCATCAGGGGGAATGTTTCAAAGGAACTGGAAGATGCTTTGGGTGGGGAAAAGAAGGACACAGAGCCAGAAATTGCAAAGGAAAAGGTTCAGTTAACACCATGGACAAGTATAATGGTATTGCTAAGACATCAACAATGGTTAAATGTTTTCAATGTGGAATGTACGAGCATTATGAAAACCGACTCCCTAAGGGAAAATCTCATGAAGAGAATCAGTATGGCCACATGGGTAGTATTTATGTGGATGATGATGAAGAGAATACAAATGATATATGAGATGAAAGAAATGATGAAGCTCAGTCAGTGGTTTAAGAAGGTAGTGGAATGATTGTATGTTTATCAAGAGTTATGTTGTCTCAGTAATTTAATGGTACTATGGAATAAAGAAAAATCTATAGATTATTACACTATTGTCTTTTCTTGACTTTTTTAAAGTATATGATGAATGGTACCTGTTACCATGAAAGTTTATTTAAATATTTTTGGAAGGTATATGGTATGTTCATAATGAAAGGATAAGAAGATAATGAGATGTTTGATAGTATTAATGAGCTCATGACTAGTCTAAAGACATAGTGATATCATGGTTTGAGTATATAGAAATTTTGGGATTTTGGTATAGTTAACTTTTGAAAGAATTCATGTTTTCACAACGTTTCTTTGGTAAATAATGTTTCAAAATTATACATGATTAAGGTATGCACATGTTTGAAATGTGACCAACAAGACATATCTTATAATATATGGGGATAAATGATGGTATTTACATACTTTGTAGATGACCTCTCTATCAATCTTTTTCCTTATACTGTGAGTCTGGTTAAGCCTAAAGATTGGAATAGATTATGTTATACATCAGATAGTATTGTTTAAGGCTATTACCTTTTGATATTATTTTTGGAATGTTATAACAGTATAGTTTTAGAAAAAGGAAAACCCGTAGGACGGGCGACAACCCGTTACGTCGGACAAGGGTGTGGGAATCGAACCAACAACTGAAGTGCGAAAGGCCTTTATCGCCAACCACGGGCCTACCAAAAGTCCCTGGTTATTATAAATTAGTTTTAATTTATTAAGTAGTACAATATATGAATTATTAGTCCATTTTATGATCCATATATTATAAATCTCACTATAGATGTACTTATGTATATTTAATAACTTTTGCTATCCTTTTGTTTGAGATGGATGGAATGACCTATCATTCTATCGCATGATCTACTAATACTTCATGGAAGACAAATTCAACTTCATTTATTTAAGAGATGAAGTGGAAATTATTCAAGGCACAAACAATAGTAAGATTGTACCAAAATCAAGTAAGTATTTATTTTAATTCAAAACTTCTTCAACATTAGGGAAATGATCTTGAAAACCAAAAATGTTGTCCTAGTGCCCTCATATCTAATGAATCAGATGGTACCATAGATCATCACAAATTTATGGCTGTTGGCATTTTCATACCCATGTTCTCTACCACTCTTCTTCTAAACATGATGGATAGATTTCTCTTCCATATCCATATTTTCACATATATTCTATTATGTGTAAACCCAGTGATTAGTTACTTTGGGTATCCATTATGTTTCTAACTCTCCTTTTTAAAATGATGATTTAGTATTCCTTTTTACAATGTGGGTTTCTATGAATGAAACTTTCAAGTAGAAAATGATTTATAACCCTGATGAATTTCGAGGGAGAAATTCATTTTAAGGGGGGTAGAATGTAACACCCCGATATTTAATGAGAAGTATTCTTTTTAATTTATTTAATGTCTTGTGTTGTATCTTAAACCAAGATTATATTGTTCTATACGCAACACTGTATTATCTTTCAGTATACACAACACTATTCTTGGATCATGTTACACAAAATTTCAAAAACGTTTGATAGAAGTTATTCTACGCATCGTTGAGTGTATATATATTTATATATTCAATGTATAAATGAAATATGGTTGGATTATTTTATACATGACAACAAAGGAATCTTGCACTACACGTAACCCTGACTTGGCTTTCTCTACATGTAATCGCGACCTTCCACGATAGTGTGTGTTGTACGCAATACTGAGTTTTACTAAACAACAATATATTATTAAAATATAATATCAATTAGCTGTTATGATTAGTAATATCCGCTTTCTGAAATTTTATAAATTTTATCTTTCAAAATGGACTTTATTTTTGGATTCAGAATATCGAAATTACCCTAGGGTGAAATTTTGGTATTTTTCGGAAAACATTCAATTTTTGATGAATAGTGAAAACACAGAGTTTTTTGTTAAAATCAACTTTTTATATAAATAATAATTTATTTTATTTAAATTTAATTTAGGTAAAAATAGATACATAATAATTATATAAGTTCAATATAATTCATTGGAGTCATTTTATAATAATTTTAGATATATAAAAATTTTATTGAACTTTTCACCGTCCTTTACCCACCTTCTAGGAGCATATGAAATTGTACATAAATCCTAATTTTACCACTTCTGTGAGTTGAATTTCAAAAATCTGAGAGCCATAGTTAATATCATGGAGGAAAATGTGGTTCAATCAGATAAATATTTTTTTTGTGAATAGTAACTTTTTACTATTATTTACCACGTTTAAAAGTAAATAGGGTAATTAAGGGTAAAAATGATATTATTATTACCCTAAAACATGTCCTAATTCTATTGGATAAGTTTAATTCGACCAAAAACAACCTTAGGAATAAAATATTACCCTTTAGGTCCTCATGGATCAGATTAGGACACTTATTATTATTTTATTTAATGAATAGTTAAAAAAGATAAAATCAAAGTTTAATAACTATAAAATTTTAATTCAGGTTTATACATAAGATAAATTAGACTATAAATATTCATTAGAAAGATAAAAATATTTTCCAAATAATGGTATTTTATTTATAATTTTTAGAAATTAAATAATTTAATTTATTTATGACACAATAATGATGCAATAATTACCCTATTAATGAAATATTAACTTAATTGATGTTATAAAAAACCCAAATAATTATAATTTGACAATTTTTATGAATTGCACTAATTTTCTAGGTTAATATGACATGTTATTATTGATTAAATTAATTTTTTTTCGAACTAGTCATGTTTTTATGATTTTCAAAACAATCAATTACCAAATAGTGTCAAAATTGACATAAAATAGTTTTTAAAACAAATTTTATATTATTAATTGTTATTCTCTTCCTAAAAATAAAAGGTTCGGCCAAATGACTTAGATAAGGTTATATAAATTACTAATGAACCACTTGGGGTTCGGATAGCTTTTTGTAGTATGTTTATTAACCATAAATTGTAAGAAAACAAGAAGACATGGTAAAAGTTAAATTATTTAACATAGAGTTATATCTAAATGATAAGGTAAAAATATTAACCTAAACTTGTCTAAAAACTATTCGTTGAAAAAATTTAGACCCATGCCCACATTATCTTCTAAATAAATCAATTTTGAGATATTATAAACTGAATATGACTTTATTATAAAATAACATTTTAAGTATTTCCTAAGGTGCCCCTCTCCTCCCTTATAAAAGGGAACCTCCTCCCTCTTCTCTTTACAGAATTTTGAACATTAAAGTTCATCCAAACCCTGACAATTTCCCTTTTCAACTTCCATAGAAACATTATAGAGGTTATGGTCTCCTCAAAAGACAAACTCTAGTGCCTTAATAGGAAGCTTAAAATAGGTTTGTCTAAGAAGAGGTAATCACTTCTACTGATTCTTTCAAGTTTCATTCTTCTTCAACTTCTTCTTCTTTAGTTGTTTAATTATAAAGTACTAAAATAAGTACCAATAATAGACTGATATGTTATTATAAATATGAAACAACCCCATTTAAAATTCTATCCATCATAAGGAAAATTAAATCACCACGCATGCGTACGTACGAAATACCATCTCCATTCCATGGTGTAATCTGTTTTCCACCACCACCTTACTTGGATGGGTATAATGGTGTAAAGAATAACTATATATAGTTATTATAACATCATAATGATTATGAGATACTATATCATCCACTCCAATTCAATTCAATAATTATGGGAACAATATCATCATTCGTGCGTACGTACGGATTACCATCTCCACGACGCGATGAGATTCATTCTCCATGTTAAACATTCAAGAATGATTATAAAGTATATATAATGAATAATAATGAAGTATATGACATGATAAAGCTACTGTATTTATGTATATATACATATATATGACATCTACTTACATTCATTCAAGTCAATAGGGAAAGGAAAACAGTGTTCATGCGTACGTACGACCTACTGTCTCCATGAACGGTGTCTTTCATACCATTTATCAATCTATTATATATATATATATACACTGAATATATATGATATATAAATCATTATTTACATTCTGGAAGTAAGTAAATCAATATATAATTAATAATAATATCAAGAACAACAAGTCAAAAAACGTACGATAAATAAAACGATTTTACCCAAAACGCTGCTTTGACATGGAATTTACAAAAGAACGGGTAATATAAAGGCATAAGTGAACCATATATGATTTCATAAAAATGAATATGACTCTTTAATAATTCAATTACACTATTTAAATCATTATACATGAGGTTTAGATTCATACGAAGCATATCAGACCTACGGTAAGGGATAATTATTCCAATCTCGTTCTTAACCGAAATTGTTTATTTGTTAGTTTTTACTCAGGTTATATTTTTCATCAATGTCCATAAAAATGGTTTCATAAAGTTTTTAATATTCATCAGTGTATGTTTAAATTCATTTTACCAATTTTTTGGCTTTTACTTTGTGTAACAGCCCGAGATTTTATGAAAAATATTCTTTTTAATTTTATTAATGTCTTGTGTTGTACGCTACACCAAAAGGAGCTTGCAAAACACGCATCTTTGACTTGCCTTGCATTACACGCAATCGCAACCTTCCTCGATAGTGTGTGTAGTACGCAATACTGAGTTTCACGAAACAACGATATGCTATTAAAATATTATTAAAAGTAGCCATTATGAATAGTAATAACCACTTTTTAAATTTTAGAAATTTTAGCTCTCAAAATGGACTTCATTTTTGGATTCGGAGTATCGAATTTAGCCTAAGGTGAAATTTTGGTACTTTTCGGATAACTTTCATCTTCTGATGAATAGTGAAAATTACTAAATTATTATTAAAAACAACTTTTTTAATCGAAATAATTAATAGTGATAAATTATTACTTTGATTGGTTTTAAAGTATATTTAGAATATATTTTTACAATTTAATACAATGTTGGTCATTGAATGTAATTTCACATTTAAACCAGACATAATCAAGTGTCAATCTTTTGATAGATATTGTTTCTTAAAAACACGCTATTTGTTTTAACAGCGGGATTTAATTATAAAATTAATTAATGCAACTTCTATGTTATGAATTTGGTAAAATAGACTTCATTTTTGAATTCGGATTATGAAATATAGCTTAGGATGAAAATTTGGCATTGTTCTGAAAAACATCAATTTTTGATGAATAGTGAAACTACTAAGTGGTAGTTAAAAAACTGAATTTTTCATAAAACTTAATTTTACAGCTTCTGTGAATGGAATTTAAAAAATCTGAGAGACACGGTTGATGTCAGTAAGTAAAATGTTGTTCAATGAGATGAAAATAATTTTTGGTGAATTGTAACTTTTTACTTTTATTTACCATGGTTAAAAGTAAAAGGGTAATTAAGGGTAAGAATGATATTAATATTACCCTAAAACATGTCCTAATTCTATTGTACAAGTGTATCTCGACAAAAAACAACCTTAAGTGTAAAATATTATCATTTAGGACCACTTGGATTAGATTAGGACATTTATTATTATTTAATTCAAAGAAGAGTTAAAAGATTAAAAATCAAAGTATATTTACTAAAACATTTTTAATATAGGGTTGTACATAAGATAAATTCGATTGTAAATATTCATTGGAAGTCTAAAACGATTTCCTACATGATGGTATTTTATTTGTAATTTTTAGACATGAAATAATTTAATTTATTTATGACACAAAGATGATGCAGTAATTATCTTATTAATGACATATTGACATAATTGAGCTTATAAATACCAAAATAAATGTAATTTAAGACTTTTTATGAATTCCACTAATTTTATAGGTTACTATGATATATTAGTGTTGATTTAATCAACTTGGTTCGAACATATAATTCTGTTATGACTTTCACAAAAATCATATATCAAATTGTGTCAAAATTGACACAAAAAAAGTTTTTAAATCAAATATTATATTATTAATTGTTATTTTATTCCTAAAAATATAAGGTTCGGCCAAATGACATAGATAAGGATATATGTATTAATAATATACAATTTGGGGTTCGTTTGGCATGTTATAGTAAGTGTATTAACCATATAGTGAAAGAAAACAAAAGACACGGTAAAAGTTATATTATATAACTTAGAGTTAAATCTAATTGATAAGGTTAAAATAATACACTAAACTTATCTAAATCCTATTGGATGACATGATTTCGACCCATCCCCACTTTATCTTCGAAATACGACCCTTTGGAACCATTATAAACCGATTTTGACTTTAATATAAAATAATATTTTGAGATATTCCTAAGGTGCCTCTCTCCTCCCTTATAAAAGGGCACCTCCTCCCCCTCCTACTCACACCAATTTGAGCACTCAAGCTTGGGAAACCCCTGACATTTTCTCCTCTCCACTTCCCTAGAATAATCCTAGAGGTCCTGGTCTTCTTCAAAGACCAATCTTAGTTCCCTAAGTGGAGGATTCAAAGAGGCGTTCCAAAGAAGAGGTAATATCCATTACCGATCTTTTCAATTTCTTTATTCTTCATCTTCTTCTTCTTTAGTTGTTTCATTATAAAGTAATAACATCAGTATTACTTACATACTGATATGTTATTATAAATATGAAACAACCCTAATTCACCTTCTATCCATCCTACGGAAAAATGAAATCACCGCGCGTGCGTACGTACGGAATACCGTCTCCACGCCGTGGTGTAATCTATTTTCCACCATCACCTTACAAGGATGGGTATAATGGTGTAATGAGTAACTATTTATGATTATTATAATGTAATATTGATACTGAAATAATATATATATATTCAAATACAATTCCACGATCATAGGAACGATATCATCACTCGTGCGTACGTACGGAATACCGTCTCCACAATGTGATGCGACTCGTTCTACATGATCATCATTACATAGTAATTATATAAATGAATTGAATGAATAAATATTATATATGTTACACTAATACCATTCTGGATATAAAGTATCTATAACCTTAAAAGAAGAATAAGAATTTATTCGTCAAAACACGCTTAAGAACAAAAGGCAATAAGGACCCGAGTAACAAGTAACAATGAAATATTACTAACAAGAAGCTAAGAATACAACAATATATGATATCATATCAATATGTATGATTCTGGAATAAGTCAATAACATGATTTAAATCATTATATAGGTGTTTCAGACACTTATAAAGCAAGTCGGACCTAAGGTAAGGGAAATATCACAATCTCATTTTTATCCGAGATTGTTTATTCGTAAGTATTTACTGGGGTGTATTTTATCATCCACATCCATGTTTCATCAATATGTAATATTATTTATATCCACCTACAATTGTTTAAATCCATTTTTACCCTTCGATGAGTTTTTAGTAATATGTATTAAAGGAATCTTTTGTCGTTTTTCGTACGCGGTATTTTTTGACTTTTCCGACAAAAGTACGAAGAATGTTTTTTTTAACTTATACGGCATGAATGGATTTTTAAAACATTATTTCCAAGAATATTCCTTTACAAGTTTTCATGTTTATTTTTAATCAACTTCTTTTAGTGTATAATTGTATGACATGTTAAGAAAAGAAAAGTGTTTTTGAAGAAGAATGAATATTTTCCTCAAGAATGGAGTTCAAGTGTTTTATCAAAATTATTTTCCATCTAAGATAATAAAGGGTTCTGTTTTTATCACTATTATTACATTGATTTGATTATTTTGTGAGGGAATTATTTTTATGAAGTCATTTACCTTATATGATTTGTTTTATGATGTTATGATGTTTCAAGAATCCAATTATTGTTACATGTGTTATGTGATGATGTATGATTTATGATTTATGTGGCACACATAAGAAAGGATTAATTATAAGATGGGTGGGACCTATATCTCTCTCCAATGCATTGGGTAAAGATTTATATCTCATGAGATAGACATGGCTGGAATGGTAGGTTATACCGGTTCAGTGAAGCAGGACTGGAACGAGGGTGACTCCGTTCAGAAAGGGACTTTGTCCACTAAGATAGTCTTGGCATTGGGTCATGACTAACAAGAAAGGATTCTCCATGATTATGTGTGCATGCCACAAAGTTTCAAGTTTCTTGTTATGATTATGGGGTCCCATTTTCACTTCTATGATTTGTTCCATGTTAAGATATTACGATCTCTTTTGCAGGTTATGATTTTCAAAAAGATAGGATATGATTTTTATTTCCTTTATTTGCCCTTGCTGAGCATTTGAGCTCACCCTTTTATGTTTTCTTTTCCCCAGGATATAAAGAAAGGTTTTAGGTAAAAAAAGGAAAGATCTTTTAGGGAGATATTGAAGATCCTTCACCACGATTAGAAGATTACGTTCCGAGTTTCCAAAGACACTAAACTATTACGATCCTTGTGTGTGTGTTTTTGTTATGTACCAAGTATTCCGCAAAAGTAATGTAATGTCCATGTATGACAAGCTTCGGGTCTATATAGTTGGTATCAGAGGAAAGGTTTAGTCAACCTTTGGAAACTAGGATGCGAGAACTTTAGTGAGATCCATAGAGATATTTATAAGGTTTGTCTAGGGATGTCCCTAAGGATAAGTATACGTATAGGATACAGTCCTATAACTACGGTAACGATCTTAGAATTTAAACTAAGAAGTTAGATACTGAGGATACTCCCCCTTTATAATGTTGTTTTCTTTAGCATGATTTTTGTCTCTCACACTATTCTTTTTGGGTTTTATACGATGGCTGGAACCCGAAGGAACCGTGTTGATCAATGCAATGGACAATGCAATGATTGTCCTCCTGAACAAGCAAATGTTATGGGAGATGGAGTGCAAAATCTTATTGCTATACTTACACAAGCTATGAATCATTCTGGACTTCCAAATGATCAGAGAAGGGAACAATATTTTATTGAGTCCTTCATGAGGCAACGTCCACCTTCTTTTAGTGGGTCTTCCGATCCACTTGTTGCTGAACAATGGATCAGTACCACTGAAAAGATATTTTCAATTCATCAATGTTCTGAATATGATAAAGTCATCTTAGCAGTATATCGTTTGGAAGGTGAAGCTGATCAATGGTGGAATCTTATCAAGAATACGAGGCCAAGAGATGAAATTGAGTCCATGGAATGGGACGAGTTCAAGAACTTGTTTTTCAGTAAGTACTTCACTCGTATTCTTCGAACAAAGATGGAAAAGGAGTTTCTTGAGCTGAAGCAGAAGGATGATGAATCTTTTGGTTTATACGAAGCGAATTTTACAAGACTTTCAAGGTACACATCTGGCATTATCATCCAACCTGAAAGTAAATTTGATCGATTTTTCAGTGGCTTAAAACCAAGTCTTCGAAGGGCATTAGCTATAAGAGACTTCAGTAGCTATGCAGAAATTGTGTGTTGTGCTATCAAGGTAGAAATGGAAGTTGGTGTTACATATCCATCTCATGGTTTTGACAAGAAACGAAAGATGGAGTTCAAGGAGAAATCTCAGAATAATGGTGAAAAGAAGATGAATGTTTCCTTATGCACAAAGTGTGGAAAGAAGCATGGTGGAGATTGCCTTAAAGGAACTAGAAAATGTTTTAAGTGTGGAAAATAAGGTCATCGAGCAGCTGAGTGTCGAAGTAATGGGAAAAGGGTTTCTAATGATGTGAATAAAGAAAAGACTGCAAAGAACGCACCACCAACACTTCAATGTTTCAAGTGCAAGGAGATGGTACATTATGCCAATAAATGCCCTAATCCAAGGGTTAGTGATGATCAACATGAGAAACCACTTAAGGAAAAGGACAAAGGGAAGTCACATGCGATCACTATTGGCGATGTTGAATATAACAACGATGTGGTGGAATGATTAAGTGTTTTTGTAATGGGATTCCAAAATAATGTTGTATATAGTATTGTGGAATATTGGAATATTTATGTTTTGGTCTATTGTGGTTTTCAATAATTTTATGGTACTGGTAACCATGAAAAGTGATTGAGACATTTTTTGGTAAACAGATGATATGATCATAATGAAGGGATAAGAAGATAATGAGATGTTTGATTTTATTCATGAGCTCATGATTGATATAAGGACTAAGTGATATCATGGTTTGAGTACATAGAATTTTGAGGATTTTGGTATGTGGAAGGTGTTAACTTTTAACTGCATACATGTTTTCACTAAGGTCAAATGGGTATTCAATAAAATACTTGATTAAGGACTTTGAATGTTTGGAATGTGACCAACAAGACATATCTTATGATATATGGGGATCAACGATGGTATTAAATCTCTGGTAATCGTTTTCACTATGTTATGAGAGTGGACTGTAGTATTATGGATAAGCCTAAATATTGGAATGGATTATGTTGGACATAAGTTAGTATTGTTTAAGGATAGAAGTTTTCTCGATATTATTGATGAGATGTTATAGTAATATAGTTTTAGAAAAAGGACAACCTGCAGGACGGGCGACAGCCCATCGCGTCGGACAAGGCTGTGGAAATCGAACCCACAACTGAAGTGCGATTGGCCTTTATCGCCTACCACTGGCCTACAGGAAGTCCCTGTTTAGTAGAAACAAGTTTTATTATATTAATCAGTATGACATATGATGTATAAGTCCATTTTAGGAACCATATATGATTAATCTCACTATAGATCAACTTATGTATATAATTTTTTGCTAACCTTTTGTTTGAGACAGATGGAATGACCCGTCATTCTATCACATGATCTGCTAACACTTCACGAATAACAAATTCAACTTCATTTATTTAAGAGATGAAGTGGAAATTGTTAAAGGCACGAACAACAGTGAGATTGTACCAAAATAAAGTAAGTATTAATTCTAATTCAAATTCTTTAACTTTAGGGAAACGATCTTGAAAACCAAAAATGTTGTCCCAGTGATCTTATATCTGATGAATCAGATGGTACCTTAGATCGTCACAAATTTATGGCTTTGTGATTGCTGGATTTTCCATTGCCATGTTCTCTACCACTCTCCATCAGAACATGATGGTTGGATTTCTCTTCCATATCTATATTTTCACCTATGTGGAAACCCAGTGATTAGTTTATTTGGGTAACTGTTTAGTTTCATACTTTTGTTTTTAAAGATTGGTTTTGGTATTCCTTTTTACGATGTGGGTTTCTATTAAAGAAACATTTTAATAGTAAACCATTTATAACCCCGACGAATTTCGAGGGTGAAATTCATTTTAAGGGGGGTAGAATGTAACAGCCCGAGATTTTGTGAAAAATATTCTTTTTAATTTTATTAATGTCTTGTGTTGTACGCTACACCAAAAGGAGCTTGAACAACACGCATCTTTGACTTGCCTTGCATTACACGCAATCGCAACCTTCCTCGATAGCGTTTCTAGTGCGCAATACTGAGTTTCACGAAACAACGATATGTTATTAAAATATTATTAAAACTAGCCGTTATGAATAGTAATAACCACTTTTTAAATTTTAGAAATTTTAGCTCTCAAAATGGACTTCATTTTTGGATTCGGAGTATCGAATTTAGCCTAAGGTAAAATTTTGGTACTTTTCGGATAACTTTCATATTCTGATGAATAGTGAAAATTACTAAATTATAATTAAAAACAACTTTTTTAATAGAAATAATTAATAGTGATAAATTATTAATTTGAGTGGTTTTAAAGTATATTTAGAATATATTTTTACAATTTAATACAATGTTTGTCATTGAATTTAATTTCACATTTAAACCAGACATAATCAAGTGTCAATCTTTTGATAGATATTGTTTCTTAAAAACACGCTATTTGTTTTAACAACGGGATTTAATTATAAAATTAATTAATGAAACTTCTATGTTATGAATTTGGTAAAATAGACTTCATTTATGAATTCGGAATATGAAATATAGCTTAGGATTAAATTTTGGCATTGTTCTGAAAAACATCAATTTTTGATGAATAGTGAAACTACTAAGTGGTAGTTAAAAAACTGAATTTTTCTTAAAACATAATTTTACCGCTTCTGTGAATGGAATTTCAAAAATCCTAGAGACATAGTTGATGTCAGTAAGTAAAATTTGGTTCTATGAGATTAAAATAATTTTTGGTGAATAGTACCTTTTTACTTTTATTTACCACGGTTAAAAGTAAATAGGGTAATTAAGGGTAAGAATGATATTAATATTACCCTAACACATGTACTAATTCTATTGGACAAGTGTATCTCGACCAAAAACAACCTTAAGTGTAAAATATTATCATTTAGGCCCACTTGGATTAGATTAGGACATTTATTATTATTTAATTCAAAGAAGAGTTAAAAGAGTTAAAATCAAAGTATATTTACTAAAACATTTTTAATATAGGGTTATACATAAGATAAATTAGATAGTAAATATTAATTAGAACGATAAAAATATTTCCTACATGATGGTAATTTATTTGTAATTTTTAGACATCAAATAATTTAATTTATTTATGACACAAAGATGATGCAGTAATTATCTTATTAATGAAATATTGACATAATTGATATTATAAATACCAAAATAAATGTAATTTAAGACTTTTTATGAATTCCACTAATTTTCTAGGTTACTATGATATATTAGTGTTGATTTAATCAACTTGGTTCGAACATATAATTCTGTTATGACTTTCACAAAAATCATAATCAAATAGTGTCAAAATTGACACAAAATAGTTTTTAAATCAAATATTATATTATTAATTGTTATTTTTTTCCTAAAAATCTATTGTTCGGCCAAATGACTTAGATAAGGATATATGTATTAATAATATACAATTTGGGGTTCGTTTGGCATGTTATAGTAAGTGTATTAACCATATAGTGAACGAAAACAAAAGACACGGTAAAAGTTAAATTATTTAACTTAGAGTTAAATCTAATTGATAAGGTTAAAATAATACCCTAAACTTGTCTAAATCCTATTGGATGACCTGATTACGACCCATAACCACTTTAGCTTCGAAATAAGACCCTTTGGAACCATTATAAACCGATTTTGACTTTAATATAAAATAATATTTTGAGATATTCCTAAGGTGCCCCTCTCCTCCCTTATAAAAGGGCACCTCCTCCCCATCCTCCTCACACCAATTTGAGCACTCAAGCTCGTCCAAACCCTTCCATTTTCTCCTCTCCACTTCCCTAGAATAATCTTAGAGGTCCTGGTCTTCTTCAAAGACCAATCTTAGTTCCCTAAGTGGAGGATTCAAAGAGGCATTCCAAAGAAGAGGTAATATCCATTACCGATCATTTCAATTTCTTTATTCTTCAACTTCTTCTTCATTAGTTGTTTCATTATAAAGTAATAACATCAGTATTAATTACATACTGATATGTTATTATAAATATGAAACAACCCTAATTCACCTTCTATCCATCCTACGGAAAAATGAAATCACCGCGCGTGCGTACGTACGGAATACCGTCTCCACGCCGTGGTGTAATCTATTTTCCACCATCACCTTACAAGGATGGTTATAATGGTGTAATGAGTAACTATTTTTGATTATTATAATGTAATATTGATACTGAAATAATATATATATACTCAAATACAATTCCACGATCATAGGAACGATATCATCACTCGTGCGTACGTACGGAATATCATCTCCACGATGTGATGCGACTCGTTATACATGATCATCATTACATAGTAATTATATAAATGAATTGAATGAATAAATATGATATATGTTACACTAATACCATTCTGGATATAAGGTATCTATATCCTTAAAAGAAGAATAAGAATTTATTCGGCAAAACACGCATAAGAACAAAAGGCAATAAGGACCCGAGTAACAAGTAACAATGAAATATTACTAACAAGAAGCTAAGAATATAACCATATATGATATCATTTCAATATGTATGATTCTGTAATAAGTCAATAAAATGATTTAAATCATTATACAGGAGGTTTGGACACTAATAAAGCAATTCGGACCTAAGGTAAGGGAAATATCACAATCTCATTTTTATCCGAGATTGTTTATTCGTAAGTATTTACTGGGGTGTATTTTATCATCCACATCCATGTTTCATCAATATGTAATATTATTTCCATCCACCTACAATTTTTTAAATCCATTTTTTCCCTTCGGTGAGTTTTTAGTAATATGTATGAAATAAATCATTTGTCGTTTTTCGTACGAGGTATTTTTTGACTTTTCCGACAAAAGTACGAAGAATGTTTTTTTAACTTATACAACATGAATGGATTTTTAAAACATTATTTCCAAGAAGCTTCCTTTACAAGTTTTCATGTTTATTTTTAATCAACTTATTTTAGTTTATAATTGTATGACATGTTAAGAAAAGAAAAGTGTTTTTGAAGAAGAAAGGATATTTTCCTCAAGAATGGAGTTCAAGTGTTTTATCAAAATTATTTTCCATCTAAGATAATAAAGGGTTCTGTTTTTATCCCTATTATTACATTGATTTGATTATTTTGTGAGGGAATTATTTTTATGAAGTCATTTACGTTATATGATTTGTTTTATGATGTCATGATGTTTCAAGAATCTAATTTTTGTTACATGTGTTATGCGATGATGTATGATTTATGATTTATGTGGCACACATAAGAAAGGATTCATTATAAGATGGGTGGGACCTATATCTCCCGCCAATTAATTGGTTATAGATTTATATCTCATGAGATAGACATGGCTGGAACGGTAGGTTATACCGGTTCAGTGAAACAGGACTGGAACGAGGGTGACTCGGTTCAGAAAGGGACTTTGTCCACTAAGATAGTCTTGGCAATGAGTCATGACTAACAAGAAATGATTTTCCATGATTATGTGTGCATGACACAAAGATTCAAGTTTCATGTTATGATTATGGGGTCTCATTTTAACTTCTATGATTTGTTCCATGTTAAGATATTACGATCTCTTTTGCAAGTTATGATTTTCAAAAAGATATGATATGATTTTTATTTCCTTTATTTTCCCTTGCTGAGCATTTGAGCTCACCCTTTTATGTTTTCTTTTCCCCAGGATATAAAGAAAGGTTTTAGGTAAAAAAAGGGAAGATCTTTATGGGAGATATTGAAGATCTTTCACCACGATTAGAAGATTACGTTCCAAGTTTCCAAAGACACTAAACTATTACGATCCTTGTGTGTGTGTTTTTGTTATGTACCAAGTATTCCGCAAAAGTAATGTAATGTCCATGTACGTCACGCTTCGGGTCTCTACACTTTGTGTTATGTAAGGAATCGATATTTTGTTTACCATACAAGTAACTTTTTTACTTTTTCGGTAAAAGTTCGAGGAGAATGTTTTTTAACGTATACGGAATGAAAGGATTTTAATGGTTTCATAAAGCCTTATTTTCATGAATCTCCCTCTACAAGATCTCATGATTACTTTCAACAAAATATTTTTCATTTAAAAATTCATGTAATTTTGTAAAAAGAAAATGATTTTGAAGAAGAAAGGATATTTTCCTTATGAATTAATTTCAAATGTTTTATCAAAACCATTTTCCATCTAAGATGACTTTATTTAATATGTGTATGTTTCAAGTATAATGTCTCTATGATTTACATGGTTTCACTTCTCTTATGATGAAATGATATCCATTTGTATTATAAGGATTATGTTATGATGGGATGATGTTTATGAAACCCATTTTATTATTTGGGTTATGATGAATGATTTATGTTTATGTTATGGCACATATAAGAATGATTTCATTTTGAGATGGTTGGGACCTATTTCTCCCTCGAATGCATTGGGTAATGATTTATATCTCATGAGATAGACATGGATGGAACACTTTGTTAATCCGGTTTAGTGATACAGGACTGGAATGAGGAGTGAACTCGATTCCGAAAGGGGATTTTTCCACTAAGATGGTCTTAGCAGCAATTCCTTGGCTACTATGGAAATCATTTCATGTGCTTAATGGTTTTCCAGAATTAAATGTTTTATTACCATGATATTTTATCATGATTGATGTTCCATTATGATCTATGCCATATGTACATCCATGTTTTATGTCATTGCTCAAGATTTTGATGTTTAAACATTTGGGTCTTGTTTTTAAGTTCAAATGTATATGGTTTGTATTATTTTCTCCATGGTTACCCTTACTGAGAATTTGAGCTCACCCTTTATATGTTTTCTTTTCCCCAAGATATAAAGAATGGTTTTAGGTAAGAAAACAAAAGGGGAAGATCTTTATGGGAGATGTTAATGATCTTTCACCATGATTAGAAGATTAAGTTCTGATTTTTCAAATACACTAAAATAATACTGTCCTTGAGTGTTGGTTTTTGTTTTGTATTAAGTATTCCTCAAAAGTAATGTAATCCGCATGTATGTCAAGTTTGGGTCTCTAAAGGTTCATTCTTGTACACAAACTAAAAATCTTCTGAAAATAATCCTCTTTATCTCTATAGTCAATTATAGCATGACAAAAAGAAATCTAATCCATACCCAAAATAATATCCAACTCTACTAAAAGCAAAACAACATGGTTTTTAGGTAGATTCTTTCTACACACAAGGAAAAGAAGGTTCTTATAATTTATTTCTGTTTCAACATTTCCTCCAAATGTTTTTACCATAAGTTCAGGACTCATATATTGATATGGAATTCCCAATTTACTAGAAAACTTTTCAGAGATGATTGAATGTGTACACCCCGAATGAAAAACCCATTGGCCTAATCTGAACAAAAAAACAGCGTACCTGATACTACTTCATTTGATGGACCAAAATTTACTAAAGTAGTTTCAAAGGACTTCACCAACCATTTATACATGTAGTCTGGTTTCTGTACCTATGTTGAGTTCTTCATTGAACACTCATTTTCATAATGAACCATTTCATTACACTTAAATCATTTTACTGATTGTAAATCATATTTTTTCTTACCGTTACCCTGATCTTATTCAGGGAAATTACGAGCCTTATGTCCCATTTTACCACATCAGTAGCACTTACCAGAATTCAAAAGACATTACACATCATGCTTTTTACAACAAATTTCACAAACTGCAAACCTACGTTTCTTACCATCAGACATTTTTGAAGAGTTTTTCCCTTTAGCTTGCCACCAGGACCTCTTATTCTATATTTTTTTAAATAAGTCCTAATCATCGGAAAAATACATTTCCACCTTCTCCGTACATTGAACAAGTTTTTCATAACTCTTGAACTCACGACAAGATAAGTCCCTTTGATACTTTGGCTTTAATCCTGTGTAAAAATGGATGATTTACTGACAAGATCTCATATGAAATTTGGATCATGCCTTTCTAGTGGAGTGAATTTTTCTTTATAAGTAGCTATTAATTCTTCCGCCTACCTCAATTTAGGAATTGGTTTTACATCTTGAGATGAACCACCATATGAAAATATTTACCAAGAAACATACCTTTGATTTTAGCCCTATCAAGAGCATCAATTTCCTCAATATCCCTGATATTTTTCACCATCGACCACTACTAAACAACTTGACATTAAAAATGGTTAACAACAAGACTATCCATTTGATTTTCTAAACACCCCATAACATCAAAAATCATATTCAGTGCTTTAATCTGCCCATTTGATAGCACAAGGTCAGACGATTCTCTAAATGATGGGGGTTGTTGCCTCATGAAATGATCCACTACGGACATGTTTGTCTATGGTTGATCTGGCTGACGTCGTGCATGGATACCAAAACAATGTATAGCCTGATTCTATTGTGCCATCACTGCAACAAACTGTTCAATTCCGATTCCGACTATATCAGGTTATTGATTTGGAAGGATGTCTTCCTCCGGATGTCGTCCCAACATATCTACCATGTTTCCTCAATGGAAAACCATTCTGAACACATTAATATCTTAGGCGAAGAAACACGGTAATTAATAAATTCTATATCACTTCAATCATACCGTAAATTAATATATGAAAATTTATTTAACAATATCCTAACATCTAAAGTTATCTAAACCTCCCTCTGATACCAACTATAAGGATTAAGCCTTAAACATTACATAATCTGGAATTAAATGAATATTTCACATTTAGGATCTTTTCAGGTTTATAGTTTTAGAGAAATATGCCATAACTATTACATTACATCTGAAAAATTACATTGTAGACACTTCTACTCAATTTCCATTTTTTCATTAAATAAAAACTCTAGAAAAAAAGTGTCATGTCTTGTCCCATGATTTAGACATCATGACTTTTCCTTGATCCCATCCTTGGCCCTATTCATATTTAGGTCTTGTGAAAAACATTTCAGAGCATGGGATGAGCATAAAAATCTCAGTAAGTGTTATAAAACAAAGAAAGAAAACATTAGTTTATCATTACATACATAAAATAGGCTCTTTAAACATCCTCATGAAATCAAATGATTTATGAATAACAAACAGAAATCATAAATCAAAAAGGTAACTTCTGGCATCCATATCATACTTACATTGTAGTGATCACTACTATGTAGGGAGTAACTTTTTCAATACCCATCACAGTATATTCCCTAAATCTATTATGAGAAACATTCATGTTTACCTTCATCGCATGACCCAATGATTTGGAGAGAAATATCAGGCTCACCAACCCTCGGTTTGTCATGGAACCAACTGTATACGTAATAATGCATCAAAACCATAACGTATTAATAACACAAAAAATAAACACAAAAGAAAGATAACATTTCAACATTTCAATCAAAATATATCATTTGAATATATTGGCATAATAAATCCATTATCAAAACCATTTTAAAATCCATAATAAGTAAAAGATTATATGGAATTTATTTTCATTTAAAAACATTACTACTCGTCAAGGAATCCATAGATCAAATAATACTCACAGTGGCAGAAAGGTCGTCTTCACTGCTTACATTAAAAAAAACATTCGTTTTATCATTTAGTAAAACACTTCATTGAAAAAGATTCACTTTCTATGAAATGAAAATTTAAAGGTGTTTATACATTGTAAAATAGATATTCATGTATTAAAAAACATGTACCGCAATGAAATGTTATTGAGATGAAGTCCCATACCGCGTGTCCGACTTGACCCTTTCATTATTTAATCCTCTGAATAATAATGTAAAGTTAATTTATAATTGAATAAGAACATTTTCCATGTTTATTATTCCTTTTTTACCAATTATTACCAAGTTATAAACATGATGTAATCATTTACATTAATAATGGTCGTTTTGTCGATATTTGGTACTTGTGTCAAAAATGAGCATCTAATATTTAAATGTTGTCTATGTGGTATAAATTCCATTATATACAGACTTATATTCGTGAATGATATATATTATATATCATATATGTCCAGTATATATATGTATTTATAATATTACATAACATTTAGAGGTAAGAAATAAAATGTACCATTCATCGAGATGATAAGTCGTACGTTCGCATTAACGCTACATCCATTTCTATTTCATATTTTAATGGATTTAAAACATAATTATACATAGATATATTATAATTATAGTATAAAATTATATATAATATCATTATCTCCATCCATTATAAATCCCACATATGGAATTAACGAGTCATATCACTTTGACGGTGCAGAAGTCTTCACTTCCTCAAATGAAATTATCGTGTTTACCCATAATGGAAACCATAAAGGAATGCTATAAATGGAAAATACAGCAGCATAAAGAATACACGAGCATAATATATATCATATATAAACACAGTTCCATCATATTGTTCACCATGATATGCTGTAGGATATAGTTGAACAATCATCGTTTTGTGAGGCGTTAGTTTGGCATCCTCATAAACTGTATGTTCTTTACCCATTATATGGAGGTGTGTGTATTTGTTGTTTGAATACAAATCATAATAACATTTTCATGAACCTTCCCGGGTACCCTAGAAACCCGATAACCGATCCGGCCCTTACATAGCCCGAAGGGTGTTGCCGATCCCCACGGGTCTATGACTAGCACCTGGCATCGTACAAAATAAAAGTGGGAATGAATATTCCACAAGGACGCGGAAGCAAGAGAAAAAAAATAGTATGCATAACAAAGATACTCCACTGGGAGAATTGTACCAAAAAACAAAGAAGCACAGAAATCCCAATGTACTACAACCCAAGTACATAATACAGGAAAACCACTCCAAAGTCCCCAAGGACACAACTCACCATGTTGAAAACACAATAGCTAGATCCACCTCCAAGTGATCCTTTCCCCTTGAACGATCCTGGAAGAATGAGGTCTACAAACACCTGAAGGAAAAAGTAGGGTGTGAGCCTAAGCCTAGTAGGATACCACCATAGATTCCATAACAGATTCCAAATAAATATTATCCAAAGAAAAACATTCAATTTTAAAGTAAACTGGTTTGTCACCAAGAAATCATATTTTTAACAAATTATGATATACATTTTCAAGTAAATGAAATTTCACCATGAAAGGGTTTACAATGATGAAATACTTTTAAGAAAATGGATTAAATAAAAACAGTTATGTAAAATAGTATATGTAAAATCAGCAGGCTTGTAAAGTAGTTCATAAGCATTGGAAAACATTTATACATCACATATAAATATTTAGGCAAGCAAAATGGTCATCTGGAAAAAGGTTCGATAGTATTAATCAGTTATGGGATTCCACACTCTCTATTTGAACTCAGTAAAATGTGTATACACACTTCCCTATGACACTGGCCAAAGGAGACTTGTCACCAACCCATCGGGGATGTGACCAGCCACAAGTATGTTTTAGAACGTTGTCGTATCATAGAGTGTATCCAAATAACTTAATAACTACCTAAGGCTTTCATGTGCTCTTAGATTATTGGAGCACAATTTTAAAAATTCTTAAAATACGATCACTCCCATACTTCCATTTCAAAGTGCCAATTCCATTCCATTTAAAACTACAACAGGTTTTATTCAAAAACATGCCTTTTTCGCAAGATAAAACCAATGGATTTCTATCAAAATATTTTAATCCATTTTCACCAGATTGAAATTCATTGAAAACCAATTCCATCATTTCAAAATTTATTTCCACAATTCAAATCAACAATTCAATTGAATTTTTTTTATAAAATACCTAACTTAAATTCCACAATTTAAATTATCCAATTTCTATAAACACACACACCCCAATTCAATGGAATTGGGGGTTTTCCAAATTATCATTCCAAAAACAATTCAAATAACTCAATTCAAAGGAACTGAATTAAAATCAACAAGTGAAATAAATCAAGCAATGAAGATAATCAATTCAGCAAGTCGGGACGGAACCACCTACCTCGAAGGTTTTGACCAAAACCACAACGGTTGAAGAACACTCAAGAATCCCAGTTGATTCTCCAAAAACCCATCCAAGATCCCTTCCCCTATCAAGACCATGACCAAAACACATAATTTTGGCATTTACACACTTAGATCTACCCATAACGGGTGTAGATATAAGATATCAAGGGATGAGGGGATGTAGATCTAAGTAGATCTCTAAAATCGATCACGAAATTAGAATACCGATCACATACTTTGAGAATCCCGCTTCAATTCACCAGGAGGAGCCTTTGGATCGCCACCAGAACAAAGGGAGAACCTTCTCTGACCCTAGGAGAAGAAAAATCCCGAGTTAGGGCCACTTAGAAGAAAAAACGAAGCATTTAGAGGCAAAACGTCTGAGATCCACAATTTAAGGATCTATTTTTAAGTGACCGCATGATTTGTCTGCACGGTTTGTAAAAAAATGCGTACACCGTGCGGATCTCACTATCCAGGGCTGCTGGTCCACAAGGTTTAGTCACACGGTTTCACAAACCATGCCCACACCATGCGTACCCCACTGTCCAGTGATTCAAGGTTTGCACGGTTTGATCGCATGCTTTATCAAACCGTGCACAAACAGTGCATAAGCCATTGCCTTTTTGTTTTACTTAAAATTTCACTCAAACAAACCCCCAAAGTCACTACTCCAAAATAGAGGCACTTAGAGACATCAAAAGTACCTGAAAATGTAACGGGGATGTTACAACCTCCCCACCATAAGACCTTTCTGTCCCCAGAAAGACTATGAAGAAACCTCCATGTCAAACAGATGATGCCACTACTCTCTCATTAGTGCCTCCCTCTCCCATGTATCAAGAGAATCTAAACCATGCTGCCAAAGTAAACAGACCTGAGGTATCGTTCTCCCACAGAGTACCTTGGTCTCAGAATCAACAATCCTGACTGGTCGTGCAGTCAAAGATGAATCTGGTTCAATTTCAAGGTCACTCCAGCTCACAACATGAGATGAATCAGAGAGGTACTTTCGTAGCTGTGATACATGGAACACGTTAAGTATCGACGTCAGCTGTGGTGCTAGATCTAGACAGTATGAATCTTTTCCCACAAGACCAACTACTTAGAAAGGTCCCATAAAACGAGGGGCAAGCTTCCCTTGCCTCCCAAGCCGTCGATGACCTAAACGGGGAGAAACATTCAAGAACACCCAGTCACCAACTGAGAACTCTAAAGGTCTATGGTGATAGTCATCATAAGACTTGTACCGACTTTGCGCTATCAACATTCTCTGACGAATCAACTGGATCTTAGTTGTCGTCTCTTAGACCAAACTCGGTCCTACCAATGAAATTTAACCAATATCAGACCATCATAAGGGAGATTTATTAGGAAGACCATACAATGCCTCAAAAGGATCCATTTTAATTTGAATATTGATAACAGCTGTTATAAGAAAACATAGCTAACCCCAGATGCTCATCCCAAGATCCACCAAAGTCGAGAACACAAGCGCAGAGCATGTCCTCAAGTATCTGAACAGCTCTCTCTATCTGGCCATATGACTATGGATGGTAGGCTATGCTCAAACAGACATGAGAACCTAGTGCCTCATGAAGCCCTCTCCAAAAGCGAGTAGTAAACTGAGGATCCCTATCAGAGACTGTTGCAGATGGAACTCGGTGAAAACGAACAATTTCTTTCACATAGATATTTCCCAACTCCTCAACTTTGGTTGTATCTCGAATAAGTATAATGTGAGCCGACTTGGTCAGTCTGTCGATCACAACCCATATCACACTCTTCTTCCTCTGGGTTTTAGGTAACCCAACCACAAAGTCCATTGAGATTTCATCCCACTTCCATGTAGGGACTAGAAGTGGTTGAAGAATACCTGATGGTTTCTAGGGCTCGGCTTTCACCTGCTGGCATGTATAGAAACGAGATACAAACTCAGCAATGTCTCGTCTCATACCTGACCACCATAATTGTCATCGCATATCATATAACATCTTTGTGGTCCCCGGGTGCACAACCCATTGAGAGTTATGGCAATCCCTCAACACATCCTTCCTTTCCGATAAAGGCACAACGTAATGGTTTTGATAACACAGAACACCTTCTTTGGAGAATGACCACAAGGTTCCGGTCTCCCCACCATAAAGAGAGTCCCTTTTCCACAGAATTCATCATCCAGTTGTTGTTCCTAAAGAATTAACTCGAGGAGAGTACAATTCTACTTAAAACCGGCTAAATGAACTTCATTCCCCTACCACCGAACTCCAATATGCAACTGAGCTAAAAGAGACATCAAACTCCACTCTTAAGAAGATTCTTTCACAGCCTGAGAAAATGTTTTCCAGCTTAACGCATCTACAACTACATTCCCTTTCCCTGGGGTGTAGGTAATGTCAATGTCGAAAGATTACAGGTACTCCACCCAACGCCTTTGGCCACTACCAAAAAACTAGCTTATACCAACAGAAATTTATTGACATATAATATATCTGTTGGTATAAATGAGCATTTCAAACAGATATTATGTTTTATTGGTATTAATTTTTAATATCAACACTTACATTTACAAATAGATATATCTATTAGTATTATTTGTTCAATACTAAAATTTCATTTACCAAGTGTTGAATCTATTGCTTTAGAATACTAATACCGCAATTGTTTTTACTAACACAAGAATCTGTTATTAATAATGACTATTACCAACAATTCTTTTGTTCTCAATAAAAAATGTTACAATAAACCATACAATAAAAATGGTTTTATCAATAATCAATTATGAAAAACACAGTGTGTGTGTATATTTATATATATATTATTTTTAAGACCAAAGTAATTTTTATACCAGGGTTTTATTAAAAACATATCATAATTTATTTTAGTTTTATACTTTCTTGAAATATTTTATGTTTATATATTTTTAATATTGTTTAATCAATTTTCTATAAATATTATCTGATTTTATATTTATCGATATAATTATTCTAATAAACATTAATATACATTTAAAAAAAACACAACCCTAATTCCCCAATCCTCATCTCTTCCCTACAACGTTGCCCCGCCACCCCGCCGCCTCGGCTTGCCTCCCGTCGCCCCACCTCGCCTCCCGCCACTCTCGCATCCCCTAATCATCGTGTCTTTCTTGTGCCATAATTATTAACACTTATTTATCTCTCGATTCCTCTGCACCGATGATCTCTTCCTGCAATAAAAATCCTGGTTCATTGATGTTCTCCCAACTAAAGGATCTCCCTCCCATGGCTTTCCACTTCTTACTCAGTTCTCTCCTTGCTCGTGTTCGGTGACACGTTATTCTTCTTGAATGTGATGCTGTGTATGGATGGTCATGTATGGTGATTTTGGTGTTGTTTAGTTTTCTAATGGTGTTTTATTTTTAGGGTTTCTTCACCATCATCTAGGATCAAACCTCAGCTGGATTTGATGTTCTGTTTCTCTGTTTTGCTTTAGTGTATGTCGATTTATGCTTCAACCAGCTTCGATCCCCCTATCACTATGTGTGGATTCAGGTGTCATCTCCATCATTCTACCTAGGTCTTAAATATGGCCCTCAAATCCCCAGGCAGTGTTTGTCTATCCATCTTGATCTGATGGGAACATGATTCTTCTTCATGGTCATGCTCCCTGGAAGTGAAGGGTGGTTCGGTTATTGTTGTTCTTCTATTTCACGCCATGTATTTGGCGGGTGGATGTGATGGAGCTGGTTTTTGTTAGAGGTTCTTTCTTTATTGTCTCAAATGGCTATTGGACAAGTTGATTTGGACAGGTCAATTTCCTCTATTGGGTTCTTTTTTTCTGGTTCATAAGTCTTTTGACTAAAAAATAATACACAGAAAAATGAATATGGAGGTGATTCTAGGCTAGATTTGTCTCATATGACAGGTCAGTGCATGGTGAGGAACACCTGTTCAGCATGCTATTGATGTAAAAGAAGGTGGATCTCATCTATTTGTCATAGAAAATGGGAATCCTAATAGAGATTCATATTTTTATGTTGCTTACCTTTTTTTCATTCCAATTTTGTTTTTGGTTGTCAAGGTTTTATTCATGTTTATTCCTTTATTTTTTGTTCTGTTATGATTTCTCATGCTGTTAATTATGGAACGTTGTGGTGGGGCATTGGGGATGATGTCATCAAATTATCTACATATGTTTGATTCGATTTTCAGGATGCGAAAACCTTTTTTATCTGGTTCTTTTTTATTTTTATAATCATTTTTTTGTTGGATATTTTTATCTCATTTGTGAGTGTTCTTTTAGGTATTAGGGGTTATATGCAGAGTGCATCGGAGGTGGTCATTAAAGTGGTGTAAATGTTGGAGGAGAGTTAGTTCGATGTCATATTGATGATAGGAATGCAAGGATGATAAGGGTTTTCATATATGAGGTTCTTCATGGAGTTTTTCAATGATTCTATCATAGTGTTATGGTTTCCTATAATTGGAAACATTTGCGCTCATATTCACTACACTAGCCCGATACGCACTGCATTATTCTAGTTTGGAATGTAATTGTTATTTTCCATCTGTTTTCGAACAAATTTTTATTTTCAAGCATCCCATGTATTTTTCACCTTCAGGTTATCAGAATCTAATACCTTGTGTTCTTTCATGTCAGCAATGACACCCGTACTGACACCTTTACTCCTGTCATTTCCAATTCATGCATTTTCACTTTTTACTTGCTTTACTTGAATGGAATTCATAGTACTAATCACATTAACACCACTTTTTTTTCTAGGGTTCTAGGTAATGACTAAAAAGAAATAACATCAGGTTTGTAAGGCCACATTTCAAGGCCTTCAATAGACGATATATTTTACTTCAAGGTGGATTACATGGTAATCATAGTAGCCCTACCACCAGGTATCAACATTGGATACTTGATAATGTTTCATCTTACGGTTTAAAAACATGAAAATTCATTTAAAATTTATTTAGATGATACTTTATAACAACCATTGGAACAACGGTGCACGATTTTGGCTCCGAACGCTCGACGATGAAAGAAAAAACTAGTCACTGATCCACTTGACCTAAAAAATACCTACTTTTGTTCCCACATATGATTCTTGATGTTTATTTAGTCTATTTTAAAAAACATTCCCACAAGACCACAATACCTTATTGTCTTCTTTTCTCAATAATATGACGACACTGACTTGAGATTTAATTATTTAATGGCATGCCAAATCACTCAACCCTCTCTCTTCTATAGCCAAATCAGGTTTCAAATTTTCGATATTTATGTCATGATTTTCAATGTACATTTTATTTTTCATACTTCCCATGCATCTTCTCTCACCAACTTTTCATTTGTGTTGTTCTCCAAATTCTTGTACTCTAGAGGAAAATCCGGAATAAATAAACAGGGGTTCACAACCCTTTTCCCATTTTTTCAGTGGTAACAAAGTCTTTTCTCATTTTTTTGGGAGTAAAAAGTATTTGTTGAAAATTACACATTGATGACCCTTTGAATCCTCTAATTGGAATCCAGACGTTCACAACCTTTACATACATAATTTCAAGCTCCCGAGAACCTTTACAAAAATCCTTGCCATCTGTTGTCACAACATCGAGTGCTAAATCATATGTGAGATCCCTAAATTGGATAGTAAATTTTGTACCGATCAAAACTCTTCACCATTCCAATAATTACAACATGATCATTCACATTATAATTCATTGTAAAAATTGATAATTTTATTAAAAATATTTTGAATGTTCCTGGTGATGATAATAATACAGGAATGATGTCGATTTTTTACTTTTGTTTTCACTTGAAAATTCCTCTACCTATTTTGGATGAAAAGCATACATTTGTTGGAGATGTGGACATGGACAAGTAGTATTCCATTGATTACTTGATAATGTGTATCATGAAGAGACTAAAGGTTTTACTTCACTCATATTTGTTCATGGAAAGTATGGAGAATTCAAGACCACATGTTTATGGTAATATATTGAAACCTCATTACAGTTTTAGTGTTCTCACTAAAATCTTAATTTACCTCACCTATTTATAATGACATGGTTTGAAATATGGAATCTGGTTTAGTGTTATCACTATCAAAATATTAATGCCTTGTTCATTTATGCAATTTATGCCTCATCCGTGTGTGCAATTTATGTAGAATCCAGGTGTGTTTCTTAGTGTGTCTGAAATCTAGAATCTATGTACTGTTTTTGGAATCTGGAATTTTCCTTGTAGGGAGACCGTGAACATCGAAGGTGAGGACCACATGGTCTAGCCTGTGGTGCAACATTACCAACATCCAAAGGGGAGGTATAAGGCCACAAAGAAGAGGGCTGGATGTCCTGCACTCATGAAGATACTTGATGAACATGTACCTGTACAGTTTATTAGATGGACGAATCAATATTGACATACAATTTTCAACTAGTAGGTAAAGGGAAATGTCGTCTAAGAAAAAAAAAGTTACATTCAGCTCTCTTTATCCAAATTAATCAATTACCCTTCTAAAAAGAACCATTGGAAAGCTGAAATGTGCACTATTTAAATCTGATGAGTAATTATAAAGTATACTGCAATTATTAGGTAGATGGAATATTTTTAGACCATTGATTTTTTTTAATTGGTACAAAAACAATTTGAATTGATGTCTATCCAATATATCCCCTAATATATTTTTCATCTAGGAATTTTAGTGTTCCACATTGCAAACATAGTTTGTCTTCCACATAGATTGTACCCATGGCTTGTGTGTGAAATCTAGAATCTGTATTCTGTTTTAGATTTCTCATTTCATTATCATTAGAATCTAGTATCTATTTCAGTGTTCTCATCATTATTGAAGATAGGGCATGTGAATAATAAACTGATGTGTAATAGATAGGGAATTAATATTCATGTTATATTTTAAGGGAACATCTAGGTTTGTGTACTAATGATTGATGTGACCAATCATTGTATGAATTCTTGTCCTTTTCTTGATTCTTAGGGTCTTTTTTGGAATTCCAGTGGCAAGGTGTATAGGTACTTGTCATTTTATTTGAGGGAGGGTATCACATGTAGCCTGTAGAATCTGTGACCTGTAAGATGCTTCCTTAACCCATGAAATTTTAGTTTTTTTAATGTCCTTAATTTCATTATGGAGGTGGCTTTTGATCGTCGTTTGATATTCTGATGTGTTTTGTCCTACTGTAAATTTATTCACAGTTTTGATGTAGTCACAATTTTGTGCACATTCCTTTAAAAATCATTAACTAGTTTCTTTTTATCTTTGATCAATTTTGTTGATGGAATTAAAATGGAAATTATAAGATAAACCGGTAGGATAAAATAAAACCGAGTAAGTAAAATAGCCTTTATAAAAATAGGATTTAGTGGAACATAGTAGTATTAGAGGAAGAAGTTCCCCCCAAAAGGTATAAAAGAGGATTTTTATCTTTGATCAATTTTGTGGTGTTCTTGAGGTTTTCATTTGGAGTCAGCTGACATGTTCCTTGATGTTTTCATTATTTGTTTTTTTTCACAATTTTGAACTTATGTACTGCAGTAACATTACCAATGCTGGAGTCACTACTCATTCCCCTCTTTTCATCCATCCTCGAAACATTACCCAATCAGAAATCCAATACGGCCTTCCATTTCTTTGATTTTTCTTCCAATGATTTTATATTCTTTATTATTTTCCTCCAGCATCCTGCATAATCTATATTCTTCTCCCTGACCCATAATTTTTCTGCTCTTTTAATATATTTCCATGCCTCCAGAATCTTGTCCCCCTGTTGTCTTCCTCTATGTTTTGTGTTTCCTTTTTTTTCATACTGCAAATTTTTCTTCTTTTATTTTGTTTTATTCTAGTTTTTTGTCTATTCTTCTTGTATTTATTATTGGATTTTTGGTTTCATTTTATTTTACACTACTTGTTTTAATGAATCATTTATTAAATAAAAGGCTGTATTTGAATGTTTATTTCTTTATTGTTCAGGTACTACTTTTTTTGAAAGTCAAAAGAAAGTTTAACACAATTCTAGTAAGTTGAAAAGAGATGTTAATTTATTATTGTGCAGGTACTACCTTTTTTCCTTTGGGGTAATCTATTTATGTCACTTGATTATGTACCTCCATCAACCCCATATGAGGTTTTTCTTCATCTATTTTCTCATTTTCTGCCTCATTTTTTCTTTTCGTGTATAGACTAGAGTTGACATGAATGGAATTGGGGCTGATGTTGGCATAGACTAGAGCGGACATGGATAGACTGGAGATAGAGCAAGAATAGATTGGAGCTGACATGGATGGGGCTAGAACTAGATGAGTTGGCCTAGACAAAAGATGACATGGATGAGGCTTGAGCTGGCATGGTTGGGTTGGGGCAAGAGCTGACACGGATGGGTCGATGCTAGGGTCCCTAGAGATTATTGGTCGGAGCTACTAGGGTGGTTGATCCTGTTTGGGGGGATCCTACATGGTGGATAGAGTTGTGGAATGGAATTGTGTGTGTGGCGGGGGGGGGGGGTGAGGAGGATTTTCCAGGATTTTTTCTAGTGGGGATTCAGTATTTTCTATTTGTAATGAATTTCATTGTTAATATAATTAATTCTTGCCTAATTTTGAACATGTGTTAAAATAGTAGTTAGTTTATTAATTAAAAAATATGTATTATATATGATAAATTAATAAATAAAATATGAAATTTTACTCACAAAAAATTTATAGTTTTTATTTAAATGTATTTTATAAATAAATATTATAAATTAGTAATATTATTACCCACAAATAAAATGGTTACCAGAACCTATTGCTAAACACCTTAACCAACATATATATTATCTGTTGGTATTATTATAATTGCATCAGAACTATTTTATCTGTCGCAAAAACATTTAGTGACAGAGTTTTTTCCAACAGTTTATTGACAGAGACATATATGTTGGTAAAATGTTTTACCAATAGAAAATGCACTTTTACCAACAGATATGTCCCTATTGGGAAAAGTGAAATATTTTTTAGTGGGCGGAGATTCAAATCTTTTTGAGTGAGGATATAACTCAAGCTCTTGTGGTCTGAATACACAATAAAACTTTCTCTATAAAGGTAATGTCGCCAACACTTGAGTGCGTGCATTACAGATACATGTTCAGGGTCATGGGTGGGGTACTTCTTCTCATGAGGCTTAAGCTGATGTGAACCATAAGCAAAAACATGATTACCTAGCATAATGACACATCCCAAACCTGAACCCGATGCATCACAGAAGACCACATAACCTGCCCCAGCCTCAGTAAGAGTTAACACCAGTGTAGTATTCAAAAGATGCTTGAGATCAACAAAATAACTCTAAAATTTGTCATTCCAGAAAAAATTCACTCCCTTTCGAGTCAGAGCAGTCATTGGAGAAGCTAACTTTGAAAAATATTTGACAAAACGGCGATAATATCCTGCTAAGCCCAAGAAGCTCCGAGTCTCGAAAACATTTCGTGGTTGTTCCCAAGTCATAACAGCCTTAACATTCTCAGTATCAACTAATATTCCTTGCTCTAACACCACATGTCCCAATAATTTCACTTCCCGGATCTAGAGATCTCACCTTGAATGATTGGAAAAAAGACGGTGATTTCTTTAAAAACCCAGAACTATTCTCAGATGAAGCACATGATACCCCTCAGATATGGAGTATACAAGGATGTCATCCACAAAGACTACCACAAATGTATCCAGATACTCATGGAAAACTTGATTCATCAAGGCCGTGAAAACTACATGAGCATATGTTAGGACGAAGGGAATGAAAAGGTACTCATAATGGCCATACCTACTTCTAATGGTGGTTTTTTGAATGTCATATTCCTTTATCATCAACTGATGGTAACCAAATCGAAGAACAATTTTCAAAATCCACTTTTCCCCTTTAAATTGTTCAGAAAATCATCAAATCTTGATAACAGATACTTGTTCTTTATCATAACTTGATTGATCTTTTGATAATCAACACATAAGTGTAGAGAACCATCGGCCTTCTTGGGGAAGAGAACTGGAGCTGCCCAAACTGATACACTCTGGCGTATAAAACCTTTCTAAATAATATTTTCTTACTAAGACATCAGTTCTATTAATTCGGTTGAAGCCATTCAGTATGAAGGGATAGAAACCGGTTGAATACCAGACATTAAATAAATTAAAAAATAGATCTCCCTTATAGGTGGCATACCAGAGATGTCAGTAGGAAACACGTCTGGAAACTCAGCGATGACTGGAGAAAGATTACCACTCATTGAATCTTTCTCTAGGTAAAAATAAATCACTGATATAATTTTCCCCAGCTCTGGATAATAAGGCCCGACTTTTCCTGACCTGGGGTCCCATTATCCTTCAAAAATAGGAGGCACACCACTGTGTGTAGTAAGGTAGACCCGTCGGAGGTGAAAATAAATCTGGGATTTATTGGCGATGATCCAATCCATCCCAAATATGACATCAAAAGATTTCATGTCGAGAACCAAAAAGTCCCAAACAATCTCGAAAACTGATAGAAAGAAGACGCAAGAAGGACTATGGAGACTCTTTTCTCTCACCGTACCAAGAGGTGTAGTAATATCCATCGCACAAGACAAAAGTTCCACGGGTAGATTAAGTAGATTAAAAATATGAGTTGAAATAAAAGAGTAAGATGAACCAGTATCGAAAAGTGATGTCACTAAGGATGAAGCTATAGTGATGGTACCTCTCACAGTCGCAGGACCTGCTTCAGCTACCTCTGGCGACTCTTCCACTACGTGAAGAAGCTTCGTTCCTGATTCATGTGGATGGAAGCTTTTAGTATTTGAAGCATTTGATTGCCCCGCAGTTTCTGGAGGTTCTGATGATCCTTTTCCACTACGTGGAGTAGAGAAGTGGTGGAAAAATCTCTGTAAGAGCCCCAAACGTCCATAGGAGCTACAGTTCTGGGGTGCCTTAGTGCAAAACCTCTTATAATGCCCTGACATTCCACACTGATAGCAAGTCAAAGAATCCCCTCCTAGTGCTACTGGAGGTCTAGAATTACTCTGATGTCGAGAACTACCATATGATATGTCGTGCTTCCATTTCCCTTTAAAGGGACCAACACTGTCACAAGAAGGAAAATAAACACCCTTCAACCCTGACGTTCCTGACAGGTCTATCTCAACCATCATCGCCCTATCCAACACATCGGCATAAGTGGGAAACTTCAATAAGAAAACCTGGGAATGAATATCTGATTGAATCCCCAACTCAAATCATAGAGCCTTCAACCTCTCATTAGATACAATTTTTGGAGAAAACTGTACAAATTCAGTAAAGTGATTTGAGTTCTCAGTCACGGTTTTGTTGGCCTGCTAAAGCTTGAAAAACTCCACAGCCCTAGCCAACACCATTGATTCTGGATAGAACTAATCCGTGAAAATAACCTTAAAGACATTCCACTCCAAACCCTTGTTTTTCCCTACCATCACCATCGTGTCCCACCATCTCCTGCTTGGTCACTCCAGTACGAAGGTGGAACACTTCACCTTGATCACTTCAGGTGTCTCTAAGAACCCAAATCGACATTCAATCTTACTCAACTATTCCTCATCATGTTGAGGGTCAGTGGAGCCTTTGAAAACGGGTGGCTTCTGGCATAGGAACTCTCGAGAACCACTTCGGAGAATATCACTTTGAGGATCTAAAGCTGGAGTCTGAATAGGGACTGGAGGTGGTGCCTGTCCTAGAGCTTGTACAGTGCAAACAATCACCTCAACCAGACTCAGATCCACAATTGGTCTCGATTACTGAGGTTCAGCAGCAGCCTATTTTTGGATCTGATTCCCAGGACTTTTTAGAGGAATGATGCTACACAACACCAGAAAAGATAGATATTAAGACACCAACTGAGTAACAAGTAAAAATACTCTTAAAAGAAGTAATAAACAAGATTTGGATTCCACTCGATCAAAATAAAAATAGGGAAAATACTAGAACTAATCCACATTTCGTATTTCCCTAACTACCCCAGGTGACTTATGGTTTATTGTGGTGAGATCTGTCAAGGCACTCAATCACAACTACCTCCTATGTACCGACAAGAAAACTTAAACGTGTACTACCATTAAAGAAAGATGTTCAAAAAACCTTCATTTGATACCAATTTGTCACAAACCAGCCTGGGTACCCTGGTAACCTGATAACCGAGCTGGCCCTGACATATCCTGAGAGGCTTTCCTGATCCCCACGGGTCGGCGACTAGCACCTTCCATCGTACAACATACAAGTGGGAACGAATTTTCCACAAGGACGCAGAAGAAGGAGATAAAAAAACATTATGCATAACAATGAAACTCCAATGGGAGCATTGTACCAGAAAACAAAGAGGCACAGAAAGCCCAAAGTACTACAACCAAAATAAATAAAATTGGAAAACCACCCCAAAGTCCCCAAGGACACAACTCACCGCGTTGAAAACTCAATAGCTGGATCCACCTCCAAGTGATCCTTTCCCATTTCATGAACCTAGAAGAAGGACGTCTACAAACACCCAAAGGCCAAAGTATGGTGTGAGCCAAAGCCCAGTAAGATACCACTAGATATTCCATAATAGATTCCAAATAAATATTATCCAATGAAAAACATTCAATTTTAAAGTAAGAAGTTTTGGCAATAGGAAATCATATTTTAATAAAATCATGTTATACATTTTCAAGTGAAGGAAAGTTCACCAAGAAAGGTTTTACAATGATGAAATACTTTTAATACAATGGCTTAAATAAAAATAGTTACATAAAATAGTTTATGTAAAATCAATAGGCATGTAATTCAGATCAAAAGCATTGACAAACATTTATACATCACATATAAATATTTAGGCGAGAAACATGGTCATCTGACAAAAGGTATGATAGTATTAATCAGTTATGGGATTACACACTCTCTATGTGAACTCAGAAAAATGTGTATAAACATGTCCCTATGAGATTGGCCAAAGGAGACTCATCACAACCCATCAGGGATGTGACCCGCCGCAAGTATGTTTTAGATCATTATCATATCGTAGAGTGCATCCAAATAACTCAATAACTACCTAAGGCTTCCCTGCGCTCTTACATGATGGGAGAACTATTTTATAAATGTTGAAAATACGATCAGTCCAATTCTTCCATTTCAAAGTGCCAATTCCATTCCATCAGGTTTTATTGAAAAACATGCCTTTTTCGCATGATAAAATGAATGAGTTTCTATCAAAACATTTTATGCCATTTTCCCCAGTTTGAAATCCATTCAAAACCAATTCCATCATTTCAAAATTTATTTCTACAATTGAAATCAACAATTCAATTGAAAACACTTCCATAAAATACATAACTTAAATTCCAAAATTTAAATTATCCAATTTCCATAAACACACAAACCCCAATTCAATGGAATTGGGGGTTTTCTAAATTCTCATGCCAAAACCAATTCAAATATATCAATTCAAAGGAATTTAATTAAAATAAACAACTGAAATAAAGAATGAAATGAAGATAATCAATTTGGAATGTCGGGACATAACCACCTACCTTGAAGGTTTTGACCAAAACCATAACTGTTGAAGTACACTCAAGAATCTCGGTTGATTTTCAAAAAACCCATCCTAGATCACTTCCCCTAGAAATACCAAGACCAAAACTCATCATTATGAAATTTAAACACGTAGATCTACCCATAACCGGCATAGATATAAGAAATCAAGGGAAGAGGGGAAGTATATCTATGTTGATCTAAGAAAACAATCAAGAATGAAGATAAACTATCACATTAATTGAGAATCACGCTTCGATTCACCAAGAGGAGCCTTTGGATCTCCTCTGGAACAAAGGGAGAACCTTCTCTGTCCCCAGGAGAAGACAAATCCCGAGTTAGGGCCACTTAGAAGAAAAAACGAAGCATTTAGAGGGAAAACGGTTGATATCAACAATTTAAGGATCTAATTTTAAGTGACCTCACGGTTTGTCTGCATTGTTTGTCAAACCGTGCGCACACTGTGCGGATCTCACTGTCTAGGGTTGCTGGTCCGCGCGGTTTAGTCGCACTGTTTACGAAAACGTGCACACACCATGCGCACCCCACTGTCTAGTTCTACTATGTTTTCATGGTTTGATCTCATAGTTTATCAAACCATGCACAAACTGTGCACAATCTATTGACTTTTTGTTTTACTTAAAATTTCACCCAAACGCACCCCAAAGTCACTACTCCAAAAATAGAGGCACTTAGAGACATAAAAAGTACCTAAAACGTAACGGGATGTTACAAATATAATTTTATATTTAGGATACTTTTGTTATTATATATTAAATGAATAAAAAGATTTTAGGGGGTTGGAGAAGTAAAATAATACAAAATAACTTAAGGGAAGACGTTACCTTTAAATCAGGTAACTCCCTTTGGATTGAATCAAAAGGGTTTGCTGAAGTTCCTTATGTGTAAGATAACGCTTCTAGGAGGAGGAGAGGGATGTAGGGAGCTTAACTGGGTAGAGTTTTGACAAGTCATGGGGCTCAAGAGGTGTAAGGAATGGGTTAGATGTGATGTCTTTTTATAAGGGGGAGGAGGGGCTCTTTAAAAAAGTGTGAAAATATTATTTGATAACATAATGATTTTCGGTTTATAAATTTCCAAACCTTATTAAGGTCAAATAAAATATGACTCATGGTAGAAATAAAATCATCCAATAATAATTGGATAGGTTTTAGATGTTATTTTTATAATTATAATGTTATTTATTTAAATCCATTATTAATGAGGTAAACACCACATCATTGTTGTGTCATAAATAATTTAATTTATTTGACGTCTAAAAATTATAAAAAAAACCATGATGTAGGAAATATTTTTACCTTTCCAAAAAATATTTACATTCAAAATGATAACTTATATAACCCTATATAAAAACTAATTTACAAAACGATATTTTTATATATCATTTTTGTCTTTAATTTATGTTATTTAAAATACCGTGTTAGTATCAATACCATGTGGCCCCATGGGGTCCCAAAATTGACCAAAGGATTATCACGGTCAGAAGATTATAAAAAAATAGTATTAGGACACATGTTTGAGTAATTTTATATTGTAATTGTAATATTTTTTCACACTTATTTATTTGATTTACCCTTTAACCATAGTAAATAAAATATTTAATAAAGTAATTATTCATAATGTCTAAAATTAAAAGTTGCCTATTTACACAATTTGGACATCCAGATTCCAAATATGGAATCCATTTTTCTAAATTCAAGACCCATAATTGGCAGATATAAATTTAAAATTAACTCTCGCTGTTAAAACAAAAAAACGTATTTTTAAGAAATACCTATCAAAAGTTTGACACTTGTTTACTTCCAATTTCAATGTAAAATTACTTCTAATGACATAAATTGGATTAAATAGTAAAAATATATTCTAATTACACTTTAAAACCAATTAATAACATAATATAACCGTATATATAATTATTTTAAAAGGAAGTTTTGAATTAAAATAACGTATTTTTCACAATTCATTAAAAAAATGAAATTAACAGATAAATAGAAAAATTTCATCAAATGTATATTTTGATGTCCCGATTCTAAAGAAGAATTTTATTTTTTCAAACAGAACATATAAAAGTGATCGACGATATTTTTAAATAGGTTTTTCCAACAAAAGGTGGTAAATCATCCTTTTAATGTAAATTATACTTAAATTTAGATTCATTCACATTTTAATTCTCTAAATTTTGTTGGATAAATGTAAAATCATTTTACAAACATGTATAATCATATTGTAGTTAGTTATATTAATTCAATCCAATACAACTTCTAGGCATTAACAACCATATAAAGTAATAATATTATATTATTATTGTGCAACATCAGATTTTAATGAAACCTGTTGTTTCGTATTGTGTACGCTATCAAACATAGTATTCCATTTAAATTAAAATTAATATTTAAATCACAAATATTAATTAATATGAAAATGGATTGTTATTTATTTTCCAGGGATGTTATATAATTATTAATATTAAAATTCAATTAATGAAAATACGAATTAATGGATATTTTAAATGAATAATATTTTAATATTAATAAGGAATTTTTATCATATATGATTGATCATTTAATTTTAATGAAGTCAAATAATTATTTTATAAGGGTTTGAAAACTATTTTTGTCAATGACTTATCATTTCGTAGTTAGTGATGATTTTATTTAGAAAGTGAAAATTCCTATATTTGGAAAATTATTTACATAAAAATAATAGTATTAATGTAATCAGAACATATATATTATCCAATGGTGATTTTTCAAAATTTCTGAAGATATTCAAATTTTTGGTTAGAAATTATATATTTTATTAATATACATTTAGTTTTCTAACATTATAATGACTCAAAAGTGATTTAATAATTATTATAAATAATATCGATGACCAAATATTTGTTTTCCATTTAAAATAATGTGATTTTAGGTTTATATTTTTCTTAAATCCATTAAAAATCCACCAAAACATATAATATATTTTAATGTTTTAAAATACCTTCTTTAATAATATTACTCACCTCCACATAAGCCAGGGAATTATTTTTTTATGTTCATCCTTTTGAAATATAAAAAAATTAAAACCACTCCTATTTGGTAGAAATAATGGTAAAAACATTAGATTATTTGTGTTTTTGGATATTTTATTATCTAGATTACAAACCCTGAATAATAAATAAATCCCCCTCTTTTCTGATATAAGCCCACCCCATATCACATTAATCCCACTAAAACTAATTAGATAATTACCACACACTTCCTTCCACTCCATATAGTCTTACTAAGGCAACCCAATCTCTCAAGAACCCCACAGAAGCCTTTGGGGCCACACAGTCAAGTTAGGGATCATCCACTCTTCTCTTTCATCAAGCACTCCTTTTATGTTAGGTCTTTCATTTTCAATTTACATATGTTAGGATATGTTCACTCATATCCCCATCACTAAAATTTTTATGCAAAAATTTGTAGATACCATTTCACTGTCATTTTTACCTCCAATGAACCCTTATGTACACCCGTTACCAAGCCAAACTTTTGTAAGGGTTCTTTACATTACATTCTGTATTAATGATTTATCAACATCATATGAAATATATTTTAAATTACTGATGTTGGAAAATGTATTTCCATTTCCCTATTACATTAAATTTCATGTATAAATGATGATATAACACTTTATCTATACACAACCCATTTAATTAATTTTTATGTGATGTTGTTATGAGGCCGAATTTTCATTATGATTTTCTATGCTCAGAGAAGTTTGTAGTGAATAATATACCCATTGGTTTGTCAAATTTATTCAAATTTATGAACAAATATTTATTTATTTGGGAAATTAATGTATGTATTATCATTTTTTATTGTGGAATTAATTATGTTGATAAATGAATTCCTGTTTTATGGTCTAAGTGGCAGAATAAAGAATGAAAATAAAATGAATATGATGGGTGTGTCCAGATTGAGCTACAATTAATTGGTTAATGTTCAGTTCCATGATACATCATGTTGGGATAAGAAGTGAACCTAATTCCATTATTTTAATTTTCTGCCATTATTTCTTGGTGGGTTTATCCCTGACCTATGTTTATGATTTAGTTTTTTATGTGGTTGTCAGATTTCACATGTTATGATTATAATGATATATTAGGTCTTTATGTTCATGTTTTGGATTTATACTATATTTATGCCTCAATTATATTCATATTGAATAACATGTACTATAATATTCATCTTATTCCATGTTTACTTCCTTAATGGCCTTTATATATCCCCTATTTCTTATGTATATCCCCAGGTTATACCATATAGTTGTATTTTTGGAGGAATATTTTGAGAATTATAATGAATTTTAAAATAACGACGTTGTATTCTCTATTTTATGTTGTTATGTAATGTACCTAATTCCCAGAAAAAATAAAAATCTCAATCATCTAGGTTTCATTTATTCTATTTTCATGTAATAAATCATGTATTAATGTGAAATAAAGAACATGGGTTTTATAGTTTGTATTAGAGGAAACGTTTAGTTATATTTTGGATTGGGATTAGAAAAATCTAGAGAAATAATTAGGGATAATACTAAAAATAATAAAACATCCCTAAGTTTTTTTAAGTATAGAGTATGTGGTTCTTTAAACTAATACATCCTATAATATATAATAAATGTGGATGTGGTTCCAGCACATTTATACCTAGGAGTAACAACTTTAAGAAGGTGTTATGGGCCTGACTCGGGGTAACCTGATAATGGAAAATTGTCCCTACTGTGAACCTAGTTTGACACTCCCCTCCTTCCGTACCAATATTAATGAAACAAAAAATGTTCCTATAAAAATACATGCTAGAAATTTTATCATGTAAAGCATATAGTAAAGCTTAAAAATTCATAAGTTATGTTAATAAGATTAATTTATAAGTTATCCATTTAATGTTAATGGATTCGATTTTAGGAGGTTAATATTCTTAAAATATCCATCCCTAGTTTTACCTTTATTTTATCCAATGGACATAAATAGGTTGAATAGATTAAAAAATTAATGCAGTGGGGAATTTTAGGATTTCCCTAATGAGATGCCAAAATTGACGGGAGAATGAATCACAAACATCATGAAGATACTCTATCTCATATGACTCGGGTTTTGAATAAAAACCTAGATCAGGAGAAGTATCCAAACCCCCCACTAATAGATAAAATTCCTCAATTCAGATTATCATGCGAAAAATCCCACCTAATCTTAATAGATTATCGGATCCCTTAATCATGTAAAAAATTATCATCTTTGTTAAGAAGATATTCTCCATCGTTCAATGTTCTGAAAAATATATGTTTCTTCTTCATATTTATTTTGTTGGATCGCAAAGTTGATTATGGGAGGACATTGATCAAGAATATGAAGATTTATGATCATATAGAAGCAATGTAGTAGAAGTAAATCCATAAAATGTTTTTGGATAAATTCTTTCCTTGCATTCTCCTTAAAATGGGTGGGGATTACCTTCACTCCATAGAATATGTGGTGAATACATTGGGGGTGTACATGACCAGCCTCATGAAACATTCATGATATGCCTCATGTTTTTTCATTACCACAAAATACATGGTTAACTTCGTCATTATAGGGTTGAAACATAGTTTACAAAAAGTCTTTGAGATCCATGACTTTAAAAGCTATAAGAAATTTTTTTATTCTCCCTCAATGTAAAGATGATATTTTTTGAAACATAAGGGTATCATAGGGATGAGAATATTAATGTAGAGTTTATTTATGGTTGTCTGATGGAGAAATATAATGGTGAAATGAAATTCTAAAATCCAATTTTTTAATGGTGAGGAATGAATACCTTGAAAATTTCCTAACGTGAATGAAGAAATGTTTTATGTGCGAGAATGAAGAAATGTGGGAGAACATTTTTCAACATCAAAAACCCAATAATGAGATAGAGGAATGTAATTATCTAGTCAACACTTAGGGTATTGTTCATTTCTCCAACTCCAATAAACCAGTTCACATGGAAAATTAATGCCCTAATCTATGTGTTTTTTGAGGCAACCATCAACCAACAAGGTCACAGTTGAAAGATTTTCCTATCCCAACTGCTAAGGTGGATCCCATCAAAAAGGTGGTGATAGATATGCTTTTTATTCATACAATAATAGAAAATTTAGTTTTTCATTATAGTTCTATGAATTCATTCACATCACAAACGTTATGTAGAACTATTCAAAAAATTCCATAATGCTGCGAAGTAGAGCTATTGGTGAAAATGGAAAATAGGGAAAATATCGCATCCAATGTATATAGATCCTCTTCTATCACAATTTCTAGGCTGAGAATCTTAGGAAACCATGTCATACTATATTTGGTGGGATTTCATTCAATTATTTTCATTGAAAAGAAGTCCCCATAACGAGCCAATATACATTTCTGTGAGAAGGAAATTATTATCCACAAGGATAATTGACCATCGATTCTGAACAAGTTAATGGAGGCGGATAAGTCTTCAGTATCACCATCACGTCATGCATTGGTATTATTACCCTATGGGAATATTTTTCTATCTCAAATTATTTACTCTATGTAATTCACCATCCTCTAAGACATGTATATTGTGAGGGAATACATTGATGTGTTTCCAGAGTAATTTCATAGTCATCCTACTAACTGAGAGGTTGAATTTTAAATCCAGCTTATACGTGGAAAATATGTAATATACAAGAATACATATAAGATATAAATGTTAAAACATGGGGAGGTAAATAAAAAAATAAAGGAGAATATATATATATATATGGTATTTATGGTCAAGTGATTCACCATGGGGTGAACAAGTCCTCTTCATCAATAATTGGGATTGGTCAATGTGCATTTGCATTGTGTATCATTTACTCAAAAAGATAATAATATAGAACACGTATCCATTTTCATGAATTAATGACTTTTTTGAACTAATATTTAGAGAAAAATACTTCTCCAAGGTGGATATGGGGATGGGATATTTCCAAGATAGGGTGAAAATTGAGGATATCCCAAAGAGTGATTTTGATACAAGTTACAGACCCAATGAGTTCGTAATAATTCCATTCAGACTCACTAATTATTTATAAATTTTTATGGAATTGATTAATATATTCTTTATCTATTAACTTGGAAATTTTTTTGTAGTCTTTATAGATGAAATTCTAATATAATCTAAAACCAAGTTGGAGAATTAGGAAAATCAGAGAACTATGATAAAGATCTTTAGAAAGGGGGTTCATGTGTGAATTCTGGTTCAAGGGTGTCTCATTCTTAGGGAATATCAACACATGAAATAGGATATCTATGGATCCGTCCAAGGAAAATTAAATTTATGGATGGATGAGGCAAACATCCCTGACATATATTAATATTTTCTGTGGTATAGTTGGATATTATCACTTATTTCTGAAAAATATCTTACAATTTACAACCCCTCTTAACTAGAAAACTGGGATGTGATTCATTTTTTCATAGAATGATGAATGTGAAGCAGGATTCAATTATTTGAAATGGAGGATTATAACTGAAAATTTTCTCACACAACCCACAAGTGGGGAACTTTTGGTAATATTCAACCATGTTTTGATAAAGGGATTGGGATGTGTGTTGATGAAAATTATCATGGTCATAGCCAATGCTTCAAGGTTTTTAAAATATAATGAATATAACTATCCAAAAAAATATTCGGAGTTGGCTGTAGAGACCTTTTCATTGAAAATATGACATTATTACCACTTTGAGGAGAATTGTCAAATATTTGAGGATAACAAAAGTCACAAATATATATTCACATAGAAAAGTCCAGATATGTAACCATAATGTTGGTTAGAGCTGATATAGGACTCTAACAACTCATTTCATTATTCTCATGGTAATGAAAATAATGTTGTGGATTCTCTATATAAGAAGGATCTAGAAATTTTATCATTGATTATAACTGAGAAGGATTAACTCTTCTTTAAATTAATGATGATGGACATGAGAATCATAAAGGATGGAGCATCACCAATCCTTTCAAAAATGTAATATCAACAATATCATCCTAAAAGGTAAATGGATTGTGAAAATATTGATGTGTAAATTTAGAAGAAATTGGAAACAATAATAAGGGTAAATCCTCGTTGTTCAATGTTAGTAAATAAGGAACTGTGATATTGTTTAATACTATGTGTTCCATGAAATAATAAATTAAAGATTGAAATATTGGATGGTACACGTAGTTCAAATATCTCCATTCACGTAGGAATCCCAGAGACATATATACATCTCTGAGAGATCTATTGGTTGGAAAACATGAAGGAGAAGAACTATTAATATACACAACTGATTATATGTTCATTTGAATAGTGAAAAATCACCATTTAGAGTGATAAAGAGTGCTAATAATTTAGGTGTTGTTAAAAGGGTTTCGTCTTTTATCAGTGAAAAAAAGCACTACAAAATGCCCATTTTATCAGTAAAAAAACATTGTGATAAATACCCATTTTATCAATTCTGATAAATGATACCTTTTATCATCCCTAAAACAAGTGTAGATAAATTAATTTTTAAATATATTTTTTTCTTGCAAATTTTGAGGGAGGAGAATCCCCCCATTTATCAGTGCCGCCCCCAAAAAAACTTCTCCATCCTCCTGCATGCCCTTTAACAGTGTTCGGACCCTCCATTAACAATTTTATGCACTATTTCACCCTCCCTCTCACACCCCTACCTTTGTTGTGTTTTTAAACTGATACCTCCATTTCATAACCTCATTCCATTTCCACTCCCCTATATTATTTTTTTATTTATTTTATAATATATCTATGTATTTATATATATTTCATTTCATTTTGTATTGAAATATATATTTATATATATCTATATTTAATAACATATATAAATTTTTTTTTGTGAGTGCATGTGTGGTATTAAATACATACAAACATATAAATATTCATGTATATGTCTGTAAATCTATAAATAAAATTATACATATTTATATTTATTTACATATATTATTTATGAATATTTGTATACATATATATGAATATGTATATAAACATATATATGTTTTCTTATACACACAAAAATATATTTATATGTATATATAAACATAGTATATACATTAATTTTATATACATATATATATAAAAAAATATTCATTCATTTAAATTTTAAATAAAATTTATATTTTTATAAATTAGAAAATTCTTAAATATTGAGACATATATATTATATGTAAATATATTTAATTATTTCTATATAAAATTAAATTTTTATTTTTGAATATATAAAAAATATTTATATATAGTTACATATTAAATTTAAATAAAATTACATTATTAAAAATGAAAATATTTCAAAACCATATTATCAATATGAATATCATACCTATAAATAAATTTTTTCCCCATTGAAAATGGGAAAAAACCCCTTAAAAGAGGTTGAAATTCTATCAAATATTATAAAATGGCTATACACCAAATAAAAACATCGTTTTTGTGTCCATATTGGAATTTTTTTCATTTAAAATGTTAAATAGGGTTCCCCTATTTCATAATTGTGTAGATATCATTGAAATATTTGATTTGATATGAAGTAGATCTCAAATGGACACAGGGATAAAAATTTATTTCTATTTGATGTTCATGTTCTGTTTTCAAATTATTTTTGATCATTTGTTAATTTTTTTAATTGAATTGATATTAAATGACTAATAAACAATAATTATTAACAAATTATTAATGAAAAATAATTTATAAATTATTTTATAAGCCATTTTATTTAAATATCATATATATTTCGTGTAAATGATTTTTTAACCATTTATAAATAATATTTAAAAAATATATATTATATTTATTTGAATATAAATTGATATATATATATTAATATATTTTTTTACTGAAAATTGACCTTTTACTTCTATTTAAAATGCACTGATAAAGACCCCCATTTATCAATGCTATGAAAAAACAATGATAAAAGGGGCCCCTTTTAAAGTGAAAAAAAAACACTTATAAAGGGGCTACATTGATCATTTTTTTAGCCCTAATAAATGATCCTTCTATCAGCACTTTTTTAGCAGTAATAAGGGGTCTCATTTTGAAATCACATTTTTGTTTTAGAGACACATCAGAACGCCTAGTATGTCAACAAGTGACGGCTGAAAAGGCCAATGTCTTTGGGTATTGTGCAACCATTACCCATACCAACATGGAAGTGAGAAAATGCAACAATGGACTTTATCATCATAAATCTGAAGAAATTCGAAGAAAAAAATGATATCTCAATTTTTGTATATCATCTTATGTGGAATATACACATCATTGTGAATAGAGATGACTTCTCACTAGATCAACATACATAGAAATACATCAGAGGAGTTTTGAGTATTCATTGAGTATAATTATTGATTGTGTCATATTGAGGTCAAAGATTCATCTCCATGTTCTAGAAAAGTCTTCGTCATGATCTAAACACTGAGTTAAACATCATTAAGATTTATCAATCTCAAACTAACGGAAAATATGAGAAGACTATCCAAAAACATGGGTAAATGTTGATAACATTATAAATTGAGTTCAATGGAGGATGTGGCTAGAAACTTCCTCAGGTGTAGTTGTCTTACACGAATAGTTTCCACTCGAAATTATAAATGGCTTATTGCGATTCTCTTTATGGTAGGAGGTGAAGAACACCTTCATGTTGGTATTATCTAGGGTAACCCAGACTTCTAGGAACATAAATTGTTTAGGAAATGATAGAAAAAGTTAAGAACATTCATCATCACCTCAAGGGTGCTCAGAGTTGAAACATTATCTATGAATACTGTAAGAACCGATAAAATTTAAGTAAATTTTTTTTCTTAATTTTCTTTTGGTTTTTACAAGAACGCAGTTTCTGATGGCACTTGATTCCGAGGCCCGGTGTGCCTAGAATTTCTATCCGAAGTTTAGCTCGTGTATGTTCAGTGAACGAATGAGCGGGAATTTCTAACTCTTGAATCGGTGCTCGGAATCAAATTATGAGGGCACCGATGGAATCACAACGCCGGTATTTTCTTAGGAACACCTTTTCTGGAGTTGTGTTTACACGAGAGAAGTTGTTTAATTTTTGTGGAAGCTAAAATAAAATTAAGCATCAATTTTATTTTACTCTAAGTGGTTTAAAGGTTTGGGTGGAAGTTGGGGGAAACCACCCAACTTCCATTTGGAGGTTATGAGGGTGGTGGGGCCCACACGAACCCTACCCCTTCTCCTTCCTTAACCTTCAATAACCCTTCATTTAATTTGACAACTTGAGTTAATTAATTGTGTGGATTAAATTCATCTATTGAATTTCAAACATAAGTTGTGTTAATAAAATAAGTGAGGTACTTATTTTATTTTGGGTTGAAGGCTTGTTGCTTGAGAGATTTTAGAGAAAAGCTAAGGGAGGCCTGAATATCTTCATCTTCTTCATCGGAGAACCCGAAGAACGCGAAGAACGTGAAGAACGCCGGATTCCTCGGAGGTCGACGTCTCCTTCCGTGACGTCTCCCTCCGTGATGGTTATCTCCGCGATGAATCCTCACCCAACTTGTTTGACGAGGTATGCGTTTTATGAGTTTTTATTTCGTGATTACTTCCGTTGTTTTCTTCATCATCTATCCTCGTTCTTTGGAACCACTTGATATCATTTAATGGGAGGGGGCCGAACCACACAAACACGTCCGACCCTCCTCCCTTTTATTATTTGTGGTTGCAGATCAAAGGGAAGTGACGCGGTGTCGTTGCACTGCACGGGGAAGAGCGACAAAGATGTGCAGCACCGTCGCGCTGCGCATTTGAAAGATGAACCAAGCCACGGCACTGTCGCGCCATGCCAGAAAAACCTGAAGACACCGCAGCCGGAGCGGGGCCGTGGCGGAGGGGCGCGACGCCATCGCGCCGCGCCGGACGAACCAAGGCGGCGGCCGGTTCCGAGCCGCGGCGGAGCTGAGAGATAGGCGGCCGGTTCCGGGCCGCCGGCATCGGAGCTAGGGGGACCGACCTTGCCGGTCTCGTGGCGGCAACAGCCAGCCGGTCAGGGCGGGGCGGCCGGCCAGGGGAGAAGCCGAGGGTTACAAACCCCTGGCGGCCAGCTCAAGTGGCCCCCATAATAGGGGACGTGGTTACAAAAGACAGGGGGCATGCCCCCCCCCTCAAACGGCTCAGCCATTTGGCCGAGCTCCTGGCCCGCGCGCCCAGGCCGGGCCGCACTGGGCAACGCCGGCCGGGCTGGGCCGCGCCCAATCAGGGCGGACCCAGACCCGGTTCGGGTCGACCCGGTGCGGGCCGACCCTGGGGTTATCGGGCCGGGACGGACTGGGCCCGTACCCCTCAACACCGAACCTCTTCTGGTCGGTCGCCCATAACTTGAGCTATGAGCTTCCGATCGATGCACCGTCAGTTGCGATGTGATCCTTGGATCGAGACGTTCGAATCGGTATATCGCACTCAAGGTTTCAGAATACTTTGTGTTCGGCCGAGTTGGTTTGTAAACGAAACCAACCGGGGCCTCAGAGCAGAAACGCTCATAACTTGAGCATCGGACGTCCGATTGACATGTCGTCAACTTTGTTGGATTCCTCTTAGTGAGACGGATCTTTTGTCTTACTCCACCTGAGGTTTGGACACAGGTGGAGTACAGTCGGGTTGCTTTTGACATAAAAACCAACCGGGCCCCTAGGACGAAGAAGCCAATAACTTCCAGACCGGGCGTTCGATTGACGCGCCGTCTGTGACGCTGAGTTCCTATTGACGATACGGAACTTTTGGATACAGAAACTCCGGAATTTGTGTGAGTTGATTTATCATCCTCTCAGATCATGGAGCGCACCCTCCCGAAAGATCTTGTTGTGTGCGGGAACCCTAGAGCTGGTTGCGTATACGACTGTGACGACGACGACGACGACTGTACAGAGATCCTCAGTGGATTCGACGGTGATGACTGCAGCACTCAGCGATCCTACGTGGATCAGTGCTACCGAACTTGTGTGGGTCCGATCCTGTGTGGGTCAACGCTCAGCAGTTCTGTGTGAGCCAGCGCCTACAGATCCTGTGTGGGTCTGATCCTATGTGGGTCTTTGTGGGGGTTAGTTACCTATCGATCCTTTGTGGGTCATTGCGGGGGTTAGTACATATCGATCATTTGTGGGTCCAATGGCTTAGATGAATCAGTGGATACAACTGATGATCTCTATCGTCATACGAAGAAGTATTCCTATGTGAGATGAATCTTGTTTTTCTTTCCTTTGTGGATTGTGTTGTGCTATCCTGTGTGAATTACGTTTTGCTTTCTTATGTGGATTGGGTTGTGTTTTCCTGTGTGGACTGGGTTGTACTTGGGCTCGGAGGTTTGAGCATACTAGAAATGATGACTTAGGAATATGTATGGGCATAAACCTAAGCAATGTCGGATGTTACTTCGTGATTGCATCTTTCCTTTGTGGATTATCCTTTGTGGATTCTGGGATACCTTCGGGGGTCTCGGGGTCCCTACTGAGTATCTTATACTCACCCCTGCACGGGCTATTCCCGCACTACGTTGTGTTGGTTGCAGACGACGGACATCGCTTATCGTGGTTGAGGCTTGCGGAGCAGGACGGTACCTGGAGGTGGACCACTAGGCGGGACGTACTCGGAGCGGTCAGCTGGACCCGAGGAGCAATAGAGGCTATCTGTAACCACCATTTAGGTGGGACTTCCAGTGGACGGCTCGACACTGCGTCTCTACTTTAGAGTTTCTGTTTTCCCTTTCCATTTGTACTTTACTTTCAGTTTGGGTTTGTATACTGGTCCACTTAATTTTCCGTACTTACTGTTTTACTCAGTTTTTACTTAGTGTTTACTTATACTGCTTTCTTGCTCTGTGGTGTTTGTTTACTTTACAAAGGCAATGCCTTCCCTTTTTACCGGGAATTACTCCTTGGTGCTAGTAGACAGCCCCTGGCCTATGAAAGGCGGGCTTCGGGTAGTCACAGCACGGGCCCCGAGGACGGGTCGGGACAAATTGGTATCAGAGGAGTTCAGTTCTACCGCAGAACTCAGGACTATGATCTTTTTCTATGTGAAGCAATAGTGTTAAGAGTATTGGGTGTGGTTATTAGTCCTGGGAGTCCAGTGTTGGTGCGGCGGCCGACGTATCTGTACCCCAGGACCCTGAATTCTGATTTCCAACTTAATGCACGAAAACATTGATGGCATGTGTGTTTCAAGTTTTCTCTGTGATTACTTTATGTCAACTCACCAGGTATATTGTTTGACCATGGCGCACCTGTTCCTTTTTAGGATGGACCCACGACGGCAGTCAGCTAGGGTTCCGAGAGTTGTGCGTGATGACAGCCCACCAAGCGACGAGGCCTCGCTACATGGCCCAATGACAGCAGACGCACCGGCGGTACCTCTACCCGCCGAACCACCGATGCTACCAGCCCCAGCCGCTGACGATGCACATCGCCTTAGTGCACTGCACGAGTTTCAGCGCCAGCCACCACCCAAGTTCCATGGGGAGATGGACCCCCAGGAAGCCGAGGACTGGTTGGAGGCAGTGGTACGGGTTTTCAAGTTAGTGAGAACACCAGCAGACCTCATGGTCATCCTCGCAGCGAGCCTACTGCACGCTGCAGCAGGCAGATGGTGGAGCTTGATGCTCCAGGTGCATGATGAGGCATCTCTCCTCTAAACAGACTTTGAGATCCTCTTCCGCTCGGAGTTCGACCCAGCCACCCTCTGTGCGTTATGCATTTAGGAGCTTCTATAGTTGTGGCAGGGAAGGTTGACGGTTGCCTAGTACTCGGTGAGATTTACCGATCTCTCGCGCTACTCGACAGACATGGTACGGGACCCATTCTTCTGGGCCCGAACCTTTGAGCAGGGATTTAGGCAGGAGATCAGGGCATCGCTGATCTCCCCCATAATTCCAACTCAGGCAGGAGTACTGGAGCGAGCCCTTTTGATCGATATCATTCTTGCTGAGTCTACACTAGTGGTGAGACCCACAGCAGGGCGGCATGTAGCAGAGTCTTCTACAGCAGGCAGTCGACGGATGACTCATGGGTCCATGCAGACCAGACCCTCAGGTAGAGGACCTCAGGGCACTGGCTCAATAGTGTGGGGCACTCAGCACAGATCCAGTCTTTCGAGATGAAGACAGTACTACGCATGCGGCGGGTAGGGTCATATGGCTGGTGACTGCCCGACCCACCGTGTCGAGGAGCAGCAGACGGTTGAAGGGCCACCCAGGCAGAGGCAGAGGGTCGACCGTGGCGGTCCGCATGAAGTAGTCATACGAGGCAGAGGAGCTGGCCAAGCAGCAGGTGGTGGGAGACGCTTTGAGGCTCTACCCCCACCACCACCAGGAGGTCGACCCCGACCACAGGGAGATGGCGGGCAGAGACAGGCACAGCTCCATGCAGCAGAGGCCTACGACCACAGCGCGCCTAAGATGATTCGAGGTACTATCTGTGTCTATTCCACCCTTGCTTCTATTCTTATAGACACAGGAGCGAGTCATTCTTTCATAGCCGCTGCCCTTTTTCGGAGCTCGGAGATTACGACAGAGACGTTGGCTCGATCCTTACTGCTAGAGACTCCTACGGGAGAAGACTCGACGATTACGCACTGGTTTTGGCAGTGTGAGATTACTCTAGGAGGCGAGAGCTTCAGATGGGATATTCTTGTAGCGGCGTCGAGGCCTTACGACGTCATCTTGGGCATGGATTGGTTATCTACAGTCCATGCCCAGATCGACTGCATTAGGCGCAAGGTGCGATTTGTACGCACCAACGGGAGTAGATTCACCTTCACCGGACAGAAGGGAGCCTTTTTAGCACAGGATGGACTCTCGTAGAGGAGAGGACAACCAATAACTCATCAGTTGGCTAGCCTCTTCTTTGGAGCAGTTGACGTGCAGTGTCCTGGTTTTCCTGTAGTGGGGGATCAGTATGCGGACGTTTTCTCCGACAACGTCCTACGGCTACCTCCTCACAGAGAGGTAGACTTTTATATTGACTTATACCCCGGGATATCCCCGATATCGACTCTTGCGTATCGGATGGCCCCCGCTGAGCTTCGAGAGCTACGGGTACAGTTGGAGGACTTGCAGGGCAAGGGATTCATCCGACCCAGTGTTTCACCCTGGGCTTCCCCGATTTTGTTCGCCAAGAAGGCGGATGAGAGCTTGCGACTTTGTGTTGACTATCTTCGCCTAAAATGGGTGAATGTAAAAAAAACAAGTATCCGCTACCGAGGATTGATTACCTCTTCGATCAGCTCAAGGGAGCACGGTGGTTCTCAAAGATAGACCTCTGGTCAGGGTATCGTCAGCTCAGAGGTCAGGACGAGGACATGAAGAAGATGGCCTTCAGGTGTCGGTATGGCCACTATGAGTTCTTGGTTATGTCATTCTGCGTAACCAATGCTCCAGCAGTGTTCATGGCCCTCATGAACAGGATCTTTCAGCCATACCGGGATTGATTTTTTGTGGTCTTCATGGACGACATTTTGATTTACTCGACCACTAAGGAGGAGAACGCCTACCACTTGCAGGTTGTACTAGACACAGTCTGAGAGAACTAGCTTTATGGTAAGCTCTCGAAGTGTTAGTTATGGATACGCGAGGTCCACTTCATGGGGAACGTCATCTCTGAGGAGGGATTTGCGGTGGATCCTGTGAAGATCGAGGCAATGCTAGCTTGGGAGCCACCCAGGAGTGTGACTGAGGTGCGGAGCTTCTTTGGTCTAGCTGGGTACTATCGGAGATTTTTGATAGACTTCTACAGAATTTCAGCACCAATCTCTACATTGACGAAGAAGGGGAAGTCCTTTGTGTCGTCAGACAGATGTCAGCAGATCTTCCAGGAGCTGATACAGAAATTAACCAGCGCACCGATCTTGAGGTTTCCAGAGGATGGAGTAGGGTACGTAGTCTACTGCGATGCATCAGGGACCGGACTCGGATGTTTCCTGATGCAGGAGTGGGCAGTGATCGCCTATGGATCACGTCAGTTGAGGTCGCATGAGCATAACTATGCTACCCATGACCTAGAGTTAGCAGTAGTGGTCTTCGCTCTGAAGATGTGGCGACACTATCTGATGGGAGAGCGCTTTATAGTTTTTTCTATCCATCAGAGTCTCAGGTAAATCTTCTCTCAGAAGGACATAATTCTGAGATAGCGGCGATGGCTTGAGTTCCTCCAGGACTATGAATCTGAGATAGTCTATACTCCTGGGAAAGGGAATGTGGTAGCCGATACTCTCAGCAGGAGGACGAGCATTCAGCTACTTGGGGAGGCGACAGAGCCGATAGCCTCTTTGCGGATATCCTTTGTTGATAGAGATGGAGCACCTTTCCTTCAGTCACTCACAGTTACTCCTCCACTACTACAGCGGTCCAGAGAGGTATAGCTTGGGGACGCCGACTGTGAGACGTGGCGTGCATTGATATCCTCAGGACAGGCACTTGATGGTTTCTCCTTAGGAGGAGAGCACGCCGTCATTTTCAGAGGACGTACCTTGGTACCTTTTTCTTTATGGGAGGAGGTGCTGAGAGAGTTTCACACTTCTCCTTTGGCAGTACATCCTGGAGTAGCGAAGATGTACCAGGATCTCAGACGACAGCACTAGTGGCCGGGCATGAAGAAGGTTGTGGCAGAGTTCGTTTCTCGATGCCTCACCTGCCAGCAGGGGAAGGCAGAGCATCAGGTACTAGCAGGCTTGGTACAGCCCTGGGAGGTCCCGGAGTGGAAGTGGGATGGCATATCTATGGACTTCGTGACTGGACTACCACGCACTTCCAGAGGTCACGACTCCATTTTGGGGATTGTCAACCGACTCACCAAGTCGGATCACTTCTTACCCATCAAAGAGAAGGGCTCAGGGTAGAGCTTGGGAAGTCTCTACGTTCAGGAGATTGTACGGCTCCATGGTCTGCCATCATCTATCGTCTCCGATCGAGATTCTTGCTTTACTTCCCGACTTTGGAAGGGTTTTCAGGAGGCGTTTGGGACGCTGCTACCTTTGAGCACCGCCTTTCACCCTCAGACGGATGGTCAGATGGAGAGGACCATTCAGAATCTTGATGACATTCTCCGCGCATGTGTCCTAGACTTTGGTCATAGCTGGGAGGACCACCTACCCTTGGTGGATTTCGTGTACAACAACATCTACAACTCCACCATCGAGATGGCACCATACGAGGCGTTGTACAACCGACTTTGAAAATCCCCGTTTTGCTGGATAGACCCTGGGGAGTCAGCACTTGTGGGAACGGAGATGGTCCAAGCCACGACGGAGAAGTTCTAGGTCATCCAGGAGCGGATGAGAATAGCTCAGAGCCGGCAGAAGTCTTATGCTGATAGGAGGCGGAGGCCACTGGAGTTCGAGGATGGCGACCACGTCTTCTTGCGTGTCTCACCACGACGTGGATTACGGAGATTTGGACGAGGCGAAAAGTTGTCTCCACGCTTCATCGTACTGTTCCAGGTCCTCAGTAGGATTGGCGAGGTGTCTTTTCAACTGGCTCTACCACCTCAGTTTCACCGGGTGCACGATGTCTTCCACGTAACTCAGCTGAGGAGATACGTGCACGACCAGACACATATCATTGACCATGGGGAGCTGGACATTGATGATGGGGAGACTTTTATGGACGTCCCAGTGGAGATCGAGGATCGACAGGAGCGGGTCCTACGTGGACGGTCGATTCCTCTAGTGTGCATCATATGGCATCATGGGAATCTCCAGGAGAGAACTTGGGAGCGGGAGGCTCAGATGTGTTCTCAGTACCCACTTTTGTTTCCCTACTTTTCGATGTATCTTTACGGGGATGTAAATCCCTGAGGTGGGAGTAATGTAAAGACCCATAAAATTCAAGGAAATATTTTTCTTAATTTTCTTTGGGTTTTTAAAAGAACACAGTTTCTGACGGCACTTGATTTCGAGGCCCGGTGTGCCCGGAATTTCAATCCGAAGATTAGCTCGGGTACGTTCAGTGAACGAATGAGCGGGAATTTCTAACTCTTGAACCGGTGCTCGGAATCGAATTCTGTGGGCACCAATGGAATCACAGTGCCTATATTTTCTTAGGAACACCTTTTCTGAAGTTGCGTTTACACGAGAGAAGTTGTTAAATTTGTGTGGAAGGTAAAATAAAATTAAGCATCAATTTTATTTTACTCTATGTGGTTTAAATCATTGGGTGGAAGTTGGGGAAAACCACCCAACTTCCATTTGGAGGTTATGAGGGTGGTGGGGCCCACACGAACCCTAACCCTTCACCTTCCATAACCTTCCATAACCCTTAATTTAATTTGACAACTTGAGTTAATTAATTGTGTGGTTTAAATTCAACTTTTGAATTTCAAACTTAAGTTGTGTTAATAAAATAAGTGAGGTACTTATTTTATATTGGGTTGGAGGCTTGTTGCTTGAGAGAATTGGGAGAAAAGCTAAGGGAGGCTTGAATATCTTCATCTTCTTCGTTGAAGAACATGAATAACGTGAAGAACGCGAAGAACGTCAGATTCCTCGGAGGTCGACGTCTCCTTCCGGGACGTCTCCTTCCGCGACGTCTCCATCCGTGATGGTTATCTCCGCGACGAATCCTCACTCAACTTGTTCTACGAGGTATGGGTTATATGCGTTTTTTTCATGATTACTTCCGCTGATTTCTTCATCATCTATACTCGTTCTTTATAACTACTTGATATCATTTAACGGGAGGGGTCCGGACTGCACAAACATGGACGACCCTCCTCCCTTTTTATTATTTTTGGTTGCGGATCGAAGGGAAGTGACGCGGTGCCGTCGCACCGTGCAGGGAAGAGCGAAAAAGATGTGCGGTGTCGTCGCACTGTGCATTTGAAAGATGAACCAAGCCGTGATGCTGTCGCGCCGTGCCAGAAAAACCCGAAGACACTGCGGCCGGAGCGGGGCCGCGGCGGAGGGGCGTGGCGGAGCTGAGAGACCGGCGGCCAGTTCCGGGCCGCCGGCGTTGCCGGTCTCGTGGCAGCAATAGCCGGCCAAACAGAGCGGGCCGGCCGGACAAGGGAGAAGCCTGGGGTTACAAACCCCTGGCGGCCTGCTCAAGCGGCCCCCATAATGGGGGCCGCGGTTACAATATAGGGGGGGGGCAGGCGCCCCCCTCCCCTTAAACGGCTCGGCCGTTTGGCCGAGCTCCTAGCCAATACGCCCAGCGTGCCGCGCCTCGGCCGGACCGGGCCGCGCCCAAGCGGGCCGGACCCGGACCCGGTTTGGGTCGACCCGGTTTGGGCCGACCCTATGGGTATCGGGCAGGGACAGACCGGGCCCGAACCCCTCAATACTGAACCTCTTCCGGTCGGTCACCCATAACTTGAGCTACGGGCCTCCGATCGACGCACTGTCAGTTGCGTTGTGCTCCTTGGATCGAGACGGTCATTTCTCTATATTGAAACCAAGGTTTCAGAATACTTTGTGTTCGGCCGAGTTGGTTCGTACACGAAACCGACCGGCCCCTCGGAGCGGAAACACTCCTAACTTGAGCTCTGGACGTCCGATTGACGTGTCATCGACTTTGTTGGATTCCTCTTATTGAGATGGATATTTTGGCTTACTCCGCCCGAGGATTGGACACAGGTGGATTATGGTCGGGTTGGTTTTGACTTCAAAACCAACCGGGCCCCTGGGATGAAAAAGCCAATAACTTCCAGACCGGGCGTCCGATTGACGTGTCATCTGTGACGCTGAGTTCCTATTGAAGATACGGAACTTTTGGATACATCAAATCCGGACATTGAGTCAGTTGATGTATCAACCTCTCGGCTCGTGGAGCGGACCCTCTCGAATGAGCTTGCTGTGTGCGGGAACCCTAGAGCTGGCTGCGTTTGCGACTGTGACGACGACGACTGTACAAAGATCCTCAGTGGATTCGACGGCGACGACTACAGCACTCAGCGATCCTATGTGGATCAGTGCTACCGATCCTGTGTGGGTCTGATCCTGTGTGGGTCAGCGCTCAGCAGTTCTGTGTGAGCCAGCACCTACAAATCCTGTGTGGGTCCGATACTGGGTGGGTCTTTGCGGGGGTTATTTACCTATCGATCCTTTGTGAGTAATTGCGGGGGTTAGTACCTATCGATCATTTGTGGGTCCGACAGCTTAGATGAATCAGTAGCTACATCTGATCATCTCTATAGTCATATGAAGAAGTATTATTCTGTGATCTGAATCCTGTTTTGCTTTCCTTTGTGAATTGTGTTGTGATATCCTGTGTGGATTATGTTTTGCTTTCCTGTGTGGATTGGGTTGTGTTTTCCCGTGTGGACTGGGTTGTACTTGGGCTCAGAGGTTGGAGCGTATTGCAATTGATGACTTAGGTATATGTATGGGAATATTCCTAAGAAGTGTCGGATGTTACTTTGTGATTTCATCTTTCTTTTGTGGATTATCCTTTTTGGATTCTGGGAGACCTTCGGGGGTCTCGGGGTCCCTACTGAGTAGCTTATACTCACCCCTGCATGGGCTATGCTCACACTACGTTGTGTTTGTTGCAGATGACGGATATTGCTGATCTTGATTGAGGCTTGCGGAGTAGGACGGTGCTTGGAGGTGGACCACTGGGTGGGACGTACTCGGAGCGGTTGGCTATACCCGAGGAGCAGTGGAGGCTATCTATACCCACCCTTCAGGTGGGACTTCCAGTGGATGGCTCGACACCGCGGCTCTACTTTACAGTTGTTGTTTTCCCTTTCTATTTATACTTTACTTTCTGTTTGGGTTTGTATACTGTCCCACTTACTTTTCCACACTTATTGTTGTACTCAGTTTTTACATAGTGTTTACTTCTATTGCTTGCTTGCTCTGTGGTGTTTTTTTACGTTACAAAGGCAATGCCTTCCCTTTTTACTGGGAATTATGCCTTGGTGCTAGTCGCCAGCCCCTGGCCTATGGAAGGCGGGCTTGGGGTAGTCACGACATGGGCCCCGAGGACGGGTCATGACAAATACAATAATCGATGAGACCTAGTGTTTAAAGTTTGAGTCATGGTATTCCTATAAATATATTCACTGAATAATGTGATGGGAATTGGGAAGAAGGGGAATATTATTCTAATATACATCAAACCTTTTGAGATCTGTGGTCGCATCTGAACCTGCCTATAGTTTAGGACACCAACAAAAAGTATCTCAAGTACATGACGTATTTCTTGTATCCCTCATGAGGAAATTAAAACTAGACCCGCCATATGTAATCAATATAGAGGGGATACCATTGGTAACTATCCTTTCATGTGAATAGTAGAATGTAAATATATTATATTGTAGAGAAAAAGTTCTACGAAGTAATACAAAGAACCTTTTCAATGTGTTGTGGAGAAACCAAATGATTGATGAAGAAACATGTTAACTGGAGTAGGTGATGATGTAGAGATACCCACCTCTAATTTATTGTGGGATATGAAAATTTCATGTGTGAAAATTCTAAAGGGGGAATATTGTAATGACCTGAGCTGTTATAAATAAAATACCACTTTTGACTAAATTGTGTTTCTTATTATGTAATATAGTTATAGAAAATGCATAAAATTGTCTTGATTTATTTTATCCAAAAAGATTTAAATGACCTTAATGTATCACTAATGTTGATAATATCGTCACTGAACATATATCATTTGATTAGTCTAAATATACAGTTTTAATAATCTAATTAGCACTAACAAAAGAATTAATGGCCACAACTTGTAGAATTATTCATTATCAATCCCATTTATCAATGATTTCAATGGAGATAACATCTCAAGGATTTTACCTTCTCCACACCCAGGATAAGATGAAACAACATATGCCTGATAAAAACCATTTATGGGAGAATATCAAGGTCATCGAGATGTTGATCCAAACAATATTTTTCAAACCGCCCAATGAATGTCCCACCACCACACACCTTACTCTTAGGGGTTTTTTGGTTTATTGAATGGATATGTATGATGACCCTAGAAATAACACTATGTAATTTTTTATATAATAATGAATATATTTTATTCCTATTAATTTGTCAATGTAAATTATTTTTATTTTAATAAAATAATGCACAAATTGTATTTTTTAATTCTCTTTCAAAGAACGAAATAATGGATTAATGTATTTTTTAAATAAAAAATATTTTATAATTATCAAATAATTTTTATCATATATAAACAATCATACAATTTTTATGAAGTCAAATATAATTTTTATATGGGTTCAAAAACTGTAAATTCAAAAAACCTAGAATTGATTATTAAATTCCTATTTTATTTTAGAAGTAAAGCATCACATATATATATATATTAGTATTTATATAAAAAAAATATTATTTTTGGAATCCTAACATTGAAATTATCCCATGTTGAGTTTTTTATAATTGTATGCGATTGTTGAATTTTCAGGTAAAAATTAAACATCGTTTAAATATAATTTTTGTTTTATGACATAATAATGATCAAGAAGTGATGTAATAATTACTATAAATATGATCCATGAGAAAATAAATGGTTTAACTTTAATATAATGTCATTTAATTATTGTTCTATATTTTTTTTAATTCCATTTGGAATCCTCCCAAACATATATTACATTTTAATGATTTAAAATCCCATCTTTAAGAGTGTGAATCGCCTCCACATAAGAAAAGGAATTATTTTATAATTTTCATCCCTTGGATTACTAAAATTAGGACAAAAAATCCCTTAACTACTATAGAAATGTATTTTAATAGTTTTAAAAGTGTTAATCATATTGCTAAAAAGCATTGATGATCAAAGCATAGTTAAACGGTGGTCACTTTAATTAACACTAAACAAATAGCTGATAGTGTACAATTTTAACGGTGTGAAAATAAATGCCGTAATAAAAGACAAAAACTAAAACTTTAATAAACAAAATTCAGAAACCTGAAAACAATATTCAGACCCCTTTTAAATGTTCTACAATCCTCCTTTAATAGCATTGGGCCCCCATATTTAATCGTATTATCCCCCCACACCTTTTACTATTCTATAACCCCCCCATCACTTACCGACACACGCCGTCCTCCACTCGGATTTAAGCCCAAGACCTCTCCCTTGCATGCCTATACCTTTACCACTCATCCATCTTGTTTTGTTCTCTATTTTATTATATATTTATTAATAAATATTTATAAAGTTATATTTATTCGTATATTTATATATATTAACATGATTATTTTTTAATACATTTTCAAAAAATGTTTCAGGTTTGTTTGTGGTTGTAAATAAATAAATAAAGATATACATATATAAAACACAAATATATATATATATATATATATATATATATATATTATCTGTGTATCTATAAATATAATTAAACATTTTTCTATTTATTTACATATATAATATATTAATATATATACATATATTCAAATATATAGATTATATATATCATTTGGTTAATAGAAATACACAGAGAGATATAGACACACACACACACACACAGACACATTATATATGTATATAAATATTCAAATATTTCTATTTTAAATAAAATTGACATTATTTTTCATTTAAAAATAATTAATATATATAAATATATTTTATTTGTAAAAATGATTAAATATTTATTTTTTAAAATTAAAATTTTATGTGTGAATATGTATATATTTTTATATATTTGATTGTAAATAATAGTACTTTCTGAAAAATGATAAAATTGATAATCTGTAATATTAATATTAATGTAATCCGTGGGAAAAAATTAGGTCCCCACTTAAAAAGTGTAAAATTTCCACCTTTAACGTGGTTTAAAATCCAACAAATATTAAAAAAAAGGTTACCCAAATAAAAACTCAATTTTGGAGGCCATCTATGAGTTTGTGGGGTTGAAATATCAATCAAATATCATAGTATTCTGTCCATCTCTCTATGGTGTAGATCTCATCGTGAGGTTCAATTTGATATGTAATATAGCCCAAACGGGAACACAGATAAAAAGATATTGTCCTATGATGTCTATGTTATACATTCTACAAATTTTAGATTTTTTATTAATTTGTTGATTTTTTATCATAAAATTGTTATTTAATGACTACTTCTAGTTAATAATTTGTTAATTACTTATTAAATATAATTTGTAAATTATTTTATAATCCATTCTCAAAAAATATATTATATATTATATGTAAATGGATATTTAACATATCTAAAACATATTTAAAAATATATATAATAATTATATTAATAAAAATATATAAATATATTTATATATTATTTTTAAGGAAATAAAAGTATTTTTCCAAATATACCCTTCCCCAAAGCTTTTAAAAAATATCTAATGTGGGGGGGGGGGTTTATCAGCACGTCAAAAATAGTGATGATAAATGGGGTACTTTTAACAGTGCTAAAAAAGATGATAATTAGGGTACCACTATCAACACTAAAAAAGCACTGATAAAGGTGTCATTCTAATAGTTATTTTTTTGTGCAATTAAAAGAACCATTTATCATCCTTTTTCAGCACTCATAATGGAACCACATTTATCTATTATTTTTATAGTTCTGTTAAAGAGAGGAGTTGTGTAATGATTTTTTTGTAGGAGTTCTTTTACAAGAGATTATGTGAAATCCAACAAGATGGTTTGTGGTTTTGGATATTTTACTATGTATATACCAAAACTTTAAAATTAATAAATCCCAATATTTTCTTATATAACCCCACCATGTTCGAATTTATCTTCACTAAAACTCCTTTTAGTCAGACCAAACTCTTCCCTCTACTCCCTAGAGTCAATCTAATGTACCCAAGCTCTCAAGAAGCCTCTCCCAAGCATTTAGAGTCACACATGCAAGTAAGGGATCATCCTCTCTTCTATTTTATCATGAACACCATTTATGATATGTATTTTAATTTCAATTTTCAAATATTGGGATATGATCTTTAATATTCCCCCTTAAATCTCATTTGATGTATAACTAATGAGATCCCATTTCACTCTCATTTTCTCTCCTATGAATCCTTATGTACACCAGTTTCCATGCCAAAATTTATTAAAGGTTCCTACAATATTATTCTTTGTTAACATTTATTCAACATCAAATAACTTCTATTTTCAATTACTCATGATGATAAATGAACATACATGTCCCTAATAAATTAAATATTATTTTTATGTGATGATATACCACTTTCTCAATAATTAACCCATTTAATGAATGTTTATGTGATGTCGTTATGCTACATAAATTTCAATGTGATTTTCCATGTTAAAAAGGTGGAGTAGTTAATACCATACCCTTTTTTCAATCAATGGTATTCCACTTTATGCACATATACATATTGATTGTGGATATACATGTATGTATTAGACATTCCTTGACCAAGGAAGTAATTATGATGAGGAATGAATCTATGTTGTATGGTCTATGTTTCTCATATAATGATGACAATAAAATTAATATAATGGGTGCACCCCAATAGCATTCCAATGCATTGAGTAATGTTTAGTATTATGATTTGTCACTTTTGGAAAGGGAGTGAACCTGATTACTTTAGGGAACATTTTCGACTATGAGGCCTTCACGTGTTTCTCCTTTACCTATTCTTATGATTCAGTATTCGGAGTATTTTCTACATATCCCATGTTATTATTTTCATGCTATATCTTTTCTCTTTATTCATGATTATTATTCCTATACTTTTTATGCCTCATTGATATGCCTATTGTTCAATAGGTATTATCATATTCATGTTATTCTATATTTATTCCCTTATAAAGGTTTATATCTCAACCATTTTTATGTATGTCCACATGTTATCTCATGAAGTTTGAAGTTCTCATGATTAATATGAGAATGTTAATGATGTTTTAATAATGATGGTGTATTCCCTGTTTTTATATTGATTTTCAATGTTTCTAATTCCAAAAAATAGTAGACCTATTGATTATAGGACATGTATTAAGTGTAATATTATGTTATAAATAATGTATTGATGTGAAATAAATTGAATGGTTGTTATACTGAGGTTATTATATATGTAAGGAATAAGAATTGTTTTGGGTGGTGAATAAAAGAAAAACAAAGGATCTTGGGGAAGGATGTTACAGATTCCTTGATTAAATCCTAATGTTTTTTAGAAAAGGGTTTTCGTGGATGGATTTATGACCAAAGGGAACCATCTATGATGAATAATGGATGTTGGGATACAATTATGGAAGGGGATGTCTGAGCCAAGTGGCTTGAGAGGTGTAGGAAAGGAAAAGTGTGAATTCATTTTTATAAAGGAGGGGGAGTCGCATTATTGTTAATACTAAAAGGTATAAAATATTTTGAGGTCTCCCTTAAACAATATTCCTCATAAATGGAAAAATAATGGATATAGTTGGAGGAATAGTTGATAAATGTATCTAACAGAAAAAAATAAGTTCATTTTTAAAATTTTGTTCCTTTACTTCAATTTTCTCCAATTTTACCATTTTGGTATTTATTAATCTATCTACTTTTCTAACATAATTTATTTAACTATTACTAATAAATTAAATTTATATATCTTATAAAATATATACCCACATAATTATAAATATTATATCTAATTTACCAAATATAAATCCCATGTGTGTTGGAAATGATTTTTAAAACAATTACATTTAACACATAAAAACACTCATTTAACCCAGACCTTCCTAAAAATGTTTTTATGATATGTGGGTCAATATGATAATTATAAAATGTAAATTGGTCCATTAATTGACCAAATTTGATATTTATTTACACATAAAATTAACCTGTTGGAAGATATTATTTTTATTAATTTAATAAAATATCATTTACTGTAAAATCACATTAATGTCAGTTTTGAGATTGTTTATTAAATTTTAATTTATAAAATGTCAAAAATGTTTGGAATTAAAAATATATTAATTTAAAATCTGAGTAACATGGTCTATTTATAAAAAATGATAATAGAACAAAAAAATTCATCAAATTTACATTATTTTTAATTATTTACCATTTTTTATCTTGTTTAGTTGATAACTAAATATTTTATGAGTTAGTGTTTGCTAAGAATTTAATTTAATTAATTCCAATATGAAAATTATAGTTATATTATCATGATAAAAAAAATTAATCATTCAAAAAAAATTTATAACTAAAATTGTGTAGCTTCTTCCATACTCTAAAGCATTATAAATGGTAATGGTATGGATTGTATCTTTTTTTCATTTTCCATAACTTATTATATGGGTCAATTTTAGAAACATGGGTCCAAATAACTAATAAATGTAGAACCTAAAGGGGATATGGTAAAACTATTATCATCCAATGGGTTTTTATAGTTGTCAATGACAATTTGTTGTTGTTTAGTCCCTTTGTTATGTTTATATTTACCCTATTCACTATAATAATGTTTTATTCAAATAACTATTCACATTCGGAAAAAATAAATTGAAATTATTATACTATAAATTTTTTACTAATTACGACAATGTATGTGAAATTATACAAATTCCAAACACAATAGTGGAAAAAAATTTTATAATGCTAATCCAACATACGTGGTGAGAAAGCATGTTTTTAAAATTAAAACGCACAAATGTTCATAAAGTATTTATATATAAATTAATTACAATGGGGAATAAAATGATCTAAATTCGAATAATGAATATATATTTGATCTATTGTGACTTTTAGAAAATAATATATAATTGAAAATTAATAACTATTTTAATGAAAATGATGTTTTCATTAAAAATATAATATTTTTAACTATTCATCAAGTAATGAAACATCTCATAAAATCACCAAAAATTGACCGTAAGATAATTTTTACATTTGAAAATCAAAAAATAATTTTTTTTAAATATAATTTATCACTGTAAAAAAATTAGTTTTAAAATAAGATTTCCATTAAAAGGTGGTAAAACATTTTATTGTGTGTAACATATGAAAAATCAGTGTTTTGTGTTCTATTACCTTGACATGGTGTTGCGTATAATGAAATAAAAACATATTGTTCCCATATATAAAATGATTCATTCAGTGTTGCATGAAATGAAAAATACTAGAAATATAAGGCCCCAGCCATAAACATTACATAATATTGAATTATATGAATAATTCACATTGAGGATATTTTCATGTTTATAGTATTAGATAATTAGGCTATAAATGTTAAATTACGTCACAAAAATTACAAAGTAGACACTTCTACTATTTTTCCATTTTTTTATAAAATAAAAACTCTTGAAAAAATTATCCATGTCTAGTTCCATGTTTTAGACAACTTGAATTCTCCTTGATCCCATCGTTTACCCTATTCATCTTTATATCCTATGAAAATCATTTCAAAAAATCTTGGGATCAACATAAAAAGAATAGTAAGGGATATAATCCAAAGAAAAAAAATTAGTCCATTAATACATACAAGTTAATGAAATCAATGTTTTCAATTTTCAACATACCACACAAAATCATAATATTTATGGATAACAAATATAAATCATAAACCATAAAGGTAGGTTATCTAATCTATAACATACATACATTGTAGCTTTCACAGTGATGTAGAGTGTCCAATTTGGAATACCCATCCTTGAATATTTCCTAAATTTCATAGGAGAACCATTTACGTTTACCTCCATCACATTACCCAATGAATATGAGAGATATCTCATTCTCTTCTTCCCCAAGGCTTCATGAATCCTCCCATATACGTAAACAATTTCCAAGAAACATGACATATTCATAACACATAAAAAACATAATGTAAAGATAACATTACCACATTTCAATCACAATATATTATTTAAATATATTGACATAATCAATCCATTATCAATACCATTTTCAATACTGAAATACATAAAAGTGTATATTGTATTTATATTCCTTTTAAAAACATTACGGATTGTTACAGAAGCCAAATATCAAGTAACGCTTAAGGCGACGGGAAGGACGTTGTCACCGCATAAATTAAATAAACATTCCCTTTTTGTCTCTTAGTAAAACGCTTCAATGAAAAAGATTCATGTTGAATGAAATGAAAATTCAAATGGATTTATATACCTTATAAAATAAAGCCTTGTATAAATCAAAGAATACTTCAATGAAAAGATATTGATACGAAGTCCCATACCTCGTGTCCGACTTGACTCGTTCATTATTTAATATCCTGAATAATAAAATAATGAATTAGATACTTTTTCAGGTTTACTATAAATTTTAAAAAACTTATTACCATGTTATAAAAATTATATAATAATTTATATTAATAACGGTTGTTTTGTCAATATTTGGTACTTCAGTCATAAATAAACTTCTGATAATTACACATTGTCCATGTGGTCAATGGTCCATTATATCCAGAATGATATTCATGATTTAGATATCATATATATCATATATATCTCGTATATATATATGTATATATATCATTTCATGACATTTGGAGATAAGAAATAAAACGCACAGTTCAGGGAGACGGTAAGTCATACGTACGCAAGAAGGCTACTTTTATTTTTATTTGTCATTTAATGGAATGAAAACATAATGATAAATACGTATATAATAATTCAGTATACTATCATATATATAAATTCCTTAAACCCATTATTTATACATTCCACATATGGCATGAATGAGTTGTATCACTTTGAGGGGGCAGTAGTCCGCACTTCCTCAAATTAAATTATTATATTTACACATTATGGAAACCATAATGTTAAGGTATAAATAAAAAATACAGAAGCATAGAGAAAACATAAAAATAATATATATCATATATATATAGTTCAATTTTAACGGCCACCATAAGTGGTTTTAGGAGATAATTTGAATAATCATCATTTTGTTAGGCTTTAGTACGTCGTCCAAATAAACAATTTGTTCGTTAACCATTAGATGGAGGTCTGTGTAAATGTAGTTAGAATCCTTATCATAACAACAGCCTATTATATTGATGATTATTTTTCTTTTATAATAGAAATTAATTAAGATAGTTTAGGGGGTTGGAGAAGTAAACTAAATGAAAAGAAATTTGAGGGAAGACATTACCATTAAATCTGGTAACTCTCATTGGTTTAAACGAAAAGGTAATCTTGAAGTGCTTTCTGTCTAAGGTAAGGATTTTAGGTGGAAGAAATTGATATTGGGAGATTATTTATGCAGAGTTTTTATTAGCCAAGGTTCTTGAGAGGTGTGAGTAATGGGTTAGAGGTGATCGCTTTTTATACGGGGTAGGCGGGGCTCTTTAGGAAATTTTGAAATCATTATTTTATTATAAAATGATTTTCATTTTCAAAAGGTCTAAAACTATTTAAATTCAAAGATAAGATTACTTTTTTTCGAAATAAAATCATCCAATAATTATTGGACTGGTTTTTTATAGTTTTTTAAATTTTAAAATCTCATTTATTTGAATCAGTTATGAATAAGGTAATCACTACATCATCATTTTGTCATAAATAATTTTATTTACATGATGTCTTAAAATTATAAATAAAATACCAGGATGTATCAAATATTTTTAGATTTCATGTAAATAGTTATAGTCTAAATAATAACTTATATATCCCCATGTAAAAATATATTTACTAAAATATGTATGTTTATGTAATTTATGTCTTTAATTTAAATTAATTAAAATAATGTGTCATTATCACTTCTAAGTCGCCTCATGGGGTCCCAAAATCAGCCCAATGATTCTCACGATGGGAAATATATCATCCAATATTATTAGTACAGGTGTGAAGGTAATTTATTATTATTATAATATTACTTTTTTACCCATATTTACAAGATTTACCCTTTAACCATAATAAATAAAATAACTACTAAATTAAATATTCATAATTTATAAAAATAAAAGTTACCTATACTTAAAATTTGTATCTCCTTATTCCAAATATGAAATCCATTTTTCCAAATTCAAAACATATAAGTGGAAGAAATTAATTTAAAATTAATTCTTATTGTCAAAACAAAAATCGTGTTTTTAAGAAATATTAACTATCAAAAGACATACCTTTGTTTATGTCAAATTTAAGAGTGAAATTACATTAAATGACCAAAATTGGATTAAATGGTAAAAATATAACCTAATTAAACTTTAAACCCAATTAATATAATATTATATATATAAATAAATTAGATTAAAACTCAGTTCTGAATTAAAATGTTGTATTTTTTTGTATTCATAAAAAAATGAACATTATTAGAAAAATACCAAAATTTCATCCCAAGTATGTTTTGATGAATATATTTTAATGAATAATATTATTTTTTCAAATGGATCATATAAATGTGATAAAAAACTATATTTAAAAAGGGTTCTCCATAAATAGGCAGTAAATCGACCTTTTAAAGAATATTAGAGTATTTATGCTTAAAATTTGATTCTTTCTTATTTTATGCCTTTATAATTTATTGGATAAATGTAAAAATTGTTAAAAAACATGTACAATCATATTATAGTTAATTCTCTTCATTACATCCATTACAATGGATAGGCATTAACTATTAATTAATATAATAATATTATATTAATATTTTTTGTATTACTCAACATTGTGTGTAATTTAAGATTTCAAAGAAATCGATTGCTGTATACCGGGAACACCATCAAACAAGTAATCCCCTTTAAAGTAAAATAAATATTTAATTTAGATATATTAATAAATATGAAAATTTTCATATTCATTATTTACCTGAAATGTTATATCCTTCCCCCCTTTTGGAAATTTAGTCCTAACAATTTTATTCACTTATCAAATAAATGGTGGTATTTATCCCTCGTTGAATTTTAATATTCCCATGTTACCTCTTCAACCATATAGTTTTTCATCTAAAATTTAACTGATGGATTACCTTATTATGCAAAACATTATCTATTCAGTCAAGAATCTGGACTGGTTATTTCTCATTGGAGAGATTCTCTTCAAACTGAACTACCTCTATGTTAAAAACATGAGATGGATCCGGATAATAATTTATCTACATTGAATCATGAAAAACATTTTCTACCTGGGATAAAAATTAAAGCTAAGACACTCTTTTGGCATGTGATCCATCTTTCCCTAGGATTTTATATGTTCTAATGAACCTCATACTCAACATTTTATTATTACCAAAACACATCACATTTTTTCATAGAGGAACTTTCGATAAAGTCATAATAACCTACCACAAATGAAGGATCCTTCCTCTAGTTATCTACATATTTTTTTGACAGCTCTAAACTGTTATGATGTTCTTCAGAATCAACTAAACATTTTCTACCATATCTTCTACCGATTATGGTCCAATCAACTTCCTTTAACCTACTTCATACCAAAAAGCTATAGTTTGACATCACTTTCCATATAATGTGTAAAATGGGTACTTCTGTATACTGGAATGAAAACAATTATTATAAGAAAATTCAACCCAAGAATGATGTTGGTCCCAACTTCCCTAGTAATCCATTGAGCAAGAAAATATCATATCTTCCAATTTATGAATTGTTTGTTCTGACTAACCATCTTATTGAGGATGAAAAGCTGTAATAAAATTTAATTAATTACGTAATGACTTCTGAAGTACTTTCCATATGTTAGAAGTGAACATGGGATCAAGATCATATATAATGGAGAGGGGAACTCCATGCAACCTGAATATCTCTTTAACATACAACAAAGAAAGTAGATCTGGAGACAATGTATCTCAAATAGGAAGGATGTGAGAAGATTTATTCAATTGATCAACAATAACCCAGATTTCATTATTACCTCGAGATGTTTTCAGTAATCCAACAATGAAGTCCAGGGATATATTTTCCCACTTCCACTCTGTAACTGGAAAATATTGAATCATCCCTTTCGGTAATTGCCACACTAAATTAACCTGTTGAGATGTCAAACACTTCACAGTAAAGATAGAAAAATCTCTTTTCATTCCATCCCAACAATAATACTTCAGATGGTTAATTTACATATTAGTACTGCCAAGATGAACTGATTAACATAGAACTATAAATATCATATAACAACTCATTCATCAACAGTGAATCACAAGGCATGTATATTCTCTTACTCAAACTCAAAACAGAATCTATATCAATGATAAAATCTTACAACTTACCCATCTGAACCAACTCTACATTTTTTTTGTAACTCACTAAATTCGTTCTATGATTTCTTAATTCTGTCTGATAGTGATGATTTGACTAACACCTAAAACAAAACAACGAAATTTCCTACATGAACAACTTCTATTCCAAAGTTCATCAAATTATTTATCAAAGGATCTTATTCCTAACCTAATAAGGTAAATGTAGCATTACTTTTTAAACTCAAAGAATAATCAACTTTATTTTCCTTTCCAATATTGTAATGAATCGTGAAATCATAATCCTTGATTTATTCCATCCATCTCTTATATCTCATGTTCTATTATTTCCGAGTGAATATATACTTGAAAATTTTGTGGTTAGTATATATCTCAAATTTTACTCCATGAAATTTTTCCTCTGAATTTTTAAATCAAAAATAACAATAGATACTTCCAAATCATGTTTAGGGTAATTTAACTCATGTGGTTACATCTGACATAAAGCATAAGCAATTACCTAATCATTCTGCACTTGGATACAACCAAGTCCTTTCAACGATGCATCACTGTAGATAAAAAATTCACCATTTCTCGAATGATGTGCCAAAACTAGATCATTCATCAATCTTCTTTTCAATTCCTGAATAAAATCATCACACTCTTTTTTCCAAATGAAATTAAAACCTTTTCGAGTTCAAATAGTCATTGGGCTAGATAACTGTGAATAATTTTTGACAAACCTATGGTAATAACCTGATAAACCAAGAAAATAATGGATCTCAATTATATTGGTAGGCCTTATCCATTCTTCAACAAATTTTGTTTTAGCATGATCAATAGTTATTCCATTTTTTGAAATAATGTGACCTCAAAAAGAAATTTTTTTTTAACCAAAACTCACACTTTCTGAATTTCCCATACAGTTTCGTATATTTTAAGGTCTGAAAAACAACCCTTAAATGAATTTCATGATCCACTTTACTTTTGGAAAACCAATTATCATCAATAAACAAAACCAAAAACTTTTCCAAGAACTCATGGAGAATTATTTTCATTAGAACCATGAATATAGAAGGTCCATTGGTTAATTAAAAAGTCATAAATACAAATTCATAATTACCATATCTAGTATAAAACATGGTTTTCGGGATATCTGATTCATTTAATTTCAACTGATGGTACCCTGAACTGGAGTAATTCTTCGAAAAATACTGAGCTCCCAGGAGCCCATCAAACAAATCATCGATATGAGGAAAATATATACTTGTTCGTAACTATGATGTTATTAAATTCTCTATAATCAATGAAATGTCGCATTGAACCATTTTTCTTTTTAAAAAATAGGACATAAGCACCCCATGGGGATGTGCATGGTCTAATGAATCATTTATCTAATTACTCTTGCAATTATTTCATTAACTCTAAAATTTATATTTGTGCCATCCGATAAGGGGGTTTTGAAATTAGATTAGCATTAGGAATTAAGTCTATAGTAAATTCAACTTCTTGATCAGGTATTATATCAGAAAACTCATCTAAAAAAACATAAAGATAATAATTTACCACTAGAACATCATTAATCTGAATAGTTTCTTTGTTTTCAAAAATATGTGGAAGGTAGCATTCATTTTGATATTTTACTAGTTTTTCAGCATCGTGATATGTTATCCAATGTATGGGTTCATTCTTGTACACAAACTAAAATCCATTTAGAAAAGAAACCTTTTAGCTATGTAATCAATCATAGCATGATAAACAGAAATCCAATACATACTCAATATAACATAAATCTCTACTAGAGGCAATAATATAAGGTTTGTAGGTTTATTCGTACTGCACACAAGGACATGAAGGTTCTTATAGTTTCTTTTGGTCTCAACATTTCCTCTCGGAGTTTTTACCATAAGTTCAGGATTTATATCATGAGATGGAATTTCCAATTAACTAGAAATCTTCTCAGAAATGAATGAATTTGTAGACCCTGAATCATACAACACATTGACATTATCTGAATAAACAAATAGTGTATATGATACTAATTCATTCGATGACCCACCATCTACTGAATTAGATGGAAATGATTTCACCACCCCTTTATGCCTGTAGTTCAACATCTTTCCATTAGTTGAGTTCTTCGTTGGACACTCATTTCCATAATGACCCATTACATTGCACATAAAACATTTTACTAACTATAAATCAGATTTTGTCTTACGGTTATTCTAATCTTTTTTTGTGTAATTGGGATTCTTATATCCCATTTTACCACATTGGTAGCACTTACCATAATTCGAAATACATTCCCCAACATGTTTTTTACGAAAATTTTCACAAACTATAAACATATGTTTCTTAACATCATACTTTTTTGAAGAGTTCATCCCTTTCTTCTGCCACATCAACCTCTTATTCTGTTGTTGTCCAAGAATACCTGATCATCTACAAACTCCATTTCCACCTTCACCGCACATCGAACTAGTTTTTCATAACTTTTCAACTCACAAGAAGCTAAACCCATTCGATAATTTGGTATCAATCCTAAGAAAAAATTGATTGATTTTAATATTCAGATATTGTATGAAATTATGTGCATACCTTTCCAGTCGAGTGAATTTCGCTTCATAAGAAGCCACTGAGTCATCTTCCATTCTCAATTCCAGGATTTTTTTTCCATCCTGAGATGAACCACATTAGGAAAATATTTCTCAAGAAACATACCTTTGAATTCATTGAAATCAAGAGCATAAACCTCCTCACTATCCCAGATATTTTTCACTATCAACCACCACTGATTGGCTTAACCTTCAAAATGTTAAATTGAAAGGCTAACCTTTTGATGTTTTGAACACCACATAACAAAATGAATATTCCATTGTTCATTAATCCACCCTTCAACTAGCACATGGTCAAATGATCCTCTAAATGATGGGGGATGTTACCTCATGTAATGCTCTACTACTGACATGTTACTCTGTGGTTGATCTAGCTAATCTCGTGCATAGATACCACCACCATTTATATACTGATTAAACTATTCCATCACTACAAAAAAAAATTTAGTTCTGATTCTTACCATCTGAAGTGGATTATTTTGAAGGTTGTATTCCTCTTGATACTGTCGCATTATTGATTCCTTTTTTCCTCTGTAGAAAACAATTCTAAAAACAAAAATATCTTTGGCGAAGCAACATGGTAATCGGTAAATTCTATATCATTTAAATTTGACCATAAATTAATTTACACAAGCTAATTTGACAATATTATAACTTCAAAAGTTTTTTAAACCGACCATTGATACCAACTATAATGCCCTAGCCTTAAACATTAAATAATCTTGAATTAAATTAATAATTAACATTGAGGATCTTTTTAGGTTTAGATTTTTTTAAAATTAAACCATAACTATTAAATTACATCTCAAAAATTAAAAAGTAGACACTTATACTAAGTTTCCTTTTTTTATAAAATAAAAACTATTGAAAAAAAGATCCATGTCACTTCCATGTTTAATACAACATGACATTTAAATGATCCCACCCATTACCCTATTCATCTTTATGTTCGGTGAAAGACATTTAAAAAAATCTTTGGTTGAGCATAAAAAAGCTCTGTAAATATTATATAACAAGGAAAGAAAACATTAGTCCATTAATACATATAATTAAACGAAATAAAACTTTTCAGTCATTAACATAACACACAAAATCATAAGATTTATGAATGACAATTGGAAATCATAAATTATAGAGGTTACTTGTGGAATCCATAACATATATATGTTGTATCTTTCATGTTTATGTAGAGTGTGACATTTGGAATACCCATTACAGTATATTCCCTAAATCTCTTAGGAGAAAATTTTAAATTTACCTCCATCATGTTACCCAATGCATTGGAGAGATATCTTGGGCTCACCCACCCTTGGATTATCATGGAACCAATAGTATACGTAAACAATCCCCAAAAACCATAACATATTCATAACACAAAAAACAAACATAAAAAAATGATAACATTTCCACATTTTAATTACAATATATTTTTTAAATATATTGACATGAACAATTAATTATCAAAACCATTTTTGATAGCAAATTACATAAAAGAGTATATGGTATTTATTTTACTTTTAACGCATTATTTCTTATTATAGGAGCCAAATATCAAAAAATTCTCACGGCAGAAGAATGGTTGTTGTTGTTGCGTATTAAAAAAATTCCTTTTTGACATTTAGTAAAACAATTCATAGAAAATGATTCCATTTGAATGAAAGGAAAATTAAACGGGTTTTATACACCATATGAAATAATGTTGTGTATAAATCAATGGATGCCTCAATGAAAAGAGATTGAGATGAACTCCCTTACCTCATGTCTGAATTGACTTGTTAATTATTTAATCTCCTGAATAATAATATAAAGATAATTTATACTTGGTTTAGAACCTTTTTCGGGTTAGTTATTCTATTTATATGAGTTATTACCATGTTATAAACATTATATAATCATATAAGGTAATAACGGTAGTTTTGTCGATATTTGGTATATGAGTCAAAAATGAACTTCTTATAATTACATGTGGTCCAGGTGGTCAAAAGTCTATTATATAGATAATTTTTTTATGATTTATATAGAATATATGTCATTTATATCCAGTATATATATGTATTTATAATAGTATATCACCTTTGGAGGTAAGAAATGAAATGCACTGTTCGTCCAAACTGTAAGTCGTACGTACGCATGAACACAACTTTCTTTTCTATTTCGTATTTAATTGAATGAAAACATAATATTACATAGGTATATTATAATTCTTCTATAATATCATATATATATATATATATATAATTTCACGATAACCATCCTTTATATGGTCCACATATGGCGTGAACGAGTCATATCACTTTGAGGGGGTGGTAGTCCGCACTTCCTCAAATGAAATTATCGTATTTACCCATAATGGAAACCCTAATGGAATGATATAAATAAAAAATACAGAAGCGTAGAGAAAAAATATAATTAGCATATATCATATATAAATAAAGTTCCATATTAATGGCCACCATATGTGGTGGTAGGAGATAATTTTAACAATCATCATTTCGTGAGGCGTTAGTTCACAGCCAACAGAAACAATATGTTCTTTACCCATTAGATAGAGATGTGTGTAAGTGTAGTTCGAATCCTTCTGATAAAAACAACATAGTATATTTTTTATACCTGTGTTGTTATAAATAAACGTATTAAAGAGATTTTATGGGGGTGGAGACGTAAAATGAAAGAAAATTACTTGAGGGAATACATCACCTTTAAATCATGTAACTCCAATTGATTTGAACCAAAAGGATTTCTTGAAGTGATTTCTTCTCACGGTAAAGCAAATAGGAGGAAGAGAGGGATTTTGGGAGCTTATTAAGGTAGAGTTTGGATGATCCAAGGGGTTTGAATGGTGTGATTAATGGGTTATATTTTATGGCTTTTTATAAGGGGGGGAGGGGCTCTTTAGGAATCATTAAAAAATTATTTTATTATAAACTAATTTTAGATTACAAAAGGTCCAAAACTACTTATGGTCGAAGATAAGATGACTATTTTTCCAAATAAAATCATCCAATATGAATTGGATAGGGTTTTGATAGTTTTTTAAATTTTATAATCTCATTTATTTAAATCATTTATTTATAAGGTAATCACTTCATCATCATTGTGTCAAAAATAATTTTATTTATATGATGTCTAAAAATTATAAATAATATACAATGATGTGGGAATTTTTTTTAGGTTTCAAATGAATATTCATATTCAATGAGATAACTTATATAAAACCATGTAAAAAATGATTTACTAAAAGATATTTATTTATGTAAATGATGAATTTAATTTAAATTAGTTGATATAATGTGACATTATCACTTCTAAGATGCTCAATGGGGTCCAAAAATAGACTCAAATATGACCATGGTCTAATAATTATCAACCAATAGGATTGGAAAATGAGTTAGGGTAATTTAAGTTTATTATAATATTATTTTCCACCTAATTAACATATTTATCTTTTAACCATAGTAAATAAAATATTTACTGAAATAAATATACCTAATGTCTAAAAATAAAAGTTATATATTTACATAAGTTGTACCTAAAGATTAAAAATATTAAATCCATTTATCTAAATTCAAAAAATAGAATTGTCTGAAATTAATTTAAAGTTAATTTCTGTTGTCAAGAAAAATAATTGTGTTTTTAAGAAATAATAACTATCAAAAGAATTACCTTTGTTTATGTCCAATTTAAGAGTGAAATTACATCCATTGAACAGAATTGTCTTAAATGGTAAAATTATAATCAAATTAAACTTTAAAACGAATTTAAATAATATTCTAACTATATAAATAAATTTGATTAAAATGCAGTTTAGAATTAAAAAGCAACATTTTTCAATATTCATAAAAAATGAACATTATCAGAAAAATATCAAAATTTAATCCAAAGTAAATTTTGATGGCCCTATTATAAAAACAGAATATATTACATCAAATAGAAAATATAAAGTGAAAAAAACTATATTTAAAAAGAGTTCTCCATCAAAAGGTAGTGAATCGACCTTTTAAAGAATATTAGAGTATTTATGCTTAAAATTGGATTATTTCTTATTTTAATCCTCTAAAATTTATTGGATAAATGTAAAAACATTTAACAAACATGTATAATCATATTTTAGTTTGTTCAGTTAATTCCCGACAATAAAATATCCAGGCGTTAACTACCATTTAAAATAATAAAATTATATTATTATTTTTCAGTATAACTCAACGTTATCTATAACGTAGGATTTCCAAGAAACTCTTTGTTGCATATCGAGTATTCCATCGAACATATAATCCCCATTAAAGTAAATTTCATATTTAATTCAAAAATATTAATAAATATTAAATTTTCATATTCTTTATATACCTGAGATTTACCAAAAATATTCATCTAATTTGAAGAAATTTTTTTCCAAAAATCATACGGTGTTACATTCTATCCACCTTAAAATGGATTTTGATCTCAAATTTTTTGGTTTATTAAAGTTTTAATACATGAAATATTATATAAAATAACCTTCACTGTAAAAATGATGAAAATTATGAAAAAACATTCATTGTAATTAATGGAGATGTTATAAAAACAATTCTTGGGAAATAATGATACAAAAGTGAATCTTCCTCATCAACGTAGTGAATGAAATGGGGTAATTCTTAATAATAAATAACCAAAAATTAATTAGGGATGATAAATTATACAAATATTTAATTTATAATAAATTAAAGGTAATTGTATTCAATGGAAAAAAGATTCATCAATTATAAGAAAAACAAAATTATTCTATTAATGTTTCAAATTACTAAATATAATTCAATGTTTAATAATATAAATGAGCTTGATAGTGATTTCAAGAAAGGAGAAAAATTCATGAGGAAGATATTGAGAGGATAAATAATTATTTTGATGATATAGTAAAAATTTATGGTGATGAGAATATTTTTTAGAATATGATGTGTCTTGAGCATGATGTAAAATTGGAAACATTAGGAATTTTTTAAGGGAAGTATTTATAAATTATAGAGTGAAAATTTAACACCATACACTATTATGATGAGTTTATTCAAATTGAAATTCCTAAAACCCAAGTTAATAAAGGAATAAAATTATATAATTATGTTTTTAACAAAAAACTCAAGGATGTACATAATTATTGTCTAAGAAAAAAATATTTGTAGAAGTGTTGTTTTATTTTATAGTACATGTTAGAAATAATATAACAGGACAATATGAGTAAAAAATTACTGATAAGGCCACCATAACATAAAGGATTAATTTTATAATGTGTAACAATTTCATCTCTCCACTAATAACCTAAATTGTTAGTTTTTTTATCAAAAATTAGAAAGGGTCTCTATATGTCTGTATTGAAACCAAACATAAGGGAATAATATTTATCAGTTTTTGTTGGTATTATTTAGGGTTTGGGAATAGGTTTATGGGATGTTTCTATATTATTTCAGGATATTTAGATTACATATGGCCTTTATTAAGGAGTTATATTAATATAATTTAATTACATATAATAAATTTTCAAAAAAAATATGTTTTGAAATTTTGAGTGGAATTAAAACAAATGTGATCATGGTGATAATGACTGATGGTGAAATCCTTTAAAAAAATCAAAAGTCTATTAGAGTAAATTATCACAAAATAAAAATACATAAATGAGAAGATATGTTAATTCCATGTTATGGTGTAAAAAATTATAATAAAGAACAAATTGCACCAAGGAAAAATGATGAGAAGGATGGCACATTATGGAAGTGGAGATTCATTAACTATCCAAGAAAAGGACATGTAATAGATATTTTCCAATAGGTCCAAAAAATTAATGATAAATTATAAAATATATAATCAAATATATAATCAATCTATGAGATAAATACGAGGGGTTTTTAAGAAGATACCCTTTAACTAGAATTCTGGACTCTGGGAAAATTGCATTAAGTTGGAAGACTAGTTATTCATGAGAATTCATGTTTAAAACACAATCACCGTGAGCATATGTACAAACAAAATTTATACCTTCACCAATTTAAATTGTAAATATTAATAAATATGGAGAAAGAAAAAGTGAAATATTATAATAAAGGGGAAAATCAATTCCCTTTTAATAAATAGAATTTTAGTAGAAATTATTAAATAGTGATAACCCAAGACCTCAAAAAGAGTTATGTGGAAGGATCAAGAAAGATAAACATGTCTCAAAATATTATTTGATCATATTTATAGTTCAAAAAAATATTCTTAAAAGTTAAATATATCACTAAAAATACCATTTTTTGAACTAAATACACTAACAAATGTAATTCCATATAAAAAGTATAGAGACTCGTGATTTTCATTCATAGATATTACATCATTTTCTATGAATATTCATTATATTAAAAAAAATTTATAGGTTCCATTATAATTTAGTGCCTTTGGAAACCTAGAAATATATACAGTAGCATAGAAGTGAGCTACATCATATCCCACTACGTTATTCGCAACTAGAGTCCTTCTCTGACAAATAAAACATAACACATGTGTTCAAAACCAAGGTAAAGGGAATAAATAAGAAAGGGTTATATCAGATGGTTAGTAATGTTAAAAAGGGTATATTTATGCATAACATGAGTATAAGTGTATAATAACATGAGAATTCCATTTGAAAAATATACCCTACAAATACAAGATCATAATCTTAAATAATGAAATCAGGATTTGTATTCCATGAGATACAAATCATAAGGAAATCAATGAACATTACCCATGATAGAATTGAATTTGAATAAGACATGGAATATTTGGAATACACATATGCATAGAAAATAATTTCCATATTAGTCAATGCTCACAACAAAGGGATTCATAATAGAAAAATTTCCTTACAATTTTTTTTAGAACCCATTACATATATATCTTATGGAACTGGGTTCACAACCTATTCTAGACTTTTCGTAATAAATCAGGTTCCCCACCGATTCAGGTCTTGTCTTATTAATCTTGGTTCACTCCCCATTCCAGTCCTATTTACCTCATCAGATATAAATATTAACAAGTTTGTTAAATGGATTTAATTTCCACACATGAAAAATTATAAAAACCATAATTATATCTTACATAGGTTTATAAGAATTAATCCTATCGTAACCCATGAAATGAAATGGGTATCAAAAAAAATATCAAATCATATCATGTGGAAAAGAGGAAATTTTCATAATCCTTTCAATATAGAACAACCCATGTAATGAAGTGGGATTCAAAAGTATTTCCTCATGGTATAACTCATTTACGAGAAATGGGTTTTATAATATTCATTACACCAAAATATAAATCATTAAGAGAATGAACATGAATGGTATACTTGGATAATATCCCCATAAATGTGTAAAAAAACAATGTGATGTTATCTAAGATGAAAAATTGTTTCTAAATATCATTTAAAACATGTCTTTGGGAAAATATCCTTTCTAATTTCAAAATATTCTTTTTAAAAAATGAAAAATTTTGAAATTTATTTTCTATGAAAACAATCTTAAAAACTTATTAATCTTTGATGAATTGATTTTTTATTATTTAATAAAATTCTATTCACGTCTTACATGTTAAATTAAACATTCCTATCAGATTTTGGTTAAAATTCAAGTGCGCATCATTTGGAAAATGACATGAATATTTCATTCAATTTTTTGGATAGAAGAAAAAAACAGGTAATAAGAATTTAAAAATAATATTAAAACAATGAAAACTATTTTAATTAATAATAAATAATTGTTTTAGGATAAAATATATTTTTGACCGAAAAGAGAAATAAATTCAAAATTCCTTAAAATATTTTATAAAAAATTTTAATTACTAATTAGTGGAAAAATAGTTCCATTAAAGTAATATATCATTAATAAAAAAAGGATAATTATATTAATGAAGATTCTGGGGAGTTATAATATAATATTTCAACATTAGAGACTTAATCATAAACAATCCCAATAAACAGTGAGATCATAAAATAAAACTCTTAGCACTTTTGTAACCTTGAATCATAAGACCCATGAAGGAATAATAAAAAATGATATTTAATTTATCATAGTGAAGAATAAATTCTTGATATTAAATGTTGTAGGTATTTTATATTCACCTCTTTAATGAATATATAATTACAACATAATGTACATCCCAGATAAGTCAAAGTGGGATAAATATTCCCTTACCTTAAGTCAGGAATTTATCACCACCCAATAAAACCACTTTTATAAAAAAGGTATGTTTATTATAAATGTATTTTTGATCCAAATTAATAAATAAAAAACCATATAAGATTTTATTTTTTCGTTTTATTAAATTTTTATTAACAATTTCTTGTTAATGTTATGTTTCGGCTAATAACAACATTGTTTTTCATAAGTAATTTGATTTGTTTTTTTGGTATTATTAAATTTATCATGGTTAAGTAATCTCTATAATGATAATAATGATATAAAAAAATTATTCAGTATCTATATATTTATATTAATCTATACATTTTAGTGATAATAAATTAAATACATTATTCGTGGCGACGGTTGGCCATACGTACGCAGGAATAATATTTATATTTTCTTATTAGATTGAAAGAATGAAAAATATGTGGTATATATTATAATTCTACAAAAAAAATTAATCCATATATATCACATATTTGAATTAAAATCATATTAAATATATTCTTTGTAATGTGTGAATAAATAACATCGCTTTGTGAGGCGGTGGTCCTATGTACACATGAACGACGTTTACGTATTCCATAAAATAGAAAATTTCATAGTATGTGTGATACAATGAATCAAAAATAATAATAAAATAATATATATCATATATAACTTCCAAAATTTCTTCCTGACTTAAGAGGCAGTAGTGGAAAAAAATGAAATCTATGATTGAAGAGGTAGTCCTCCATGCACACAAACGATGATTTTGAAACCCCTTTGATTGATATGGATAAGGTTTTAAGTCATTTACATAAATAAAATTATTTGATAAATATACTTATATTATTCCATAATAATTATATAATAATAATCCAATGTGTTGGAGGAATAAATTATACAAGAACACTCCTTAATGAACATTACTTCTTCTTCGGGTATCCTCCTTTGGTTTGCACTATAAACCTTACCATGATAAATTTATGAACAAAAAAAAATTCTAGGATGATGGAATGGATTTTTGGATGTTATTAGGTCAGTTATTCACAAGACCAATATGTTTTTATGGTGTGAAGAAAAGAGGATAGGGGTGGCCTTTTATAATCGGGGGGATAACACAATTAGTATTTTTTGAACATAATTGAGTTCTCCAAGGGTTTTTATATTTAAATGGTAAAAAATGATTCATTTTCAAACATTACAGGTTTAATTATCTAAATATTTTTGTCCAATAGTTCTTATACATATTTTTAGGTTTTTCCCTTTTCTTTTTTGTTTAACCCTCTTTAAACACATTTCCCCTTAACCATGATAATTAATTTTTAATGCATTCAATATTCTGTATGGATATAAATTATTTTTGGTTTATTAAAAATTATAGGTTATTAATGTTAAAAATATGGAATCCATTTTCCCAAATTCCAACCACATAAATCAAAAAATTAAATTTAAAATCAATCCCATAAATACACTAAGAATGTAAAATTTTAAAGAGAAAATGATCAAAAGTTTATAGAGATTTTATTTACAAATTCCATATGAATTTTTTTTTACAATAAATTATAATGGATTCATATTTGTATAATTGAAAAATATATGATTTAGAACCATCTTCAAATATAAATTACCATTATAAATAAATTAATTGACAATGTAATTTTCAATTAAAAATTTATATTTTTTCAGACTTCATTAAAAAACAAAAAATTTCATAAAAATACCCAAAAAAGAACCCTAAGATAATTTTGACATTTTGAATTTAGAAAATAATTTTAATTTATAAAATTTATTTTCTATATGTTTCAAAATTTAATTTTATTATTTTTCCCAAAAATACATAAAATCATTTCATCTAGAAAATTGTCTTTTGGAAACATATAATGGCTATACCAAAAATAATGTATTTTAATATCAGTATTATTTATTGAAAAAAAATTATATTTATTATTTGAAAGATAGTTATTTCTACTCATGTCAAAAAAAATTTATTGAAATGTTATAATAGTCATGTTTAAATAAATATATTAATAACATATCATGGTTTTTTAATACTCCATGTTTTGTGACACACAATATAAGAAATTTTTGAACATAGATAAGGCTTAATATAGTGTTTCATGTAAAACAAGAAATTAAATACGTTTAATTTATTTGAAAAAAATTAAATTCTTAAAAATTAGATGTTTTACTTTCTGTCCCCCTAAAATAAATTGAACTATTTAAATTCATCACTTTGATACAAAAATGAGGTTATATCTTCCTTATCATATCAAAAAGATCCCACATATATTGCTAAAATCATTGGGTTCAATAGAAAACATTGACTCGGTGTGTGGTCTTTCATCATGAAAATTTATCTCTCTGACCCTGAACCTCCACCGGTTATTCCTCATAAGAAATATTCTTCTCTAGCGACATGACCTCTGATTTTAGAACATTTGAATGTTTAGGTGTGTAAACCCCCTTTTGAGATACATGGAATACATCATGGACATTGAGTGGTTTAGCGGATGTTCGAAAAGATAGGCTACCATCCGGATGGGAACAATAATTTCAATGAGACCAATATACATATGGATAAGATTCTATATGTTCCCAAATATCATAAAATTATTCCATGGAGAAATTCATAGAAACACCTTATCACCATCTTCAGATTCTTTCTCATACCTATGATTACTAGTATAACTTTTCTACCAAATATGATATGCCGTTATGTGTTTCAAAATATATTCAACATTCTCTTATGTTTCTTCATTTATCTGAGTCTTGAATTTCATTCTTTCCCCAACATTATTGAAACATGTTGGAGATCTAAAATTTATTCAATAAAATAAATAATAATGATCTGTATTAATTATAGACTGAAATCAATCAATGTAAGAAAAATCAACCGATTAAATATAAAGAACATGATCTCAACAAACCCTATGTTGTTTTAATTGTTCCTCCAGACTGAAATTCTATTTTGGGATGATATTTCATTCTTAAAATCTACACCATATTAATATATTGCTAAAGAATTATCCAAAACATTGAGGAAATACTTAGATCCCGATTAGACAAATGAAATGTGGTATTCCATTAATACTTACCAATTACTTAAAATATATCATTGATTTTTTTCAAAATTGAAGTCTTATCTAATAGTGATGAAATATACTAGCATAGTAATGAGATCATCATCAGTCCATATAGCATTATTCCCTTTATACAAATTTGGGAGTCCAATGAAAAAAATACGTGGTTATATTATACCATTTCAATTATTTAATGTGTAATGGATGCAGCTTCCCATTGGTCTTTTTTCCATTATAATTAACTTGAATTCATATAAATTTTAGGTATTTAACTCTTTGATATCTATTTTAATTCCTTCCCTCCATTAGTACTCTTTCAAATATATAGAAAAAGTCAAAATTATCATATAAATAGTGAATGAATAACTATAATATTCCTCTAAAAACTCATTATTTATGTCTCGTATGGATGAAAGAAAAACTTGTTTTTTGAACCCTACAATTCCATCATGATCATGTTAATACTCTGGAACATTTCTAACCTTCATTTATAGATCCAAATCATCCTTTTTTACCTCATCAATCATCACATGGATAGATGGATGATAATTCAATTATAAAAATTTAATATTTCCCCCCTTTATTTATGATTTCCATATCAATCATTTTGATTTCTAGGAATATTTTCTATTTTTTATCCTCATAAAGGATAAGAAACTATATTCCTTTCCACTAAATGAATCATCCACCTTTTCTGTATTCCCATGGTGTTAATGTATTGAGCAGTAATCATCATTAATCAATTCTTACCAACTACTATGGTTTATATTCAACTCGTTCAATGTGAATATTTGATTTAAACTATTATTTTTACTATATATATCCAAATTTTCTCTATAAAGATAATTCTTCTATATCATAAATAAAAAATTACACCATTAAACAAAAAATATTAATTTTGGTAATTTTTATATTGATCCTTAAATTGTAATTTGGAATAAGTTGTAACCATGTAATTATTTATTAGAATACATCAATTTTTTTTGGATGCATCACTATAGAGTAAAAACCCTTCTCCGCAACATTTTATTATAAGAATAGCTATGATGACTAATGTTCTCTTAAATTCCATGAAATTTTCTTCACATGAACCTATCTAAATGATCTAGACTACCTTCCATGTTAACATAGTCATTGGATTATATAATTTTGATAAATTATCCCATGAAAAATATTAATATCTATGTAAACTAAGAAAACTATAGATCTCAATCACCATAGTTTGTGTGGTCCAACATTCAACAACTTTATTATTTGTTGGATCAACTAATATAACATATCATGAGATTATATGACTCAGAAATGAATGATTTTGTAGTTAAAATTCATAATTTGTAAATTTTTCAAATAAATTATCCTTGCTTATGGTATTTAGTAAATATCTCTAGGGGTCTTCATGTTATTCCATTCACTACGAGTACATAAGAATATCATAAATTTAGAATACCACAAACCGATCAAGGTAATGAGTAATGACTCTACTCCTTATATCCATAAATATTTCATAGATATTTTTATGATTGAATGGAATCACTATATATTCATAGTGTCTATATATGTAACAAAATATCATATTGGGTATTTTCTCCTTCTAGATTCCTAATTGTTGATAAAATAATTAATGGTAAATCTTGAAAAAAGTAGTTATATCGATTTAGTTGATCAAACATGTGATCGATTTAGGGAATAAGAAACTTTTTATTTATTTTGATCTTGTACAACTCCCAATAAAGAATGAAAAGTTGCATTGACCTTTTTTTTTGAAAAAAAATAACAGGTGCACCCCAAGGTGACACACATGGACAAATGAATCCATTGTGAATGTTTTCCTAGAGTTTCATCTTTAATTAATCTAACTCAATCATTTCCATTCATTACAGATTCTTTGAAATTTGTCTGTACACGTGTATGAGTTCTATTGTGAACTCAATCTCATTTTTGGGTGGTAGACTATAAAATTATCCTTGAAAGACATTAAAAAAATATCACACAATATGAATATTATCATAGTCAATTTATCCACAAAATTTCCAGTCAACACCCCTTATGAATGGGATTTAATTCTCATTCAATGGATCTAATATCTATCTGAATTTCACACATATCTTAATACTGATAGATAATCATAGTTTGGTTTTAAATATAATACATGAAATCCCTTCCTAAAAAATTGATGTGGATTTTATATAGATAATGATATTTTATTCTTACTCTTACTCCAAATTGAACAACATAGATATTGAATAGATTTATAACAAGAATATTCCACCAAACATCAACCAAATAAGAACCATAAACATGAAATGTGATCAACATACCATTATGGGGTTTCACTACTAATTCCACATCTAAATGTTACAGTGGAATCATTATATGCTTGTAAAATTATTTAGATAGGAATTAATGGTTAGACCCACATTACAATAAGACCTAAATAGTTATAGAGTGTACGGTATGTGTACCTTACCCCATGTCCTTTCAGAGCCCTCATGAGAAATAGTGATCGCATGAGATTTCCCCTTGTCCCTCAAAATAAGAGGATACTTGCATCAATCTTCATGATTGTCCCTCATATTTGGGAATTATTTAGTACAATTCACGTTCACATTACTGAGATTTACTAAAGTGTGGGAGATATATTAAATTATTATTTCTCTCAATTATCATCATTTGTTATCTTCTTCCAATCAATTCAGTAATCGAGGGCTTGATGACCTTCCTTAAGACACTAAAAACAATTACTAGTCCACTTATGAAAATTTAATTCAGGTTTCGTCCCATATAATGAGCATAAAAAATATCATCTTTTTCTCTCCATGGTTTTTATATTTTCCTTGTTACACTATCTTCCTTTTCATATCAAATCCATGAGAATAATACATACCTACAACCTCTATTTTCACCTTGATATAAAATTGAACAATATTTTTATATCTACTAAATTATATTATGTCTTACACTATCTAGAGACATGGTTTTAATTTAACAAATAATTGACAGACCTATCATCTAGGTTATCTAATAATACCAGAATCACACCTCACAAGTCTTAAAATTTCCACATAGGTACTAATTTATTTATCATACATTTTCTATAAATCAAGTAACTCTTTATCCATACTCATACAATGAATATGTGGAAATTACATGTTGGGAGATATTGTCTTCAACTCATCCTATACCATAAGGGATATTTCATATGGTTGCCTTGTATTCTTGATAGGACTCCAACATTTATCTGCTTCACCTTCCAAATAGTTTATAGAAAAATGTATCATTAATGTTCCAAACAATGGAGAATGGGAAATATGTCTTTAGTTTTATAGATCCATTTAAAAAACTAGATGATCATAAGCCCCACTAAAAATGGATATGTTACATGGTGAAGGAATCAATATAATTTTAATCCATCATTTGCTCATTTTGAAGTCTATCATGATTTTTAGATTCAAGATGTGGTGTGAAGAAGGTTTTTCATTCTAGATCCTGTAGAATTTCTATGCTCAGTGATGAAATAATTTCATTGTCTGTTTCACTCTATATTAAAATGGATCCTCTAGGTTCCATCCATTATCTAAATCAAAAAAGGATAAGAAACAATATTCATAGTTGGGAACCCCATAATAATGAAAATTCACTTATGATGTGAAAATCATCATTCATTCTTTTCAATATATAAATAGGATTATCCTAGGTCATTAATATTCATATTCTGTGTAAATCCTTCATGATGGTTTGTAAAGTGTTTCTAAATTTTCCAAGCATATCCCCTAAGAGTGTGAAATAAATGTTAACAAATTACAATTTTCATACACTGAGAGGTGTTCATGTCTAGTTAAATGTGTTATTTTCTTAGTTACTCCACACATTACCTTTGTTCTAGAGCCACATCCTCATGTATTATCCGGACTGGGATGTAATTGATTGGAAACCACACAATATATTATTTTACAAAATTCATGAAATTTATCTATACTATAACTCATCCTTAGACTTATCTTTATATATATATATTTATGGATCTTAGTAAGGTTACATCATCCAAGTTTCCAATGGACAACAAAAAATATCTTTTGATACCAATTATATCATCCAATTATTTTCATACATTTTTATTACATCATTTTTATGAATATTAATTATATTAAAAATACCCACACATGGGGACCATAATTATTTATTACCGTGGGATAGAAGTAAACATAAACACTTCTCTAAAAGTGAGCAACATCATCTCCCACTACATCCCATAAAAACATAACCCTTCATATAAATATCATAAAAAGTACATTTCTTTATAACAGAGGGAAAGGAAACATAAGAAAGGGTGAGTTAAATTGATAATTATGGAAACACAATGTATATATGTAAGCAAGAAATTTGTCTAATGGTGTGTGAACATGAGAATAACATTTAAAAAAACATACCCACCCTATCAATGATCCAAATCATGAATCACGACATCATGATTGGTGGTTAATAAGACACGAATCATAATAAAATCAATGAAAATGATCATTGAGTAAATAATTGTTGACATAGGACAATTAATTTTGGTATTACACATAATCATATGAAATCATATCCATGTTAGTCAAGGCTCATAGCCAAGGTCATCATATTGGAAAAAAGTCCATTACTGAACCAGGTTCACTCCTTATTCCATCCCTACAATACTAAACCATGTTCACTCCCAATTCCAACCTTGTCAAACTTAACCATGATCACTCCCTATTCTAGTTATATCTTACTAAATTAGTTTCACTCCATATTTTAGTCATGTCTATCACATGAGAAATAAATCTTTATCCAATGCATTAGAGAGAGATATTTGTCCCAACTGTCACATAATGAGAACTATGTTTGTAATTGTAATAAGATCATAAACAGTCATCATATCGTTACCCAATAAATTAAATTGGAATCATAAATATTTCATCATATAATAACCTTTTGAAAATATACAGGATTCATAATCATTTCATTATAGAATAACAAATGAAAAGAATAGGATTTCATAACATTTCCTCATGGTTAACATCATGGAAGAGAAACAGGTTTCATAAACATCATTACATAAAAAAATAAACCATTCAATGAAAGAAAATCAGTGTTATAATTGGATCTTATCACCATTAAGTCATAGTTAACACCATTTATTGTCATCATTAATGAAAAAAATTGAAAGATCATTTAAAATATTTTTTAGAAAAATATCCTTTTCGCCATGAAACATTTATTTTTATATCATGAAACATTTTTAAATAGTATTTATTATAAAATTACCTTGAAAAAATATAATGTATGATTCAAATAAATTATTATAGATATATACAATAAATTGTTTTCATTAACTAAATATTAAAAAGATGATTTCTTTAGCATATTTATTAAAAGACAAAAAAGGCATTGTTTGGAAAATGACATGATGGTTATATCCAATAAAATTTGAAAAAAGGAAACACAAGGGTAAAATTATATTTTAAAAAACACAAGAGGTTAATAAATCAATTCATAACTTTTTTTTACAAAAAAATGGTTTTGAAAATAAAAAATATTTTGGATCGAAGAGTGAAATAATATCTTAGTTTCTTAAAAAATTATTAATAATTATAAGTACCAAATAGTTGGGAAATTATACAATTATATATATATATATATTGAATAACCAGAGTATATTAAAATTAATGATTATTCATTAATGTTTGATAATAATATTTCATCATTATAAACTTTATTATAAACAGTCCTGGTTTGAGGGGAGCTTGTAATAAAAAATATTTCTACTTTATCAACCTGGAATTGTAATCCCCATAAAGGAATAAAATAATATGAAGAATAAATTATTGTAAATATTAATAAATTATTCATATTTAATTTCAAATGGTAAGTATATACACACCGATAAATAATATAGGTCCATAATATAACATATTTCTCAAAGAAGAAAAATTATGACAAAAATTTCTTAGCTTAAGTCATGACCTTCATCGCACTTGTTTAAATCTCATGTATATAAAATATAAGATTATTATAAATATATTAGATAACCATATTCATATATATCACCCCGTATTCGATTTTATTATGACATTTTATTATACATTTATTAATGACTTCTGGTTAAAGTTGCATTTTGGGTGATAATCACATTGTTTTTCATATATGAATGGATTTTTTATATATTTTTTTCATATTAAAATGATAATAATTCAATAATAAAATGTCTGATAAACATTGTATACATAATATATATATGTATTAATTTATATTAATCCATATAATTTGTTGATATAAATTGAAATACAGGGTTCATAGAGATGCAGGCCATACTTAAATATGAATGTTATTTCAATTTTCTTGTTGGTTTGAATGAAATAAAATTAAAAGATATATATTATCAATACATAATAATATTTATTTAATATATATATATATATAATATTTTTATTAAAAATATCATTAATACCTTCCATGTAATGTTTGAATGAATGACATTGCTTCACATGATGGTAGTCTTCAATACACCAGACACCATTATTGTTTTCCTAGAAAATGGAAAATATTAAGGTATGTGTTATATAAAAATTAAATAATTATAATAACATCATAAATAAAATATATAAAATATATAAACTATAAAAATATCAGTGTCTGTTGCCTTGATAGTTTATAATAAAAAAATGACGACATCGATTCAAGAGGTGGTAGTCCTCCGTACAAATTAATGATGATTTTGTCACCCATTTGATGGAAGTGGAGATGTTTGTAGGAAATTTAAATAACAAAAAAATCTTATTATATGTAATAAACATTTTATAATATATAATCGTGATATTATAATAATATAATGGGTTGGAAGAATTAATAAAACAAAAATCACTCGTCTATGAACGTTAATTCATCTTATGGTATCCATCTTTGAGTTACACTAAAAGAATTAAGAGGATAGATTTATACCCAATATAAGGCTTATAGGATTATTGGAGGGTATGTTGGAAGTTATTTGTGTAGTTATTGACCTAACCAAATGGTTTTTAGGTGTGAAGAAGAAAGGACACAGGTGTCCTTTTATATGTTTTGTAGATGACGCACTTTGTATTTTAGAAAAGAATTTAGTGATTCCATGTTTTTCAAAATTAACATGGATAAAAATGGTCAATTATTTACCCATGAAGGTTTATTGGTATAAATATATCTACATAAAATTTTTAAAATAAGTTTATCTGTTATTTTTACCATTATCCTTTTAGTTTAACCACCGATAAGCCCATTTTTCCTAAATCATTATAGTTAAATTTTAACGAATTCCATATTTATATTGGTCAAAAATTACTATAAAATTAATATAAAATATAAATTGAACTTACACAAAAATTTTAAACATTTATTACAAATTCAATTCAAATAAGTGTATTAATTCAATTTAAAATTTATCCTGCAATAGTAATGAGAAAGCATGTTTTTACATTGAAAATTATCAAATGTTTTTAATATTTTTATATCTACATTCAATATTAAATGGATTAAAATGACATAAATTGGAATAATATATATATTATTTAAACAAATATAGTTTAATAAAATTTAGCAGTTTATTAAACTTTATAAATAAATTAATGTAAATGGTGGATTAAAAATAAAAATCATTATTTTTTCAGTATTCATTAAAAAATAAATCTTTTCAAAAATATCCCAAAATTTCACAGTGATATAATATTGAAATTATGAATTAAAAAGTTAATTTTATTTTATAAAATTCATTTTCACTAATTTTAAAGTTTAATTTTTTTACTATTCACAAAGAGACAGAAAACATATTTTTGGAAAATATTATTTTTGAAACATTTAAGAATTTACCATCTGGTATGTATTTTATTAACAATGTGTTTTATATTTCGAAAAACATTATAATTATTATTTTAAATATAATTATTAATATTAATATCACTAAAATTAATGGATAGTTTATAATGGTTATGTTAAACTAAATGTACTAATAATATATCATGAATTTTTAAAAAGATAGTGTTATGTGTAATGAAAGATATACTAGTGTTTCCTATACTATTTCATTAACTAGGTGTTTTTTGTAATGAAATACAACAAAGAAATTTAATTTTCGTGAGAAAAATAACAAATCAAAAATATCTGAGTGTTATGAAAAGATTAAAGAATCAAGGAGTCCATGCTACTCATGAAAGAATAAATCTTGACAAATAAAAGAGAAGCAAGCATAAAGGGTTATCACAGAACTGGAGTCTCAAAGAAAGGTGTTTTGGGTTGGTAATTAGATCTCATACTTATTTATCTCACTAAAGAGCTATTAATAACCCACATTTTTCCTTATTTTTTTTTGTGTTTTTGTGAAGGGAAATATTGATGATGCATATTGGGGTATATTTTAATGAATTATTTGATAATTTTTCATCATGAAGAGATATCGATAATGTAAATATTTTAATAGTATCATGATACCTCCTGACAAAATTTAATGAGGTACCGAATTAATATTAGATCTCATTTCGAATATTTCCATCCACGGTGAGGAGTTTATAGACTGTATCCCATAAGGGTGAGTTGCGAACATGTGAAAGATTCCATAACATTAATTTGAATAAATCTAGAATGAGATGAAATTTTACATTAATTATTAAAGCTAATAATATTTTCATATATTTTTATTGAAATATTAAATTCTTATAAATAGAGATATATATTTATTATCTAATTTAAGTAGGTATCATGAATGGGGGAGTAGTTTTCTCTCAATTGAAAGCCTGTGAAATGTTTTTAAAATTTTGATCTGGTTATAATTTTTTTGAATATATACTTAAATATAATTGAGAAAGATATTTTTGAGTTTACATCACATTTTAGATAGGTTTATAAACACATTTGATAAATAGCTTAATAATTCTAGTTTTCAATACCAATATATATCAAGTAGACTGAGATCTTATTAATTTATTGTTAATTATTAACTAAATTTAATTTTATAATTCACTCATGTGTACTAGGTTTTACTCCGAGGGAGAATATCAATTTTCAATTCAGGGAGGAAGAATGATATTCCAACAACCTTTCCTTACATTTACTCCTCTATATTTATTTTAAAAAATTCAGGATAAAAGGATCACTAATATAGACATATTGAATGTGATATATGTAAGGTACTTAAGGGTGCTGGAAAAAAATCTAACGATGGACTTGAATATCCAAATATATTAGGCTGAATTTATTTTTTATCAATGGAGATTATGACTATTGGTATATTTGGGAAAAAGAATATGTGTCCAATTTATAATTATTTTTAAAGGTGATTGATGAATCTCGGAAGAATATTTATACCATTATACATGTTGTTAAATACTCAATAATATTTTTCCAAATATTATTTTATTGGTATGAAAATGTGTGGGGATTTAGTCACCACACATCTGATGATTGTAGAACTAATCTTGTAATGGTTAAATGAAAATTAATGTTATATTATGAGAGAAAATTTTAAAATATATGTAGAGTGGTTGAGAATTATTTAATTGTTGAGAAAGACTCAATATAACATAAGAGTGAGGAACCATCCATATGTGTTATCAAGAATGAAGGTTATCAATAAATGTAGAATATAACATGGATTGGGAGTGTAAAATACTGATTCAAAATATATTGTGTATTGAGGGAGTTGAAGAATTAATTTAGATACTCTATACTGATTATCATATGATGAAAATGATTCTATGTTATGTTTAAAATATTTAGAAATATTCTTATGAGTTTTCTAAATTTGGTGGAATTTATTTGGAATGAATTTGATTAGTTCATGATGATTTGGAAAATTTTTGAATCTCAATTAGAAGGTGTTAGTAGATATGTTGGAATAAAAAGAATATTGGGCTTCTCTATATGATTAAGTAATATTTAGGATTCCTATATAGGGAAAAATGACTCTACAAGATATTGAAACTACCAATGGAGATCATTATATGAATACATTATGGGTTATTGATATTAAACTTGTATAAATCATTTTTTAATGATTAAAATGGGCTTTCAAATTTCAATAATGATGTCACGACTCGTTCTTGGGGCCCGTGCCGTGACTACCCCAAGCCCGCCTTCTATAGGACAGGGGCTAGCGACTAGCCCCATGGCGTAAATCCTGGTAAAAAGTGAAGGCATTGCCTTTGTAAAGTAAACAAACACCACAGAGCAAGCAAGAAGTAGAAGTAAACACTATGTAAAAAATGAGTACAACAGTAAGTGTGAAAAAGTTAGTGGGTCAGAATACAAACCCATACTGAAAGTAAAGTACAACTTGAAAGGGAAAATATTAACTAAAAGTAAACCTACAATGTCGAGCCGTCCACTGGAAGTACCACTTGAAGGGTGAGTATAGATAGCCAACATAGCTCCTTGGGTCCAGCCATCTGCTCCGAGTACGTCCGCCTAGTGGTCCACCTCTAGGTACTATCCTGCTCCACAAGCCTCAACCACGATCAGCATTGTCCGTCATCTTCAACCAACACAACGTAGTGCGGGCATAGCCCATGCAGGGGTGAGTATAAGCAACTCAGTAGGGACCCCGAGACCCCCGAAGGTCTCCCAAAATCCAAAAAGAATTTGCCACAAAGTAAATATACAATCACTATGTAACATTCGACACTGCTTAGGTATATTCCCATACATATACCTAAGTCTTCAATTCCAGTACACTCCAACGTCCGAGCCCAAGTACAACCCATCTCAATCATGAGGAAACAAAAGATTATGAAATCAACGGATAACCACTACCCAGGTATATGCCCATACATATACCTAAGTTATCATGATGACCATATCAATCAAGAGGTAAACACAAAGGTCATAGACTCAGCTCAAACCAGGATTTTTATTATCGAAACTGTAACAGCTGAAGTGCCCCGTCTCTGGAGTGTATAGTGGTCCTGTCATGACTCCGAGGTACTTCTCACTATCCTAAGACTGCTAAGGTACTCCTCCTGTCGAGTACCGTGGGCCTTCTTCTACAAACAAGCAATTCCCAACATGGTTCTTCCGCTACAACCAAGCGCTCCCCCTCATAGCCTCCAGAGGTACCCCTTCTGTTGAGTACCATAGGTCTGCCTCTACAACCAAGAGCTCCTCCGCCGTGGGTCTGCCTCTACAACCAAGCGCTCCCTCTCATAGCCTCCAGAGGTACTCCTTCTGTTGAGTACTGCGGGTATGCCTCTACAACCAAGAACTACTCTGATATGGGTCTGCCGCAACAACCAAGCTCTCCCCACTGGTCTATCTGAAACACACCGAGTCGATCGGTCAAGCAGTCATCAGATCTCAGCCGGCTACACGGTCTCCGTACTCTGCACGCTCGTCTCCAGGAGGGTCCTCTCCACGAGCTACTGGTCAATACTACATGTATCACAAGGTTCCTCGATGAAGTATCTCAAAGGACCGCTTCGTCACAGGGGTCTCAACGCAACAGGCAACGCGTTAATCGGACGCCCGGTCCGTGAGTTACTAGTCTATTCATCCCTGGGGACTGGTTGGTTTTGTGTGCGAACCAACCTGGCCGTATCTCAACTGTACCCCGAACTCTCATAGGGTATACTCATAGGGACCTTTTCTCCATGTGATCACCAATGCCGCTGATGGTTCATCAAACGGATGTCCAGTCTGAAAGTTATCAACTTTCCCGTTCCAGGGGCCCGGTTGGATTTCGGGTACAATCTAACTCGGCCATTATCCAACTACATCCAAACCTCAGGAAAAGTATGCCAAAAGTTCTATCTCATCAAGATGACTTCAATGAGATAGATGGTGCGTCAATCAGACTCCCGGTCTGTGAGTTATTGGCTTTTTCGTTCCAGCGGCCCGGTTGGTTTCGTGAGCGAACCAACCCGAACGCACTCTGACGGCGTCCAAACCTCATGCGGAGTAGGCCAAATGTTCCATCTCATCAATAGTAATTCAACGAGACATACGTCGCGTCAATCAGATGCCTGGTCTATGAGTTATTGGCATTTTCGTTCTAGGGGCCCGGTTTGTTTCATGAGCGAACCAACACGACCGCACTCCGACGGCGTCCAAACATCGAGCGGAGTAAGCCAAAATTTCCGTCTCATCAAGAGGAATTCAACGAAGTCAACGGCACGTCAATCGGACGTCCGGAGCTCAAGATATAGGTGTTTCCGCTCCGACGGCCCGGTTGGTTTCGTATCCAAACCAACTCGGCCGAACCCAAAGTTCTCTGAAACCTTGTGTGTAATATATCAAAACGACCATCTTGGTCCAAGGATCGCTACGCAACTGACGGTGCGTCGATCAGAGGTCTGTAGCCCAAGATATGGGAAAAAGATCAAAAGTGACCCGAAAATGGGTGGTCTGGCCCCGGTCTGACCCCGCCCAACCCCCCCCCCCCCCCCCCCCCGGGTCCAGGTCCGACCCGGCAGGGCGTGGCCCGGGTCGACCGGGTGACTCGCTGGCTCGGCCAGCGAGCTGGCCCTCCGCGGACGCGACGCGCGCCGTGTCCCCCTGGATCCGGCGCGGCCGCGGGATCCACACACTTGCCGCCGTGGCGATTTCTCAAGGCGGCCGCCGGGGCGCCACTGCGCCGGCGACCCGCGCCGCCGGTGGTGTCCGCGGGCCACCGGAGTTGCTCCGGTGGTCCGTTTTCAATTCTTTCTGCGCCGATACTCATCCTGGATCCCATTCTTCACTACGGAATCATCAAATCGTCTTTGCGGCCCGTTTCGTCAATGCCCGTCGATCCGCACGTCAAAAGAACAAATTGCAGAGTCTTCGGTTTTCTGACGTGGCCCCGACTACCACCACACATTCATTCGGCCCCAACAGTGCGGCGCGACGGCGCCGCGCATCCTTGCCGCATCCCTCCAGGTTCCCGCGTGGTGTCATCGCACCGTGCCCCCATCTTCCGAACTGCAACAACACAACAACAAAGAGGGAGGAGGGTCGACCGTGTTCGTGTGGTCTGACCTCCTCCCGTTAAGTTGATAACAAGCAGCCCAAAAAAAGGCGAGGAACGACAAAGGTTGTTTCACGAACAAGAAGCAATAAACCCCTACCTCAACGTTGTCGTCGAACGTGAGTTCATCGCTGAAATAACCATTGCGGAAGAAGAGGATCGTCGCATCGCGAAAGGGGCGTCACAGAAGAAGCGGCATTGTCGTCGCGGAACACGGCGTTGCGTAGTCAACCTCCGAGTATTTGGCGTTCTTCGTCGGAGATCGGTGCGTTCTTCACGTCCTTCACGTTCTTCGTGTTCTTCGTCGAAGAAGAACGCTATCCTCCAAATCCTCTCCATGCAAAAAGTTCTCCTGAAAATAAAATAAGAGTAGACTTATTTTATTGATGCACAAGCCAACCCTTTAAAATTCAAAAAGTAAACGAAACGAACAATTAATTCAATAAATTAATTGTAACGATTTAACCTCCCAAATTAATGAGGCGTTTCTTAACCAAAAAAGCGCATGGTTTACTTTCATTAAAGAGAGGGTTGCGGGTGCGTTACTTATGAGGGAAAAAGTGGTGGGGCTCGTGCGGGTCCGACCTCACAAATATCCTTACCAAGTGGGTAGGATATTTTGGGTTCCACCCTATCCTCTTAACTTAGCTTATGTGGATTTAAGTGGCTTTAAGTGAAATAAAATAATCTGTCGCACCACTTTTATTTTATTTCTTAACATAACCTCAAAAATTAAAAACCACACCCAAGCAAATGAAACTCTGGAAAAGGAATTTCTAAGAAAATATTGGCGCTGCGATTCCATCGGTGCCCTCAGAATTCAATTCCGAGCACCGGTTTAAAAGTTATAAAAACCCACTCATTCGTTCAATGAACGTACCCGAGCCAAACTTTGGAAAATGATTTCGGGCACACCGGGCCTTAGAATCAGGTGCCTTCAGAAACTGCGTTCTTGTAAAATTCCCAAGAAAATTAAAAAAAAATTCCTTCAATTTTACAAGTCTATACATCACTCCCACCTCAAGGATTTACGTCCCCATAAAGATACATCAAAACAAGGGAAACAAAAGCGGTACTGAGAATGCATCTGAGCTCTCTGCTCCCATGTTCTCATCTGGAGGTTCCCATACTGCCAGTGAAAGCGCAACCGAGGAATCGACCCATCCTCGTAGGACCCACTCTTTTCGTTCCTTGATCCCCACTGGAACCTCCGTGAGGGTCACCCCATCGCCCAGGTCCAGCTCCTCATGGTCGAAAAAAAGCGAAGGGTCGAGCTTGTATCTCCTAAGTTGAGATACCTGGAAGTTGTCGTGCACCTGGTGCAACTGTGGTGGGTGGGTCAAGTGGTAAACCACCTCTCCTACCCTACTGAGGACCTAGAAAGTTATGTTGAACCTCGGAGATAACTTTTCACCTCAGCCACATCTCCGTAACTCACGTCAAGGTGAGACCCGTAGGGAAACGTGGTCACCAACCTCGAACTCTAGTGGTCTCCGCCCCCTATCAGCACAAGAATTTTGCCGGCTCGTAGCTGTCCTCATCCACTCATGGATGACTTGGACCTTTCTGGTCCAACAACAGCTGCTGTGATTTGTTCTTTTCCGATAAGAGAAATATGGTCTCATCATCTGGATGAAACACGTTCTTCGCCTAATATAGTCAATCCATACATGGATGATACTAATCCATACCAAGGATGACGTCGTAAGGCCTCGACGCTACTACCAAGAGATCCAACCGTTACTCTCGCCTCCAAGGGTTGAGTCACACTTTCGGCATCAGTGTGTGCTCACTGGGTCTCCTCCAGTAGGTATCTCAATGTGAGGGTCAAGCCAACGGTTTTTAAACCGGAACCTCTTAGTAACAACTAAAAGAGAGGAAAAGAAGGTAAATGCCACAAGAAATGTGTCTTTTTATTACTACAGCTCAAAGTACAAATACACAAAGCAACAACAAACACAAATCAATAGATCTAGAAGCAACATGAAAAAAAGACTCCAGGTCTGGAGCTAGTCCCGCTCCTGTCCATCTGCTCCCGGAGCTCCATGATCGTAGGCCCCAGCTTCCTGCAGCTGAGCGCTCCCACATCCACCTGTTCCCTGCGGTCGGGGTGGACCTCCTGGTGGTGGTGGTCGGAACACCTCGAAGCGTCGCCCACCTCCAGCTACAGGGCCAGCTCCCCTGCCACGGTCTCCTGCTCCATGTGTTCCGCCTCGATCGAACCTATGCCTTTTCCTGGGAGGTCCTTCGTTCATCTGCGAGTCATCTTAATGGCGGGTCGGACAGTAACGATCCATGTGAACAACCCCGCCACAGGAGTAACACTGCCCGCACATGGTAAGTCATTATCCACCCCGGGTGCCTCGCACAAATGATCTTGTGTCATGCGGTCAACCACCTGTAGGTCTAGTCCTCTTGGACCACTGCGTCATCTATCTACTTCCTGCTGCAGAAGACTCTGTCGCATGCCGGCTAGTGGTGGGTCATGCTGCTGGAGACTACTCAGCAAGGAAACTATCCACTAATAGGGATCGCTCCAACACCCCTGCCTGTGTCGAAAAGATTTGAGAAACAACTGAAGCTCTGCTCTCTCGCCTGAGCCCCTGCTCGAAGGTTCGGGCCCTGAAGAATGGGTCTCGTACCATGTCCGTCGAATAGCACGAGAGATCGGTAAACCTTGCCGCATACTGGGCTACTGTCATGCTACCCTGCCACAACTGTAGTATCTCCTGGATGCGCACCGCATGGAGGGTGGATGGGATGAAATCTGAGTGGAAAAGGCTCTCAAAGTCCGTCCAAAGAAGAGATTCCTCATCGTGCACCTGGAGCATCAAGCTCAACCATCTGCCTACTGCTACGTGTAGGAGGCTTGCTGCAAGGACCCCCATAAGGTCAGCTGGTGTCCCTACCAAACGGAAAACTCGTACAACTGCCTCCAACCAATCCTCGGCTGCCTGAGGGTCCATCTCCCCATGGAACCTGGGTGGTCGCTGACGCTGAAACTTGTGTAGTGCACTAAGGCGATGTGTACCGTCAGTGGATGGGGCTGGTAGTATCGGTGGCTCAGCGGGTAGAGGTACCGTCGGTGCCTCTGCTGTCAAAGGGCCCTATACTGAGGCCTCATCGCTCGGTGGTCTGTCATCCAGCACAACGCTCGGAACCCTAGCTGGCTGCCGTCGTTGGGCCATCCTGAAAGAAATAGGTGCGCCACGGTTAAACAGAATACCTAGTCAGCCAACACAATGTAATCACAGTGTAAACTTTAAACACACATGAAATCAATTTTATTGAGTATTAAGTCAGATATCAGAAGTCAGGGTCCTGGTGTACGGGTATGTCGGCCGCCACACCAACACTGGACTCCCTAGACTGATAACCGCATTCAATACTCTCAACACTATTGCTTCACATAGAAAAAGATCAGAGTCCTCAGTTTTGTGGTAGAACCTAACTCCTCTGATACCAATTTGTCACGACCCTTTCTTGGGGCCCGTGCCGTGACTACCCCAAGCCTGCCATCCATAGGCCAGGGGCTGGCGGCTAGCACCAAGGCGTAAATCCCGGTAAAAAGGGAAGTCATTTCCTTTTTAAAGTAAACAAACACCAAAGAGCTAGCAAGAATTAGAATTAAACACTAAGTAAAAACTGAGTACAACGTTATGTGCGGAAAAGTAAGTGGGCTAGAATAAAAACCCAAACTGAAAGTAAAGTAAAACTGGAAAGGGAAAACTACAACTGGAAGTAAAGCTGCAACGTCGAGCCATCCACTGGAAGTCCCACATGAAGGGTGAGTACAGATAGCCTCCACAGCTCCTCGGTTCCAGCCATCCGCTCCGAGTATGTCCACCTAGTTGTCCACCTCCAGGTACCGTCCTCCTCCACAAGCCTCAACCATGATCAGCGATGTCCGTCGTCTGCAACCAACACAACGTAGTGCGGGCATAGCCCGTGCCGGGTGAGTATAAGCTACTCAGTACGGACCCCGAGACCCCCGAAGGTCTCCCAGAATCCACAAAGGATAAACCACAAAGGAAAGATACAATCACTAAGTAAAATTCGACACTTCTTAGGTATATTCCCATACATATACCTAAGTCATCAATTCCAGTACGCTCCAACATCCGAGCCCAAGTACAAACCATCTCAATCAGGTGGAAACACAATATTACAAAATCAATGGATAACCACTACCCAGGTATATGACCATACATATACCTAAGTTATCAAGTGACCCATCTCAATCAAGAGGTAAACACAATGGTCATAGACTCAGCACAAACCAGGATTTTCATTATCCAAACCGTAACTGCTAAAGAGCCCCGTCTCTGGAGTGTACAGTGGTCCTATCACGACTCTGAGGTACTGCTCACTAACCTAAGACTGGTGAGGTACTCCTCCTGTCGAGTACATTGGGCATGCTGCCACAACCAAGCGCTTCCCACCATGGGTCTGCCACTACCACCAAGCACTCCCCTCATAGCCTCCAGAGGTACCGCTTCTTTTGAGTACCGCGGGTCTGTCGCTACAACCAATCGCTCCTCCGCTGTGGGTCTACCACTACAACCAAGCGCTCCCCCTCATAGCCTCCAGAGGTACTCCTTCTGTTGAGTACCGCAGGTCTACCGCTACAACCAAGCGCTTATCCTCCGTGGGTCTGCTGCTACAACCAAGCGATCCCCTCTGGGCTATCTGAAACACACCGAGTCGATCGGTCAAGTAGTAGTTAGGTCTCAGCCGGCTAAACGGTCTCCGTACTCTGCACGCTCGTCTCCGGGAGGGTCCACTCCACGAGCTACTGGTTGATACTACAAGTATTACAAATTTCATCTAAGAAGTATCTCAATGAACCTCCTAGTTGTAGGGGTCTCAATGAAACAGACGACACGTCAATCGGACACCCGGTCTGTGATTTACTATCCTTTTCTTCTTCGGGGCCCGGTTGGTTTCGTGTATGAACCAACCCTACCGTTTCTCAACTGTACCCCGAACTCTCATAGGGTATACTCATAGGGACCATTTCTCCACGTGATCACCGACGCCGCTGATGGTTCGTCAAATCGACGTCCAGTCTGAAAGTTATCAGCCTTTCCGTTCCAGGGGCCCGATTGGATTTCGGGTACAATCCAAGCCGACCATTATCCAACTACATCCAAACCTCAGGAGAAGTATTCCAAAAGTTTCGTCTCATCAAGAGGAATTCAACGAGACAGACGGTGCGTCAATCGGACGCCCGGTCTGTGAGTTATTGGCTTTTTCGTTCTAGGGGCCCGGTTGGTTTCGTGAGCGAACCAACCCGACAGCACTCCAACGGCGTCCAAAGCTCGAGTGGAGTAAGCCAAAAGTTCAGCCTCGTCAAGAGGAATTCAACAAGACAGACGGCGCGTCAATCGGACGCCCGGTCTGTGAGTTCTTGGCTTTTTCATTTTAGGGGCCCATTTGATTTCGTGAGCGTACCAACCTGACCGCACTCCGACGATGTCCAAACCTAGAGTAGAGTAATCCAAATGTTCTATCTCATCAAGAGGAATTCAACGAAGTCTACGGCACGCCAATCGGACGTCCGGAGCTCAAGATATAGGCGTTTCCGCTCTGAGGGCCCGGCTGGTTTCATATCCGAACCAACCAAGCTGAACCCAAAGTTCTCTGAAACATTGAGTGTAATATACCGAAACGATCGTCTCGATCTAAGTATCGCTACAAAACTGATGGTGCGTCGATCGAACGTTTGTATCCCAATATATGATCAAAATACTGGAAGTGATCCAAAAATGGGGGGTCTGGGCCCGGTCTGACCCGGCCCAACCCCCCCCCCCCCCCCCCAGGGTCAACCCGACCCGGGTCCGGGTCCGACCCGGCAAGGTGCGGCCCGGCCCAGCTGGGCATGCCCCGACCCTTCCGGGCATGGCCCGTCTCGACCGGGTGACTCGCTGGCTCGGCCAGCAAGCTGGCGCTCCGCGTCCGCCTGGATCCTACACGGCCGCGAGATCCACACGCTCGTCGCCGCGGCAGTTTCACCAGGCGGCATGGCGGGGCACCGCCGGTGGTGTCCGCGGGCCACCGGAGTTGCTCCGGTGGTCCGTTTTCAATTCTGTTTGCGCCGATACTTATCCCGGGTCCCGTTTTTCACTACGGAATCATCAAATCGTCTCTACGGCCCGTTTCATCAATGCCTGTTGATCCGCACGTCAAAAGCACAAATTGCGGAGTCTTCAATTCGCCTACGCGGCCCCGACTACCACCACACTTTCATTCGGCCCCAACGGCGTGGGGCGACGGCGCCGCACATCCTTGCCGCATCCCTCCAGGTTCCCGCGCGGTGTCGTCGCACCGTACCACCATCTTCTGAACCGCAAAAACACAACAACAAAGGCGGAGGAGGGTCAGCCTTGTTCGTGCGGTCCGACCTCCTCCAATTAAGTTGATAACAAGCAGACCAAAAAAAGGCGAGGAACGACAAAGGATGTTTCATGAACAAGAAGCAATAAACCCCTACCTCAACATTGTCATCGAACGTGAGTTCATCGCGGAAAAAACCGTCGCGGAAGAAGAGGATCATCACGTCGCGGAATGGGTGTCATGGACGAAGTGTCATTGTCGTCGCGGAACACAGTGTTGTGTAGTCAACCTCCGAGGATTTGGCATTCTTCTTCGGAGATCGGTGTGTTCTTCACGTCATTAGTGTTCTTTGCATTCTTCGCGTTCTTCGTCGAAGAAGAACGCTTTCCTCCAAATCCTCTCCACGCAACAAGTTCTCCCAGAAATAAAATAAGAGTAGACTTATTTTATTGACGCACAAGCCAACCCTTTAAAATTCAAAAAGGAAACGAAACGAACAATTAATTCAATGAATTAATTGTAACGATATAACCGCCCAAATTAATGAGGCATTTCTTAACCAAAAAAACACATGGTTGACTTTCATTAAAGAGGGGGTTTCAGGTGCGTTACTTAGGAGGGAAAAACGGTGGGGTTCGTGCGGGCCCCACCACACAAATATCCTACCAAGTGGGTAGGATATTTTGGGTTCCACCATATCCGCTTAACTTAGCTTAAGTGGCTTTAAGTGAAATAAAATAAAGTGTCTCACCATTTTTATTTTATTTCTTAACATAACCCCAAAAATTAAAAACCACAACCGAGAAAACGCAACTCTGGAAAAGGCGTTTCTAAGAAAATACCAGTGATGTGATTCCATCAGTTCCATCGGAATTCGATTCCGAGCACCGGTTCAAAAGTTAGAAAAACCAGATCGTTTGCTCACTGAACGTACCCGAGCCAAACTTCGGAAAATGATTCTGTGCACACCGGGCCTCGGAATCAGGTGCCGTCAGAAACTTTGTTCTTGTAAAATTCTAAAGAAATTAAAAAAAATCCTTGAATTTTACGGGTCTTTACAAACGAATTATGAGTACCCTCATAGGATTAAATGATGATTGTATCAGAATAGGTCAACGCAATTTATGTTCCATTAGAATAGATATGATCTTGCATCAAATTTATTTTCTATTTTTGGAATAATAATATCCCAATGTATGGAAGGATATGGAGGATTATGTTTTGGAGGAATAAAAGATATATAATATATATTTGGGTAGCTCTAAAATATTAAGGATTATGTATGTGCCAACATGGACTTGTGTAAGATATTTTCTATAGTACACATTGAAAATAAAAAAATACCAAAACTTCTGTTAATATATTAGAGATATATTTCTTTTCACAGTGGAAATTTGGTAGAGGGAAAAAAATTATATACATGAGATATTTTAGTTCATATATAAGATATCTTTTAGAGGGAAAATGGGAAAGTACACACAATCACGATGATATGTATGATTTTTATTATGTACATTTTTTTTAAGTTGAGTAAAAGTATAAATAGATCAAATACATAAGAAATTACATATGATTTATAATATATTGGAAATAAGAAATGTAATACATTTTAAATTAAGGATTTATTGAAAATAAAATTGGAGGATTATATAAATTAAATAGAGACAATTCATTATTGATTACAATATATTAAATTTCAAAATATTTTTTGAGATTCAGCCTTCATTAAAAAATATTTTAAATGGGTGTATATTGATGAAAAATAAGTATTTTCCCTGATGAGGGTATCCACACTATGAAGGATTATATATATTACCTTTTAAACATGCAGTAATGAGAAAGTAGATTTTATGAAAGAGAAGTGGCCATAAGGATTATGATATTAAAAAGTGTTATTAAAATTTCAAGAAAGATGTCAAGACTTTTTTATTTTCTAATCTAAAGATATAAATAAATATATGAAGGCCTAATATTATAGAGGAATTTCATGGCACATTATGACATTTTTCTTGTGTATTTAATATTATGGAAACAAAAGATCTATAATTAAGAAAAAGTTCAAGTTTTTGATATTCAAATGGGGTACACAAATTCAATTATGGAAATAATATTAAATTAATTTTACAAGTAAAAAAAATTATAAGAATAAGAGAATATTTTTGTGGAGGAAAAACCAGATATAAAAAACTGTAGTTGAATATGTAATGTATCAATAAAATAGAGTATATTAGTGAAATAATAAAGTACTATTAATATAAATATGTGTATTAAAGTTAAAGAAACTAATAAATCTTTTTTGATAAGACCTTGTGTGTTTAGGAAGAAATAACATAGAATTAGGAGTAGGAGGATGAAGAGTAGAACAATATTTCTCTATGATATTCTTATATCATAGAATATGATTCAAAAGAAAGAAGAGATGAGTTGAGGTAGTAGAAAAATGATGTTGTTGTTATTCATATGGGTTTCAAGGATTTTGATGAATAATATATAGATTAAGGTATAAGATACTATGAAGTATCCTACTATCTGTAGTTATTTTCCATTCATATATTGATACAAGAAAATAATTATATTAAGAATGTTTTGAACCTATTTATTTACTAATAGTTAATTATTGTTGTTGTTGTGGAATATCTCACCCTTTGATATAGCTGAATTGAGGAAAAAATTGAGATCTTCTTCTAGAGTTTATATTGAGTACCATTGAACACTACATAGATCTTGTATAAAAATATCTACACCATAAGAGATATTTAAGTGTTTTTGGGAATGAATTATTATCATTTTATAACTTTGGTTGAAGAATGAGTTTTCCCTAGGGGTTAAGAATAATAAATTCAAATCCCTTTTATGTATTGACATAATATGATACCTTAAAATGAAATTTTAGTCACATTAATTAATTAATAAAAATATATTTCTCAAACAGTTTTTGAACACAGAAAATAGTATATTACCTTATTGGGATAAAAACATATAAAAATACAATGTGTTTCCCTCAAGGTTATTTAGTAGTTTTCAAGTGCTGTTGTCCATTGTAAAATAATTAATAGATCTATACATATTAATTAACACAGTGGTTCAAATATCATGAAGGGATAATTAAAAATGAATAAAATTCAGTAAAAATTCCAAACCAAATTCACCCCCATATAAGGTAATTTCATGATCTACTCATCACATATGTAAGGTGAATACGTCAACTTTTTATTTTGGTTATTTATCTTTAATATTTATATTATTTTATACCATAAATATTTATATTTATTATTTTATATTGAAATATTAATTTCATTTTGTATATATCATATTCATTTTGATTTCAATATAAAAACAAATTTTATATCACTTTTAAGGAAATGGATTACTTCATATCAATAAAAATAATACATATTTAATTAATTATATAATAATAAAATTTTCTACAATTATGTCCATTTTTCTTCTACATTATATTTATTTATTTTTTAAAATTTTTATTATTGAATTATTTTATCTTTTAAAATAATGATTTCGATAATTTTTTCTTGTAAAAATGATTTTGAATGTGGATTATATTATTGTGTTTTGGAAAATATTACTAGAACATTAATAAAACACTATTTATGATTTCACATCCATTTCCATATATTTTCCATGATATGAAACATATATGAAATTTATTTTTATCATTCATCATGTATCACCCTATAAATTTTATTTAGATATGATTCTTTATATAATTGAATGTTGATATCACCTGGTCCATTTTATGATTACTAATCATGTGACACCTCATGGGAATGTTATATAAAACATTTTATTTTTATGGTTGAGAGTTTGTTTTTGTATGGAATAAATAAGAATAGATATAAAATTACCTGAATGGTGTACCAATAATTTAAAAACCCTTTGATGCATTATTTATTGTTTATATCTCCAGTAATGACATGTATAGGATGTGTGATGTAATACATACTCTAAATGTGAATTAAAAAGATTGTATTAATTATGATGATGATCATGGAATATCACCATAAATTATTTAATGAATATAAATTCGATTTCATATCCCATATTTTTATTTTATGTAACCATGGTTCAAGATTACTACTTTTTAAACCTATATTTTTTCCATGGTATATTTTATTCTTTAGTAATCATACATGTATGGATCTATATTTTTTTGGGATTAATAGTAGTCATACTATCATTCCTCAAGATCACTTCTTTTGTTTTTATGATATTATTCAAATTATATTTCCTTTTCTTGTATTTTTATGTTTTACAACATTTATATGTTAATATAGAATCTTTATGAGTCATTGTTATTATTCCACTTACTGAAATTAAATCACCCTTTCCATTTGTTATGTTTTACAAATTTTAAATATGCATTAATGTGTTTTAGAAAGAATAATTTATGAAAAATTTATTTGAATAAATATAGAATATATTATGAAATAAAAGGTTATTAATATAATCTATAATGTTACTAACCCTTTTGGTTATAATATATTATTTCATTACATATTTGTAATGAAAAATCATGTTAAATATAGTTTGGTATGTGTTATGATTTTTGAGACTAAATACATATATAAATCATCGAGTGTTTAATAAAATGAATGGATATGGAAAATCTAGTAAAATAGGAATGTATAACCATTTGTGAAATTATAGATCATATTTTAATCAAAAATCTTCCAAATACCACTTATGAAAATCAAAAAACAATTTCTTATTATTTTTCACACAAATGATTCCTAATATTTTGATTTAATATTTTAATTTGATGTTTTTTATATATTTATATAATTAAATTTTTGTGTTTAGAGTGTTTACAAAAGGGGGAGTCTATTTGGGGAGATTATTATTTTTTCAATGTTTATTGGAAAATATAATGTCTTAATAAACATGCCATTTCATGACATTATACAACTCTCTTGTAGAATTATATATTATTATTTAAGTTTATTATGTTTAATGAGAATTATATGTAGTATGAATGATGGATGAAACTATAAATATTCAAATAAATTATGTTGGGAAATAATTAATTTCATTCTTCTTGGAATTATGATTTTGGTAATTCCTCGTAATTATTTTGATGGTATATTAAATTTTTGTCGTTTTAAGGAGGCTTAGATATTATATGTTAAAGTGTTTTTGTATATCATAACTAGATAAATTTTCTATTATTTTTAAAATTGTATTTACGTGATAATGAAATCATCCAGAAGCATGTTGTTGATGTGATATCACATTTAAATAAAAACTTATACTTGGGGATAGTCATTAATTATAGATGGATACATTATATATAATTTCCGAAAATAATGAATGGATATGATATTATATAATGTTTATGTATCATAAAAAATAGAATATGTTTCATATTCTATATTATATGAAATTCTTTTGATAAAGATGTAAACATGGACTATCAAAAACCAATTTTTTTGTAGATAGGGGAATAGTGGACATTTTAAATTTTTGGATAATGGGTTAATAATATGGACATATAATATCATATCATATAAAACTATATTGAAATAATATATTAAATATATTGATATGTGGATATGTAATTATGTGAATATTTTTGGTGAGAAACTCATTTTTTATACCAGAAGTAGGGATATACGAAATCACATGTAAATAATTAGAATAAAATAAATAAATTAAAATTAAATATTTCAATCATATAAAATTGTAGAATCTCTCATATACCATGATTCAAATACATAATGTGACCTAGATTTAACATAGTTCATGAAATGGACATACCACATATCATAGGTGACAACATGAATTTTATTATTGTGAAATTAAATTATACATTACATTTTTATATAATACGTTATGAATAAGTCACAGGTATAAAAGAGAAGATTTTTTAGGAATTATCAAACATTCAAACCATATAATACAAGGTGAAAACAATGTATCTAGACCGACGATTCCAAATAATTTATGAAAAGAGACATTTTTTAAATAACAACATGTCTATTTTACATGTCATGATAAATGATACTGATGTATAATAATGGATTTTTATATAAATAGTTTTATTAATATTTATTCGGAACATTTAATTAATTATATGTATTTAGGGACCTTTTTATATATTTTTTTGTTTATTTTTTATTTTTAAAGTTATTGTGTGGGAAATTATTTATAATATCATTGATCATATGATTCATTTAACATTTTTTCATTCAAATCCATGGATATGAAAATATGATAATGTGAGAAGTATGTGGTATATATGAAAAAATACATGTGATCAAGGAAATATTTTCAATAAAAGGAAAGTTTTTCTCATATGTTTGAGTAATGCTTTTGAAATTTCAGGACATGGAGGAATGAGTTGAGTTGGAGGATAAATATCTATTAATTTTTATTCAAACTTTATTGAGATCTAAAAATTAGGTTTTGTCATAAATAAATGTGTTAAAATTTATAAGTGGAATCATTTCACATAAAATTAGATAACAATTTAAAATGAATAGATAAAAATTAGAATACCATGTGGTGTAGTGAGATAATCATCTAATCATGAATTTTTATTTATTTTTCTATACAAATTTGGGTTTTAAAATCTAGTGATACAATCTCCATCTATGTTAGGAATGAATTTGATTCCTTTGAACATATTATATATTAATTTAGTGAATATTTATAGTGAATTGTGTATACAATAATGACTTGGAAAAAATAGATATACCCTACCTAAATTAATCTAATAAATTTTATATGTTCTTTATTATAGAAATTTTCCCTTATTTATAGTCATTTTTTAGTATATTTGAGTAATTTATATAATATTAATATGATCTTTATATAATGTCCATGCATGATTAAAATTAGTAATTCAATATTTTAAATATAAATTCACCCCACTTTTATGTCATCATCATCATTACGCCTTAGTCATTACTAATAATATTTTTTGACCAGTAATCAAAATTTTCCCTAACTCATTCAAAACAAATAATTTTTATAACACCAATTTCTAACAAAAATTGTTATAAGTTGACATAATCACATCATTATAATTTGAAAATTAAATCTCCATTGAATTATTTATCATTTTCATGCCATAGAGATGCGAGATAGTCAAATTCAAGCATCCCATAATAATAAATAATAATTTTGTATGAAAATAGTAAAAAAGCTATATATGACATATCATGTAATTAATCAATAATATACAAGAAAAATGGAGTCCAATTACATTATAAATGTTCAAATTCAATGATTCACCCAAAAAATAATATTAATAAAAATTATAAGAGAAACAAATTATACATCAATTCCCTAAAAAATATTCATTCTGGTTTTAACAACTCACTTTCATAATTATGACATAATACTAACATAAAATTATAATAAAAATGAAATATAAATAACTTGAATAATATAGACACAATTTGAGTGAAATTTTGAAGAAAAAACCATGATCACTATTCATTCAAAGATAAAATTAGTGATTTAATGTCTAAACATCTATATGAAAATAAAAATGGAACCCCATAAAAAATTGGAACAATATATCTCATTGGGATCCATATGGATTACACAAGACACCCGATGGATCACTGGGTTCCCTATGGATCAATAATGACAACCTAATAAAACTGAACGTGCTATATTCCCACTATCTAGGAAAATGGACTCTCAGTAGTACCCAATACAACTCTGGTGGGATACCATAGTGAACATCTTGTTCCTTCATGTTATATAATTCCAAATTTCATCCTGTGTTATTATTCTAACCTCAAATTAAATAAATATTAATTTACAAAAAAAATTAAATATATCTAAAAAATATAACACTCATAAGAGGCGCTCATGAACATTACAGAAATATGTTCTCTTAGTTGAGAGGATGTAGGGGCTTATGTTGTGGATATGGTAGTTGGACAATTAAAAGTTTATCCTAAATCATTGAAAATATTACCAAGAAGTTTCAAGTCATTCTTTTATAACTCATTGGGACATATTAGAAAAAACATTTAATGTCGATCATTGGAGTAATTAATGAAGATTATTAAAATAGTCATTGAATTTTTATTGTGTAAATATATTGACCACCCAATGTGTTATTATATGAATCAACTAGAAGAATATATAGTGAAGATATTAAATTAAACTAAAGTATCATAGAACTATATTAGAGGTATTGAAGGATTACTCATAGAAAATATACATTTTAATATGGACAAATTCTTTGACTACACAAGATCAAAATAGGAACCATTTTACAAGGTTTGTAAGTACTATTCCATATTGACAAAGAAATATGTTTTTCATTTATTACTAAATAGGATCCAAGGTAAATCAATGTAGAAAATTCAATGGTTGTATGTAATATTTGGAATAATTATATTTTTTGTTTTTATATTATTTAAAAAAGGTTCCAGTCAGTCATTTATTTTGAAAATGTCAATAAATAAATTTACCTTCCATGTAAAGATAATGTCATATATCATGTGCATTGATAATATTTTAAAGGATAATAATTTTCAGTTATTAATATGCCTTACATCAATAATTATGAAGGTTAATGATCATGGGAATTCATCATCATTGTCATAATCATGTTTTAAATAATTATCGAAATAGGATATTTGAGTTCTTATGAGATGCATATTGATTTCTATTGTTTTAAGGTGATATTTTTCACATTAGAAGTCAATGGGAATGATTTTTAGTGGTAATGGGGTGTTAATTTTAGTATATATGGATCCCTTACAGTTTGTTTTATGATTATTGCCTGAAAAGTAGTAAAATTAATTCTGGTATCAATAAATGTCTATTAGAATATAGGATTTTCATAGATATAACCAACTACAAGGATTTTGTTTCCAATGATTCCTTCTGACAACCACTTGAGCATGAGGTACAATATTTTAAAAGATTTTATTTGAAGGATGATTCTAATATGTATATATTCATATCAAATGGACCTTTCTGATCTGATAGAGATCAATGTTCAGTTACATGATTTCAAAAATATTTTCTTTCTTAGATTTAAAAAATCACCATGGGCTGCTCGTGTAATATTTTGTTATAAAATATGATGAAATGATATAATTGTATAATGATTAATAAAAGTAGAATAATTTTAATTTTAAAAAAAAATTAATATATTCCAAAAATTTAAGACTTGTTAATTAAATAAATGTGTTCCCAATAGTTTCCTAATATCTACTTGAGGATTGGTTGCTATTATCATATTTTGTTGAAAGTTGATATAAAAAATAATTTTTTAAACTAAAACACATATTAGTATTTAGAAATACCATTTGGTATTCATAAATATCCAATAAAGTTTATGGAATTAGTGGATTATATATATCATTTACATCTTGACTCCCTTATAATTAGATTTATCAGTAATATATTATCATTTTCATGATCATGTGTTAACCATGATAGAAATTTGGTGATCTTGTTTTGTTCCTTGAGGGACCATGAACTCTTTAGAAAGTTATATAAATATAAATTTTTTATTCATTTGGTTTAGTTTCATAATAAAATTATTTTGAGAAGTATAATGTTCATTTACATATAAAATATGTAAGCCATTTAATCATTTGAATCATTGAAGAATGTTTGTGAGGTTTACAAATTTCATGACGAGATATGTATTATCAATATTTTTTATGATATATCATGTGTATACTTGTCAATTATAGATATGACTTTGAGGGGTGTTTCATTCTAGTGGAATAAATAATGTTATAGATCATTTGACGATGATACAAATTGTATAATGTAAGAAAAGTTTATCATATTTCATTACATGGGGGATGTATATGTTTTATATATTAATTACTAAATAACTATGATTTCATTTATTTTTATTTTGAGTCAAAACATGGTTTCATATGAATGAAAGCAGTTAATAGTTCATTAAAATGAATACCCAACCCACAACCAGAATCTTTTTTTTTTTGATATGAATCATTGAAATCATCACATCACTACAAGTTTGGTGGAAATATTATAGTGTATAATTATCAATGGATACTAAAGTATATCATATTAGAATGTTATATAAATTTTAGACAATATTGATTAATTATGTTTGTATATAAAATTTATATTATTCTAATATATATTTAAGTGAAATTAAATATGGTATTAGATAACTTGAGATATAAATCAAATATTAAGGTGGTTCATGATGATAAGGAGAAATAAAATTTTGTGCATTTTTTTATGAATGTTCTTCTATATGTTGTAAAATTGTTCAAATTAACTATGTTATTGAGTATCATAGTTACCAATATTGTTGTAAATTGTGTGAGGGGTTTATTTAACTAATGGTTAATGTTTTTCCAAGAATGTATTCCCTTAATTGTGCATAGCACATTAATTAATTGATTCATGCTATGAATTTGAACATTTATTTCTAACATCATTAAGTTAATTATTCATTATTGTAATAAGATTAAATTATATAATTACATCATTTAAATAGATTCATTGCTCATGATACTACTAAAATTTATAAAAATGTTAAATAATAGTTCTTGGGTATTGGGATAAAGAGTGGGGTTATCAATTACCCCATTAGTTACCATGCCAGTCCATGATTAAAATTTAAACAAAAAAAATCAGAAGGATGTTATAAAATTTTTGTATTACATTGGGAATTGGGAATATATTTTGATGGAATTTTTTGATACCTATAAAGAACTCACATGAATGAGTGATTCAATTTGGTTGTTCTAATATATATAAACCAAAATTGTTCATTGCCTAATGATTTTTGTGAAATAATTTTTTTAATGATATATGTTAGGAATGATTTTAAGTTTCATTTATTTCCCAAACCAATCATTTTTAATAGAAGTACCAAATTCACTACCATGTTTTGAGGTATGTTTATTTGTATATTGATATATAGTTTATGTTTATCATTGATTACCATTCATAGAAGATAGAAATTCTAAATGGATGATACAAAAATTATATGATATACTCATAGCATATTTACTCATTTTAGTGGAAATTAGGTGGATCATACCCCTTTAATGAATTTTTTTTATAATTAGTTTTTCTGATGTATAGTAGGTATGGATTTATTTAAGTACCCATAAGAGACATCCTATCATTCTTCAAATTTTTCAATTTTGGTAAAGATTGCATTAATTACTTATTAATTTAATACAAATGATAAAAACGATTCAATTCAATAATAAAAGGATCGATATGAAAAAAAGTTGGGAAAAATATTATATCGATCATTATTAATGGTCATTGAAATTTTCATGAAATGATGTCTTATTCCATGGGGTACCGCAAAGATTTGGACAACAAAAACTCATGAAGTAAATTATGTTAAGACATTAATATATATGATCTTTTAATCTTATTGAAAATATAATTTAATTCAATTATCAATTGGAATTTCTTAAAAATTAAAAAATTGATCATGATATGTTCAACATTTTATAGTTATTAATTTATTTTCCAGACCACTAAAAAATTATCTACAGTTACCCATCCTATTTGGCCTCCTAAACAGTGCTATAGGTCGACTTCCACTTTACCGTATGTTCACCTCCCAAAAAAAGGATTTCGACTTGTAGTAAGGGATTAAAGAGTGGATATTGAGGATACTATACCATATAGTGATGATATGATAGTTTTGTATATAAATATAAATCATTATAATAAAAACCACACATATAATACCTCTAAATATCTGTATATTATTTTTAAATTTTATTATGGAATTATTTTGAGAAAAGGCACCGAGACGGTATAAAATTTTGACGCCTGGTGTGCCCAGAATGATTATTTGAAAAATGATATACTATAAATTGATCATTTGACTGGTTTTCCTAAAAAACTGAAATACATTCCAAATGGGCTCTTGGATTAGAAACTAGAGGGCACCGTTGGGTTTAGAGAAATGATTTTACCGTAGGCGGGGATTAACATGGACTGGCAGGGGTCAGCTGTGGATGTCAGGTTTTTTATGTATCGGTAAAAAAATATTGTATTTCGACACAATGAGTTGTCTCTTGTTTATTTTAATTTCTTTGGAATCCAGGGTCATCACCATAACCCTATAATTCCTTATAGATGTGGTGTGGAAAAATTATCAACAAACGGTTACAACGGATCGAGTGGATCAAGGATTGTTGAACAAGGTATGTTAGATGATCTCATCGATGATGACAAGACAATGATTCTTCATGAACGATTGATCCAAACTTGAGTTTGGGCATGTTTTTAAATTTGATTACTTCCCAATTTATTATTTCTTACAATGAATATGAATCAATCGATGAAAAAATTCATATATGGGTCATGTGTATTGTGGGGTTTGGGATTTTATTTGTGGGTTGATTATGAGGGTTTAGTTTTGAAAGATATTTGAATTAATTCATATTCATTCATTGTTCTAATGTGAACGGATTGAGATTGAATTGAACAAGGACAATATCTGTTCATTTGGAATTCATGTGCTTTTACGATTATCCCCCAATTCATCAGGCACTCTTCATTATTCACAGGATATGAATGGAAGATAATTGTGCATTAAATTCATGGCACAATGATATGAGATCAAAGATAAAATGTTTGTATGACCTAGTAGAGAAGCAATAAATATATCGATGAATAAATAAAGGTTATTAAGGAGATTTCTCCATGAAAGTAATTTCTCGTTGACATGAATCATGACGTTGATAAAAGCCCAGGATGATGTATAACATGAACAGAGAATCACATATGTGCCTGATTTTCAAAAAATAGAGCACTAGAGAATGATTGGAAGGCATTAGAAGATACACCATCGTCGGTTGGTGCATAGTGAAGAGGCATATCGGTACCACATGGAGGAATAAGTGGAAATTTGAAATTCATCATGGCCCTGTTTTGTGTCCCACAGACGTAGCGGGTGGTGGGGGACACAGACATGGTGGTCCAACTTCATTGAATGTGTTGGCGTTGTGTTGGTCTCGCGAGCATGTGGTCGGGTGGACTACGTACAATGCAACAGTCTGTCCCGCATACAAGAAAGCTGAAAAATGATCTAGGGAACTTTAGCAGAAAAGTGGTCTTAACAATATGGCCCAATGTTCTGAGTTGGTTTGGTTCAAATAGGATCGTGTCCAGAAGGATGGGTCCACCCTAACCGGTCCCAGGTCAACCTTTTCTCTTAAACGACTATAATATTCAAATCGTGTGTTTGTTTGATGAGTTTTTTTGCAGAATTGGGATCCTTCGAATAAGTAGGAACATTTTAAATACTCTATATGAGTATTTTTCTAGTAGCAATGTGAACATTTTTTATTGAGTAATGAATTCTCTATGAAGGATCGGGCTACCAGCAGAATCTTATGGTTGACTATGAATTCAAGAATACGTGTATTATTAGGACAAAGTGTCTCATTTGGATAGAGTTTCTCATCAGGACTGAGTGTCTCACCATGACTATGCATCTCTTCTATAATATTTTTATTATCGATACATGTTGTTTTGTATAGTACATCAGATAATACTGTTTTGCGCACTATAGACTTATACTTGTGTGAGATCACTGTACAACTTCTTAGTAGAATAAAATATGAATTTCTTCATGGTATACATAATGTTTTTCTTAGTGGAAAACATTTTATATTTATTTTTTGTATAATTCTTCTATGTATTAGTTCCATACATCATGTATTTCATTGTGGAATAATTTTTCTATTTTTTAGTGGTACTCCATTCTGGTTTTGGGGTGTCCAACAAAGTATTATTTTACAATCCCATGCATGGGAATTACAATCTCCTGTAATGTAATTTGTAGAAGATAGATGATTTTATGGAGTCCTAGGTGGTCTAGGTCCAGGTGGAGCTTAGAGAGGCCCAAATGTCAAGGTGTGATGATGTGGATTCAGACAGATTTCATGTACCTACCCTTTAGGTAGGGTTTTCTACGGATGAGTTTTATGAACTTGTGAACTCACATTCCATGTTATTTTGGCTGGGCATGTATTATGGAATTGTTTACATTCTAGTTTTCTACTATCCTTATATATTTTTGGTATCTTAGTGGTATGCATTCTTGTTTACTTAGTGATTTAAATTTCATCATTTTGGGTAGAGAGATGTGTCCTTGTGTACAGGTACTTAGGAAAATGCCTCCCATGTATTTGATATGCCTATTCGGTGCTAGTTGCTATCCCCTTGCCTATTAGAGGTGGTATTGTGGTAGTCATGACATGGTCCCCTCAGGGATATGTTGGGGAACTGTGGTATCATAGGTGGCCAGTCAAACATAAACAACCAAGAGTATGTGAGGTTTGCTTGGGGATCTTTGTTAAGTGTTCCATGTTCAACTTTTAGGACTAGGAATCCTATGATGGTATTGTGACAGACATATCCAAACACCCAGACTCTAAATTCTACATTTTGACTTGGAAAATGAATGAACTGGTTATAAGTAAAATAATGGTACATAAATCATATTGTATTTTTGTGTGTTCTTGTGTTCTTCATGAGTCATCTCAATAGGTATACTTTATTGATCATAGTATATCTTGATATATTTTTGGATACCTACTCAAATGATGCTAAAAAGGATTCGATTTTTTGATCATGAGGATGGTCCTCCTAGTGAAGAGGTGTTAGTATAGTGGCATATACTAGAGATAGAACCTACGAGTTTTTTCGAAGCAACACATCCACTCATCGAACAACAGTTACTTCTAGTGCTCCTAGTTGAGGATGCATGTATACTGAGTGAATTTCATGAGCATCGGATGCAGTGACCTCCCATATTTTGAGGTGAGATAGAACCTTGGGTCTCTAAAGATGGGATTTAGTCTATTACACATGTCTTCCACCTTGGGAGGATACCTTTCGACCATATGGTAGTCCTAGTATCTAGTATTATTTAGGGCTCATCAGGGAAATTGTGGAACATAATGACCCATCTATTTGGAGAGTTTATTATTTATAAATGTTATGCTTACTGCATATACATGAGCTTCAACATCAACATCAGTGTAACTAGATAGTCGAAGTGTACTCGGTGAGATTTACTGATCTTTCTATCTAATCTAGGGATATGGTACAATCCCATTATTCATGGATCGAAACATTGAGCATGGATTATTCAAGTAGATTAGGGAGTCTATGATATGTTATAGCGTTCCTAAATATGACTTGGTACTAGAGTGATCGCTTCTAGTTGAGAGATTTCTAGCAGAGCAGAAAATAGAAGTGGGAACTACCACCGGGAACCAGGTAGTTGAGTCATTGATAGTAGGTGGCTTAAAGTTGTCAGAGGTACCCAAGTTGTTCAAGAACTCTTAGGGACAACCCTATTCCATAGGATCAGAAATGTGGGGTTCCTAGGGAAAATTAATTCAGATGAATGGTTGCTTGTACTATTTATTTACATGATGTGGTAGAGGACCACGAAGGGAATCATAATATTGGTATAGTTTATCTACAATACAACCACCACCCCAATGTGGTCCATGAAAGGCTCAGGGAGCAGGCGGATTTGGTTGAAGATAGCTTCAGGTGATAGAGTCTTATTTCCCTCAGACTCTAAGATTGATTAGAGGTATGATCTATGTATTTTCCACCATATGTATAGTTTGGATAGACAAAGGTTTCAGAAATTGTTTTCATACCGTGATCCTTTCTCGATACATTAAGATTCAAGTTGATCGATTGACTTGAAACTTTAATATAGATACTTTTGTGGGACCGGATTCGATGATCACACACTATTTTTAACAGTGTGACCTTAATCTTGTTGTTGAGAGTCTTGATTGTGATATATTTTTACTGGAGTCACATCATTATGAATTCATTTTTAGTATGGACTGGTTATCCATATTCCACACTCAGATTGATTGTTATTGGCATAGAGTGCATTGTGTCAGGGGTGACGAGACCATGTTTTTATTTTTGGGAAAATGGAATCACCTGCATCACATGATGGTCTCACACATAGGAGGGTGAAGCTGATCACACATTAGTTAGCTAGCCTGGCCTTTGGTGCAATGGATGAGATGAGTCCCCAGTTTCCTACAGTGGTGGAGGAGTACGAGGACCACATTCCTGAGGATGTTTTGAGATTAACACCTCATATAAAGGTAAAATTATTTGTTAATCAATACCATGGGATGAAACTGATATATACACCTTCATGTAATATGTCTCCTATATAGCTTCATGATATGAGGGTGTAGGTGTAGGACCTATTGAGGAAGGGATTCATGAGACCCAGTGCTTCACCTTGGGAATCCCCCATTTTGTTTCTAAGAACGCAGACAGTAGATTGAGGTTATGTGTGGACTTCCCATGCATGAATTAGGTTACCATGAACAATAATTATCCAATATCAAGGATCGATTAACTCTTAGATCCGTTGAAAGGGGCATAGTGGTTCTCTAAGATATACCTTAGATATGGATATCACCAGCTTCATGTACGGGATGAGGATGTACTGAAGTCAGCTTTCAGGTGTATGTATGACCATTATGAGCACTTGGTGAGGTTTTTTGGCCTGATGAATGCTCCAAAAGTTTTCATGGGACTCTTGAATAGGATCTTCCATCCTTAAAAATAATGGTTCATGCTAGAATTCATTAAGGAAATCATAATGTACTCTAAATTCAAGGAGTATGACATGATACACTTGAGGATGGTCCATGATACACACCTATATAACTATCTTAATGTGAAGATCTCAAAGTGTGAACTTTGGGAATGAGATGTCCATTTTCAATGAAATTTCTTTAGGAGTCTAGATTTTAGGTGGAACTGGTGATAATTTCGGCCATTCTTATAGGGATCCACATTAGTGTATAACAGATGTGAAGCGTTTCCATGGTTTGGTTGTGTACTATCAATAGTTTGTATCAAAATTTTCAAGAGTTGAACTACCCATTATGGATTTTACATGAAAGGGGTAGCCTTCCATGTGGATGGAGGTGTGTCAAAATAGTTTTCAATAGTTGTCAAAGAGTTGATAAGCTCTCCCATCTTGAGATTTCCAGTGGTGCGCATCATGTTTGTAGTATTCTGTGATGCATCAGGAATTGGGCTCGGTTGTGTCCTGATGTAGGGGAAACAGTTGAATTAGAATGGTTCATGATATTTGTGAACACATTAGAAGAACTACGTGACCCATGATATTGAGTTACCAGTGGTATTCATTGCATTTTAGATGTCGAGACAATGTCTAATGGGATAGTGGTTTATTTTCCACTCTAACCACAGGAATCTCATGTATATCTTCTCTAATTTGGTTCTAAACATGAGATAGAGGTGATGGTTAGAGTTCCTACCAGACAATTACATTCAGATTATCTACTCTCCTTATAAGGAGAACATGGAGGAACATTCTCTTAGCAGGATATCGAGTTCATAGTTGTTGAAGGAGGCATCAGAGGAGTTATCCTCATGGATGATATCCTTTGTGGATAGAGATGGATCATCTTACATCTAGTTATTATTTTTCACCACTCCATGCATACAGGTAGTTAGGGATGCAAAACTCAATGATAATGATTGTGGGACAATACTTGCTCATGTGTCCCTAGGGCGTGCCTTAAATGGATATTTAAATGGTTCAGAGCATGTTGTTATTTTCAGGGGATGCATAGTGGTACCAATGGAATTATAGGATGTGGTCTTGAGGGACTTATATAAATCCCTATTGGAGGTACGTCCAATTGAGGAGAATATGTACCAGGACCTCTTGCTTCAAATCTGAGGGCTAGGGATAGAGAAGGTAGTTTCATAGTTTGTATCTCGAGGCCTCTCTTATCAACATGTGGCGGTTGAGAACTAGGTTCTTGCAGGTTTGACACTACTCCTTGAGTGCCATAGTGGAAATGGGAAGGAATATCGATGGACTTCGTGACTTGATAACCAAATAAGTCCATGGGGCATAATACCATCTGGGTGATCGTTGAGTGAATCATGAATTCGGCCCGCTTCCTAGTGATTCTAGAGAAGACATCAGAAGAGATCACGACACACCTCTACGTGAAGTATATTGGTTTACTCCATGGAGTTCCATCGATGATATTTTATGATGAAGATTCTCACTATACTTTTTCATTGTGTAAGGGATTGTAGAATGTGTTTGGGAATCAGTTTCACTTCAGCACAAATTTTCACCCATAGATAGACATCCAGGCTGAGCGGACCATAAAGGTTGTAGAGGAAATTCTACATGCTTGCATCCTAGTTTTTGATACAGTTGGGAGTATCTGCAACCTCTGGTGGAGTTTTAGTACAACAAAAACTACCATTCCACCATCGGTATGGAACCATTTGTGGTCTTGTACATGTGACCATTCATGTCACCACTTTTAGGAATGGACCAATGAGAGTCAACACTTGTGGGCCCAGAGTTGGTGCATGCAACTATAGAATAGGTTTAGGACATCCAGTGGTGGATGAGGACCACACATAGTGAGAGGAAGTCTTATTCTGACCTACAAGGAAGGATTTTTGGAGTATTTGGGAGGGATACTATGTGTTCATTTTGGTCTCTCCTTGACACGGGATATGAATATTTTTCAAAGGTGACAAGCTATCTCCGAGGTTCAACAGCCCTTTCCAAATACTGTGTAGAGTTGGAGAGGTGGTGTACTACTTAGCTCTACCTATGCAGTTAAATTGGTTTCCCAATGTCTTCCATGTGTCACAACTAATTAGTAAGAAGCTTAATCAATCACACATCATTGATTAGGGTGAGATGTACATTGATGATGGGGTGGTTTTTGCGGAGTACCAGATGGAGATTGAGGATTGATTGAATATGGTGCTTCATGGGTAGTTGATTCATCTAGTGCATATTTAGTGGAATCATGGGATTCTACAGGATAGTAGATGGGAGTAGGAGGCTCAAATTCATGATTAGTAACCCATTTGTTCGTATAAACATTGGATTTGGATTTTATGGGTGTAAAGCCCAATGTTAGGGAGAATGTAATATCATGTAATTTCCACGTATTGTTTTTAAATATTATATAGAATTATTTCAAGACATGGTGCTGAGATGGTGTGAGATTCTAAGGTCGAGTGTGCCCGGAACAAATTTTTGAAAAATGTTAATCCTTAAATATCTTGCGTGAGTGGGTTTCTGAAAAATGAGTAATATATTTAAAAGGGGTTTCATAAAATTTTAGTATTTATATAGATCTATAGTGAAATATTTTATTAAAATATTTTATTTTAATGTAGCGACATGTTTTCATTTTTTTATAATTTTTCTGGAATACAGGGTCATCACCATAACCCTGGAATTCCTCTGAGACGTGGCACTGAAAGCCTCTCAAAAAATTGTGATGAAAGATCGAGGGGATTGTAGATCATTTCACTAGTACAGTCGGAGGATCTCATCAATGAAGTCAATACAATGGTTCTCCATCAATGATTGATCAGAACTAAATGTTGGATGTCTGTTTCAATTTGACATTTTCCCCATTTTTTATATCTTACAACGAACTAGAATCATTTAAAAAATGGATTGTCTCGCAGTTCATTCATATTGAAAGATATGGGATATTATTAGTTGGTTGATTATCGGTGTTGATATTTTTTAGATATTTGAATTGGATCCTATTCATTAATCAACCATCTCTACTCAATGAGAATATAAGTACCCACTATGAAACACACTTTTGGAGGTGTGATAACATGTTATGGACTCTAAATTTTAAAAATACACAGTGGAACAATAAAAAAAATTATTGGTGTTGTTAATATAGTCTAAACCTGACCGTTCTTCATTATTAATTACCCAGAATATTCATTTGTGTGGTTTAATAACCAAAAATATAGAGCAGTTTTGGTTGGGAAAATAAAAAACTAACATGTGTCGATTACAAAAAAATTAGAAAAAATATAAAATAAAGTCGAAAATACAAAAAAAATATTAGAAATATCTAATGTTGAAAACATTGAATTTTCATGGTGGTGATCACTTTATCATAATAATATGGTACAGTTTGAGTCACTTTATGATCTCATCAAAGAAAAATTTAGTATATTATATTGATATACTCAGAAAATATAATCTATCACAAATAATTTGTTGATTTATTTCGAATAAAATAATTTTTTTGATACAACAAACATGTGTCAAAGGACTTATATTTATATATTAAATAAAATATATTATTGGAGAATCTAAATGACCAATAATTTCATGCCAATAGTTAGTTCATAGAAAAATATAATATTATCGTTACCATTATTTGGAAAAACAACACCGAGTATTAAATAATATTTCCACTCATTTAGTGTTCATGAAATAAGAACATCAATTGAACAACCTGAATGTTTGAATGGACAGATGTAATACATGTTTATAAAACAATAAAAATAAAAATAATAAACTTATTTTTTTATTAAATATTATTTGTTTCAAAAAATAGTTTGTTATATACTGCATGTGTGTATGATTTTCCATGACAATAATACACAAAATATGTGTATTATATATAATATTTTAAATAAAAAATTTAAATAACATGTAATTATATTATTATAAATAATTAATGAAATATTAATTAAAATAGTTTTTTATGTTACATAATTATAAATATTATAATATTATAATATTATAATAAATATTTTGGTAATTGTAAATAGATATACCATGTAGTAGCATGATGTTACTAATGCTGATAAGATGTTGTCCCATTGTATAGTCATCTACCATTGAGTTATTCTAACATTGAATGATCATGATAAGATTGTTATGGAATGGTGGATCTTTTGTTAATGTGTTGACCAATATATGAAACTTCCATTTCTACATGGACTTTCCAACATCTCATAACGGATACATGATGTTTTTGGTGATAGATGGTGGGGATACCCTCGTTATGAGGATTGAACTACATTCATGTTTTTTACAGAGCTTCCATTATTAGAGACGTACCATTACTAAAGAATGAGAAGTTGACCAATAATATGGTTATTGGTGGTGCTTCCATTCAAGAGGTCGAACAGTTGACCATAAATACTATTGTCTAATAGACCTTCCATTTGATATGAGCTATTTTAGACTTATGGTTGGAGCGGTAACGATCAATTTAAGTAACATAAATTATATTATAATAGACCTACCATGAAACATAGAACCTAATGATATCGAGAGGAGTGCCCTAATCCAATGCGCACTACTACCATTTTGGGATAATCTATCACCAATTCATTTTCATATGAATACATATCAGGATGTCATTATTTTTTAAATTAATAACAACTATGCCTGATGAAGATACACAAATGGATTTGGTTTAGTGGACATAGTCTTGACCATTTATCATGAATATAAGATATGTATAGTTATCCAATGATGTTTAAATCAAGATCACAAATATATTTTTGATGTTTTTAGGATGAAGATAGTTACATTTGAAAAAGTGAAGCAACAGATCCATCCAATTTCGGAGATCAATTTGATGGAGTTTCTAATGTAATATATGTTTAATTAAAAATAGATAATCAATGTCCATTGCTCTTGATTCCCATACTAGACATGAAAAATGTTTATAATCACTATAAAATACATGTGATTCCACTAATCATTCATTTAGGAACAAGGTTTGGAACTCAGATACCCATTCACACATGCTTATGGGGAAGCCCAACCAGATCGCACCCTTTCACACACTGGTGTGAACCTCACAGGAACAATATGCGACCATAGACATCTTCTTACCCTATATTGGAACTTAGCTTCCCCCATGTCACCATAGTTAGGGCCCTCATGTAGGATCTCCCATGGTTTTGACCATTGGTTCCCCTAAGTGGTTGGTGGGAAAGCCCAGTGAACATTCTATTGTTTGCAATACATTTCTATAAAATCAAATATGTAAATTAAAAATAGTATAAATTGAAAAAATAATGTAATAAAAATGTAAATTTTTATATAGTTGAAACAATTTACCTTTATCAACATATCAAAATATAATGTTAAAAAAAATTATTACCATTTTAAATACTTTTAGTTTAATTAAATGTGAGGAAATAGCAATTTATAAATACACAACTTTTAAATATAGAAGTACACATGTTTAATCTCTAACATTACCCCCCATTTGTAAATGTAAAAAATAAAAATTTATTAGTTATTTATCACACATTCAAAAAAATATCCATCTTTTTGTAATTTATTAAATGTATACTTAATTTTAATCATGAATTCATTCTCTATATTAAACTATTTTAAGGACCTAGATTTATCAATGTTAAATTCTTTCATAAAATATTAAATTTAGTTGATGTATACATGTAAACAACAATTTAAATCATTCTTTACTTATAATAATTAGTAATTATACTAAAAATAATATTAATATTCTATCATACCCATATAAAAAAACATTTTCTCAAATATAACAAAAACTAATTTTTTTGTGAATATGTCAACCAATTTTTTTAGATGAAAAAATCATAAAAAAAATCACCTTTAATTGGATTATCCCATATAAAATCAAATATAAAATACATATGTGTTATTCTAGAGTGTTGACAATGGTTTTTGAGAAATTGGACTTGCATTATAATTATCATGGAAGATAAGAATTTTAAAAAATAAATTTTAAAATGACATAATGTTTGTCTAATCCGTATTATTTCTGAACAACTACTAATTTCAGAATACTCATCCTATTATTTAATTAGTTAAACTGATAGTTGTTTCTTATAACACAATGAAATTAATCTTTTTACTTGAAAATGACACATACCTATTCTTCTTTTCTGGTCATGCTTCTTTCACCCAATTTCAGAAGATGAGTACAATAATAAATAAAAACATTCTAGTATTAATAAAATAAACCAATTCTTAAAATTTATATAATATATCTAATTAATCCTTTTATAACTTTAAGATTACTATCATTATGGCAAAAATAAATTCTATCATATAAATAGATAGAAAACATTAGTTTCAGTCATTATTAACTTAGATACAACAAAATACCAATCATGCCTCAATACAGTTTAATATCAAATATTTTTCCAGATTCACCCATGTATAATTCAGAATTGGAACATATTGTTGTTTTTATATACTTAATAGAGTCAAGACCAATCCATTTAACTATTTCTTTTTCATTATTACATTGATTTTAAATATAATATAAATACATTGATAAATATTGTAATCAATGAAAAATTTATAGATCTACCATTAATCCCATCTCAATTTAGATATTCATTATTTTATAAAAAAATTATTCTATCAATATTTTGTAGAACAAAATCTAATATCATCAAAATAATTATTTTTAATCAGTATTGAATTAGAAACTATATTTATAATCATGTTTGGATCATTCATACCATTAAAATTATAATTATGTTTTGAAAATACATTTAGTATTTAATACCATTCTCTAGTATATTTCTTAAAACTATATAAAAAATAATTAATTTTATAAAAATTACTTGGAAATTTTTCATTTTCAAATATACGAGGTTGATTAACAAAAGATTTTTAAAAAATTATTCCATTTAAAAATGTTATTTCACATCCATTTGAAATAATTTGATTGTTTAAAAATGAGAAAATTTTAATGAAATTATAATTAATTCTTTCCTAAAATCAAGAGAAATGGAATTTTAAAATTCAACTCCATCATCCTAAGAAAAACAATGAGTAACTAATCTTTCTTTATTTTTAATGATGTTTTCATATTTATCGATATTATCAGAAAAAATACATTTAGTTCCTATTATCAGTTTACCTTTCATAAATTTAACAAAATTATAAACATATTTTAATTCGAATTTATTTAACAAAACATGAACAACATTTTTCTAGTTTGCATCAATTAAACAATTATAAATGTTTAAAAAATCATAAAAAAATAAGAATTTTCATAGTTATGTATAAAGCTTTTCACATTTGTGTACCTGATTTCATTAATATTTTCATGAATTATTATATTCCCCCTTTACTGATTTTATATGAAATGTGCATAATTTGTGTGAAATAATAATGTTTTAATATTAAGTATTATTTTTGAGCATTTTTAGAAGTAGTCCAATTGAGTCAGTTTAATTTTTTAATTATAACTATCACTATACTGATCCAAATTGTGTGGTTCTTGTTTTTTAGGATTCTACTTTCAATATACAACATTTCATTAGAAGGAAGCATGATTCAATTCTTCCATTTTAAGGGTCATATGGTCCTCACAAACAAAACCAAAGAATCTGTGAACAAACTGGACCATCCTTGAAGATTGATTTACTGGGCTCAATCCAGAAGTCTAAAAACATTAACTCTCCACCATAGTTCGGGGGAAACTACTTGTTATCTTGGATAAAAATTTCAAGGCCCAAATCCAAGTACAATGGGCCCAAATAAAGCATTGAAGTCCATCCCACCATTCTTGCCGAGAATTAAAATCAGTATAGTATCCATGACATATCTCATGATGTAATCATCAAATAGAGCTGATATTTTGCAGTGTGAAAGAGGAGATATATGAATCCGACTTTAATGAAGAAACCATTCGGATTTGAAGGCATATTCATATTCAAAAACCCTTTCACATTATGAACTTCAAAAAGACTGGATTGAAATGGACAGTTTAAGTTTGTTTAATCAACCGGCCATAACCTTTTATCCTTAAGTCCAAATGACTCCAAAATTTGAGAGTAGTCGGAAAACATTATTTTATACATCTTTGAAGAATGAGATATTGGAATATTCGGTTGTCTGTATAGCCAAATTGGCGATGCAAGTGGAGGGACAGATTGGGAATGAAAACAGTCCACTCCTGGGCTATAAATACTCTCCCCTTCTCTCCTTGAGAGGGGTTGGAATTTCAGAAGAGAGGATATCATATTGGCATGACCAAAGCCTTGCCAAAGGATTGGGAGGAACTTCCATACTCATGTTTTCACTTGAGAGACCTTTCCTCTTCTCTTTGTTTTCACTTACTTTTGTGTTCATCATTTTTGTAATCTTGTAATTCTCTTTCATTGTAATTCTGTTTTAATGAAAGTTACTTCTTTAATATATCTTATTATCATCCACATTCTGTAGTTTAATATTTATGATCTTAAAATAGTTTAAATTCAGTTGAATCCCCTTCCCTTCTTTTGCTTCCTCATTCAATCAAAAATCCGTTTTTAATTATCATCATCGTTCGTGTGTGTGTGTCAACGTACCACTCTTTTCTAATCCGTTTCTTTTTCTTCTATTCTTAATTTATCATCATAATTATTTTAACCAGAATATTAAACATCCAAATGGCTGAGTAAATCTCTCATTGGGGTGAGTTATAATTCAGGGAAGTTAAGTGATTGAGAGTTTTGCTCGATGAGTATTCATTAAATTAATATTGTGTATGTTAAACTTAATATGTCATGGATTAATGATATGTTTTGTTCAATGAGTGGTTTCCATGGATTATTGGAACCATAAATACACTACCATAAATAAGTTTTGATTGAGATTAGAACCCTAAGTTAATTTAAGGCTTGGATTAAATCCTTCACACTTAGGAATTCCAATCAACGTCAACTTATGACATGGGTGTTAATTTAATGCAATACAAAGTAAGACTCAAGGATATCACATGCTTAACTCCCCAATGATGAACTCACCCCAATCTTTATCAATTTGGTAAATCAAACATCATCCATAAACTATTTCAATTAAGCTCTGCAAACAAACCCCCCTAATCAAAATACAATCAACTAAAAACAAACGACTATTACAAAGTATCATCACCGTGGATTCGACCCGAGTACTGCTATACACATTAGCAGAGCACCGAAATTTTGACCGGTCAATAGGCGACAATCGGCCGTGCGTTTCAAATAGCGCCGTTGCTGGGGATGGTGCTTTAAGTAGTCATTAGTTTCTTGTTATTGTAAAAAAAACCCAAAAAAATCAAAAATTTTGAAAAAAATTGAAAAAAAACACAAAGAAAAACCCGTCTTCCTCTTAAAAATCATAAACTGAAAAAATAAAAAGGGAAAACCATCTTCTTCATCCTTTCTAAATCTCTATGAATTCCCCGCAGCCTCCCAAATAATCCCTCGGATTTGTTTGACCCTGAAATTGATAGAACTCTTCGTCGACTTAGGAGGACCATTAGGGATAACCAAATCACCCAAGAACCAATCATTGCCCTACCAATTGAATTAGATATGGACAATCATATGGAACAAACATTTAAAGAACTTGCTGCCCCTGATATGAATTACCAACCTCTTGGTATTCAATATCCAAACATTGAAGCTGACTTCGAACTCAAATCGGGTTTGATTCATCTTCTCCATCATTTTCACAGGCTATCCGGTGAGGATCCATATCTTCACCTTATAGAGTTCCAAGTAGTATGCTCTACCATGAAGCCTCAAGGGGTTTCTGAAGAACAAATCAAGCTTAGAGCTTTCCCCTTTTCCCTAGAGGATTCTTCCAAATCTTGGCTCTACTACCTCCCACCTGGTTCCATAAACTCATGGGTTGACATGAAGAGACTTTTCCTTGAGAAGTTCTTTCCCACTTCCCGAATAGCTTCTATCTGAAAGTAAATAAGTGGCGTCCATCAATTCCCTAATGAATCACTCAATGAGTATTGCGAGAGGTTGAAAAAAGCTTGTGGCAACTTGTCCACACCATCAAATCACTGACCAACTCCTGATACAATACTTCTATGAGGGGTTATTGGCTATGGAGCGAACTCTCATTGATGCCGCAAGTGGCGGTGCTCTTATTGACAAAACTCATGAAGCTTCACGAGAACTCATAAGCTACATGGCTGCTAACACGCAGCAATTCCAAACTCGAGCACATGCTCAAGTGAAACAAGCCCAATAGAATCAATCCATAGAGCCCAACAAGATGACTAAGTGGATGAGTGAACTTACAGGTCTTGTGCGTCAACTAGCAGTGGCTACCAAAGCCCCAACCTCATCTTCTATATAGTCACTATTCCCTGGACCTATCATGAATTGTGGAATATGCAACTCTCCATCTCATCCGACTGACACATTTCCACAACATCAAGATGATCCATTTGATTCATCTAGTCCAATGGAGCTCAATGCGGCATATGCTCAGTGAAACTTCAACCCTCAACAATCAGGTCAGTTTGATAGAAACTTAAACCAACCCCACTTTGAGCCCTTCTCTTCTACCTTTAACCCACCTCTGAGGTATGGTAATCCCATTTCTCATCCTCCTGCGTTCCCTCATCAAAATCCAAACCAGTTCCAATATGGTAAAAGTGGTGGCAACATCCATCAACCTTATCCTTTTGTTCCTCAACCCCAAAGGAACAATCCTCCTCCTGGATTCCACTATCATAATGAGCCTTCCCAATTCCCCACCCAATACAATCGCTTTCCCAAGAACCGAAATCAAGGCCAACCCAATTTGGGACAAGCCTCTTCTTCTAAACAACCATGGGAACGTGCTGTAGAGGATCCTTCTTCCTTCACCCGTTCTAGCCTCAAGAACAGTGAAACCCAAATAGGTCAACTTGCATCCCACCTTAGCCAGCAAAAACCATCCAATTCATCCCAACTCCCAGCTCAACCATTACCCAACCCTAAGGGTAATGTAAGTGAAATTGCACTTAGATCGGGAAAGAAAATTGCTCCGCCCCATGCTGATTGCTCTACCTCCCCTTTAGATGTTGATCTAGAAAATGAAAAGAACAAAAAGATAGAAAAGGAACTTGAATCCACTCCTTCACCTCCTTCCATTCCTCTAAGGAACCCAATTCCTTTTCCTCAAGCCATCTCCAAGCCTAATAAGTCCTTTGAACCTGATCCTGAAATACTTAACATGTTTAGACTTGTTGAAGTGAACATCCCCCTATTAGATTCCATCAAACAAATCCCTAAGTATGCCAAGTTTCTTAAGGAATTGTGCACCCATAAAAGGCAACATAGGAACATTGAAAATGTTTCAACCCAACAGTCCATTCCCATGAAGTGCAAAGATCTAGGGACATTCACGGTTCCATGTCAAATAGGGAGTTCCAAATTTGATGATGCACTCATAGACCTTGGAGCCTCAATAAATCTCATGCCCAAATCTGTTTTCTCCAACCTTGGTCTAGGTACCTTGCACCCAACGGGTGTTGTCATTCAATTAGCCAATCGAAGCACTGCCAGTCCTGAGGGGATAATTGAGGATGTTCTTGTTCGGGTCAATGATCTTATCTTCCCAGCTGATTTCTATGTCCTTGACATGGAAGGTGAGACGACCTCTTCTCGATCTCCCCTAATTCTAGGAAGATCATTCCTCATGACTGCGAGAACCAAGATTGATGTCCATTCAGGCATCTTATCCATGGAATTCGGTGACCCACTGGTCAAGTTCAACATTTTCCAAGCCATGTGATACCCATCTGAGGATCACTCTGCATTCTCAATCCATTCTTTTGAGGACACTTATAAGATTCAATCGAACCCCAATCCACCATGTTCTTCATGTTCTAACGATAAAGGATCTTGTGAAATCTGAACCATGGTTAACAAAGTCATAAATGGTGAAGTTGACGTGGACCTCTCATTCATAGACTCCATCAATCTAGAGGAACATGAAAACTCTCTTGAATCCCACATCAACTCTGATCACTACTGCTCCACCTTGGACAGTGTTGAGGAAAATGATCCAAACCCATCTGGAATCCCTTCTCCTACTCCTAACTTGTCTAGCTCTCAAATCAAGGCTGAAACTGATCTAAAACCACTTCCTTCACACTTCAAGTATGCATTCCTTTTCCATAATCCCTCCTACCCTGTCATTATCCTTGCTTCACTTTCTGAAACTGAGGAGTCCCAACTTGTTCAATTGTTAGAGGAAAACAAAAATGCCTTTGGTTGGACCCTAGAGGATATTCTAGGAATCAACCCTGCCCTTTGCATGCATCATATCCATCTAGAGGAATAATCCAAACCAATTAGGCAACCTCAAAGAAGACTCAATCCACTCATACTTGAGGTAGTTAGGGAAGAGATTACCAAGCTTCTTCAAGCGGGTATTATCTACCCAATTTCGGATAGTGAATGGGTTAGTCCAATTCAAGTCGTTCCTAAGAAGGGTGGGATAACAGTTGTCACAAATGAACATGGAGAAGTGGTCACAACTCGAGTGAAAAAAATGGCGTGTGTGCATCGATTATTGCAAATTGAATGCTGAAACACGAAAAGATCACTACCCACTTCCTTTCCTTGACCTAATGCTTGAGAGATTGGCCGAAAAGTCACAATATTGCTTTCTTGATGGTTACACCGGCTACTTCCAAATTCCAATCGCACCTTAAGACCAAGAAAAGGCCACATTCACTTTCCCCTTTGGAACCTATGCCTATAGGCGAATGACTTTTGGCCTTTGTAATTCTCCTGCAACATTCCAGCGGTGTATGATGAGTATCTTTTTTGAATTCATTGAGAATTGCATGGAGGTCTTCACGGATGACTTTACCATTTATGGCGATTCATTTGAATCTTGCTTACATTCCCTCTCTTTGGTCCTTCAAAAGTGTGTCAAGTGAAACCTTGTGCTGAATTTTGAAAAATGTCACCTCATGGTTTCAAATGGGATTGTTCTTGGGCACATAATTTCTCAAGAGGGTATCCAAGTTGATCCAGCCAAAATTGAGGTGATCCAATCACTTCCTGAACCCAAATCAGTTCGAGACATTCGGTCCTTCCTTGGTCATGCCGGTTTCTATCGGCGATTCATTCAGAACATCAGCAAGATTTACCTCCCACTCACTCGTTTACTTCAAAATGATGTCACATTCAATTTTGATGAGGCTTGCAAGAGAGCCTTCATTGAACTCAAATCTGCTCTCACATCAGCTCCAATAATCCAACCCCTAGATTGGTCCTTACCATTTGAATTGATGTGTGATGCTTATGATAGGGTCATTGGGGCTGTTCTTGGTCAAAGAAGATAAAACATTCCTCATGTCATCTTTTATGCCTAAAAAACATTGGATGAAAATCAATCAAACTACACTGTGACTGAAAAAGAACTTTTAGCTGTGGTTTTTGCCTTGGATAAATTCCGGCCCTATCTCTTAGGTGCCAAAATCATCATCTTCACGGACCACTCAGCATTAAAGTTCTTACTTAAGAAAAGTGATTCCAAACCAAGGATAATAAGATGGATTTTAATGCTCCAATAGTTTGACCTTGTGATAAAAGATAAATCTGGAAAAGAAAACCCTGTGGCTGACCACCTGAGTAGAATTTATAATTCTTCTCATTCTGAAATAATTGATCCTGAATTTCCAACTGAACACCCCTCATCTCTCACTCCAAAGTTACCAGGGTATGCCCCAATTGTCAATTACTTGGTTTCTGGTGTTTTCCCTGAATATTTTTCAAAAGAACAAAAAGAAAAGATGAAAAGTGATTCAAAGAATTATTTTTGGGAAGATAATAAACTTTGGAAAACTAGGGCTGACAGGGTAATTAAAAGATGTGTTGATGAAACAGAACAATCCTCCATCTTGGAATTCTTCCACTCAATGCCTGGGGGTGGCCACTTTGGACCACAAAGGACTTCTCGAAAGGTCTTAGATTCTGGATTCTTTTGGCCTTCACTCTTCAAGGACTCACACGAGTTCTGTCAATCATGTCCCACTTGCTAAAAGTTTGGCACAATTTCCAAAAGAAACGAAATGCTTCAAAAGCCATTAATCTTCTGTGAACTTTTCGATGTTTGGGGCATCGATTTCATGGGACCTTTTCACCCTTCCAATGGATTATCCTACATTCTCCTTTCTATTTACTATGTTTCTAGGTGGGTCGAGGACAAACCCACTAGGAAAGATGATGCTCAAACTGTGAGTGAGTTCCTCAAAACCCATATCTTCCATCGACACGGAACACCACGTGCTTTGATAAGTGACTTAGGAACTCATTTCTGTAATAGAACCATGGATTCAATTTTGAAAAAGAATGGGGTTGTACATAAAAACTCCACTGCATATCACCCTCAAACAAATGGAATGGATGAACTTTCTAACAGAGAAGTGAAAAGAGTGCTTGAAAGAATTGTTAAGCCCACAAGAAAAGACTGGCCTGATAGACTTGGTGAAGCACTTTGGGCCTATCGAACAGCCTATAAGACACCCATTGGGATGTATCCATTTAGGCTAGTTTTTGGTAAAGCCTATCATTTACCAGTTGAAATCCAACATAAGTCATTTTGGGCTGTCAAAACTTGTAATTTTGATTGTGAAAAATCTGGTGAAGAAAGATTGTTACTGTTGACTGAATTGGAGGATCTTCGACTCGATTCGTATGAGAACTCCATTCTCTACAAAGAAAAGTAAAAGTCACTCCATGACAAGCACATTCTTCGAAAGGTATTTCATGAAGGTGAAAAGGTAATTCACTTCAATTCTCGATTTCGAATTCACCCAGGTAAGCTTAATTCTCGTTGGGAAGGTCCTTTTGTTATTACTAACGTTTACCCATTTGGTACAGTGCAAGTCCAAGACCCCTCTTCCAAAAGAACATTCACGGTTAATGGACATCGGTTAATGCATCACCATGAGAGGTCTCACAATCCAGGAACCACATCGACTTCCATCGAAACCCCATCCACTTCAATAGAACCACCACTGGATGGAGACCCGCCAAATCCAAACCAGGGGGCACCTCTTTCCCTTTAACTCTCTCTCTATGTCTTCCTCTCTCTACATCTTTCTCCTTCTTCCTCTATCTTTCATTTTTTTACCACTTTATTCATCAAACCCTTTCTTTTTATCTTTCTTGTTTGGGTGTGTATTTTAAAAAAAACCTTAAAAACTAAAAAAACAAAAAACACAATTACTTAAAATATTTCAAAAAAAGAGTCATGCTTACTCACCATCGAGTTTTGAAATTTTGTCCAACCATTTTGGGGAGTTAATAGACATATTTTCATCTAATTTTTTTTTTCATCATGACTTTGGATAAATAATTTTATGTCAAAACCAACACATTTTGAATGCTCAATTTTTTATTTGGAAAATGCTTTTCCCCTACCGTGAGGAATAACATTAGCCTTCATGCCAAGGTCATCTATGGCCATATTTTTCATTGTGTGTCTTCACCACTGATTGTGAGTCTTGAGTTTGTGGACCTTCGAGATGAATTTCCATCTTTTGTGTGCATTAATATGATAAAGGCATTTTCTAAGCCACATGAGAATCAGAATAACCAAATAGCCTCCCGTTACCCTTACATTGATCCTACTTTTGAAAGCCCCTTTGAGCCTATGAAAACCTTTATTTTTATTGCCACATTACAAGCCTAATACCTTGTCCCACTCAACATCTTCATGGATTTTCATTGTACAATTTATTGAAATTTAAGTGTGGGGGGAATGGACTTCATTTTTGGGCGTACTTTCATTGATTTCCAATGTTTCATCATATGCTTGAGGGCAAGCATCCATTAAAGTGTGGGGGAGAGGTTGTAATTCTGTGAGCTTTGGGGTATATATGTGTAATTTTCATTTGTACAAAAGTCATTGAATAGTGTTCAAAAAAATGAAAAAAAAATTTATTAAAAAAAATGAAAAAAAAGGAATGGGTTGTGTCTTGGGTGGGTTAAAAATCATTCATCATCAACCTTTGATCGTGTTATAACTACTAAAATTAGTTCCATGAGAAGATCAAACATGGGTTGGGAGATGACTGTGAGACTTGTTTCAAGCACAACTTTCGAAAAAAAAAGAGCAAAAAGAGAAAAAAAGAACACTTGAATCATCTTGTATTGTGTCATTATTGGAAGTCTTCCATGTTGTACATATTCCATCATCTCACCCTATTCCATTTTCTATCTCCCTCACTTTTCATTCATCACACATTCATGCCCTTGTAAATATGTGTTTCTATTTCCTTTCAAATCAAATTTCAAAAAAAATGTGCATTGATTTTTCCATGTTGGTGTTTTTAACCCCTTTTTTCCTTTGGACATTATATACCTACCGTCCCATAGCCACTGAAAAACCCCTTAAAAGACCTCTTGATTTTTGTTCACATTAGATTTGGGAATTGAAGCTGATAGATCTTACAAACTCTTGATTTTCACTTTTTGTTGGTGAATGAGTGAACCTCCTAAAATACATTTTTATCATCTTGAGAGGAGTAAGTTTTGAGTGCCTACATTTTCCAATTCAAACCTTGAACATGAAAAAATGAATTGCTTCTGATGCATTATTGTGAACCGAATTTGTGATGGAATTCAATATGGATTAGTGAAATAGTCTAAACCTCCCCTGATTGGAGAAAACAAAATTTTAATATTTGTTGGTGAGTGAAAATGATTTTGTCGTGTTTTTATATTTGTTGCACATGAGGACATTCACAAAGCTAAGTGTGGGGGAGTTGATGTTATTAATATTTTCATGACTTATTATATTCCCCCTTTACTGATTTTATATGAAATGTGCATAATTTGAGTGAAATATTAATGTTTTAATATTACGTATAATTTTTGAGCATTTTTAGAAGTAGTCCAATTGAGTCAGTTTAATGTTGTAATTATAACTGTCACTATACTGATCCAAATTGTGTGTTTCTTGTTTTTTAGGATTCTCCTTTCAATATAAAACATTTCATTAGAAGGAACCATGATCCAATTCTGCCATTTGACGGGTCATATGGTCCTCACAAACAAGACCAAAGAATCTGTGAACAAACTGGACCAGCTTTGAAGATTGATTTACTGGGATCCATCCAGAAGTCTAAAAACATTAACTATCCACCATAATTCTGGGTAAACTACATGTTATCTTGCATAAAAAATTCAAGGCCCAAATCCAAGTACAAGGGGCCCAAATAAAGCTTTCAAGTCCAGCCCACCATTCATGACGAGAATTAAAATCAGTATAGTATGCATGAAATATCTCATGATGTAAGAATAAAATAGAGCTGAGAGTTTTCAGTGTGAAAGAGGAGATATACTAGGACGAATATGTTGAAGAAACCATTCGTATTTGAAGTCATATTCATATTCAAAAACCCTTTCACATTATGGACTTCAAAAAGACTGGATTGAAATGGACAGTTTATGTTTGTTTAATCAACCGGACATAACTTTTTATCCTTGTGTCCAAATGACCCCAATTGTTGAGAGTAGTCGGCCAACATTATTTTCTACAACTTTGAAGAAGGAGATATTTGAATATTCGGTTGTCTGAATAGCCAAATTGGCGATGCAAGTGGAGGGACAGATTGGGAATGCAAACAGTCCACTCCTTGGGCTATAAATACTCTCCCCTTCTCTCCTTGAGAGGGGTTGGCATTTCAGAAGAAAGGATATCATATTGGAACAACCAAAGCCTTGACAAAGTATTTGGAGGACCTTTCATACTCAGGTTTTCACTTGAGAGTCCTTTCCTCCTCTCTTTGTTTTCACTTACTTTTGTGTTCTTCATTTTTGTAATCTTGTAATTCTCTTTCTTTGTAATTTTGTTTTAAGGCAAGTTACTTCTTCAATATCTCTTATTCTCATCCACCTTCTGTAGTTTAATATTTATGATCTTAAAATATTTTAAATTCAGTTGAATCCCCTTCCCTTCTTTTTCTTCCTCATTCAATCGAAAATCCGTTTTTAATTATCATCATCGTTCGTGTGTGTGTGTCAACGTACCACTCTTTTCTAATCCCTTTCTTTTTCTTATATTCTTAATTTATCATCATAATTATTTTAACCAGAATATTAAACATAGAAATGGATGAGTAAATCTCTCATTTGGGTGAGTTATAATTCGGGGATGTTAAGTGATTGAGAGTTTTGCTCGATGAGTATTTTTTAAATTAATATTGTGTATGTTAAAATTAATATGTCATGGATTAATGATATGTTTTGTTCAATGAGTGGTTTCCATGGATTATTGGAACCATAAATACACTACCATAAATATTTTTTGATTGAGATTAGAACCCTAAGTTATGTTAAGGCTTGGATTAAAGCCTTCACACTTAGTAATTCCAATCAACGTCAACTTATGACATGGGTGTTAATTTAATGCAATACAAAGTAAGACTCAAGGATATCACATGCTTAACTCCCCAATGATGAACTCACCCCAATCATTATCTATTTAGTAAATCAAACATTATCCATAAATTATTTCAATTAAGCTCTGCAAACAAACCCCCCTAATAAAAATACAATCAACTAAAAACAAATGACTATTACAAAGTATCATCGCTGTGGATTCGACCTGAGTGCGGCTATACACATTAGCAGAGCACCAGAATTTTGACCGGTCGATAGGCGACAATCGGTCGTGCGTTTCAGTACCCGATTATACATTGTCAATTAATTTTTTAATTTGATATTTTTTTTGTGTTTTTCACTCTTTTGGATTGATTTGATAAGATATTATCTTCCCATTAACTAATTGTTTCTCATGTTATTGGACATTATCTTCACTGAAGATAAATTCCCTAAATTCATAACTATCTATTTAAATTTGAATTTTTCTATTTGTTTTAATTTTCATTAAACATAACATTTACACACTCTTCAGCATATTAAGTTCTCTTAATGAAAGTACTCTACTCTTGTCGTGAATTATTATACCTCAAAAATATTCCTTCATCAAATTTATTATTGATTTTTTCAAACATACCTTTAATATTTAAGATAAAGACTATGCAACCAATTGCCCAAAAATAACTATGTTTTTTCTTAAACCCATTATACAATTCATCAAGGTTATTTTTTAAAAAATTTCTATTGGATAATTTATTTTAAACATTATATAATGTATGTATAAATTCTACTAAAAAATATCATGGAACACTAAATTAAATAATTCTTGGTCAAGCCATTTCATGAATTGACATATTATTTCTTTCAACCACACCATTTTGTTGTGGTGTCCTTGGGGACAGAAAATAAGTTTTATATATTTTTTCTTCAATAAAATAAAAATGATAAATTAAAGAAATTACCACATCAATCATGTCTAATAAATATTCTTGATATATTTTTTATGATGAGAATAATTTTAAAAAAATTTCATAATTTATTTAGTGTTTTATTTTTATGAGATAAGAAATAAATCCTGATAAATATTTTGTAACCTTCTAAATTTAAAAATACATATTTCATAACCCAAAAAATTATATTTTGTATTGGTCTAAATAATTAAATATATAATATTTATATTCATATAGATGTTACTATATTGTTTACAAATTTATATCATTCTTTGTGCTACTTACCCTTTAAATAGGCATGAAATTCATTTTTATTCCCATTTCTAGATGCCGGTTTATGGGTTCCCGGTACCCAAAATTACAACCACAGACAAGTCAGGCAGCATAAAACAACATAGACTTATACATCATTATAACCAGATTCATCTCCGCATCCCAAACATGAGTCCTATTCACCGATAGACGATTCCCAATCCGGATGCCTCCAAAAACTTCCACTTTGAACCCAACTACTAAGTTGTTCAAGAACAGATTGATCTAGGTATGCCTTCTTGATGCTACCCTTTTTAAAAGCCAAAGTCACCTGATTATTCTTCTTTGATGAAGATATAGTCGGAATTTGCCTTGGGAGAAATGAGTAGTCCTTCCTTGGTATTCTTCTTAGTGTAGTAGACAAGGGTCCATCACCTGTAGCCATTAGCAGGTTCCCACTTTTGAAAAAATCACTAAATGAGCGACCAACAGGACCGCTCACAATCTCTTTCCCTCCCCCCGAATCCTCCCTTCTAATTCCAGCTCACTCCCTTGAAGTAGAAGCAGTAATCTCTAAGTTGTTCCCTGGTTTCTGGACTAGAGTATTACACTCCATCAAAGGGGGGCACCAATCTTCAGTGGTATCATTTTCCCCAAGTGGCTTGACATTATATCCCAGCCTCCGGTCCATGCTCACCACCCAAGGGCCACAACTTTCCCCATTATGGTTTTTATCCACATTCATGACACTTTATTCCTACCCCAGACATTCAACATGTTGATCCTCCCTGGCCTCTTCACCAACCGAAACTAGATCATGAACCCTACGTTCAACCTTCTAGTCATCTAAGGTATTCGGACTAACATTACCTCTTAGCATAACAACCTCCTCCAAAACTGCATCCAAAAAGTCCTCAGAAAGCCCTTAATATCTGTTACTCAATGATATAAACGGTTTGGCTAGAGGGTCAAGGATTTTAGAAGCCGTAGCACTCATCGTGAAATCCTCTGCAGTACTGACCACTCTTCCTTCCTCACTCTACTCTGAACCCATACTAGCCATGGAAGCAACAGGTACTCCCAAGTCCCTCCTTATCCTATGGAAACCCTCAAAAACCAACGGATTATCATGTATCGCCTTAACACCAGCAGTTTGAAGAGCCATGACTTCCTCAAAAGACACCATACACGGTCCCAATGAATTGACAGCCCCCTTAGCACCAGAACAATGGGGACCCCGTCCTTTGTCGACATATCCCACAGCTCTCAAAACCAGAACCTCCTTAATTATATATAATTTTTTAACATAACCATTTATTCGGATAGATCAACAAATAAATAGTGTAAATATTTTAATTTCTATTTGTAGAAAATAAAATAGATTTATTTTTCAAAACATCACATTTATCATTTTCAAAAATATCATTTAATAAATAATCAATAAGTTTTTATATGATTATTATATTTTTTTAAACCATATACAAATAATAATATTGAAATTATAATAGTTTTATAAAAACCAACATCACAAATACCTTTAATATATCCTTTAGTGTTGTCTCTAGATGTGACTCGTCTACCGTCAGTTGAATTAAAAGATAAATATTAAGAAATATAATCATTCATGTCCCTGGAGGAATAGTTATATTATTATGATTATTATTTAAAATTACTATGGTATATTTCCATTAATAAAAAAATAAATCAGAATATTTTGGCATGCATGTTAACATGGGTCTAACTAGATTTGTAGCATAAAATTATAGAACCAAAATTTCTTTAAGTATTCATTAATGGGAAATTTAAAAAATTATTTTATAGAAATAAATAAATTTGTACTCTAAAATTAATTTTTGAATACCATTTAAGATTCATTATAATAATCTTTTTTCATTATATATTTAAAACAAGTTACACTGGAAATACGTCTTTTCGAACACTTAAAAATGGTAGTTTGATTAAAAAATGATGATTAACTACTATAATAAAAACTATTAATATTAGTTATTATTCTCATAAATAGATTCATTTTATCATATTGTTTTTTACCTTCAAAAAATTAATAAAAATCATATTTATGATTGAAAATTTATTTTTTCAAATGCATATTATCTTCTTTATAAGATTCAATATTTTTATATACTTTCACATTAGATCCTGATTCTCTATTTCATAGTTTCTTATTTTCATTCATAAATATCATACAATAATTCTCAATATTTGATAAATATTTTAGAAAAAAATATATCTTCTTTTTTCCCTTTTATAATTCACTACAATAATTCTTTTCAGTCAATAGTTTTCATTTTTTAGTTATAAAATTTTACAATCATAATTCTCTTTAGATTAATCATTATTAGAAATAAATGTATTCAAATTATCAAAATACCTTTTTAGTTTTACATTTCGTTTAACAAACTTATTATTTTTTAATTTTTATATTATTCCACTTTTCAATTATTCATAATCCATCATTCATTAAATTTATATTTTTTTGTTATGATATTTAGTGACATCAAAATTAATAGGTTAAGAATCATATAATGAAGCATAAACACTTTCATTTTCATCTATAGAAATAGAATTATTATCTCTATTAGAAGATGTATGTAATTGATAGAAAAGATAATATTTAACCACACAATGTTCACTGATAAAATAATGATTCACTTTATCATGTTCACTTTTAAAATATATTCTTGAGTTAGAATTATTTATGAAGTCCTAACATCTAGAAAAACATTCTTTTAAATTCTCATTTTCCCTTTGTTTAGATTTGGATGTTTGAGTTGTTGATATCCTATTAGGATGTGGAATTTATTCATTCACTCGTAACATGTTAATTCCGAATCATCATTTTTTTATTAGATTCACCTATATTGTAATACTTTCTAAACATTCTTTTCAACTTCATTCTACCACATTTTTTTCTATAAAAATACAAAACTTTTTTCTAATGTATGCCATATGTTTATCAATTTCATGGAATATAGTATTATAGGTATAATATAAATAATTATCATTAGACTCAAAATCGATACCATTTATCATTATAGATTCCTCGTTACAAATGTTTTTCAACATTAACTCATACAAAAAAATAATAGACAATTGGTTCATATAAGGTATAATATTAAAAATTATTACTCTCATCAATTATCACCAAATTTTAATTCCATATTTTTGGAAGTGATATCAAAAACCTTTTACCTTAATCTTTTTTTATTACTTCTCCATGACCCCTCATACCATTTTTAATACTTGTAATCCAATGGAACTTTTGTTACACAATTACTAGACTGAATGACCTAAAGGACTAAATTTTTATTTATTATTAAGATAATACCCCTTTTAATGGTAAAGGGAGAATCCTAGAATGAATTCAAATACATAAAAACATACTATATAACCCAATTGATATAGGGAATACAGTAATCCTAGTCCTAGAATAATTGTAAATTCCCCTCTCCAACATAATATATAGCCCAATGGATATAAGGAATACAATAATCCAAGACCTGGACTAATTGTATCCACCTTTGTATGACTTATCAACATGATGTCTCATGTAGAAATGCATGGGCCTAGTACCAATGGTGGTTCCATACACTCCCAATCATCCAAAAGAAAATTTTCATTCACGGTGAAAGAAAACTACACTAAATCATCATATGAAGTTTTTCCTTGTAGTACGTCTGGTAAATAAAGTCATCCAAAATACAAATTAAAAAAACCATCTGAAACAATATCCAAAAAAATTAATTCTAATGAGAACCAAAAATCCATATCAATATTTTAAATTCAAATCTTTTTTAGGCAATCAACAAGACATGGATACCTAACTACCTCAAAACAGACATCGATTGAGATTGAGAACAACCACCATAAACATTATTTTTGACCCCAAAATGGCCAACAATACCATAATATTCCCCTCATAGAATCACCAGAAACTGTTTTCGAATATATAAGTAAACATGGTCAAAAAACACTATCTGATGTCACCAAGAGAATCCATCATCATCATTTCCATGTCATATATGAAAGATGTCATCAATGTAATCCACATCGATGAAAAACACTCATGCATATGACCGGTACAAAACACCGATGAAAACAACATGACAAACAAATATCATAAAAAGTAAACAAGAAATAAAAGAGAAAGAATGTGGGACTAAAACCAAAATATGGATTTGGGATTAAAACCTTATGGAGGAACCAAATCGAAAGGAACCTAGAAAAAGATCCATAACCAGAAGAAACTAGAACAAAAATAAAATAATGTGGTGCAAAACCTGAATAGGACTAATGGAATGGATCCAAAGTAAGAAGGGACTACATCGATAATTTCTGATGAGCTATCATCCACTAAATAACATGCACTAAACCTCACTGAATCCCATCATGTTGTTCTAATATTCTACATATAGTATTCCTCTCTCAGTTCTATTGATCATGTCTATACAATAGTGATCGACTTGAAGTATTTACCATATATTATGTGATTTCTTATAACATGAAACATGGATATAGGCACTTCTACGTATAGAAAAACAAAAAATATTCCTAACATTATAACTCAAACAAGTCATTGTCTAGAATTTTTTTTGAATCATTTTTTCTTAGTTAGTACTATTTCTCCATGATAGTCTAATGATCCCCCCTCAACTATTTTATATACGCTTTATTTCAAACATTCCAGTATTTATAGTAACTTCCAACAATTAATAGGGGTTTAAGATATTCAACCATCGTTGGAATTGACACCTTCCATCCTTAAGAAAATTTATTTTATTCATTTTCTATTAATTCCAGAATATTTAGTTTATCGTGGTAGATAAAAAATAAGTAACCTAAATACATAAAAATGGATTAAAACAAACAAATTCTCTAACTAATCAATTTTCTTAACTAATACCAGTTGTTTGATATAAGATTAAAAAAATACTCTAACTGTCGATTGAAAAAAAAACCTCCGCTAAAACCAATATTTTCATCGTAATTTATGTCAATAATTACTAGATATTGTTAACCACCAATTAAAAATTTAAATACAAAAAAAAATCAGTTTTTTAATAATTAAATAATCATGTATGATTATTCTGTTCATTGTTCTTAGTGTAGAAAATTAAAATAAATGAACATATTTTTTATAGAAGTTTGGATCACAAAGATACAAGCCCACTAAAAAACCTTCTCTCCTCAGTGAGAATATTTTTTCCCATTATGAATCACCCATTTAAGGGTGTGATAACCAATTACAGACTCTAGAATTTTCAAATACCCCAAGGAATAATAAATAATTTCTATAGGAGTCATTAACATATTGTGAATGTGAATTCTATTTTGGAGTCAGAACCCATGAATTCTTCTTGGGTGGTAGAATAACCCAATAGATTTACATGATTTTTTTGATAAATGTATTAAATAACCCAAAAAACTAAATATTTATAAATAAAATATAACACAAATAATAAAAAAATATAAAGAAAACCTATAAAATATCAAATGATGAAGGTGGTGAAGATTTATGATGTTGGTCACTTCAGTAGAACAAGACACAATAGTGAGTTGTGCATGATGATCTTAGTTAGGAAATATAAGTCCACGATGGTCATGATTTGGAGAGAAATTAGAATGCATCACATTTATGTTTTGATGTTCTTCTAAATAAATTGAATGGTGTTTTTTAATCCCTCAATCAGGTGTCAATGAACTATTCTTGCTTCATTAATTAAAATATCTTCTCATACATCTTAATGAAAAATAATTTCTTGTGATGAGTTTTCATATAAGGAAACATAATATTAGAAATTCAATTTTTTGAATAACTGTGATTAATATAAAATAATTTTAGATCACATTAATTTGGCATAAAATAACCACATGAAACATCAAACATAATAATTAGAACAATAAAATATTATCCTAATTTATAGAAAAATTATATAAAAATAATAAAAAATCGATTTAATATAATATTATTAGTGTCACAAGATATACTATCATAGAATTAATGTGTGGAAAAACTTCATTAGTGTGATATATTTCATGTGTGAAATAAACACAGAATATGTTCTAAATTTTTTTTACACAACTTGTAATTATTCTTTTAGCAAGAATTAATAAAATATAAATTAAAATATTTATTTTATTTATAGTATTTAAAATAATGCCAATTATATTTTTTTATGAAATATTTATCTAATATTACATAGAAATATGTGGTGGTAGTAATATGTTTCTACCACAAACAAACTATTATTGCATGGACAATGATATACTATTTATTTTATCTAACATTAAAGGATAAAGCTATCAGTTCTATGTAAAATAGGAGTTATCATTTCTATGTCAAATGGTTTATGATACTTCCATTTCAATGATGATTTTATATCATCATGTTAAAGAGACAAGATACTATTGGGGAAGGATGGAAGAGCTACCATCGTGGAGAATCAGGATTTATTGTCATGGTTGAGTGGTGATTCTGTTATTGGTAATCTATAATTATTGTACATGGAGTGATGGCCATATCTACTAATTCTAGTTTTTTTCCATAATTTAGGTTGAAAATTGGACCATTACAACCCCCATTGATAAAAGATTGTATTTTGATGAGCTACCATCGTCTTATGTTAGGAGTTGCGACCATCAATATATGGAGAAGAAAATTTGTTATATGCAACCTACCATCACACATATATCCTTCTCCTATTTATATGAGTTCCACAATCTTGTGATATCTTCTACCATTAAAGGATTATTTACCATAGGATAAATTTTCTTTCATGACATCTCATGATACTCCTTTTCTATAAATGGTCAAAATGTATTCATGAAGAATTTTTGTACTAAGATTCGATTAGATGGACCTTTTCATGAACAATTATTTTTAATTGATATGATATATAGCTATCCTAACAATTTTTGAATCAATTTCATGCATACTTTTTTGAATTCGAAAGGATGATAGAGATACATTTTAAAAAATATAATCTTTGGATCAATCCAATAGAATAGATTAATTTGATCATGTGGATGATGTTATATTCATATATTTAAAAACAAATGAACATTGTTTGTGATTCCTCAGTCCCACATTGGATTTGGGGAATTTTTAGGTGTTCTATAATGAAACATTTTTTCTAATGATCATTCCAAGAAACACTAGGGTGGTAACATGGATAAACCTTCACACACACACATTTGCGTCGATGTTTGACCCATTTCCCCCCCTTGTGCACCATTATGCCGACCAAGCATGCACTATTCACACCAAATTTCTATTGTCTACCCTATAAAGGTTCTTGGAATCACCCATTACACCATAGATTATTCCCTCAAGTTGGATCTCCCACAGGGTTGACCCTTGGTTCCCCTAAGTGGATGAAGGGCTGGCCCATGTGGGCTTACCATGGTTGGCCATATTTTTTTATAAAGGCCACTATTGAACAGCATAGAAAAAAATTATATTTAAAAAATTTAATATTATAATAATATAATTTTTTTATAGTTGAAATAATTAACATGTATCAACTACTCAAAATATAATAAAAATATAAAAATTATTCAGTTTTTATATAATTTTAATCTAATTAAATTTCATGAAATAATAATTTATCAAAACACAATTGGAAAAAATCTGAATATACAAGTTAAAACACTAGCTAAATCAACCCCTCATAGAACCCAGTTTGAAAAAAACAACATGAAATCATGGATACAATCAATATTATTGAAAATCATAAAAGTCTCAATCAATAACTTGAAAGGATTACGTGGTTTGATGTGTCAATGATTTTTTATAATTTTAATATGGAAAAGGTAAATCTATCATCCATGATTTATGCAATATAATATAGTGTATGAATAACATGGAAAGACAGGAAACACCCACCATTCTTGATCTAGATGTGTATTTCATTCTAAATTCACTTCAACAATTCATTTAATATCTCATATGAATTCTTTTTAAAGTTAGGGGCAGAAGCCTCATTTTTATTAATAACTCAAAGCATAGACCTCTTTTAATTGGGCAGGGGGAAACCCATTACATAGCCTAAAGGCCCTGTGGGCTTGTAGCCCATTACATAGCCCATAGCCCCAAATTCTAAGGCCAATTCACATTCTGTGAATAGTAACCTGCTGCTACAGTACAGCACAGTATCACCACCGCTACAGTACCCTGCTGCTGCTACAGTGCCCACTGATGAACAGTGCCTCTGTTGCTACAGTACCGCTACAGTACCCTGTGCCCCATGGGTTTTGTACCCCCATTTTCCATGTAGTATTACGGGGTGCTTACCACTAAGCCAAACCCCAACTACCATCTCATATGAATTTAAATTGGAATGAGTTTAAAAAATATATGATCTCATAAATATTATTTATATTCTTGAGAAGGTTATGGGTGGGCTAGGATCAAGTGTTATGATGATGGTGAAAAATTGAAATGGAAAAAATTTAGAAAAAACATTAGAGTTATTTTTAGTATCTTGCACAACCATTTTAGCCAAAGAAATGGAATGATGGTTTTTATTTTCATAATGGGAAAAATTATTATTAAAGGGTGAAATATTTATAATTACTAATAAATAGAAAGAAACTTTATGGAGATCAAATATCAGGTTTTCAGGATATATAATCATATAAATTTATTTTGAAGGAAATATTGTATTATCTATTTATTTAAAAAGTGATATAATTATATAAATGTTCAAATTTGATGAAATATTGCATATTAGAGTTCAAATTATGCATTTTATTGATTGATAAGTGGGTTTCTATAACAAATATTTTAATAAATTAATTAGATAAATCTCTAAAGGATCAAAAGTATGATTTTTTTAATTAACATCTTCTTTTAATGATATGATTTTTTGAAACCCATTGTTGGGAATGATCTAATTGAATATCATTTATAACAAAGAGATACAGTGAAAATGGTGTTTTATACATGATAAAATGGTAATTTCGGTTTATCCAATCCACTTGTTAAAATATGAGGTAATTAATTCTCACACTCGAGTAGTAGAATATTTTAATGAATAGTGTTTTATTTTTATAATTATTCACCAAAGACATAAAATTCCATACAATATTGGACTATAATAGTCTTTCTGTGAAATATTCTAACTACTATTAAATAATTGATTTTAATACCATAAAATATTTGACATTCCTGGGATTAATAATATCAAAGAAAATATATTCTTTGTATCTATTGATTGCATATTTTGACCTAGCGATGTTCTTACAAATAAAAAATGAATTTTACTAGACAAAATAAAAATTGAATGAAATTTCACATTTTAAGGTGGTTTAGTAGGTGATATTAAAATAATCAGAAATAAAATGTTATATTTTTTACTGAGATGATCTCAAGGAAAAAATATCAGATAAAATTTTCATGATTTATTATGGGCATTAATTTAGAATGAGATCAAAATAAAAATTAGGATTTGTTAACATATTAAAATTTTAAAATGTGATGTATGTTGAGGAGTTTAAAAAACTTTTATATGATAATAACATTAGGATAATTAATCTTAATTCGTACCATTATTTTGAAAATATTTTCTTATTTATGTTAGTCACTAAATATTTTAATATGAGGGTTTGATTAGATGGTCAGATAAATATGTTATGAGAATTAAAATTAGATATATTGTGTTTAACAAAACCCTAAATGTGTAGAAAACATATTGCCCCACTGGTGGTCTATCATATATAATATATTATAATGATTATTATAAATGGTTTATTAGTGTTCTTAATAGAGTTTAAGAATATATAATGTATCATGTTATACAATAGGATGTATCTACATTATCATTATTTCATATTGGATGTATATATTGCATGATGTGATATGATAATAAACCTCTAAAAGTATAACATTTGTTTATACCTAATTGATTTTTATCTTGAATATTTATTGGTTATAATTAAATGTTGTGGATAATATTCGTAATATTTGGAATAGAGGTATAGAATATTCTCCTAAGGAACAAAATTTTTTTTTTCATTGGATGAATTTTTATATATACATCTAGAATTTTGTACACTATGTATTCATATAATGGAGTCCATGTTTTATATAAAATTCCTATATATATGGTTGGAATTATACCATATATTATGAAATTAAAACACTAATATATTTTTAAAAAAGTCATAATGTTTGTAGCTAAAAGGGGTAGATGAGTTAATCCTAGATCATGTCATCCGTTAAGGATTAACTGAGATGTGATTTTTCAACTCAAATGACGAGTATGACATATGGGCCATTGATTGATATATATATAGGAAATTAATATATATACATATATAAGGTAATGTGATGTACATACCTACATGGATGAGGGCCATATGATGTGCTCCTCTTATTTGATGAATGTTATGTGATGTATTTTATGACCTGGTTATTTTATGAACAATGAATCGAAAACATTTCAGGGGCTATATGGGAGTGGAATACTGCATTTCCTATGGTCACTCTGTATCTTGGATAATAGGATTACAGTTATTCATAGTCAGGTATGATACGTCTGGTGGGCATATTTATTGAGATACATTTGTTTGATGGAGATCATTCCATATGCTTTTATAGCCTATGTAGCACATGTGCCTTTATAGAGGCCTATAATTTCTTATGTTTATGAATTCGAGGATTTATATATGTTATTGGAATTAAAAATTTCCCTTAGATGATTCTTAGTTGATAACTGAAAGGGAATTGAGTTTTATGATACTCAGATTTCTACTTTCAAATATTTTTTATATATTTATCCAAAAAAGGTTTTTAAAGAATATATAAATGGTATTTCATATGATAAATTACACAGTAAATTTATTGATCTCATTCAAAATGTTTTCTGGAAGATATCAAAAACAATTTTGGATATGGTTTTGCAAGTAACTGTATATGATACCACGTAAGATGAAATGGGATTATGGATATGAGGCATGAGTAAAATATATATATTTAATGAGATATGCCCGAAACCATTACACATTTGATGTGTACATGGATATATCATATGGTATGATATGGCTGTATCATAATGTACCCCATAATTTTTCTTCTAAATTGTACAATATAGACTGTTTTTATTGAATAGTTAATTATATTTTATGATTTTTACTTCACCATATTAATAATGGTTGAAAATTAATGATAATAATTAATATTAAAATATAACAACCATTTAGGATATTATTAAACATTTAACATGATAAAATATTGTTAGAATGAAATAGTAAATTCTTATAATTTTTTTTACTATTTTTTATTTAATCATATTCTTTTATTGTATGAATAAATTTATACAGGCATGGGAGTATCCCTAAGTCCTATATTAAATGTTTTTTCTTTAAGAATGATGTTATATCCTACCCATGCTTTATTTTATTATAATAAATCCATCTCATCCATCTTCATTTTACACTCAAGTTAATATAATACATTGGTTTCATGGAGAATCCCAACTAAACGTTTATTTATTTAAATCATCCCATACATATAACAAAATAGTATAGCCTATGTGACACCCTAGGACAATAAACTTTTTTTATTTTATATTAAATTTAATATTTTTACTATCTTGATTTATTTTAGAACCAAATTTTATCTTATACAGCACAAAATACTAATATTAGCTATAGGTACACCCAACACTAAGATGTCTTGTGTTACACACAATATTGAGTTCCTTCGATAGATTGCATTACATAGAAGACTGTGTTTTACCAAACTACAATATTATATTTAAATTTTTGTTTATTATGATAGCCATCTACTAGAAATTGAAATTAAATATAAAAAAAAGTATTAAATAAACATTTAAATTATTTTCTAGATACATTTATATAATTCATTGGTGTTATAAAGGATTATAGAATCTAATTGAATACAAAGGATAGTTTTTTATAAGATTTTTTTCCCAAATAAATATTTGCATAAAACAATAAATTAATTGATATTATTGAATTATATTAATGATATAAATATATTATATATTTAATAAATTATCAATTACATTTACCCAATAGGATTTTTGGGCCTGCGATAAGAACAAATCCAACTTTATGCATAAAAAGCATTATTTTTCTAAATGTAGTTTTGTTTCCTTTTAATGGTGCACATATTTAAAATATAAATTATGAATATTTCATAAAATATATTTGAAAAATAGAATAATATTTTAAAATTTCAACATGAAAATTATCTTTCCATTAATTTGTTGTATTTTTCTGTGAGGTTTTTTTATATTAATCGTGAAACATACAGAATTTAAAATGAAAACTTTTATCTCATCAAATTATTATATAGGGATAAATTATATTTTGTTTCATTATAAATGTTTAATTAGATAAATTTTAAAACAATTAATACAATTTAGGTCATTTGGGTCAATTTGTTTCTTGAGTTTGGATTTAAAAACATTTCATTCATTGATCAATTTCATGTTAAGAACTCATTTTCTAATTCAATATGTTGGATTAATTTTAAATTAATTTATGCGACATATTTGATTAGAATTTATAAAAATGGATGAAATATTTGTATTAATGATAATATATAATGTATAATAATTTCATCTTAGTTTTATTAGAAAAATAATAGTCAAGGAAATTGAATTTAATTACAGTAATTAAGTGGAAAATGAGATTAAACAATTCTTAAACATTATTCTTGAGTTGCCAAATGACATGAAAACTTGTAAAAACCTATATAATAGTAATATTTAGACCTTATAATACATTTTATATAATTTGTATCTTTATTGGAGGCTCATTGTGAAATGGATAACTCCCAATAGTGTATACTATTTTTATTTATAAGAATGAAACTACTCTTATACTATAAAAGGAAACTTAGCCCATCACTTATTCAGTAATCTAAATCCCTTTATATTAACAAAAATAATACAATATATGCTCATAAAATCATTCCCCAAATACTAAAATCAAATTTTCTTTACATAAATAAAAAAATTTAATACTTTTGGTTTAAATAAACACGATTTACCTGAAGAAGAGGCAGCGTTATTCAACATGCTGTTTTTTTATTTATTTCTCCAACAATTCAATTATTTATATGTAATTGTTATATAATAATCTCTGTATCATAAATATATAAATATTTTTATATTGTGGTCAAAATATACACATTCACACACTTCCATCATTTGGATACACAATCGTCATTCGGGTGTACGGCGGACTACCTCCTCATGAAACGACGTCGTTCATTCTTCAATTACCACCATTCAAGGATAGAAATAATGGAATATTAACTTTTTATATATAATATTTATGATAGTATTAATTTCATTATGCTTATTTATTTTTTATATAAAACTTGTCTCCATACGTTCTATTTTATGGGAATATGATAACATCGTTTGTGGATGTGTGGATTACTCCCTCCTCACAGCGATGTCGTGTGTCATGATTTTCCAGAAATATATTGAGGATGGTATAAAGAAAAATATGTGATTTACAATACATAAATATGATAAATGAATTATATTATACATATATATATCAATTAATTTTCTTAATTTTAATTCAGACATAAAATGGAATCATCATTCTATCATACTTATGACGTACCATCTCCCTAAATGGTGTTTTTAATTTCCTATATCAAAACAATATGGATTACAACAAATACATATTATAAAGACCCGGAAATTTCAAGGAAATTTTTTTCATAATTTTCGTTGGAATTTTAAAAGAATTCAGTTTCTGACGGTGCCTGATTCCGAGGCCCGGTGTGCCCGGAATCATTTTCTAAAGTTTGGCTCGGGTACGTTCAGTGAACGAACGAGCAGGAATTCCTATCTTTTGAACCGGTGCTCAGAATCGAATTCTGAGGGAATCTATGGAACCGTAGTGCCGGTAATTGCTTAGGAACACCATTTCCGGAGTGACGTTTTCACTAGAGAAGATGATAAAAAATGTGAAAGTTTAATTTATAAATTAACTACAATTTTTATTTTTCTTTTACTGGTTTAAGCTTTGGGTGGAAGTTGGGTAACTACCCAACTTCCCAAGGGAGGTTATGAAGGTGGTGGGGCCCATACGAACCCTACCCCTTCACCTTCCCTAACCTTCCATAACTCTTCACATTCTTTAACCCCCCTCAACTCACATTTAATATTTGACAACTTATGTTTAATAAATTATGTTATTAATTAAGTGAGTTAAGTGTGGTTATTTGAATTTTAAACTCTTGAAATTCAAATGTTATGTTATTTTAATAAAATAAGAGGTATGCTTATTTTATTTTGGGGTTGGAACCTTTGTTGCTTGAGAGGTTTGGGGAGGAAATCTAAGGAAAGCTAGAGTTCTTCATCTTCTTTGACGAAGAACACAAAGAACGCGAAGAATGCATTGAACTCCATCGAAGAACGCCAAGTCCTCTGAGACTGACTACGCGACGCCGTTTTCTGTGATGGTTATTCCGCGACATCTTCTTCCGCGACATCTCTTCCCACGACGAATCCTCGTTCGACGAACCTCTGTTCAAGCTCACACGAGGTAGGGGTTTATTTATTTTATTTCGTTTGTGAATTCTACTTTGTCATTCTTTGTGGATATACGACCAAATGTTTTCGATTAACGAGAGGGGGCCGGATCGCACAAACATGGCCGACCCTCCTCCCTTATCCTTGATATTGATTCTAAAGTGTTGGAACGGGAATGGCGAGGTGTCGTCGCACCATGTGGAATGGTGCGGCAAGTGATGTGCGGCGCCGTCGCGCCGTGCCGTGAAGTTAAACCAATTCGCGGCGTCGTCGTGCCGCGTCAGAGAAAATCGAAGACACCATGGCCGGAGCGAGGCCGCGGCGGAGGGGCGCGGCACCCTCGTGTCGTGCCGGACGAACCATAACCGCGGCCGGTTCCGGGCCGCGGCGGAGCAGGGTGACCGGCGGCCGGTTCCGGGCCGCCGGTGTTGGAGCAGGGAGGGGACCGGCCGTCGCCGGTCCTGTGGTGGCAGAAACCGGCCGGCCGGGGTGGGCTGTCTGGACAGGAGGACAGCCGGGGGTTCAAACCCCCGTCCGGCCAACAAAACGGCCCCCATTAAAGGGGGGCTGCGGTAACACAAGGGGGGCAGGCGCCCCCCCTGCCAAACGGCTCGGCCGGTTGGTCGGGTGCCTGGCCAGTGCGCTGGGCGCGCTGTGCCCAGGCTGGGCCGCACCCAGGCCAGGCTGTGCCGTGCCGGCCGGTCCGGGTCGCACCCAAATGGGCCGGACCCGGACCCGGTTCGGTTCGACCCTGGGGGTATCGGGTCGGGTCGGACCGGGCACGAACCCCTTAATACTGAATCTTTTCCGGTCGGATGCCCATTACATGTGCTACGGTCCTCCGATCGATGCACCGTCAGTTGAGATGTGATCCTTGGATCGAGGCGGTCGTTTCGGTATATCGTAATCATGGTTTCGGAATACTTTGAGTTCGGACGGGTTGGTTCGTACACGAAACCAACCGGGCCCTCGGAGCGGAAACGCTCATAACTTCAACTCTGGATGTCTAAATGACGTGCCGTCATCTTTGATGGATTCCTGTAAGTGATAAGGATCTTTTGGCTTACTCCACTCGAGGGTTGGATGCCGTCGGAGTGCGGTCGGGTTGGTTCGCTCAAAAAACCAACCGGGCCCCTAGAACAAAAGGGCCAATAACTCACAGGTCGAGCGTCCGATTGATGCGCCGTCTGTCTCGTTGAATTCCTCTTGATGAGACGGAACTTTTTGCATACTTCACCCGAGTTTTGGTTGCTATTGGATAGTGGATGGGTTGGATTAGACCCGAAATCCAACCGGGCCCTTGGAACAGAAAAGCTGTTATATTTCAGACCAGACGTCCGTTTGACGAACCGTCAGCGGCATTGGTGATCACGTTGAGAAACGATCCCTATGAGTATACCCTATGAGAGTTTGGGGTACAGTTGAGATACAGATGGTTTGGTTCGCACACGAAACCAATAAGGCCCCTGGGATGAAAAGGCTAATAACTCACAGACCGGGCGTCTGATTGACGCGCTGTCTATTGCATTGAGACCCCTATGACGAGGTGGTCCTTTGAGATACTTCTTCGTGGGACTTTGAGATACTTGTTGTATCAACCTGTAGCTCGTGAGGCGGACCCTCCCAGAGACGAGCATGTAGAGTACAGAGACCGTGTAGCCGACTGAGACCTGACGACTGCTTGACCGACTCGACTTGGAGTGAGTCGACTAGCCCAGTGGACAGAGCACTACTTTTTTTGGGTGCAGACCCATGGAGGACGGAGCACTACCTGTGTGACAGTGTAGACCCGTGGTACTCGTCCGGAGAGTACCTCAGTAGGCTACTAGGGGGTGTGCACTACTGTGTTTGGGTGACATACCCCAGCTGGAAGCACTACTGTGTTTGGGTGGCTGACCCGCGGTACTCGACAGGAGGAGTACCTCAGTAGTCTTAGGTTAGTGAGCAGTACCTCGGAGTCGTGACAGGACCACTGTACACTCCAGAGACAGATCTCATCACCAGTTACGGTTTCGATAATGAAAATCCTGGTTTGAGCTGAGACTTTTGACCTTTGTGTTTACCTCATGAATGAGATGGGTCACTTGATAACTTAGGTATATGTATGGGCATATACCTGGGTAGGTTTTATCCGTTGATTTCATGATCTTGGTGTTTTCCTCATGATTGAGATGGGTTACTTGATAACTTAGGTATATGCATGAGCATATACCTAAGAAGAGGTTATCTGTTTAGATCTTCTTTGTGGATATCCTTGTTTGTTTTAGTGAGACCTTGAGGGTCTCGGGGTCCCTACTGAGTATCGTTATACTGCCCCCTACACGGGCTATGCCCGCACCTCGTTGTGTTGGTTGCAGACGACGGGCCGTGCTAACGGAGGCCGAGTATTCGAGGACTGGACGGTACCCGGAGGTGGACTACACGATGAGTCAGTATCTGGAGGTGGACTTCACGGCGAGAAGACATTTGGAGGAGGTTGACGGGCGAGATCATTTAGGAGCTGCGCTTTCTGTACCTACCCTTCAGGTAGGATCCATGGCGGACGATCCAGGAGCTATGCTATCTGTACCTACCCTTCAGGTAGGATCCAAGGAGGATGACCCAGGAGCTGCTTCCTTTCTTCAAGCTGTTTGTCTTTTTCTGTTGTACTATCGTTCAGTTGTAGCTGTACCTTCAGTTGGGTTTGTATTCTGGCACATTCACATTTCAGCACATTCTTTTGTACTTAGTGTTTTACTTCCGCTTGTACTCTGTGGTGTTTTGTTTACTATTATAAAGGAAATGCCTTCCCAGTTATCGGGATTTACACCTTTGGTGCTATTCGCCAGCCCCTGGCCTATGGAAGGCGGGATTGGTGTAGTCACGATATGGGCCCCGAGGACGGGTCGTGACAAATTGGTATCAGAGGAGTCGGTTCTACCGCAGAACATATAACTCTGATATTTTCTTTCTGTGAAGCAATAGTGTTATGAGTACCGGGTGTGGTTTTCAGTTTAGGGAGTCTAGTGTTGGTGCGGGCGGCCGACGTATCCATACACCATGACCCTGAAAACTGATTTCCAACTTTGTGCACGAAAAAACTGATTGCGTGTGTGTTTCCAGATGTTTTTTTAAATGTCAGCCCAAACCAGGTTAGCTCACCAGGTATAATCATTTGACCGTGTCACGTTGTTTCTTCAGGATGCCTTTTCACGGATGACCAGCTAGAGCGAAGTGGGATGTGCGTACTGACAGCCGGCCAAGCGGCAAGGCTTCGGTACAGGGCCCTCTTGTAGTTGAGGCACCAGCGTAGGCACCAGCGGTACTACCATACGTTGGGCCATCGATGCCACCAGCCCTAGCAGTAGCCGATACACGCCACTTGAGTGCGCTGCACGAGTTCCAGTGCCAGAGGCCTCCCAGGTTTCGGGGATAGACAGACCCGCAGGCAGTTGAGGTTTGGCTGGAGGCAGTGGTGAGAGTCTTCAGGCTTGTGGGGACTCCTGCAGACTTCATGGTGATCTTTGCTGCCAGCCTCCTTCAGGAAGCAGCAGGAAGGTGGTGGAGCCACTTGTTCCAGTTTTGCGATGGGATGACCGTTACATGGGATGATTTTGAGACCTTCTTCAGGGTGGAGTTTGTGCCAGTAGCTATACACCCCGAGCATGTTCAGGAGCTACTGCCTTTTCCGCGTGTTTTTCGATCAGTAGCCGAGTCATCTGTGGGCAGTGGACAGATGATGTAGAGGTCCTGGAGGACTAGACCAGCAGTTGGGCGATCACGGGTTTTAGGATCGGTGGTGCGGGGCACCTGGGGTGGGGACAGAGCTAGGCGTGCCAGAAATAGATAGTGTTACTCATGCAGCGGAAAGGGTCACCTGGCACCGGACTGTCTGAATCCTCGTACAGTTGATCTGCAAGCTTTGGAGGAGCCACCGAGGTAGAAGCAGCGGCAGGTTCTTGAGAAACAGCTGAGCAGTGGACAAGGCAGTAGAGCTCCGGGAGCAGGTATACAGGAGCGGAACTAGTGGATACGTCACTTGTACTTCTAGTTCCATGTTACTGTTGTATTCGTTTTTTTGTACTATGAGCAGCAATAATAAAAAGACACTTATCTTTGTTTGCTTTCCTATACTTTTGTTTGGTTGATACTGAGTGGTCCCGGTTAAAACTATTTACTTGACCCTCACTTTCAAGATTTATACTGGAGGAGACCCATTGACCTCACACTGATGCCGATAGTGTGACTCGACCCTTGGAGGCAAGAGTGACAGTTGGATCTCTTAGTAGTTACGTCGAGGCCTTACGACGTCATCCATGGCGTGAATGCGTCATTCATGCCAGGATTGACTGTATTAGGCAATGGGCGTGGTTCATCTAGGGGATGAGACCGAGTTTCTCTTTTCGGAAAAGGAGAAATTTTAGCAGCACCTTCAGATCATCCAGGAGAAGATGAAGACTGCACGGTGCAGTAAGAAACAGGAAACTGGCTCTAGTCTTAGAGACTCAAGCGTGTTAAATGTTTAAAAAAGAGGAAGCTTTAAGGAGAGATGAGTCTGCGGAGCAGCAGACATGGAGGCAGAGCTAGGAGAGCAGCGTGAGGTGGTGTACATCTTAACATGCTACAACCACCTACCTTAGTTATCCCCGCCAGGCTCAGGGAGCTGGAGGGCGGAGGAAGAGTGCGACTACATGCGGTCAAGGAGTGTGACCTAATGGATCTAAAAATGATTCAAGAGACAGTCTGTGTCCACTACTAGATGATGTAGCAGTAGACGTCGATATGAATCATTCCTTGCTTTCACAAATCTTGTTCCAGAACAAGAGTTTCCGGAAGCCGTGGACTTGACCCTCACGTCTGGAGATACCTTGGGAGGAGACTCGATAATCACACATACGCCGACAGTGTGGTCAGACCCTCGAGGCGAGAGTTTCAGTTGGAATTTCTTGGTGGCAGCGTTGAGGCCTTACGGCATTAGTTTGAGTATGGAATGTGCAATAACTGTTCATAGTGAAATTAACGATTTTAGGCAAATTTCGGGATGGGTTTTCCTTGGTCGGTGGAAAGGAAACCCCAAGAAGCACAAGATAAACTCTTTCATAGGAGGGTGCGACCGATCACTCTTGAGTCAGACAACCATACCCTCGTGGCAGCATTAGTTTGTGTTTCAGGTCTAATTGGAATTGGAGACCTCTAGAGTTTGAGGATGACGATCACGTCCTTATACGGGTCTCAACTTGATGAGTTTTACGGAGATGTGGCCATGGCGGAAAGTTATCTCCGAGGTTCAACGGACCTTTCTAGGTCCTCAGATGGGTAGGTGAGGTGGTTTACCGCCTGAACCATCCACCTCAGTTGCACCAGGTGCATGAAGATTTCCAGGTATCTCAACTGAGGAGATACACGCTCGACCCTTCGCATATCATCGACCATGAGGAGCAGGATGATGGCGATGGTTTTACTTCCACGGAGGTTCTAGTAGGGATCGAGAATCGATAGGAGCGGATCCTATGAGGACGGTCGATTCCTCAGGTGTGCTTTCTTTGGCAGTACAGAATCTCCAGGTAAGCACATTGGAGCCGAAGGCTCAGGTGCGTGCTCAATACCGCTTTTGTGACCCTAGTTTGTTTTGAAGCATTACAGGGACGTAAAGCCCTGAGGAGGGAGTAATGTAAAGACCTGTAAATTTCAAGGAAATTTTTTTCTTAATTTTCTTTGGAATTTTGTAAGAATGCAGTTTCTGACAGCGCCTAATTCCGAGGCCCGGTGTGCCCGGAATCATTTTCCAATGTTTGGCTAGGGTACGTTCAGTGAACGAACGAGCGGGAATTCATATCTTTTGAACCGGCGCTCGAAATCGAATTCCGAGGGCACCGATGGAACCGTAGAGCCGGTAATTGCTTAGGAATGCCATTTCCGGAGTGACGTTTTCACGAGAGAAGATGATAAAAATTGTGGAAGTTTAATTTATAAATTAACTACAATTTTTTTTCTTTTAGTGGTTTAAGCTATGGGTGGAAGTTGGGTAACTACCCAACTTCCCAAGGGGGGTTATGAAGGTGGTGGGGCCCACACAAACCCTACCCCTTCACCTTCCCTAACCTTCCAAAACACTTCACATTCTTTAACCCCCCTCAACTCACATTTAATATTTGACAACTTATGTTTAATAACTTATGTTATTAATTAAGCGAGTTAAGTGTGGTTATTTGAATTTTAAACTCTTGAAATTAAAATGTTATGTTATGTTAATAAAATAAGAGGTAATTTTATTTTATTTTGGGGGTGGAACCTTTGTTTCTTGAGAGGTATGGGGAGGAAAGCTAAGGAAAGCTAGAGTTCTTCATCTTCTTCGACGAAGAACACAAAGAACGCGAAGAACACATTGAACTCCCTCGAAGAATGCCGAGTCCTCGGAGACCAACAACACGAAGCCGTTTTCCGCGATGGTTCTTCCGTGGCATCTTCTTCCGCGAGATCTCTTCCCACGACGAATCCTCGTTCAATGAACCTCTGTTCAAGCTCGCACGAGGTAGGGGTTTATTTATTTTATTTCGTTCATGAATTCTACTTTTTTATTCATTGTGGATATACGACCAAATGTTTTCGATTAACGAGAGGGGGCCGGACCGCACAAACATGGGCGACCCTCCTACCTTATCCTTGATATTGATTCAAAAGTTTTGGAACGGGAATGGCGCGGTGTTGTCGCACCGCGCGGAATGGTGCGGCAAGTGATGTGTGGCGCTGTCGCGTCGTGCCGTGAAGTTAAACCAAGTCGCGGCGCCGTCATGACGCATCAGAGAGAACCGAAGACACCGCGGACGGAGCGGGGCCGTGGCGGAGGGGCGCGGCGCCATCGCGCCGTGACGGACGAACCATAACCGCGGCCGGTTCTGGGCCGCAGCGGAGTAGGGTGACCGGTGGCCGGTTCCAGGCCGCCTGTGTCGGAGCAGGGAGGGGACCGACGGTCGCCCGTCCCGTGGTGGCAGAAACCGGCCAGCCGAGGCAGGCCGGCCGGACAGGAGGACAGACGGGGGTTCAAACCCCTGGCCGGCCAACAAAACGGCCCCCATTAAAGGGGGGTCGCGGTTACACCAGGGAGGTAGGGCCCCCCCCCTTGCCAAACGGCTCGGCCGGTTGGTCGGGCGACTGGCCAGCGCGCTGGGCACGCTGTGCCCAGGCCGGGTCGCGCCCAAGCGGGCCGGACCCGAACCCGGTTTGGGTCGACCCTAGGGGTATTGTGCCGGGTCGAACCGGGCACGAACCCCTTAATACCGAATATTTCCGGTTGGATGCCCATAACTTGTGATACGGGCCTCCGATCGATGCACCATTAGTTGCGATGCAATCCTTGGATCGAGACAGGAGTTTCGGTATATCTCACTCAAGGTTTCAGAATACTTTGAGTTCGGCCGGGTTGGTTCATAGACAAAACCAACCGGGCCCTCAGCGCGGAAACGCTCATAACATAAGCTCCAGATGTCTGAATGACGTGCCTTTGACTTTGATGGATTCCTCTAAGTGAGAAGGATATTTTGGCTTACTCTGCTCGAGGTTTGGATGACGTCGGAGTGCGGTCGGGTTGGTTCGCTCACGAAACCAATCGGGCCCATGGAACGAAAAAGCCAATAACTCACAGGTCGGGCGTCCGATTGATGCGCCGTCTGTCTCGTTGAATTCTCTTTATGAGATGGAACTTTTGGCATACTTCGCCCGATTTTTGGTTGTTGTTGGATAGTGGCCGGGTTGGGTTGTACCCGAAATCCAACCGGGCCCTTGGAACGGAAAAGCTGTTATCCTTCAGACCAGACGTCCGTTTGACGAACCGTCAGTGGCGTTGGTGATCACGTTGAGAAAGGGTCCCTATGAGTATACCCTATGATAGTTCGGGGTACAGTTGAGATACAGCCGGTTTGGTTCGCACACGAAACCAACCGGGCTCCTAGGAAGAAAAGGCTAATAACTCACAGACCGGGCGTCCGATTAACGCTCCGTCTGTTGCATTGAGACCCCTATGACGAGGCAGTCCTTTGAGATACTTCTTCGTGGGACTTTGAGATACTTGGATTATCGAACTGTTGCTCGTGGAGTGGACACTCCTAGAGACGAGCATGCGGAGTATAGAGACCGTGTAGCCGACTGAGACCTGATGACTGCATGACCGACTCGACTTGAAGTGAGTCGACTAGCCCAGTGGACGGATCACTACATTGTTTGGGTGCAGACCCATGGCGGACGGAGCACTACCTATGTGACAGTGCAGACCCGCGGTACTCGTCCGGAGAGTACCTCCGCAGGCTACTAGAGGGAGTGCACTACTGTGTTTGGGTGACATACCCCGGCGGGAAGCACTACTGTGTTTGGGTGGCTGACCCGCGGTACTCGACAGGAGAAGTACCTCAGCAGTCTTAGGTTAGTGAGCAGTACCTCGGAGTCGTGACAAGACCACTGTACACTCCAGAGACGAAGCTCTTCAGCAGTTACGGTTTCGATAATGAAAATCCTGGTTTGAGCTGTTACTTTTGACCTTTGTGTTTACCTCTTGAATGAGATGGGTCACTTGATAACTTAGGTATATGTTTGGGCATATACCTGGGTAGGGGTTATCCGTTGATTTCATGATCTTGGTGTTTTCCTCATGATTGAGATGAGTTACTTGATAACTTAGGTATATGCATGAGCATATACCTAAGTAGAGGTTATCTGTTGAGATGTTCTTTGTGGATATCCTTGTTGGTTTTAGTGAGACCTTGAGGGTCTCAGGGTCCCTACTGAGTATCGTTATACTCACCCCTGCACGGGCGAGGACCGAACCTCTTTGTGTTGGTTGCAGACGACTGGTAGTGCTGACAGAGGCCGAGTATTCGAGGACTGGACGGTACCCGGAGGAGGACTACACGATGAGTTAGTATCTGGAGGTGGACTTCACGGCGAGACGACATTTGGAGGAGGTTGACGGGCGAGATAATTTAGGAGCAGCGCTATCTGTACCTACCCTTCAGGTAGGATCCGTGGAGGACGATCCAGGAGTTGCGCTATCTGTACCTACCCTTCAGGTAGGATCCGAGGAGGACGACCCCGGAGCTGCTTCCTTTCTTCCAGCTGTTTGTCTTTTTCTGTTGTACTATTGTTCAGTTGTAGTTTTACCTTCAGTTGGGTTTGTATTCTGGACCATTTACTTTTCAGAACATTCTTTTGTACTTAGTGTTTTACTTCTGCTTGTACTCTGTGGTGTTTTGTCTACTATTATAAAGGCAATGCCTTTCCAGTTATCAGAATTTACACCTTTGGTGCTAGTTGCCAGCCCCTGGCCTATGGAAGGCGGGCTTGGGTTAGTCACGGCACGGGCCCCGAGGACGGGTCGTGACACATATATACAGAATATATATAATTAATAAATCATGTATTAATTAATATAGTTTATTAAATCATTATATATGTAATCATAAAAAAATAACAAGTCAAAACATACTCGAAATATAAGGTAATTAACACCTAATGTGATGAAAATGATGAATGATTATTAATGAATGGGTTATGATATGTTATAAAAGGATTATATATGATATCATACATATTAATATGGTTTTATAATTACATTATACTATTCTTAAAACCATTATAAAGGTTATTCAATATAATTTAACCAAAAGAGAGTGTAATGTAAGGGATTTTCATCTCACTTTTTACATATAGGAGTTAAATGTCATATTCACCACTTATTTATTTTTTGTGGTGTATAAACATGCGCTTTGTAATTTAATGTCATGAATCACTCATTTCTCATGGTATTTTGTGTCTCACTTATAATTATTTCATCCAGAAAAATTCAATTGAAACTCACCAAGTGGTAAAATTTATCTTGGGAATCTCACTTTCTTTTGTGATTATTAACATTCTATAGAAACAATGACATTATTTTTATAATTTTTTATTGGAAAATATATTATTCCTAAATTTAAATATTATTATATGATGGAATTTATTATATCCTAAAACATACCACTTTTTTACATATGGTTTTTTATTTGAAATTTATTAATTCATTATGGAAATTTTGATAAATCAATATCATTTACTAAATAAAGACATCTGTTAATGTAAACTATTTAGGAAATAAATCTATTATTAAATATATGATTAAGTTTAATGAAGTTATTGAAATGTGTTTGGTCCAAGTTAAGGAAATACCCTCAATGAATCTATGGTATTATAAGAAAAAACCTTTTAGTGATAAACCATTTGAGCTTGTTTCCAAGAATAATTAGATGGTTTTCTACATAGAGAAATAAATTATCTTGAGAATAGGTCTTCATGGTAGATTGGTTCATGTTCTAGATGCATTAAATAGAATAATTATGAATTTCATTACTTTTATATATTTTTATAATGAAGATATCCACTAGGATAAAAAATTTAGTGATGCATTTCTTTCTTAGATCTTTGATTAAATTTATTTGTGTTCTATTATTTACCTTATAATATTAATTTTTTATTATTTATTCGTCATATATTCCACTTCACCTAACCCTTACTAAAAAATTTTATATCACAATTTGTTTTTCTTTTCTCATGTTATGAAGAATATATCATTGATTGAGTTTTCAAGGATGTTGTATATTATATTATGTTGTATATTATGTTTCATTTTTCATTTTCCAATGTTAAATGGATACCATGTATATTATATGGATTCAAAAAATTCTAAACATTCTATCCTTAAGGATTATATTTCTTTTAATCATGCTACTGTAATAAATTAATGCACTAGATCTGGCCTTCAAGGGGTTGGGAGTTATTGTTGGTATTAGGGAAATTTTACAGGAAATAATGTAATATAGTTTTAGGTAAACATAGATTAGTTAATATAACCCTAGGTTGGAATATATGGATAATTATTAAATATAATCCAAAAGAAACAGTTTTTATTTTTCTGGTATTATCTAGGTATAAATTATTCAAATAATGTTATTCCATTTTGAGAATTATAAAATGTTCATAATTTTATGATCTAACGTACAATATATCATTATTCAGAAGTAATACATGGAAGGAAGAATTATTTTAATACTTATGGCCAATATAGAGGATTCCCTTTTGAGAAATTTTATATAGTGGTTATTGTAACTGTTAAATTTATGGATATATTATTAATTATTTATCATGTAATGAAAAAAAACTTTTTCTAGATGAAGAAAACGTCTTCCATAATGAGATTCTAGGATGTTGGATCACTTTATACAAAAGAATCCCCCATGATTTAGTATGACTACTGATAAAATGGAATCTGATAAATTGAATACATATTTTGATAATGTATTCATGGTTTTTGTGTGTGGTGAAAATTAAAATGTTACACTTGTAGTTTATTGTATCAATGGTGATGCAGATCAATGGTGGTAATTGATCCATAAAACTAGGGTGGAAGAGTAAATATAACCCATTGAATGTAGATATTTTAAGGATGCATTCATTGACTAATATTTCCTTCATGAAGAACAATCTGAGATAAATATAATGTTCCTTAGATTACAGAAAAAGTAGGAATAAATTGTTTTGGAGTAATAATATAACTTTACATGGTAAGAAAAGTATGATACATATTTCCTATGCAACATGGAATATAAGGATGAAAATTACTTTTAATTGAAAAAAAGTCTCCAAAGGGAATTACAAACCAAAAAAATTATTCATATAATGAAATAGTTTAATGTGCTACCAGAAAAGAAAAATAATTCTCCATGTATAATGGAGTTTAATGCATGTAAAATAAGAGAATAAAAATAGGGAAAATTACAGATAAAAGGAATAAGGGAAATAATGAATTTCCCACATGTGATAAATGTGGAATTAATCACCATGTAAATTCTTGAAGGTATTGGAAGATTGTTATAATTAATTTGAAAATGATCATAAGGAAATGAATTTAAAGGGAAGGATAGAAATATATATTTTTAGTGTTAAAATTGCTATGAGATGGTTCATTATACAAATGAATTCCAAAAGAATTAGGATAATATAACTTAGAAGAAGTTAAGGGATTAAGGTCAAGCTCATTCTATTGACATATCTGAAGTGGAATGATTATTTTCTCCTGTATTGTAAATCTTGAATAATGTATTCAAATTATGTTATTGATGATTTCATTGTTATAATTATTTTAGAATTTATATGTATTTTATAGTGGAACTTTTTCATTGAGGATTCAAAATTGTGTGTAGATCTTTACTTGTAACTAAGAAATGTGGTTCAGTAGTATATTGAAATATTTGGAAAACATATGGTTAAAGGAAATATATGCCTTAGTAATTTTATAATGTCAATGTAATGACATTTTGATAATGATATGACTAATATCAATAATGTAGTTTTGATAATACTAACTACCTTGGATATTATTCAAATGTGCTTCATCATAATATTTTTAAATGGGTTACTATTTATGAGATGGTTTATGTTTATCGTTGGAATTGGTTTTAGAGATTAATGTATAAATTTAGTATTTGATGAAACCTCTGCTATGAAATTATGTAAAAATAAATGAAGTCACTCCCAAAATATTATATATTTTTATGAAATAAGAATGTATCAAGTGTGTATTTTTTTCATATATACATAGAGATTAAAATAATTCCTCATCTCTGGGGAATGGGTCTTGAATAAAAAAATTTCTCCTATTATCATCACTTTTTTATATTAATGAAATTTTTAACTCATCTAATTTATCTAGTTATGGTAAAAAACGTTATCATGAACATGTTCTCTATCAATCTATATTAGAAAATGATTGTATGATTTTTCATTCATGTCCATCTTTTCACAAATGTTATTCTATTTGAAAGACTAGTTTTTTGGTGACCTTCTCATTTCATTTTCCCTATAATAAAGAAGATGTTTTATTAAATCTATTTAACATATTGAGTTTTTTAATAATAGTATTTTCAAATATCAATCACCTAATTATTGATATAAATTTGGAATTACGAGGATGGAATTTATTTAAGGTGGGGAGAAGTAACAACGCAAGATTTGAAAATGTTTTCCTTTTAGAATAAATTTATTTTCACTACTAAATTACATTATATGTAAAAAAATGTAATGATAAAGCTAAAAACAATAATATTACCATTCAACACACACAAAACTATGTTATCTTTTGTTACACATAATGTTGAGTTCCATCGATAGCTTGTGTTTCATACAAGACCGAGTTTTACCAAACTAAAATACACTATTAATATTATTCTTTAATATCATAGTTATAATATATCCATTATAAAAATATTTATGAAAAGGATTCAAAAAATGTGGAAAATATTTATCACATATGTTTATATAATTATTTGGGGTAAGAAATAAATATAGAATCTAGTTTAATATAATGGAAATTTTATTATGAAAACTATTTTATACACCCAAAGGAATTTTATAATGATGAATTATGTTATTTGATATTGGTGAATGATATTAAATAAATATTTATGTTATATATTCAATAAATAATTTTTTACAAACATACAATAGGTTTTATATGAATAAGTTAATAATAAAACTAATTGTATGCATAAAAATCTATATTCTTCTGAAAGTACTTTTCCACCTTTTAATGGAGTAACAATTGTAAATAGAATTTTAAAACATTTACAAAAGAAATTTGAAAAAAAAACCATAATTTTTGAAATTTTAATTTCAAAATTCACTTAGGGTTCATTATTTTTATTTTTATGCGATGTTTCATTTTTGGATGAATGGTGAAAAATATAGAATTTTAATTGAAGATTTATATTTTATCAAAAACTTTTATACTGATAAATTATAATTATAATTTGTTTTAAATATTAATACAATATATTTTACTTATATTAATATTATTTATCTAATTATGATCAATTTTATATTGAATTTTGTTATAAAAACATTTAGATCATTTGACCGTTCTCACATAAATAACCAGCTATCTAATTCTATATGTGGGATTAATTTAAATTAATTTTTTAAATATGTTATTTGAATTTGTAAAAATGGATTACATATTTTAAATAAAAATAATATATATTTTTTATTCAGGTCTAATTAGTTTTTTACCAAATATTTTAGTGAATGAAATTAAAATTAATTACAATGATTAAGGTGAAATTGTTTTACTAAGCGGTTGAACATTAGTCTCAAGTAATAAAACAACCTAGAAAAATGTTCAAAATTTATATTATGGAAATATTTATACAATATACTCCATTTGACTTAATTGTTTTTGTTATTTTTGGCACATTATGTAAGAGATACCTCCTAATTGTGCATACCTTTTTATATTTACAAGAATTCTTCTCCTCCTCCACTATAAAAGGGCACTCACACCCCTCAATTCAAAAAAAATATCAATAAAATTTCCTTGTCTAAAAACTGCCAAAATAAACTCCAATCATACATTACCTAATACTAGATGATTCAATTTGGGTAGAATGAAAAACAATGAACACCTTTGGTATAAACCAAATTGAGTTACCAAAATAAGAGAGAACATTCGCCGATGAACTCCTTTATTTTATTTCTTTCTCCACCACATAAATTACTATTATATATTAATTATATAATAACATTAATGTCCTCAACATAATGGGATTTTTTTTATCATAATCATACTACCTAAACTTTCACACACTTCCATGAAACGGTATACATAAGTGTATAATGGACTAGCACCTCATGAACCGATATCGATCATTCTTCCATTGTCTCCTTTCATGGATAGAAATAAGGATGAATTTATAGTTTCTATATGATATATAAGACATAAATAATGTATTTATTATAATTTAATTATTATATGACACACACCTACATGTGTTCCAATTTGTGAAAATATGATAACATCATTTGTGGACATGTGGAGTACCACCTCTTAAAAGTTGTGTGATATGTTCATGAATTGCATGGATTTTATTAATTGTGGTAAAAATAAATATATTTTATGTATATTACATAAATATTATTTAATAATTATAATATACATATATATATTTACTTTTAGTTTTTTATTATGATAAGAAAATGGAAACAACGTTTATATGTACGTACAACCTACCGTCTACATGAATAGTGTATTTAATTTCCTATATCCAAACATTATGGATTAATATAAATACATATAAAATGAATATATATAATTTGAAATTAGGAATATAATTTTTTATAAGATGAAATCATGATCTATGTAACAGGAACTCAAATAAAATGTCAAATATTACTAAAAAACAAAGTAATTAACACCCATAATGTTGAAATTGATGAAACATTATTAATGGAAATGTTATGATAAGTTATAATAGAGTTTTATATGATATAATAAAAATAATATTTTTATATTATAAAGGTAATAACATTATTAAATCCATTATATGTGAGTTTTAAAATCATTCGACAAGAATGATTTATAAGGTATGGTATTGTTATCACACATTTTTACATCTGTAAGGTAAATTTCATATTTTCCAACTATTTATTTTGTGTGTAGTATATACTAATTTTTTATTAATTTAATATCATTAATAAATCATACCTTAGGTTATTTTATGTATATCTTTGTAATACCTCATAAAAAAGGTTTTGAATATAAAATTATCACGTTGTATAATTTATCTTAGCAATCACAATTTCATTAGTGTTTGTTAAAATTAGCATGAAATAACAACATCATTTTAATCATTTATATTTTAAATTAAATTACTCTTATATATAAATATTCTATAACTATGGATATTATTATTTTTTAAACCTTATTCTATATCTATATACTATTTTTACTTTGAATTTTAGTTTATTAATTGTTGAATTGTGGGAAAACATATATCTTTAATTCAATATGGTTATTTGATAAGGTAAAATATTTATTAATTTAATCTATTATTAGATATATGAGGAATTATATAAAAATATATGACATGGGTTTTTTAATGGTCAATGAAATTCCTTCAATGCATCAGTTTTCTATTGAGTCAAAATTAGTTGGTGACAATCCCTGCGAGTTTGATTCCAAGTAGAATCATATGAGAATATACTCACATACCTAAAATGTCTTTATAATATGTCTTTAAGGTATAATGGTTCATGTTCTGGATACGTTAAGTCTAATAAATAATAATTTTCTCCATTTTGGTTATTATTTTCCATAGGATTTTGACTGTGACTAAATATATGGATGAAAATCATTATTTTATTACTGGTAAAATGGAATGTGTGTTTAGATATTTACCATTCCATATTTATTATTAATTATTTATTCATCATATATTACATTTTAATTAACCATTACTGATAATTTGAACTCATCATTATTTTTTCCCTTTCCCTAGGTTATGATGATGGGATCTATGAATGAGTTTCCAAATATGCATTTTATTAGATTTTATTTTGTATAATGTTTCATTTTCTATTTCCCAATGCGAAATTTGTATCATTTATATTGTATGGTGTTCAGAAAATACAATACATTAAATCCATTAGGATTTCATTCCATGTAATCATGCTAATGTAATATTTTAAGGAAATGTCTTTGGGCTTTTGGTGTCATAGTGTTACAGCCTGATGGTTGTTCCTAGTGATCTTTATCAAGAAAGGATTGTATACAATAGTTTTAGTCATATTAATTTTAAATTAATCATTAATTATTTAAATTATTTATGGGTTTCTTTAAATTAATTTTGAGCTTTAAATTTTTTATATGAATTTATTTCACTTATTAGACCACATGTTCTTCATCCTTTAGAAACCCATTAGTTATTCCCATGAGTGATCTTACTACCCCAGGAAATTCCACCCTACTGAGGATGAATCTATAAACCATAAAAATCTCCCTAATAAGATATACTAGATTTTATCTAACTACAATTACACTAAAATACCCCATGAAGATGTTCATTAACAAATTCCTAACCTCGTCCCCTACTCATATAACAAGCATTTCAACAAGTCCAGAGTATATTTCTCATCTTATGATAAGAGTTGATTTTTTTTGTCTTTATAATGAATATATATCATGTATGGGCTACCCATACTAACAATATTTAGAGCTTCAACTTCAGCTATCATGACAGAAAAAGCACATCCTTGATCCCTTGTCCTTCGCTAAGACTGGTGGTGGTTCCCCTCCACGGCCCTCAAATTTGGACAATTATTCGAAAAGTGCCCATGTTGTCCTCACGTGAAGCACTCGACATTAGCTATGTCCTATAACATCACCCCCTTGTTGTTAGTGTTTGTAAGTTGAGGTTTCACCTCACAATGACAATTCCTCAAAATGTGGCCATCTCTACCACACTTGTAGCACTTCCCACTTCCGAGTAGGTAGTTCCCAAAATTCTTCTTCCCAAATTTATTACATGTGTATTTTTTCCCTTTCTTGCCTCATGTTCTGTGACCGAAGGTCCTCCCTATGCTGGGCTCTATCGATATCTTCATGTCATTGGATATTTGAGACCATTGTGTCTTACCAAACTCCATCTCAACATTCATCACACTCTGCATGATCTCTTCATAGTTATCATAGTCTCGGTTGGCTAGACTCTTCCATAGATGAGGTCTTAATCCACCGAAGAATCTATCAACCTCACCATTTGGATCCATGACAAAGCTATAGTATATCATGAAATTTGGGTGATGTTCATCTCATAGATTCCGACGGATTTGTTTTCTTTATGCTTCAGCTCGAGAAACCCCTTCTCCATTTTTGTTCTCATGGAATGAGGGAAATATGTAATGAAAAATATCCATCTGAAATCTTCCCATTCCATATCTTAAACCTCCAATAATTTTTTTATGATTTTGATCAGTTCCCACCACTGATCTGCTTCTCCTTCCAAGAGATAGACAACGAGGGTGACCTTCTGTTTCTCTAAACAGCGGAGCGCAGAAATGATATTCTCGATAGAACTGATCCATTGCTCAGCAATCAATGGGTCAGTCGATCCATTGAATGTTGGTGTTCATTGACACATAAAGGACTCAACATAATTTTTTTCCCTTAGCGATGATATCGGTCCCTCACCTTGATTCAAGATTTTTCCCATAGCTTGAGTCAGTTGGTTCATCATTCTCATGAATGTTTCCATTCCGACTTCCATCGGAGGGCCGTCAGTGCATGGTACATTGTGGTCACAATTTGCATGATTCCTCTTATTACCCAAAATTTTCTAAAAGAAAAAAAATATTAGTGTGAAACTTATTTCATTTAAGAATATTTTAACTATAATGGATTCTATGTCTTAAAACTTCATACTTAAACAATTAAATTTCACTATAATTCCTTCATAATGATTCATAAAATTCTTGCGATTAACCAAACATATCCCCTGTGAGTGTCGTAACCAATAGCGCAGTAAGGCTCATTGCCATGTACCAGTTCCCGTTTGAGTCTAGCTCAAAGCTGTGTTTTCAGGTTTTACCCCTATGTACATCTGTGCCAGATCCACCTCTACCTGCTCATTTCCAGACAGGGATTTATTTTCTTTATAAACCACTTAATCGTTAATCACCAAAATAACAGGATGTTTTCCTATATTTAAACTTTCCTATAGGGTTCTTCATAAAGTTTTCATATCCAAATTTCCATTAATAACTAAACTATCCTTTGATACCAACTATGAAATCCTGCCTTTTTTATACATAACATTTCATTTCATTTTACATGCAGAGGATCTTTAAAGTCTAGTGTTTTGGAAATAAGGTATAATAAAACTTGAATACAACATAAAACATTCTTCTAATCAACTTTTGAGGCTTCATCATCTTATCATCCTAAGTAAAATTACTGCATCTCATATCCTGGACACATACATCAAAGGAATGGGTGAGTAGAAGGCCCAGTAAGGGTAAACAAGGGAATCCGTGTACTTGTGATATCAATAAGAAATTGAATAAAAACATTAAAACATGAAATGGAATTATAGTAATATCATAAAGAAAAGAACATGGAACATAAATCAAATATGTGTCTTCAACATTTAATTTAGACATTCATGAACCTATCACCATGGTCCATCCCCAAGGTGTCATAAAAATTACCAAGGTTATTCACCAAGGTATGTTGAAACTTGTCATCTCTAGAGATTAATTCATTACACAATGCATTGGAGAACTATTAGGATAACCCTTAATATGTATTTACATTCATGTTATCCACATAGATCATAATAAAATATTTCATAAATAACCCAAATAGAATCAAAGAATTGGGTTTCAAAAAATAACATTTAAAAAGATCTATAAAATAAGATCATTATGTCATTTATAACCCATGGAATGGGAGTGAGGGTTATATTTTTTTAAATTATAGAATAAAATATATAATATTTATATATTAATGAACACCCATAGAAACTAAATTGGTATCGATGTTCACATAAATAAAACAATAGAGTTTCTTGAGAGAAAGAGATAGAAATTTTGAGACAGACATTCTGCAGCATAACAGCTACATAACATGGTTTTAGAAAACATTTAAAAGAGAGGGGACATGGGTCACCCACTCATAAATAATTCATAATAATGTATTATTACTTAATAAGATAATGGTATGGATATTTGAATGACATACCACATGAAAAGGAAACATGAATGAAAAGAGAAGATGTGATTTCTTTTACGAGAAATTCGACAGCCAAACGGCGTAACATAAAAATTCAGAAAACAAATTGATGAGAGTAGAAAGGGTCTCTCAACAATTAGACATCATATGGACAGAAATTAGAACATATAAAAACATACCCTTAACATAATGAGATGGAAATTTGAATACACAACACAAATGATGTCTTCACTTAAAGCAGGAGGGTGAAATGATCCCTTACCTTGAAGAGTAACTTCGAAAGCATGAAGGTCGGGACCATGGGAGGCTTGAGGGAACCTTGGGAGGACTTCTTGGGAGGTAAACAGACCATAAAATCATTTGTGAGGATTTGGAAATGAAATTAATGAGGGAAATTCTTGGTATGTATAGGAGAAGTGAGGGAACAAAACATTAATTTCCATGGGACACCTCATCGGTTGTATTGGAAAAACAATGGGCTTGCCCATGGTATTTTCCCATTGTATGGGGAGCATAGGAAACCTAATGCCTTATATTACTATTCATAAGTAGACCAGAATGATTACATAATTATTACATCCTTAATTATGTCATTAAATACCCGAAACTAAAAACAGTATTTTAACTATTCACTAAAAATTCAATTTTTTCAAAAAAATCCCCAAAATAACCTTAACCTAATAACGATTCTCTGAATTCAAAAATGAACTCCATTTTCTAAAAATAATTCTCTACAAATTTTTTATTTAATTTTTAATAAAAAACACTATTCACTCGAAAAAACTAATAATTGACTAATAATTTCTGAAATAGTTATTTAACTATTTTATTAAATCACAATACTCAATCAATGTTCCTAAATTATATGAATACTTTCTTAACTGTGGTTACTTAATACTTTTTATCACATTATAAATAAAAGGCATAAAAAATTATACATAATTTACTATTCAACCAAAAATAATTTGATCTTATTAGACTATAAATTTCTTACGGAACATCACTTTAGAAGACCATTTTTTGAAAATCATTAAAAATTATTAATTATTTAAGGTTTACATAAATATTTTCAAATATCATTTTTTTCAAACATCAATAATATAAATCCTATATTTATTAGGACATTTGAAAATTTACAAACCTCACCATAAGAAGAAATCACAACATTCTTTATCTCAAAGGATTACACAAGGCAGTTATGGTCTTGTTACATAGCCCCTTATAACACCAGCATAGGACTGAAGTGTAAGGTGTGCTATGGTGATAGAATATTTGGGCAGCTCGCCCAACATTTCCCAAGTGGTGATTTCTATCAGTTTGAACTTCTTACATTGGCGATTTTGTTCCATCTTCACACGATGAATTTCAGCTTGGGTTTGGTCCAGAGCAAAGCCCAGTGGTGCAACCTCCTTTCCAAGTTCCTTCAGATGGGCTTTGATCATCCTGAGACTACTAGATGGGGACATCAAATCTTCTTTCTATATTAATAATGATACCATGTATTTATAGAAAATAATTATAACATTTAGTTACCAACTTTCATATTGACCAATGGTCATATAATAGTCAAAAACCCTATAGTATCATTTTAATTATACTCATTTTATTAAATGAAATAGTTTTGTTGAGTATAAAATAAAACAACATACAAAATTACGAAATAAAAATTATTAAAAAGTTATGGTCGTTACATAATATCATAAGGCCATTTTGGGGAGAAGTTGTTAAGGTTTCATGCCACCTCATGAACAGATCATTGTCTATCCTACTGAATTTTAAGATTCCCCATAAGAAATGGTCTGGTAAACATCCTGCACTCTCTCATTTATGAGCATTTGGATGATTTGAAATTGCACTAGTATCCAAGGAGATCAGAAAGAAGATATATGGGAGATTTACTCCATACATCTTCATTAGCAATGTAAATGAGGAGTTTGTAGACAGGCTTTGGGACCTGAAAGAGAAAAAGTTGATCTGATGAAGATATATTTTATTCCCAGTTAATGAGACTATCATAAAAATTCATAATCCTAGAATGTCTTGAATGGAATGTGTGGAGAAATCAATTCACAATCCTACACATGTACCAACACCACCTGCCAATGAAGATGTGACAGTTTACGGAGACTCATTAGAAGGGGAAAAGGAGGTAATAGAAGATGATATTGAGAAAATGAGACTAAATCCAATCAATAAGTAGTTAAAAAACCATAATAGGAGCTAAGTGATTTTTTGCCTCTTGAACCTAGAATTTCACAGTTTCGATGATCATCATATAGAAGTATTCCATCAAAACATAATTAGAGTTAGAGTAACTATTACTGAATGATGAGGGGGATCCAGATGGTAACCAGGAAGCAGTGTATCATCCTGAAAAACTCATTTTGATGCATCAAATGGTTGTTGAGATGGAGTCATTGACAAAGAACAAAGAATACAATTTTGTTGAAATAACCAAAAGTAAGAAGGAACATAATAAAAAATTGTTTCTCAGGATGAAGAAGTATTAAGAAAAAATGGAGGTAAATAAAAAATTTCAATTAGTTGTCAATGGATTCCATTAGAAGAATGGAGTTGACTTTGACGATATTGTTTGACATGCGGTGAAGATTGGTTAAATCCGAGTCATTTTCAGATTGGTTACTAGCTTCGATGTGGTCTATGAATAGATGGACATGAATACATATTTTCTTCATGGTGAACACATTAAAGAGATCTATATGAATTATCCTGAAGTTTTTATAGTTTCTTGACATGAAAACTTCATTTTCAAATTACGGAAGAAATTCTATATATTGAAGCTAGCTGTCAAAAAGTGGTACAAGAGGTTTGATTCATTAGCAACGAGTCATGGATTTAAGTAAAAATTTGAGGACAAATGTGTTTAAATCAAAATATTTTAGGATGGTAACTTTTTTGGTCATCTACATTATTTTGATAACTTGTTGATAATTGGAAAGTATGCAGCAAAAATTAGCTAGTTGAATATGTAGTTATCCAAGTCCTTTGATATGAATGACTTGGGTGTAGATCTATAGATTTTTTTTCATGCAGATCATTTGTGATAGAAATAAGAGGTTGTTATGGCTATCTCAGGAGAAGTATTTCAAACATGTTTTAAAATGTTTCAACATTTAAAAATATAATCCAATGAGCATTCCTCTTCCCGGTATTCAAATTTGAGAAAGTGTTCATGCATGTCATCCATGAATGATGTTGAGGGAGTGGAGATTACACTATACTCTTCAAAAATTGGATTCTTTATGTATTTTATGATAATTATGAGGCCAGACATTTCTCATGTAATTGAGATTGTGTGACGATTTCTGTTCAATCCCATGAAACAGCACTGGGATGTAATGCAGTGGATTATTATGTATCTTAACAGTACATCAATGTTATGTTTGTAATATGGGAGAGATATACCTATCATTGAGGGTTATATAGATATATATATGGTCCTAGATCCAAATAGAAGTATTTATACAATATGATAAATCTATAATTTTGTTGGAGGATTAGTATCATAGAATTCAAGGTAGTAGATGTGTGTCTCTTTATCTATAATAGAATAAGAGTACATTGATGATTTGGAAGGTGGAAGTAAGATGTTGTGGCTAAATAATTTTATCTAGGATCTCATATTCACATAGTAGAAGTGTATAATTAATTATTATATTCAATTTTATTTGGACATGAGCATGATTTCCATGTACCATTCACAGATGAATCCCATCAACATTACCTATCATTGGACACATGAAGTGATGGATCAACTATTACACTGGCATGTGAAGATCCACATAAAGGAAAAATCAGTTGATATATTAAAAAATGTTGTTGATGGGAATAATACATACCTTATCATATGCTCTAACATATTTCTAGTTTTATGAGAGAGTTGATGGAAATTTGTAGCATCTTCCCACCATTTCTATCAAATGTGGTTTGTTCACCAACTCCACCTAATAACATGACAGGTGGAAGCCATGGGAGAAGTCCATGGTATGTGGAATCCATGGGTGATTTCCTTGGTAGGTGGTGGGTTGGTGGGTATTTTTTCGAACATTACACATCCTACAACGCCTATACATGGAATCCTTGGGGAGCATTATTCATCATCAATCTGAGCCTAGAAGAGCTTCTTGCATCCAGTAAAGAGATCCTTCAGAGTTCCACATAAGAGATAGAGTAGTATAGATATTATCTTTTTAATATTTTTTCATTGTGATATAAATCCCATTTTCATACCAATTTAATTCTTCCATTATCTCTCATTGTGATCAACCAATCAGAATAGAGCTTTGTTGGATGATTCAGAGTGACAACGTATGTGATAGAAGGATAGTGAATAAGTCATTTATTTTTTATGTGACAAAGAGAAGTCAGATCATTCTGGATTGGATATTGATTAAAAGATAATAATTATTGATAGAGGAAGTTAGATACAATAGTCTAAGTGGATTGATGGTATAAAATTTAATAAGTTCTTTTGCAGAGTTTTTGTAACTTCTGATGTGGATGAATATCAATGGAGTTCAATATATCACAATCATGTCTGTCTAAGCTATCGTATAGATTAATTGTGTAGATTTAAATGGTGATTTATTTATAAGATTCAATTTTTATTATCATCAAATATAATCTCAATATAAATTAATGAATATTAAAAATCCGATCAAATATCGATGTATACATTCTCGGTCCCTTCCAATTCCTCTTGTCCCTTCCATTTAGTGATTGAAACTTTGTCGAATGGTGTGTTTTTTTCATGGAGTTTAGAATTTTAAATAAATTTTGTGAGGATATCATGGTCAGCTCTGATTTTTTAAACTTCATAATTATCGATCGTGATTAGTGAGCATAATGGGAATGTGATTATCTTTCTATTCAGTGATAATTGAGCACTTTTCCAAGCTCTTAATGCATAGAGAATAAAATGAATATTATAATTATTGTTCACAAATATTTTAACTAAATAAAATTCATTAATTGATATTTTAATTAGTGTATTGAGATATTTTTTATATTAAATTTATTCTAGAGATGAAGAATGTTCAACCCCAAAGATATATTAGAATTTTACCCCTTTATCTATTTTTTTTACTTTTATCTTTTTATTACCAACTGTTTCCACACAGTATTTCTATTCTTATTCTCTTTATGTTGTACTTGTTCCAATATTTTATTTTGTTTTTATTATTCATTAATATACTCCATTTATAGAAAAATAATTTCCCTTAATAACAATTAAAAATATAAATGTAGAAAAAAGTCATGACAAAATAACTCCTAAATGGTGTCCTTATTGGGAGACAACCTAGGTTTTTTCTATACTACATTGCATTGGTTTTAAAATTTTATGATAGATTAATGTGATATAAAAAACCTTGTTACTACATGACATAATCAACATATCATAAATGGATGAGATTACATTTTTTCCTCTCAACTCTTGAGTCAAAATCATCTTAAAATTCATAGATATATCTCCTCATTGAACCTTGTAGAATGTAAGCGATGCAGTATACCGACTAAAATAAATGTTTTAAATTCACCAAGTATAATGTAATAAATATAAACATAAACGTTCAATAACTTCTAAATCTATATCTACCATAAAACTTTCCCCATGTTATGGTAACTTTCCATATCTTGTGGTTTCTAGAAAAGGGAGTCATATTGAATTCACATAATAATTCTTTTTATAAACTGCGAGAAACATATATTCATACAAAAATTAGTACTTGATATGGTAAATTTTCTTTTATTTCAGCAAGAACATCCCCATATGAAGTAATTAAATGGATGATAATGATAAACAATTGTATTTATTTTAAATTGATTATGAAAAATTAAATGATTTATTTGAATGTATCATTTCATATTGGTTCTCTAGAAGTAATTTTAATGTATGTTCATACTCTGGAATATATATGCATAAAAATTAGAAGAAGAAAAGATAAAAGTGATACTATTAGAATCTAACACTACAATAATGTTAGATAATCTTTATATATTCTTAAAGTATCATGTCATCATAAATAATGAAGAGTTTAGTTAATGTTGCAAATGGTTGGAGTTAAATTCACTATTTTATTGAAATAAACTTATATAAATCTTGAAATTGATTGGAATAATCTTCAAGGAAGAAGGTTTATTGTGAATAGAAGCTGATCCCACTAACTAAAGAATCAAAAAAATAGTTTAAGGGAATTATCCATTTCCATTATATGATATGTTGAGTTGGGTGAAAATTTTATTAAGTTGTGTGCCCAAATTTCCATGATAATATTTTTATAAAGACATCATTATTTAAAAAAAATATTTCCAAACATGATAGAGGATGAGTACAAAACAAAATAAAAAATATTATTTAATATTTTTAATATTATATATTAATTTATGAAAACTATTTTAAAGGTTTTATGTAAAATCCCATGAAAAATTCAATTTTATAAGGGTGTCGTAGTTGACATATTTTCATGTTTTTTGATTTGGGATTTATACAACACATTTACAACATTTAATGATTAATATATTTATTATAATTAGACAATAATGATTATAATTTATCAATCATGTCAGATTTTAAAAAAATATTTTTTATTTGAAAATTGAATAAATAGTAACGATAATATCCATAGTTTTTTTAATGAAACGAAAGAATATATTCGATAGAATACATGAGATTCCACATCATGATTAAATGAATAATTAAATATAATTATTTAAATGCTTCTATTATAACATATTCATCTGAATTATGGGAATGATTATTTATAATTGAATTATCAAAATTAGGGTTACATATATTTCAATAATGATTCATTGGTCACCAAATTAAATGGAAAATTAAATAAAAAACCAATTGAATATAAAGTTTGTGTATTTATAAAAAAACTATTTAAATTCTTATAATTTTGGTAGGGGGATTCAATAAAGGGGAGATCAACGTTGAGGAGTTTATAAATTCAAGGTACCAACTAGATTCAAAGTTTGAAAAGGTTATCATGGAGGTATCAGCCACTCAGGTTTCCTATTTATCCTGGAAATTGTTTAGGAATGTTGATTTTGGGAATCTCAAGTTACTCTATAATGACATTGTGTAAGTTGGTGGTTTTGGTTGGTGTGAGAGGAATGCTAGTATGAACTATGTTTGCGTTAGGTTCTACATTCCGTTTAGATTTGATGTGATGTTTACTGCTACACAACCATTACTCTACATGGATCCATTCCAGATAGGAATCAAATAATGATGTCTTCATCTATGAAAGAGATTTTTATTTGAATGACGATAGCGTAGGCTTCGACATCAGTTACATGCCCTTGAACTTCTACACGGGACAGGTAGCTAAAGGGACATGATTTAGGGAAGGATTTTCATCATGGTTCATTGGCAGGGGAAGAGAATATCATATTGTTTGTTCTGGTTTATTTTATATTATTTATGTTATGTGGTTGTATAATGGGCATCATTGTTTCTCACTCTTCCCATAAATGTGTTTTGATAATAAAAATGATATTTTTTATTATGTTGATAAAATAATAAAATCACACATTTTGGATTAAATTAATAAAATATAAATTCATTTTAATTTTTAAATTTCATTTTCTATGTTTTCTATACATTCAATAATGACAATACAATTTTTGGGAGAAAATGAAAATATTCCTAAAAAATACAGTTCTTCCACCTTTTGAGAGAGAATCCTTTTTAAATCTATTTTTTTCAATTTTATATGTTTTGTTTGAAAAAATAAATATATTCTTTATAAGTAAGAAATAAAAATTTTCTTTGATTGAATTGTAATTTTTCTGATAAAATTAATATTTTAATGAATAATGAAGAATACTACAATTTAATTCAAAATAACCTTTATTCTAATTTATTTATATTGATATATTATCATTTCATATGGTTTTAAAGTATAATTTGATGATGTTTTTATCAGTTAATACAATTTATTTTATTGTATGCAATTTCAATTAAAATTAAATATATTGATATATACTAGATTTTATCCAACTACAATTTCACTAAAATACCATATGAAGATGTTCATTACCAAACTACAAACCTCGTCCCCAACTCATATAAAAAACATTTCAACAATATCAGAGAATATCTCTCATCTACTGATAAGATTGGTAGTTTTTTTCTTGATAATGAATATATATCATGTATGGGCTAGATGTACTAACAACATTTGGAGCATGAACTTCAGCTGTCGTGATAGAAAAAGCACAGCCTTGATCCCTTGGCCTTTGTTGAGACTGATTGTGGTTGCCCTCCACGGCCCTCAGATTTGGACAGTGATTGGAAAAGTTCCCACATTGTCCACACATGAAGCACTAGACATCAGGTAGGGCATGCACCATCTTCCCCTTGTTGTTAGTGTTTTTTTATGTTGAGGTTTCATCTCACCATGACAATTACTCACAATGTGGCCATCTCAACCACACTTGTACCACTTCCCACTCCCGAGAAAGAAGTTCCCTAAATACTTCTTCCCACATTTATTACATGTGGAATGTTTCACTTGCTTTCCTCCTCTTCCATGATCAAAGGTCCTCCCTATGATGGGTTCCACCGATATCTTCTTGTCATTGGATTTATGAGACCAGTATGTCTTACCAAAGTCCTTCTCAACTTTCATCGCACTAAGAGAGATCTCTTCATAGCTATTATAGTCTCGGTTGGCTAGATTCTTCCACAGATGAGGTCTCACCCCATCGAAAAATCTATCAACCCTACCATATGGATTCATGAAAAAGCTACAGTATATTGTGAAAGTCGGGTGATGTTCATATCATAGATTTCAACAGATTCGTTTTCTTTCGGCTTCAGCTCAAAAAACTTATTCTCCATTTTTATTCTCATGGAATGAGGGAAACATGTAGTGAAAAATATCCCTCTGAAATCTTCCCAATCCATAGCTTCAACCTCCAATCTTGGCTTCTTGTTTTTTATCAGTTCCAACCACTGATTTTATTCTCCTTCCAAGCGATAGACAGCCAGGGTGAACTTCTGTTGCTCGGAACAACGGAGCATAGAAAAGATATTCTCGATGAATCTGATCCATTGCTCAGCAATAAATAGGTCATTCGATCAACCAAAGGTTGGTGTTCATTGACGAATAGAGGATTCAATAGAATTTTGTTCCCTTCACGGTGATATCGGTCTCTCACATTGATTCAAGTTATTTCTCATAACGTGAGTCAGTTGGTTCAACATTCGAATGAATGTTTCCATTCCGGCTTCCATCGGAGGGTCATCAGTGCATGGTCCATTGCGGTCACCATTTGCACGGTTCCTCCCGCTGCCCACCGTTTTCTAAAAGAAAAAAAATATTAGTGAGAAATTATTTCATTTATGAATCATTTAACTATAAATAATTCTATGTCTTAAAACTTCATGCTTAAATAATTAAATTTCTCTATAATTCCTTCATAATGATTCATAAAAAGCTTACGATTAACCAAACATATCCCCTGGGAGAGTCATAACCATTAGTGAAGCAAGACCCGTTTTCGTGTACTAGTTCCCATTTGAGTCTAGCACAAAGCAGTGTTTTTGGGTTTTACCCCTATTTACATCTGTGCAGGAGCCACCTCTACCTGCTCATATCCAGACAGGGATGTATTTTCTTGATAAACCACTTTCTCAATAGTCACCAAAATATCATGAATTTTTCCTATATTTAAACTTTTCTATAGGGTTCTTCCTAAAGTTTTGATATCCTAATTTCCATTAATAAAAAAACAATCCTTTGATACCAACTATGGCATACATCTTTTTTAATACATAACATTTCATTACATTTTACATATAGAGGATCGTTAATGTCTAGTGTTTTGGAAATCAGGAACAATAAAACATGAATACAACATAAAACATTCTTTTAATCCACTGTTAAGGATTCTTTATAATATCATCATAAGTAAAATTACTACATCTCATATCCTAGAGACATACATCAAAGGAAATGGTGAGAAAAAGGCCTAGTAAGGATAAATAAGGGAATCAATGTACTTGTGATATCAATAAGAACATGAATAAAAATATAATGACATGCAATGGAAGTATAGTAATATCATAAAGAAAAGAACATGGAACATAACTTTAATATGTGGCGTCAACATTTCATTTATACATTCATGAGAATATCATCAAGGTCCATCCCCACGGTGTAATAAAAATTACAATGGTTATTCACCAAGGTATCGTGAAAATTTTCATCTTTAGAAGTTAATTCATTAACCAATGCATTGAAGTGCTATCAGGGCACACCCTTAATAAGAAATTAAATTCATATGATCCATATAGATCATAACAAAAAATTTCATAAATAACCCAAATAGAATCAAAGAAATGGGTTACATGTCTAAAAATAACTTTTAAAAAATCATGAAAATAAGATCATTATGTCATTTATAAACCATGGAAAGGGATTGAGGGTTATATGTTTGTCAATTCCAGAATAAAATATAACATATTTATATATTTATGAACACCCATAGAAACGAAATACGTCAGGGCATACACATAAATAAAATAAGGGAATTTCTTGAGAGAAAGATATAGAAATTTTGAGACGAATATTCTGTAGCATAACAGATATATAAAATCGTTTTAGAAAACATTTAAAAGATAGGGGAAAAGTTTCAACCACTAAAAAATAATTCACAATAAAGTATGGGTAAAGAATAAGATAATGGTATTGATATTTTAATGACATATTACATGAAAAGGAAACATGAATTAAAAGGGAAGACCCTATTTCTTTTACGAGGAATTCGACAGCCAAATGACGTAACATAAAAATTCAGAAAACAAATTGATGAGGGAAGATAAGTTCTCCAAACAATTAGACATCAAATGGACATAAATTATAACATATAAGAACATAACCTCAACCTAATGAGATGGAAATTAGAAGACACAACATAAAGGATGTCATTACTTAGAAGAGGAGGGTGAAATGATCCCTTACTTTGAAGAGTAGCTTTGAAAGATTGATGGTCGGGACCTTGGGAGGATTGAGGGAACCTTGGGAGGACTTCTTGGGAGGTAGAAAGACCAGAACATTGTTGGGTAGGATTTGGAATTGAAATAAATCAGGGAAAGGGTTGGTATTTATAAAACAAGTGAGGGAACAAAACATTAATTTCCAAGGGATACCTCAACAGTGGTATTGGAAGAACCATGCGCTTTCCCATGGTATTTTCCCATTTTATTAGACACTTAGGAAACCTCATACCTTATCTTACTATTGCTATGTCAACCAGAATTATTACATAATTATTACATCCTTAATTATTTTACCATTTTCCCATTATATTTGTTTAATTTTTTGGTATCTTTCTAATATAAATCATATTGAAAGGAATCATGAAAAATATTGCATTTAATTTTGAAACTAGCTTATCCTATAAATTTTTATATTGATAGATTATCCTTTCACATTGTTTTAATTTAAAATTATATTATTATTTTATCATTTAATCCAATTTAGTTATTTGAATGAAATTACAAGTTATTGTTAAATAAAACAATCTAGGTGAACATATTAACGTTTTATTTAAAAAAAATTCTTGATCTGTATTTGGGATTATAAATAATTTTAATTTAAAAACTTCTATTAGATAAAATTTAAAAAATATGAATACATGTTTTTAATAATTAAGAAATTTTTATTCCAATAAGATCAAATTATTTTTTTTGAATAGTAAATTTAGTATTTTATTTACCACCGTTAATGTTAAAAAATGTAATTAAAGGTTAAATTAATATTATATAGTTATAAAATTTCCCTATCATCTAAAATAATATAATTGGATGAGTTATTATAGACCATTACCAAACATGGGCCAAAATTGTTACATTTTGGAGCAACATGGGTGTGATTGGGACTTTTATAACATTTAATTTAAATTAGAAGAAAATATGACCTAAATATGTACATTCTTACAAAAATATTTTTACTATTTTTTTATTTAATTGAAAGGTTAGACTATGAATATTCCATTGAAATATAAAAAAATTTCCTACAACCTGGTAATTTATTTATAATTTTTAGAAATTAAATAATTAAATTTCATTATGACATAAAGATGATGTAGTAATAGGTTTATTAAAAACATGAATCAAATAAATTATTTTAATAATATTAAAATAAATATAAATTAAATATTTGATGCCATCTTGGAATTTTCAGGATGAATATTACATGTTAGTATTGATATAAAGTAATCAAGTTGTAATGATATTTTTAAAAAAAATTATGTAATGAATAGTGTCAAAATTGACAAAGATAATATTTTAAAAAAAATATTTAATAAAATGATATTAAATTACCATAAATATTGGATTTGGCCCAAAAGTTGAGGTAACATTACAAATGTCATTAATGACTCATTCATAAGATTATTTCCAAGAGATGGTAATTATTTTATCCTTATAAGTGTAAATTACATGATAATATGGTACGAGTAAAAATGGTTTAAAAAAATGTTATGTATTGAAAAAATATTAAATAAAAAATTTTCATTGGATGATTATATTTTGACCCATACTCATCATATATTCTAAATAAATGTGTTTAGAACCATTTGGAAATGAAATTGAATCAATATTAAATTAATACATTAATAATTCCAACGGAGCCCCTACCCTCTCCTAAAAAAAGTGACCTATTTCCCTATATTATTCACACATCAAAAACCATTTTATGTAGATACCAAGTTTTTCATTCTTATGACATTGGAATAATTCTACATATATTTCAACAGCCAGGTGCTGAGACAACATGTCATTAAAAGACCTGATGTACCCAAAATAAATTATATAAAAATATAAAGTGTTTTCACACTGTGCATGTTGAGGAAGCATGATATCTCACAAACAGAAGCTTGGATCAGAAATATGGGTCCAAATTTGAGTCTACAGTATGCCTTTTACCATAGGTGGGTTATAACATTTTCATGCACATGATTCCTGTGTCAACCGCTTTTGAGGTCATTTTCATAAATAAATTTTTTAAATTTATTATTTTATTTTGGATATCAGATCAAATAAATTATTGATGGATATTTTGATTGGAAATTTGATAGCACAGTTGAGTTCGTAGCGCAGTGTTCTACTTGGGAGTGACCTCATGTGATAGGGTCTGGGAGGTTCAGATCCTGTGACTACTGATAGTTTCCTATAAATAGGAGCTTAAATAAATGTATAGGGGTTGGATAATTTCCTCTCAAGCATAGGTGAAGAACCAACCTCCCTTCTGATGGCGATTCAACATTCTTTCATTGATGGATCACAATGAAACAGTAGGAGCTGGTAGATCAGAGCCCAACTAACAGAATGGAAGAACCAAAAATTAATAATGGATTTATATTTCATATTTTCTAGTTATTTATTGCTAATTTTGTTTTAATTTTATTCTATAGAAAAAATTCAATACTTTAAAACCATTTATTGATTGCCAAAATAACAATGACCATTGTTTTATTGAATTTTTTATTTCTAGTTCTTCGCTTCCTTCGTCCGTTATCTTTTTGATCCATCGAATCATCAACAAAATGTGAAGTGAGGCATATTTCTGTGAAGCTCTCAAACCAAGGAGTCCTAATCTATACTCGTATTCGAGTTTCATGAATAAGAGGATGTGAAGTGGTTATCAGATGATCCTCCAACTTTTTTTCATGATGAAAAGTTGATGATTCTTCATGAGGATACCGTCGTAGTGTCGATCGGGTCCCAAGAAACTAAAATATGATCTTGGATTCTTTTTCCAGCAAAAGAAGTGGTCTCAATGGTCTGTGGAAGATTTTGACTGGTGCAGTGGTATGGCTCTGATGGTACGAGATGGAAGTTGGTGCACCTAGGAGGTGGTAGACAACCCAAGTGCGAGGTGCCGAGGCAGAGAAGGCTGAGAAGATTGCAGACCATCGGTGACGGGGATCCGACAAGCTAAGCGGTAAGGATGGGAGGCTAGGATGGCGGTGTCAGGTGCATAGGTGGCGGTGTTGTCCAGCAGTCTGAGTGATAGTGACAACGACCATAGGGACCCCTAACTAGGTGAAAATAATATTATTATTTTTATAATTATTAATAATAATCTTTAAATCTCCATAACTCCCACTTGGGGAGATTAATTAACTCTAAATAAATGGTGGTCTGATTCCATTTGTTGTACTATTATTTCAAGACTGTTTTAGAGTTATTTCCCCATCCTATGACCAAGGACCACAAAAAGATTGTCAAATAATTGGATTAACACTTTAATTAAATCATTATCCCATAATAACTCCTTCATGAGACGTCTGATTGGTGAACCATTCTGCCAAGAACTGTCCTCGGGGACCGTGTCGTGTCTAACCCAAACCCGCCTTCCATAGGCCAGGGGCTGGTGACTAGCACAAAAGGTGTAATTCCAAATAACTGGGAAGTCATTGCCTTTATAAAAGTAAACAAAACACCATAGAGTACAAGAGGAAATAACAAACTAAGTACAAAAGGAAGTGATTAAAAGTAAATGGTCCAGAATACAAACCCAATCGAAAGTACAGCTAAAACCGAACAAAAGTACAATAGAAAAAGACTAACAGCTGGAAGAATGGAAGCAGCTCTTGGGTCATCCTCCTCAGATCCTACGTGAAGGGTAGGTACAGATAGCGCAGCTCCTGGATCGTCCACCACGGATCCTACCTGAAGAGTAGGTACAGATATCCTCCACAACGCTCTCGCCCGTTAATCTCCTCCGAGTGTCGTCTCGTTGTAAAGTCCACCTCCGGATACTGACTCGTCGTGAGGTCCACCTCCGGGTACCGTCCAGTCCTCGAACAATCAGCCTCTGTCAACGCTGCCTGAAGTCTGCAACCAACACAACGAGGTGCAGGCATAACACATGCAAGTGTGAGTATAGGATACTCAGTAGGGACCCCGAGACCCTCAAGGTCTCACTAAATCCAATAAGTATAACCACAAAGTAGGATCTCAACAGATAACCCTTACATAGGTATAAGCCCATACATATACCTAATTTATCAACTAACCCATCTCAATCATGAGGAAACCCAAAGGTTATGAAATCAACGGATAACCACTATATAGATATATTCCCATACATATACCTAAGTTATCAAGTGACCCATCCAAATCATGAGGTAAAAACAATGGTCAAAGACTCAGCTCAAACCAGGATTTTCATTATCGAAACCGTAACTGCTGAAGAGCCCCGTCTCTAGAGTGTACAGTGATCCTGTCACAACTCCGAGTTACTTCTCACTAACCTAAGACTGCTGAGGTACTCCTCCTGTCGAGTATCACGGGTCAGCCACCCAAACACAGTAGTGCTTCCCGCCGGGGTCTGCCACCCAAACACAGTAGTCCATCTCCCCTAATAGGCTTCAGAGGTACTCTCCGGACGAGTACCGCGGGTCTGCACCCAAACACTGTAGTGCTCCGTCCTCCATGGGTCTTCACCCAAACAAAGTAGTGCTCCGTCCACTGGGATAGTCGACGCACACCAAGTCGAGTCGGTCAAGCAGTTGTCAGGTCTCAGCCCGCTATACGGTCTCTGTAATCCATACGCTCGTCTCTGGGAGGGTCCGCTCCACGAGCTACAGGTCGATACTCCAAGTATCTCAAAGTCACAGAAAGAATTATCTCAAAATACCGCCTCTTAATAGGGGTCTCAACGCAACAGACGGCGCGTCAATCAGACGCCCGGTCTGTGAGTTATTAGCCTTCTCGTCCCTGGGACCCGGTTGGTTTCGTGTACGAACCAACCCGGCCATATCTCAACTATACCCCAAAATCTCAAAGGGTATACTCATAGAGACCATTACTCAATGTGATCACCAATTACACTGACGGTTCGTCAAATGGACGTTCGGTCTGAAAGATATCAGCTTTTCAATTCCAGGGGCCCGGTTGGATTTTGGGTACAATCTAACCCGACCACTTTCCAACTGCAACCAAAACTCAGGAGAAGTATGCCAAAAGTTCTGTCTCATCAAGAGGAATCCAACAAAGTCGACGGAACGTCAATCGGACGTCCGACGCTCAGGATATAAGCATTTCCGCTCCGAGGGACCAGTTGGTTTCGTATCCGAACCAACTCGGTTGTACTCAATGTTCTCCGAAACCTTGAGTGTAGCCTGGGCGCGGCCCGGCCCGACCCGGCGCGCTGGCGGTCCGCTGACCAGCTCGGTTACACTGAGCTGGGTGGTCAAAGGGGGGGCGTGCTGCCCCCCTGTCACATTAAACGCGCCCCCCACGTATGTGACGCTGTTGTCCGGTCAGCCGGGGGTTATGACCCCGACATCTCCCCTATCTGGCCGGCCCGCTCCGTCCAGCCGGCTGCGGCACCACGGGACCAGCGCAGACCGGTCCCCCTGCTCCGACGCCGGTGGCCAGAAACTGACCGTCGTTCCCTGCTCTTCCACGACCTTGATCTGTCTGGCGCGGCGCGACGACGCCGTGCCCCTCCGCCGCGGCCCCGCTCTGGTCGCGGTGCCTTCGGGGTTCTCTGGCGCGGCGCGACAGCGCTGCGCACCCTTGTCGTATGATCCCGCACGGTGTCGTTGCACCGCGCCACTTTCCGTCGAACCGCAACAACAGAACATACAAGGGAGGAGGGTCGGTCGTGTTTGTGCAGTTCGGCCCCCTCCCGTTAATCGATATCAAGAGGTCCAATTGAAATGAGGAACGACGACGGAATAATTCATGAATAACAACAACAATGAAAATACCCTACCTCGAGATGTGTTCATTGATGTCGGAAGGTGACGTTGTCGTTTGCGAATTTCCCACGGCGGCGTCTCCTCCCTTGAAGGAGATCCATGGAGCGTTATTCGTCGAAGTTCATGGGAGCTCCATCATCGCTGGAGTGTACCCGAAGATGTGACATTCCCCTCTTATCACAAAGAGAAGTATAGATTACATGTTCTCGTTCTTAGTCGGAGGGTTGGAGAACAAAGCTTCTCTTATTTCTTCAGAGGTTCCCCCACCATATTATTTTCCAAACAAATATTGCATTAGCCTTCTCCCATTTAATGAAAAGCCACCCTTTTCAAATTAAACCAAGAATCAACTCATTAATTATGTGAGTAGGCTAGATTTAATGGAGTAGAGGAAGGTGGAGAGGCTACTTAATGGAAGAAGAGTTACACAAGATAAATATGAGCTATCTTATTAAAAGAAGGGGAAATTAATGGGGGAGTTAGAGGAGGTTTAAGGAATGTGAAGGGGTGGGGTTCGTGTGGGCCCCACATCACCTTTAATCTTCTCATGGGTAGTTAACTAAAAGTGGGTCCCACCCCTAACTCCCTTACTTAGGTTATAACCACTTAAGAGAGGGATAAAGTGCTGTGACACAACACTTAATCCACTCAACAAGAAAAGAAAATATAATTGTAAACAAATATATTTTTATCCCCCACTTTTTTTTAAAAAACTCCTCTCGAGAAAACACAACTCTAGAAAGGGTCTTCTTAAGTAATTATCCACGCTGCGGTTTTATTGGTGCCCTCAGATTTCAATTCCGAGCACCGGTTCAAAAGTTATAAAAACTCGCTCGGTCATTCACTGAACGTACCTGAGCTAAACTTCGGAAAATGATTTCGGGCACACCGGGCCTCGGAATCAGGCGCCGTAAGAAACAGCGTTCATGTAAAATTCCAATGAAATTAAGAAAAAGAAATTTCTTGAAATTTCCAGGTCATTACATTACTCCCACCTCAGATCTTTACATCCCTGTAAAGCTATAACACAAACTAGGGAAACAAAAGTGGTACTGATCACGCATCTGAGCCTCCTGCTCCCATGTTCCCACCTGGAGGTTCCCATGCGGCCAACGAAAATGCACAAGAGGAATCGACCATCCTCATTGGACCGCTCCTGTCGATACTCAACCTCTATTAATACCCCGCAAAAGTCACTCCATCGCCAATTTCCATATCCCCATGGTCGATGATATGTGTCGGGTCAAGCACGTATCTCCGCAGTTGAGATACGTGGAAGTCGTCGTGCACCTCGTGAAACTGAGGTTGATGGGTCAAACGGTAAGACACCTTGCCTACCCTGCTGAGGACCTGAAAAATGACCACTGAACCTTGGAGATTACTTTCCGCCTTGTCCTCATCTTCTTAAACCTCGTCGAGGTGTGACCCTTATAAGGTCGTGATTGTCATCCTCGAACTCTAGAGGTCTCCCTTTCCTGATTAGAATTGAAACTCAAAAATCTTGTTTCCATGAGGGTAATTTTGGTCGACTCAAGAGTGATCGGATACACCCTCCTATGCATGAGTTTATCTTGTACTGGCTGGGGTTTCCTTTTTTCCAACCAAGGAAAACCCGTCCCAATGTTGTAGGTAAACCACAACCTCTTTGCCTAATACAGTCAATCAGTGTATTAAATGTGGATCAAATACATACCCGGACCAACAATGTAAGGCCTCGACGCTGCCACCAAGAGATTCCAACCAAAACTCTTGCCTTGAGGGTTAGACCACACTATCGGCATAAGTGTGATTATTGAGTCTCCTCCCAGGTATCTCCAGAAGTGAGGGTCAAGTCTACGGTTTTAACCGGAAACTCTAGGTATGGGACAAGATTCGTGGAAGGAAGGAATGATTCGTATCAACGTCTGTTACTACGACAGATATTAGTGGACACATACTGTCTCTCAAATCATTCTTAGAGCCATTGGGTCACACTCCTTGAATGCATGAAGCTACTCTCTTCCCCTACCCTCTAGCCCCCTGAGCCTGGAGGGAATAACAAGGCGGGTGGTTGTAACATGTTGAAATGTACACCACCTCATTCTTCTCTTCTAACTCTTCCTCCACGTCTACTGCTCTGCAGATTCACCTATCCTTATAACTCCTTCTTCTTGAAATATTTAACATGCCCAAGTCCCTGATAGTTGTGCCAGTTTCCTGTTTCCTACTGCATTGTGCAGTCTTCATACACTCTTGAATGATCTGCACCTTCCCCGTCGTAACTCGTACCATCTCTAGTCGGTAGTAAGTTTTCCAATGTGGCAATTTGGTCCACGAACATCCATATATTCCTACGATCTCTAAGAGCCTATAAGATTTCACCTTTTTCGAAAAGGTAAACTCAGCCTCATCCCCTGGATGAACCACGTCCATTGCCTAATACAGTCAATCCTGACATGAATGATGCATTCATGCCATTGATGACGTCGTAAGGCCTCGACGTTACTACCAATATATCCAACCGTCACTCTCGCCTCTAAGGGTCGAGTCACGCTATCAGCATCAGCGTGAGGTCTCTGGGTCTCCTCCAGTAGGAATCTCGAAAGTGAGGGTCAAGTCAACAATTTTAACCGGGACCTCTCAGTATCAACCAAACCAAGTGGATAGGAAGTAAACATCACGAAGATAAGTGTATTTTATTATTGCAGCTCATAGTAAAAAGACACAAATGAAACAAAAACATGTAACTAGAACTACCAAGAACAAAATGAATCCACTAGTTCCGCTCCTGTCCACCTAAATCTGGAGCTCATCTGCCTGTAGCTGTGCTCTAGAAAACTCTCAGGCACCTCCTCAAGCCAGTCCTCAGCCGCTTGTGAGTCAGGTTTGCCTCGGAACTTGAGGGTATCTAATGTTGGAACACGTGTAATGCAGTAAGCCTACATGGGTCACCTACCTGTACAACCTGTTGTAACTGCTGACCAACAGGTAGTGATGTATAGCTGACACACTACCCGAAGGCACTACCTCAGGCATCAGTCCACTTACTGAAACCTCATCTCTATGCGGATCATCCTAATGGTCACTCACTGGAAAACACTAGAATCCATGTCCACCGTACACTCTATTGATGTCTCATCTAGGCGGAAAACTCTAGAAATCGCCTCCATCCAGTCCTCTGCTGTCTAGGAATCTACCTCGCCTCGTAACCTCAGAGGCCTCTACTGCTGGAACTCGTGCAATGCACTCTGTCGGCGTGCACCGTCTACTAGTATGGAAAGTGGCATCTACTTCCCAACAGGTGGTGGTGCTGTTGGTACACCACCTGAGGGTTCCAACATAGTAAAAATGGCCCCGTACCAGAGCCTCGTCGCTCGGTGGTCCGTCATCGTGTACTATCTCAGAACTCCAACTGACTGTCTTTGTGGAGACATCCTGAACAGATGCGACACGGTCAACGATTTATACCCGGCGAGCTGACCTGGTTTGAGCTGACATTAAAACTTTGGAAACACACACACAATCAGTGTTTTCGTTTACAAAGTCGGAAATCAGTAGTCAGGGTCCTGGTGTACGAATACATCGGCCGCCACACCAACACTAGAATCCCTAAAATAAAGACCACACTTGGTACCCTTAACACTATTACTTAAAATAGAAAAAGATCAGAGTCCTTATTTCTGCGGTAGAACCGAAATCCTCTTATACCAATTTGACACGACCCATCCTTCGGGCCAGTGTTGTGACTACCCCAAGCTCGTCATCCAGAGGCCAGGGGCTGGGGACTAGCACCAAAGGCGTAATTCTAGATAACTGGGAAGGCATTTCATTTATAAAAGTAAACAATACACCACAGAGTACTAGCGGAAATAACACACTAAGTACAAAAGGAAGTGCTGAAAAGTAAATGGTCCAGAATACAAACCCAATCGAAAGTACCGCTACAACTGAACAAAAGTAAAACAGAAAAGGACTAACAGCTGGAATAATGGATGCAGCTACTGGGTCATCCTCCTCGGATCCTACCTGAAGGGTAGGTACAGATAGCGTATCTCCTGGATCGTCCACCACAGATCCTACCTGAAGGGTAGGTATAGATAGCCTCCGCAACGCTCGCACCCGTCAATCTCCTCTGTGTGTCGTATCATCATAAATTCCACCTCTGGATACTGACTCATCGTGAGGTCCACCTCCGGGTACTATCCAGTCCTTGAATAATCGGCCTCTGTCAACGCTGCCCGACGTATGCAACCAGCACAACGAAGTGCGGGCATAGCCCGTGCAGTGGTGAGTATACGATACTCAGTAGGGACCCTGAGATCCTCAAGGTCTCACTAAATCTAACAAGGATAACCACAAAGTAGGATATCAACAGATAACCCTTACTTAGGTACAATCCCATACTTATACCTAAGTTATCAAATAACTCCTCTCAATCATGTGGAAACACAAAGGTTATGAAATCAATGGATAACCACAACTTAGATATATTCCCATACATATACCTAAGTTATCAAGTGACCCATCTTAATCAGTAGGTAAACAGAATGGTCATAGACTCAGATCAAACCAGGATTTTCATTATCAAAACCATAACTGCTGAAGAGCCTCGTCTCTGGAGTGTATAGTGATTCTATCACAACTCCGAGGTACTGCTCACTAACCTAAGACTACTGAGGTACTCCTCCTGTAGAGTACCTCGGGTCAGCCACCCAAACACAGTAGTGCTTCCTGCTGTGGTCTGCCACCCAAAAACAGTAGTGCATCCCCCCTAATAGCATGTAGAGGTACTCTCTAGGCGAGTACCATGAGTCTGCACCGAAACACTGTAGTGCTCCGTCCGCCATGGGTCTGCACCCAAACAAAGTAGTGCTCTATCCACTGGGCTAGTCGACCCACTCCAAGTCGAGTCGGTCAAGCAGTCGTTAGGTCTCAGCCGGCTACACGGTCTCCGTACTCCGTACGATCGTCTCCGGGAGGGTCCGCTCCATGATCTACAGGTTGATACTCCAAGTATCTCAATGCCACACGAAGAAGTATCTCAATGTTCCACCTCGTCATAGGGGTCTCAACACAATAGACAGTGCGTCAATCAGACGCCCAGTCTGTGAGTTATTAGCCTTTTCGTCCCAGGGGCCCGGTTGGTTTCGTGTACAAACCAACCCGGCCGTATCTCAAATATACCCTGAACTCTCATAGGGTATACTCATAGGGGCCGTTTCTCAACGTGATCACCAACGCCGCTGACAGTTCGTCAAATGGACGTTCGGTCTGAAAGATATCAGCTTTTCCGTTCCAGGGGCCCGGTTGGATTTCGGGTACAAATAACCTGGCCCCATTCCAACTGAAACCAAAACCCAGGAGTATTATTCCAAAAGTTCTGTCTCATCAAGAGGAATCCATCAAAGTCGACGGAACGTCAATCTGACGTCCGGAGCTCAAGATATAAGTGTTTCCGCTCCGAGGGCCCGGTTGGTTTCATATCCAAAGCAACCCGTCTGTACACAAAGTTCTCAGAAACCTTGAGTGTAATAATCCGAAATGACCGTCTCGATCCATGTATCGCATCGCAGCTGACGGTGCGTCGATCGAAGGTCTGTAGCCCAAGATATTGGAAAAAGACCGTAAGAGGTCCACGAAGTGGGGGTTTCGGGCCCGAACCGACCCAGCCCAAGACCCCCTGGGTGGGCCCGATCCGGGTCGACCCAACCCAGGTCCGGGTCCAGCCCGCTTGGGCCCATCCCGACCCAGCTGGCGCGGTCCAGCCTGGCCCGGCGCGCTGGCGGTCCGCTGGCCAGCTCGGTTACACCGAGGTGGGCAATCAAAGGTGGGGGGGTGCTGCCCCCCTGTCTCAATAAACGCGGTCCCCACGTGGGGGCTGCTACTGGCCGGTCAGCCGGGGGATATGACTCTCGGCTTCTCCCCTCTCTGGCTGGCCCACTCCGGCCGGCCGGCTGCTGCACCACAGGACCGACGCGGGCCGGTCCCCTGCTCCGACGCCGGCGGCCAGAAACCGGTCGTCGTTCCCTGATCCGCCGCGCCCCTCCACCGCAGCCCCGCTCCAGCCGTGGTTCCTTCAGGGTTCTCCGGCGCGGCGCGATGGCGCCGCACACTATTTCCATATAATCTTGCGTGGTGCCGTTGCCCCGCGCCCCTTTCCTTCGAACCGTAACAACACAACATAAAAGGGAGGAGGGTCGGCCGTGTTTGTGTGGTCTGGCCCCCTCCCATTAATCAATAGAAAGCAGTCTAATTGAAATGAGGAACGACGACAGAAGAATTCACGAATAAAAACAACAATAAAAATCCCCTACCTCGAGATGTGTTCATTGACGTCAGAAGGTGACATTGTCGTTTGCGAATTTCCCACGGTAGTGTCTCCTCCTTTGATGGAGATCCAGGGAGCATTATTCTTCGAAGGTCATGGAAGCCCCATCATCGCCGGAGTGTACCCGAAGATGTTATGTTCCCCTCTTATCACGATGAGAACAATATATGATGCATTATTTTTCTTCGTCGAAGGGTTGGAGAACGAATCTTCTCTTAATTCTTCAGAGGTTCTCCCACCATATTATTTTCCAAACAAATATTGCATTACCCTTCTCACATTTAAAGACAAGCCACCCTTTTCAAATTAAACCAAGAATAAACTCATTAATTATGTGAGTAGGCTAGAATTAATGAAGGATAGGAAGGTGGAGAGGCTACTTAATGGAAGAAGAGTTACACAAGTTAAAGAGGAGTTATCTTATTAAAATAAGGGGAAATTATTGGGGATGTCAGAGGAGGTTTAAGGAATGTGAAGGGGTGGGGTTCATGTGGGACCCACCTCACCTTTAATCCTCTCATGGGTAGATAACTACAAGTGGGTCCCACCCCTAAATCCCTTACTTAGGTTATAACCACTTAAGAGAGGGATAAAGTGTTGTGACACAACACTTAATCCACTCAGCAAGAAAAGAAAATATAATTGTAAACAATTATATTTTTATCCCTCACTTTTTTTTAAACAACTCCTCCCGAGAAAACGCAAATCCGGAAAAGGTCTTCTTAAGAAATTACCGGTGCTGCGGTTTTATCGGTTCCCTCAGATTTCAATTATGAGCACCGGTTCAAAAGTTATAAAAACCCACTCGTTCGTTCACTGAATGTAGCCGAGCTGAACATAGGAAAATGATTCCGGGCACACCGGGCCTCGGAATTAGGCACTGTCAGAAATAGAGTACATGTAAAATTCCAAAGAAATTAAGAAAAAAAATTTCCTTGAAATTTCCGGGTCTTTACACATTGGTGGTATCATGACCATTTCATTGAGTAGGAACCTGTGATGGGGTTTTGGAATTGAATTCCATGTTCCAATCTCGGTGTCCTAAATAATCATATTTAAATAATAATAATAATATTATTATTTTTTATGAAACTTTTATCGCTCGTATCTATTCTATCCGATGTCTAGTTGATTCACAGTCTGAGGCAATTTCCCCCTTGTCTTGAGGTAGACATTTCAAGACTAGTTTCAGGTGTTTAGACTAATTTTGGGGTGTGGGCCCCATGGGGACAAATTTTGGTGTTTGCAGATAAATGAATCTTTTACACAACATGTATTTTTATGACAAATCAACAACCAATATTGTGTGTTTTTCTGAGGGGACCAAAATAGAGCAATCTGTTTGTTGTGTTTCAGGATTTTGGAATGGGTCCTACGATGCAGTGTTCATGCACAATGTTGTGGAAGGAAATTTCATCACCAGGAGTCCGATTATAGAAAATCAATAGTCAATAATGTGTGTTTTTTTCACAAGGAATGTGAAAGTGTGATCCATTTGATTATTCAGGGGAATTTAAAGAGGCATTTCTATAGAATTATATTTTATACCTTCATCTCAACCAATGAATATCATGTGATCATCAGCCTTTTGGAACAGATTTTCCATGTATTTTAGGAGTACACTGGAACACCTAAGGGTATCATATTTATAGAATAGTACCCGAGTATGGATGGGTACAAGTCCAGGTGATGAGGTATTTCTACATGTTGTGTGGGACTCACATGCTCTGTGCAACACACTAGGAATCTTCTACCTCTTGTATATCCTTCTTTTGGACTCTGATTTTGTTCATGTCAGTAACCTATTTGAGTTTGTTCCTCTGTAGAATGTGATGGTTCCCTCCATAATGGATTTCAAGATACAATGAGATATGTTCCAAATGTGACACCTATTTAGGCGACATCAGATGATAATAGTGATCCAGCACTAACATGTCAGTTTTTTTAGAGGAAACATCCAGCCGGGATGGCCAATGTTGTTCCCCGATAAATTTTTAGTAGAATCCCCATACCAGGTAGGGAGTGATACCTTGATGAACTAGAGTAGAATCCCCCATTTTCATGGCTGTTGGGACTATACGGCTACCAGGAGAGTGTAATCCCCCTTACACACCAAGGTGCGGGTCCTCTTTGAAAATAAGAGTGGAATACCCCATTAGCATGAGCATGTGTCCTCTATCATCTAATTCGAAGTGCAATCCTTTTAAGGAACTAGGGTGAGAGTGCACAATAAAAAATACTATAGTCCCCTAGATGCATCATAGGGTGGGTCCTCTATAGTGACTATTAGAGTGGAATCCCCATAACACACTATCGTGTAGGTTCTCTACATTGGGAATACTCTTTCAATTATGCAGGATTAGTTATGAGATATTCTTGGTGCATGTTTTGACTAATGAGTAAGAGGGGAATTTATTTTGAACCGAGGAATTTACTAGTGTCTCAACATAAAACTATGTATGTGAGATAGATCCACCCCTAGAGGATTGTATGATGGTGTGGTTATTGAGATGCTTTGACCTTCAATTTAGGGTAGATGTGAGGGATGTTGGGAATCATTGGTGGTTTCATTGAGAACTGTTGGAGACACATTTCATGGGATGAGTTGTGGGATAGAGATCCCCTAACTCTGTTTCATTTCATCTTTATTGACTGAACATGTATATGTATCCAATTTCAATACCCACTCCATGGGTTTGGGTTACTCTCCTTCCATGTGAGGAGAAGATTCATGGTTTATTCCATGTGCATTCTATATATAGCTTCTCATGGTTGGTTGATTATACTCTTCTACTGTAGGTGTTAAATACATGATGAGAATTTCATCCAATCACCATTTTTAGATCCTTCTATTTTTGATGAATTTACATAACTCTCTTAATGGGTTGAGTTTCATTCCTTTTAATGTATGTTTTTCAATCTAATACTCCCCTCTTAAGTACATAATTTTATACTCTCATTAGACTTTAGGGAATCCCAATCAGTATTTTTATACTCACCCCTGATTGGTATTTTCCTACACTTTGTGTTACCGTGCAAATGATGGACAAGTTGATCATGACATTTGAGGATATTGGGGACACGTGTTGCTTGGACTGCATGCGATGGTTGCGGCTTGGGATCTAGGAGTGGGGATTCGCATCAATTTTACTTTTCCACGTGTTTTCAGTTTGTGTCACTTTTCTAGTTAGGTGTGTAATTTTCCACTTTTCCATTAATTTAATTTTTTGAACATGTACTATTAATATGTCAATACATTCTTGTGGTTTTTTTAAAGTAGTGTCGTATTTTGTTTTCCATATACTCTAAAAAATATCATTATGTTGGTTGGGTGCGTGTGTACATGTATTTTAGAAAAGTCTTCCATAGGTTTTTATGCCATCTGCGCTTCTCTCCAGACTATGGACTATGCTGGTTGGCATAATGTATTTGTAGCTCGAGCCCCGTTATGGGTTGGGTTGTGATAAAGTGGTATCAGAGCTAGTTCTACCATGGGGTCATTGTTCATATGTTTAAAAAATGTCATGGTTTTCTTTAGGGAAACAATGTCAATGTGTATCAAGAGTGGCTCTCAGTCTAGGGTGTCCAGTGATGGTGCAATGGCCGAAATTTCCATTCAACAGAACCCTGATCTCCTACATCTCGACATGGAATACTGATACATTTGTTATATGGAACATCTCTACATGCATCATATAGGTTTGATTCATTGACTATAATTATTTATTCGGATCCCATTTATGGTTGATATATATATATATATATATATATATTCTCATTTGACCGTGGTACACTAGGATACATTTCAGGATACCTCTATGATGATAGCCATTTAGGATACTAGATCTAGTTCATAATGATGACCATATGAGAGACAAGTTGTATCTTCAAGATACATCATATGATCCACCTTCGTCCAGGTGGATAGGTAGCAACACTTCCCCCTATGGAATAATAGTTAGTCCCAGTAGAGTAGGTTGAGGACGTGCGGGGTCTGAGTGCACTCTTCGAGTTCCAGCATCAGAGACTGATGAGGTTTCATGGTGACCCATATTCTCTGATAGTAGTGGTTACTCTAGATTTTATGGTTCACCTCTCTTTGATTTTTTGGACACTGATAGATTAGATGGTGGAATTGAAAACCATCCTTTTCCACGAATCAGCATAGTTTTGTTGGAGTATCAGTTTATCAGATGCCCTATGAGTCGGTACTCTCATGGGATGACCTCCAAGAAGTAGTTTTGTGCAGAGTTCTACCTTTCCTACATACACTAGCTTTGGTTTCTAGAGAACTGGGATATTCATTAGCTAGGGTTAATGGTGGGAGAGTATGCCACTTGGTAGACAGATCTTACCTGATACTCTTTGGGCATGATCCACGATGGAAATAATCATGCAAGGAGGTTCGACAAGGGACTCCAAATATAGATATATTCTAGCATCGTACCATTGTGCATTCCAAAATTTTACGAGTTTCTAGATTGAGCACTACTGACAGAGAGTTTTCACTCATCAGTGTGCCAGTAGTCATGTTTTAGTAGTGTGTATGATAGAGCTAAGATGTTTCCCTAGTTAGAAGATATTACATAACTTGGTCTCGACATAGGATATCTATCCATGATTGGAATTATACACATGGTCAAGGATATCATAGAGCATCGGGGCAGCCTGGGGAGGCTCGGTGTTATGCTTGTGAGGGGTGAGGTCACATAGAGTGAGGCTTCCCGACTAGACATGTTGAGCTTCACAGACAGTAGGATGGTGCACCACCACGTTAGAGATAGTTGCATGATTGGGTATCTCGCATGTGAGGATAGGGTGGTACCGATGGAGTTGGTGCTTGAAGAGGATAAAAATAAAATTGTGGTTGGTCGATGACATTATGAAGTCCTTCCACCACCACTGAGCGGCCCAGGGCAGGCTTGGGGTGCTAGAAACATGGGACACATCCAGCTAAATGTTTATTATTTCAGTGATCCAACATCACACGAGAGGTTAAGTGGTACAATCTATGTCTTTTCTACCTTTTTTTACTAGAAAATTTTATACAATATGTGAGTTACACTTTTCTTCATGCTTCAAGATTGATGTTTCACCGGGGTGACACGAGGCGTCAGTGTAACCCTATATCAGTATAATTCGACGTACCATTGAATGCAAGAGGAATAGGGATCCTTCCCCCAACCATGAAATATTTATGTGACATGAGAAAATCCATGAGGGAGAGTCATTTCGACCAAAAGATTATTGTATCGAGGTGTTGTGGATGAATACCTCTAACATGTGCGATCGTGGAGGAGTTATGAAGTGGAGTGTCTGAGTATGTCCTAGCATTGACGATGGATTTTTTCTAATTCACCCCCTTTTCCATGGAATTATTCTAGTGAGTGTGGCAGTGTTTCTAGGTTGTGGCCTCTCTCATTCCATGGGAGGCGAAGGCATGCAGTTTATACCATGTTCATTTCGTGGATAGCCTCTTTCATTTGGATTATTTTAGACACCTTTCCTATTTGTTTTCACCATGCATACACAATGTCATTTCATGATACTAATGTTATTATGTACAGGTCAAGGTGATGGAGACCCCATGATCCAATCTACGTAATAGTGTATGTTGTGTTGGAAGTGGAAGTACTCTCCCTAAGAATGTGGAGACACTAAATTCGGGGAGAGCACCCTGTGGTTTGTTCAGACCACTACAGTCTCAGGTGTGTCTTCCCCAGAAATACATGAGCCTAAGGCGACGACCCGGGTTCAACATCATATAGGAATTCTACTTCATGATATTCTAAAATACGTTAAAGGGAATAAATTTATAATATTACCTTAGTTGGATGTCTCATGTTCTCCTTGTAAGGGATGTTTCGGAGTATTTAGCATCTCTACAGTTGACCCTACTGGAGTGGGAGGGTACAATTTTTATTCAATGGACAGTGCTGGCCCATTTCCTTCATGAGTTTTTGAGAGAGTCCCAACTATGAAACATTTATTGAGAGATAATTCTGCACTCTTATATCCATAGGTGAAACACCAAATGGATATTTTCTTGGAGGAAATACTGAGCTCTCGTTTTATGGGAAACCAGTCATATCAGTTGTGGTATAAATGTTATATGAGAGTTAATCATCTACCATAGTGGTATATCCCAAGGTGGGGAAACAATACAAGCATCTTCAACATCAGTTCTGGAGGAGCGGCATGAGATGACGCTTAGCTGATTTCAACTCATGATGCCACACCTATCTGTAGGTGAAGGTTGAGCACTGATTTCTAGGGGTGTTTTTTACAGCCTCTTGAAATCCTAGAGTGATAATGGGACAAAATATCCATGAACTTTGTCCCAGGGAATCCACACATAGAGAATGGAAATGACATCATATGGGTTGTAGTGAACTGACTCACGAAGTTGGCGTACACCCTTCATTAAGGAGAAGAGCTGTGTAGATGGTCTGGGAAAATTGTACATGCGGGAGATCATATGAATTCATGGTGTACCCTCGATTTTAGTCTATGATTATGAAATATGATTTAAATTATGATTGGGTAGAGATATATTAGTGGAATTCATGACCCGGTTTTGGATTAGTACAGCCTTTCAACCCAAACTGGTTGATAGACCAAACACACTATCCAAGTGTCAAATTATATTCTAAGGGATTCTTTTTGGCTTTCATCTAAGGAGGTGAGTTACGCTCCTTGTCATTCGAACCATTAGAAATAGTTCTATGTGTTGGTGAGGACATTTGATGCCATGCGATACCCACATAGCTTGGAAAGGTGTGCGACATTATCCGTATGACACAGCTGAGATGATGTGTTGAAGTTTCCTTATGTCCTTTATCGGTAGGAGCATACCATACTAGGACGGGCTATCCCATTTTATCGCATCTTATGGCAGTATAGAAATTTCCCAAAATGATCCTTGGATTAAGAGATCCTAGAGTGGGCTCAGTATCTTGAGTTAGTTTCCCCTATTTTGATTTTCATGGATGAAAACCTTGATGGAGGGAATGATGTAGAGACCTAGTTTTCACCTCATAAGAATATAGAATATTTCGACATATATTTCATGACACATGTTCTAAGACATGATGTTATTCCATGGTCCATTTTTACCATTATAAATATTATTAAATTATTATGTGTCTTTACACTATGAATGTGGAGGAAATGATATACTTCACAATTGGAAGCTCAAATCCGAAATACGAGGAAACAATTGAGTCAATATCATGTTGTTTACCTTAGGTGGTGTATAACTTTTGTGGGTGTAGGGTTCCTATGAAAAATTATATCAAACGATTTTTCATAAATAAATAAATTAAAATAATTACTTTATTCAGGAAGTCATATTGAATGACTGCTGAATAAAGATTAGGATTGGAATCCTAAGAGCACCATTGATTCAGTATGATGGTGTTTTCCCTGTGGGAGACCTTATGTGAGAGGGAGCGGGAGGTCCTATTCTCATGACTTCTGATAGTTTCCTATAAATTGGATCTTATGTAAATGATTAGGGGTTTGTCTCATTTCGTCTTAGGCAAGGTAGAAGCACCACTCTACCTTCTGAGAATGATTTGATGTATGTTCTTCATCATATTGTGAAAACCCATCAGGCACTTGTAGGTCAGAGAACAACGAACACAATGACTGAAAAAAAAATTGATTTAGGATTTATATTTCAGATTCTGAAGCTCCTCATTGATGATTTTGTGGTCATTTTCAACTTCTGATCAGTTTTAATAATTTTAATCCTTTTATCTATGGTCAATCTATCGACGACTATCATCCTATTAAATTTTATATTGCATATTCTTAGTTTTCTTCATGTTATTCATCCTCCAAATATTTTATCCATTAAATTTTTGAAGAAACATGGAGTGGCCATATGGTAGTGAACCTAAATACTTGAGGAGTCCCAATCTATGCATGGATTCGAGTTTTGGGTATTGAAGGAGGAACAGTGGAGAGAGGAAGATCTACTAACTTTTCTTCACGTCGAAATGAAGAAAAATATTTGATAAGAGACCATAAAAATGTTTATAGTGTCTTGTTAAAACCAAATATAGTCTCAAGTTATTTTTCTAACCACCACAGTGGTCTAGGTGGATCATGGAAGATGGGGGATGGAGAAGAGGTGTGGGTCTGGTGGTGCGAGGTAGTAGTTAGTGCTCCTCGGTGGCGGTGGACAACCCCTGTGCGGGGAAGTGAACTAGAGGAGGCTTGAACGGTGGAGGACTGGTGGTGATGGGGCTCTGGTCAGCTGGGCCGCATGGACAGGAGGCCATGATGGTAGCATGGGGTGCGAAGTTGGCGGCGTGGGCTGGGTGGTCGGGAGACGGCGGTGACGACTGAAGGAAACCATAAGAGGGTGAATTATAATAATAATAATAATAGTAATAGTAATAATATTATTATTATTAATCATTACGACATTATAACTCCTACATGTGCAGTTTGATTAATTTGATGTCAGCGGTATCATGATCGCATATGGAGTACATTCATTTCAAGCTAGTTTTTACTCGTTTTCACTGACTTGTGGTTGAGGCCCACAAAATGAATGGGAAGTAATATGTTTATTGATTTTATTAAATCACAGTCTCACAATAACACTTTCATGTGATGTTCAATTGGAGATCTGCAAGTAGCATCATGAACCTTTTTTGAGGAGGACCATGTGAGGGGGGGGGGGGGTGTTGGGGTTGGAATTTAATTCCATGTTCGAAGCTTTGTGTCTTGAAATTCCATGTTTAAATAATAATAATATAATTATTACTATTCTAGGAATATTTTATCAAAAATATCTTTTGCATATAATGTATATTTGATGTGTTTTCAAAGGTGTTGTGACCCTTGAGTTGAGGAAAACCTTTAAAGGCTATTTTCGAGTGCTGAGTCTGAGTTTGAGGAGTGAACCCCATGATGCCCAATTTGGCTGTTTGGAGTGAAATGAATCCTTTTCACTGGGTGTCCATTTTAGGACTAATGAATAGCCAAACTCGTGTGTTTTTATGATAGGAACACAATGTCACAATCCATTTGATTTTTTTGGGATCATGGCATGGTTCCCATGAAACACTGTTCATGCACAATGATGCGAAAAGTAATTTCATCATTGAGAGTCCGATTACTAAAAATGATTCGTCAATACTATGTGTTTTTTTCATGGATCACGACTTTGGGATCAATTTGATATTATGGGGATTTTTTAGGAGGAATATCGGTTGAATTATTTTTTTCAACCATCAAATAAAACAATGATCATTATGAGCTCTTCGGGCTATTGGTCGATAGTGTCCTTTAGTCTCAGATTACACAGACACATCTAAGGGGTACTTATTTCTAGATTTGTACCAAAATATGTTTGGGTACACAGCCAGATGATGAGGTGGGGTACAAAATCGTGTGGGCCACACACTCTCTTTGAACCACACTACTAATCTTCTACCTCTCATACCTCATTCTATTAGAAACGGATTTTGGCATGTGAGTAGCCTATCGTGGTTTTTTTCACGTAAAAAGTGATCGTGTCCTCCGTAATGGCTTTAAGTATATGATGCATGTAACAGCCCAAGATTTTATGAAAAATATTCTTTTTAATTTCACTAATGTCTTGTGTTGTACGCTACACCAAAAGGATCTTGCACAACACGCATCCTTGACTTGGCTTGGATTACATGCAATCACGACCTTCCTCGATAGCGTGTGTAGTACGAAATAACGAGTTTCACTAAACAACAATATGCTATTAAAATATTATTAAAACTAGCCGTTATGAATAGTAATAACCATTTTTTGAAATTTTGTAAATTTTATTTTTTAAAATGGAATTCATTTTTGGATTTGGAATATCGAAATTAGCTTAGGGTGAAATTTTGGTAATTTTCGGATAACTTTCATATTTTGATGAATAGTGGAAATTACTAAATTTTAATTAAAAACAACATTTTCAATCGAAATAATTAATAGTGATAAATTATTAATTTGAGTGGTTTTAAAGTATATTTATAATATATTTTTACAATTTAATACAATGTTGGTCATTGGATGTAATTTCACATTTAAACCAGTTATAAACAAGTGTCAATCTTTTGATAATTATTATCCCTTAAAAACACGTATTTTGTTTTGACGACGGGAATTAATTTTTAAATTAATTAATGCAACTGATATGTTTTGAATTTGGTAAAATAGAAATCATTTTTGAGTTCATAATATCAAATATATCTTAGGCCTAATTTTTAGTATTTTTCTGAAAACTTTCAATTTTTGATGAATAGTGAAACCACTAAGTGGTAGTTAAAAAAACTGAATTTTTCATAAAACATAATTTTACCGCTTCTCTGAGTGGAATTTCAAAAATCCTAGAGACGCGGTTGATGTCAGTAAGTAAAATGTGGTTCAATAAGATGAAAATAATTTTTGGTGAATAGTAACTTTTTACTTTTATTACCACAGTTAAAAGAAAATAGGGTAATTAAGGGTAAAAATGATATTATTATTACCCTAACACATGTCCAAATTCTATTGGATAAGTTTAATGCGACTAATAACAAGCTTAGGAATAATATATGACCATTTAGGCCCACTTGGATTAGATTAGGATATTTATTATTATTTAATTCAAAGAAGAGTTAAAAGAGTTAAAATCAATGTTTATTTACTAAAACATTTTTAATATAGGGTTATACATAAGATAAATTCAATTGTAAATATTCATTAGAAAGATAAAACGATTTCCTACATAATGGTATTTTATTTGTAATTTTTAGACATTATATAATTTAATTTAGTTATGACACAACTATGATGCAGTAATTATCTTATTAATGAAATATTGACATAATTGATGTTATAAATACCCAAATAAATATAATTTGAGACTTTTTATGAATTAAACTAATTTTCTAGGTTAATATGACATTTTATTATTGACTAAATTAACGTTTTTCGAACTTATCATTCTGTTATGATTTTCACAAAAATCAATTACTAAATAGTGTCAAAATTGACATGAAATAGTTTTTAAAACAAATATTATATTATTAATTGTTATTTTATTCCTAAAAATCTAAGGTTCAGCCAAATGACTTAGACAAGGTTATATATATTAATAATAAACAACTTGGAGTTCTTTTGGCTTCTTATAGTATGTTTATTATCCTTATAGTGTAAGAACACAAGAAGACACGGTAAAAGTAAAATTATTTAACTTAATGTTAAATCTAAATGATAAGGTTAAAATAGGAACCTAAACTTGTCTAAATTCTATTGGATGAGAGGGTTTCGACCCAAACCCACCTTAGCCACGAAATAAATCAATTTTGAGCTATTTAAAACCGAACTTGACTTTATAATAAAATAATATTTTTAGTTATTCCAAAGGTGCCCCTCTCCTCCCTTATAAAAGGGCACCTCCTCCCTCTCTTCCTCACACAACTTTGAGCCTTCAAGCTCGGCCAACCCCTGCCAAATTCTCCTATCCACTTCCCTAGAAACATACTAGATGTTCTGGTCTTCCTCAAAGGCCAATTTTAGTGCCCTAAAAGAAGGTCTCAAAGAAGTACTTCAAAGAAGAGGTAATGTCCTTTACCGATTCTTTCATCTTTATTTCTTCTTCCACTTCTTCTTCTTTAGTTGTTTCATTATGAAGTAATAACATCAATATCACTCATATACTGATATGTTATTATAATTATGAAACAACCCTATTTCACCATCAATCCATCCTATGGAAAAAAAGAAATCATCGTGCGTGCGTACGTACGGAATACCGTCTCCACGCCGTGGTGTAATCTATTTTCCACCACCACCTTACATGGATGGGTATAATGGTGTAAAGAATAACTATACATAGTTATTAGAACATAATATTGATTCTGATATATTGTATCATCCACTCCAATTCAATTCAATAATTATGGAAATGATATCATCGCTCATGCGTACGTACGGACTACCGTCTCCACGACGCGATGAGATTCATTCTCCATGATAACAATTTAAGAATGATTATAAAGTATATATAAGAAATAATAATGAAATATATGACATTATAAAGCGACTGGATTTACGTGTATATATATTTATGTCATCTAATTAATTCCACTCAATTCAATAACGAAAAGAAAACAACGTTCATGCGTACGTACGGCCTACCGTCTCCATGAACGATGTATTTCTTTCCATTTATCGATCCATTATATATATGTATATTCTGAATATATATTATATATAAATCCTGTTTTATATTCTATAATTAAGTAATGATGATCTATGTAATCATATGAATAATTACAATTAAAACATGAACGACAAATGAGACGATTTTACCCAAAACGCTACTTTAACATGAATTTACAAAAGAACGGGTAATATAAAGTCATAAGTGAACCATATATGATATAATAAAATGAATATGATTCTGTAATAAGTCAATGACATTATTTAAATCACTATACAGGGGGTTCGTACACTTACGAAGAAAATTGGACCTAAGGTAAGGGATAATTGTGCAAATCTCATTTTTATCCGAGATTGCTTATTCGTAAGTATTTAATGGGGTTATTGCTATCATCAATGTCCATGTTTTATAAAAGTGTATTCATGTATGTTTAATGTCCTTTTTACCCATTTTGACTTTTACCCCATGGTATGGAAGGAATCTTTCTTTTATTTACACTAAAAGGTACTTTTTGACTTTTCCGACAAAAGTACGAGAAGAATGTTTTTTTTAACTTATACGGCATGGATGGATTTTTAAAAAATTATTTCCAAGAAGCTTCCTTTACAAGATTTCAAGTTTATTTTTAATCAACTTCTTTTAGTTTAAATTTTTATGACATGTTAAGAAAGGAAACATGTTTTTAAGAAGAAAGGATATTTTCCTCAAGAATGGAGTTCAAGTGTTTTATCAAAATTATTTTCCATCTAAGATAATAAAGGGTTCTGTTTTTATCCCTATTATTACATTTATTTGATTATGATGTGATGGAATTATTTTTATAAATTCCATTATCTTATATGAATTGTTTTATGATGTCATGTTGTTTAAGAATCCCATTTTTATTACATGGGTTATGCAATGATGTATGATTTATGATTTTGTGGAACACATAAGAATGGTATCTTTATGAGATGGGTGGGACCTATATATCCCTCCAATGCATTGGGTAAAGATTTTATATCTCATGAGATAGACATGGCTGGAATGGTAGGTTATACCGGTTCAGTGAAAAAGGACTGAAACGAGGGTGACTCGGTTCAGAAAGGGACATTGTCCACTAAGATAGTCTTGGCAATGAGTCTTGAATAACAATAAATGATTCTCTATGATTATGTGTGTATTCCACAATGTTTCATGTTTTATGTTATGATTATTGGGATTTCATTTCCCTACTATGATTTATCCCATGTTATGAAATTATGCTCTCTTTTGCAGGTTAAGATTTCCAAAAGTTCTGTTCTTATGAATATGATGTGATTGATTTTTCTTTTGTTTACCCTTACTGAGCATTTGAGCTCACCCTTTTATGTTTTCTTTTCCCCATGATATTAAGAAAGGTTTTAGGTAATAAAAAATGGAAGATCTTTATGGGAGATATTGAATATCTTTCACCACGATTAGAAGATTACGTTCCGAGTTTCCAAAGACACTAAACTATTACGATCCTTGTGTGTGTGTTTTTTTGGTTATGTACTAAGTATTCCGCAAATATAATGTAATGTCAATGTACGTCAAGCTTCGGGTCTCTACTTTTGGTATCAGAGGAAAAGATTAGTCAACGTTTGGAAACTAGGATGCGAAAACATTAGTGAGATCCCTAGAGATATTTCTAAGGTATGTCTAGGGATGTCTCTAAGGTTATGTATAAGTATAGGTTATAGTCCTAGAATTGCGCTAATGATCATAGAATTTAACCTAATATATTAGATATTGAGGGTACTCCCCCTTTACTATGTTGTTTTTCCTAGCATGATTTTTTCCTCTCACACTATTCTTTTTGGGTTTTAGAAAATGGATGGAAACAGGAAGATTCATGATAATGGAGGATATGATGGACAATGGAATGATATTCTTCATGATCAACCAAATGAAATGGGATTTTTAAGTCCAAACATCATTATTATGACGAATCAGAAATCTCATAATATGATCAATAAAGTAAAATTTGGTAAGTTTCTTGACTCGGCTGATAAGAGAAAGATGGAGTTTCATGATGATCATAGAGGAAAGAAAGTTCAATTTCCCCTATGTAAATCATGTGGGAAGAGGCATCAAGGAGAATGTTTCAAAGGAACTGGAAGATTCTTTGGGTGTGGAAAAGAAGGACACAAAGCCAGTAAGTGTAAAGGAAAAGGTTCAGTTAACACCAGGGATGCAGATAATGGTATTGCTACGACATCAACAATGGTTAAATGTTTTAAATGTGGAATGTATGGGCATTATGAAAACCAATTCCCTAAGGTAAAGTCTCATGAAGAGAATCAGTATGGTCGTATGGGTAGTATTTATGTTAATGATGATGAAGAGACTACAAATGATATGTGAGATGAAAGAATTGTTGAATCTTGGTCAATGGTTTAAGAATGTAGTGGAAGGATTACATGTTTATCATGTGTAATGTTGTATAAGTAATCTCATGGTACTATGGAATAAAGAGACCTCAAAGGATTTTTACACTATTCTCTTTTCTTGAGTTTTGAAAGTGTATGATTAATGTTACCAGTATCCATGAAAGGTTATTCAGATATTTTTGGTATGTAGATGATATGCGCATAATGAAGGGATAAGGATAAAATTAAATGTTTGATAGTATTCATGAGCTCATGATTGATATAAGGACTATGTGATATCATGGTTTGAGTATATAGAATTTTGAGGATTTTGGTATGTGGAAGGTGTTAACTTTTAACTGCATTCATGTTTTCACTAAGGTTCAATGGGTATTCAAGAGAATACATGATTATGGACTTTGAATGTTTGGAATGTGACCAACAAAACATATCTTATGATATATGGGGATCAACGATGGTATTAAATCTATGGTAATCTTTTTCACTATGTTATGAGAGTGGACCGAAGTATTTTAGATAAGCCTAAAGATTGGAATGGATTATGTTGGACATAAGTTAGTATTGTTTAAGGATAGAACTTTTTTTGATATTATTGATGGGATGTTATAGTAATGTAGTTTTAGAAAAAGGAAAACCTGCAGGACGGGCGACAACCCATCGCGTCGGACAAGGCTGTGGAAATTGAACCCACAACCGAAGTGTGACTGGCCTTTATCGCCTACCACCGGCCTACAGGAAGTCCCTGTTTAGTAGAAACTAGTTTTATTATATTAAGCAGTATGATATATAAAGTATAAGTACATTTTAGGAACCATATATGATTAATCCCACTATAGAATGACTTATGTATATTTAATAACTTTTGCTAACCTTTTGTTTGAGACAGATGGAATGACCCGTCATTCAATCACATGATCTGCTAACACTTCACGAATAACAAATTCAACTTCATTTATTTAAGAGATGAAGTGGAAGTTGTTCAAGGCACGAAAAACAGTGATATTGTACCAAAATAAAGTAAGTATTTATTCTAATTCAAATTCTTCAACTTTAGGGAAATGATCTTGAAAACCAAAAATGTTGTCCTAGTGATCTTATATCTGTTTAATCAGATGGTACCTTAGATCATCACAAATTTATGGCTTTGTGATTTCTAGCTTTTCCATAGCCATGTTCTCTACCACTCTCCATCAGAACATGATGGTTATATTTCTCTTCCATATCCATATTTTCAGCTATGTGGAAATCCAATGATTAGTTTATTTGGGTAACCATTACGTTTCATACTTATGTTTTTAAATATTGGTTTTGGTATTCCTTTTTATGATGTGTGTTTCGATTAAAGAAACTTTCGAATAGTAAACCATTTATAACCCCGACGAATTTCGAGGGCGAAATTCATTTTAAGGGGGGTAGAATGTAACAGCCCTAGATTTTATGAAAAATATTGTTTTTAATTTCACTAATGTCTTGTGTTGTACGCTACACCAAAAGGAGCTTGCCCAACATGCATCCTTGACTTGCCTTTCATTACACGCAATCACGACCTTCCTCGATAGCGTGTGTAGTACGCAATAACGAGTTTCACTAAACAACAATATGCTATTAAAATATTATTAAAACTAGACGTTATGAATAGTAATAACCACTTTTTAAAATTTTGTAAATTTTATTTTTAAAAATGGAATTAATTTTTGGATTCGGAATATCGAAATTAGCTTAGGGTGAAATTTTGGTAATTTTCGGATAACTTTCATATTTTGATGAATAGTGCAAATTACTAAATTTTAATTAAAAACAACTTTTTTCAATTGAAATAATTAATGGTGATAAATTATTAATTTGAGTGGTCTTAAATTATATTTAGAATATATTTTTACAATTTAATAAAATGTTGGTCATTGGTTGTAATTTCACATTTAAACCAGTTATAAACAAGTATCAATCTTTTGATAGTTATTATCTCTTAAAAACACGCCTTTTGTTTTGACGACGGGAATTAATTTTTAAATTAATTAATGCAACTGATATGTTTTGAATTTGGTAAAATAGAAATCATTCTTGTGATCATAATATCAAATATAGCTTAGGCCTAATTTTTGATATTTTTCTGAAAACTTTCAATTTTTGATGAATAGTGAAACCACTAAGTGGTAGTTAAAAAAACTGAATTTTTCATAAAACATAATTTTACCGCTTCTATGAGTGGAATTTCAAAAATCCGAGAGACACGGTTGATGTCAGTAAGTAAAATGTGGTTCAATAAGATAAAAATAATTTTTGGTGAATAGTAACTTTTTACTTTTATTTACCACGGTTAAAAGTAAATAGGGTAATTAAGGGTAAAAATGATATTATTATTACCCTAAAAAATGTCCAAATTCTATTGAATAAATGTAATTCGACCAAAAACAAGCTTAGGAATAAAATATGACCATTTAGGCCCACTTGGATTAGATTAGGACATTTATTATTATTTAATTCAAAGAAGAGTTAAAAGAGTTAAAATCAATGTTTATTTACTAAAACATTTTTAATATAGGGTTATACATAAGATAAATTCGATTTTAAATATTCATTAGAAAGATAAAAAGATTTCATACATTATGGTATTTTATTTTTAATTTTTAGACATTAAATAATTTAATTTATTTATGACACAACGATGATGCAGTAATTATCTTATTAATGAAATATTGACAAAATTGATGTTATAAATACCCAAATAAATATAATTTGAGACGTTTTATGAATTAAACTAATTTTCTAGGTTAATATGACATTTTATTATTGATTTAATTAACTTTTTTCGAACTTATCATTCTGTTATGATTTTCAAAAAAATCAATTACTAAATAGTGTCAAAATTGACATGAAATAGTTTTTAAAACAAATATTATATTATTAATTGTTATTTTATTCCTAAAAATCTAAGGTTCGGCCAAATGACTTAGATAAGGTTATATATATTAATAATAAACAACTTGGGGTTCTTTTGGCTTCTTATAGTATGTTTATTATCCTTATAGTGTAAGAACACAAGAAGACACGGTAAAATTAAAATTATTTAACTTAATGTTAAATCTAAATGATAAGGTTAAAATTGGAACCTAAACTTGTATAAATTCTATTGGATGAGATGGTTTCGACCAATACACACCTTAGCCACGAAATAAATCAATTTGGAGCTATTTAAAACCGAACTTGACTTTATAATAAAATAATATTTTTAGTTATTCCAAAGGTGCCCCTCTCCTCGCTTATAAAAGGGCACCTCCTCCCTCTCTTCCTCACACAACTTTGAGCCTTCAAGCTCGGAAAAACCCTAAAACATTCTCCTCTACACTTCCCTAGAAACATATTAGAGGTTCTGTTCTTCCTCAAAGGCCAATTTTAGTGCCCTAAAAGAAGGTCTCGAAGAAGCACTTCAAAGAAGAGGTAAGGTCAGTTACCGATTCTTTCATCTTTATTTCTTCTTCCACTTATTCTTATTTAGTTGTTTCATTATGAAGTAATAACATCAGTATCACTCATATACTGATATGTTATTATAAGTATGAAAAAACCCTATTTCACCATCTATCCATCCTACGGAAAAAAGAAATCACCGCGCGTGCGTACGTACGGAATACCGTCTCCACGCCGTGGTGTAATCTATTTTCCACCACCACCTTACATGCATGGATATAATGGTGTAAGAATAACTATACATAGTTATTAGAACATAATATTGATTCTGATATATTGTATCATCCACTCCAATTCAATTCAATAATTATGGAAATGATATCATCGCTCGTGCGTACGTACGGACTACCGTCTCCACGACGCGATGAGATTCATTCTCCATGTTAACCATTTAAGAATGATTATAAAGTATATATAAGCAATAATAATGAAATATATGTCATTATAAAGTGACTGGATTTATGTGTATATATATGTATGTAATCTACTTAATTCCACTCAATTCAATAACGAAAAGAAAACAGCGTTCATACGTACGTACGGCCTACCATCTCCATGAACGGTGTATTTCATTCCATTTATCGATCCATTATATATATGTATATTATGAATATATATTATATATAAATCCTGTTTTATATTCTATAGTTAAGTAATGATGATCTAAGTAATCATATGAATAATTACAAGTTAAAACACGAACGACAAATGAGACGATTTTACCCAAAACGCTACTTTAACATGAATTTACAAAAGAATGGGTAATATAAAGTCATAAGTGAACCATATATGATATAATAAAAATGTATATGATTCTGTAATAAGTCAATGACATTATTTAAATCATTATACAGGAGTTTCAGACACTTACGAAGCAAATCGGACGTAAGGTAAGGGATAATTGTGCAAATCTCATTTTTATCCGAGATTTCTTATTCGTAAGTATTTAATGGGGTTATTGCTATCATCCATGTCCATGTTTTATAAAAGTGTATTCATGTATGTTTAAAGTCTTTTTTACCCATTTTGACTTTTACCCCATGGTATGGAAGGAATCTTTCTTTTATTTACCCTAAAAGGTACTTTTTGACTTTTCTGAAAAAAGTACGAGAAGAATGTTTTTTTAACTTATACGGCATGAATGGATTTTTAAATTTATTTTCCAAGAAGCTTCCTTTACAAGTTTTCCAGTTTATTTTTAATCAACTTCTTTTAGTTTAAAGTTGTATGACATGTTAAGAAAGGAAACATGTTTTTAAGAAGAAAGGATATTTTCCTCAGGAATGGAGTTCAAGTGTTTTATCAAAATTATTTTCCATCTAAGATAATAAAGGGTTCTGTTTTTATCCCTATTATTAAATTTATTTGATTATGTTGTGATGGAATTATTTTTATAAATTCCTTTATCTTATATGAATTATTTTATGATGTCATGTTGTTTAAGAATCCCATTTTTATTACACGGGTTATGCAATGATGTATGATTTATGATTTCATGGCACACATAAGAATGGTATCATTATGAGATGTGTGGGACCTATATCTCCCTCCAATGCATTGGGTAAAGATTTTATATCTCATGAGATAGTCATGGATGGAATGGTAGGTTATACCGGTTCAGTGAAACAGGACTGAAACGAGGGTGACTCGGTTCAGAAAGGGACATTGTCCACTAAGATAGTCTTGGAAATGAGTCTTGACTAACAAGAAATGATTCTCTATGATTATGTGTGTATGACACAAAGTTTCATGTTTTATGTTATGATTATTGGGATATCATTTAACTACTATGATTTATCCCATGTTATGAAATTATGCTCTCTTTTTCAGGTTAACATTTCCAAAAGTTATGTTCTTATGAATATGATGTGATTGATTTTTCTTTTGTTTACCCTTACTGAGAATTTGAGCTCACCCTTTTATGTTTTCTTTTCCCCAGGATATAAATAAAGGTTTTAGGTAAAAAAGGGAAGATCTTTATGGGATATATTGAAGATCTTTCACCACGATTAGAAGATTACGTTCCGAGATTCCAAAGACACTAAACTATTACGATCCTTGTGTGTGTGTTTTTGTGTTATGTACTAAGTATTCTGCAAATATAATGTAATGTCAATGTACGTCAAGCTTCAGGTCTTTACAATGCATAATATTTTGAATGTGTCACCTATTTAGGGGATGTTTTGAAAATGGTTTTTATTAGACATAGACATATCAATGTTTTACGAGAGGTACCATAAAACCTAGATGAGTGGTGTTGTTCCCCGATACCTTCTGAGTGGAATGCCCCTACCAGGTTGGGAATGGGACCCCCATGACCTAGTGTGTAATCCCCTATTAGCATTGTTGCGGGTTCACTATGACTACTTTGAGAGTGTAATTTCTATTGATGCATCAGGGAATGGGTCCTTTACAAAAATTAGAGAAGAATACCATGTCTTCATGGGTGTGGGTCCTCTCCTATCTACTTTGATGATGAATCACACCGATGTACTGGGGTGAGTGTCCTAGATGAATAAGAGTTGAATCCCCCTGATGCATTTGGGTGTGGGTCCACTATAGAGATTATTAAGGTGTAATCCTTACAACACACTAGGGTGTGGGTCATGTACATAGGTTTTACTCTATAGGATATGTAGGAACAGTTATGAGACATGCTTGATGTACCTATGGACTCCCGAGAAAGAGGTGTTTTATTATCAAAGAGATGCATCATTGCGATGTGACCTAAAACCATGCGAGTTAGACAGTCCCTCCCAAAGTAGATAGAATCAAGGTTTGGTCACTGAGTCCTATAGACTAGTAGTTTCGGGTATATTTGAGGGATGTTGGGAATCATTGGTGGTTACATCTAGAATTGTTGGTGACTTTATTCCTAGGCTTAGCTATGATATTGAGAACCCCATACTCTCTTACATTTTCAGTTCTTTGAAAGATCATTTATATGTATCCAATTTCAGTACTGACTCCTTGTGGTTTGGTTACCCTTCTTCCATGAGAGGTGAATATGCACAGGGTATGCCACGTGCTTTCCACTTCTAGATTCTATTGGATGGACAAGTCTATTATCCTACTATAGGTAGAAAATACTCGATGATAAGTTCATCTTCTCCCCATTTCTATCTCCTTCTGTTTTTAATTAATTTAATTCACTCTGTTATTGGGATGAGATGCACTTATTTTATTGTAACTTGTCCTATCAACTTCTCCCCTCTTTAGTACCAATTTTTATGCACCCATGAGTATTTTGGGCATCTTACTGAGTATTTTTATACTCACCCCTATTTGGGATTTTCCCGCACTTGGCGTGACCTTACAGACGATAGATAGTTTGATTGTGACATAATATGTTCTTGGGAATATGGGGAGCATGGACCACGTGTAGTGGTCATAACATGTGATCTAGGAGTGGGGAACTCTCAGCTATTTTACAGTTCCACCTACAGCTGAGTTGCGGATCTTTTTTAGTTGGGAATGTCTTTTTCCCCTTTACCTTCCACATAACATTTTGGTGGTTGTAATTAATATAGTTTATTCATACATGTCGTTTTTCAAAATAAGTGCTGTTATTTTGTTTCCTTTTACTCTTCCATTTTTCATTTCTTTGTTTGTGTTAATGTGTATAGTTACATAGGAAAATTCATCCCTAGGTTTGTTATGCCTTCAACTCTTGTCTCCAGAACCTGGCCTATGGAGATGGGCTTGGGGAAATTGTGGGTCGAGCCCAGACAAGAGTTAGGTCATGACATTTTGTTATGCCAAAATATTTCCAAACCAATTCCTAGAATCCCTCTTTATGTTCATGAAGCATTAGTATTCGCTGAAAACCTTCCATATTGGTGTTAAGTTGTTAAGAATGGTTCTCATCTAATTGAAAGGTGGTTTTTTAAGTATTTCTATTTTTTATTTTACACTTCCATCAAATATTATTCTTCCTAGATGATATAGTAAATACATTATCAAAAATATACTGAGATGTTATTATGATGATATCATCCCCTAGATCCATATACACTTCCACTAAATGGGAATGTAATTAATCATTCGAGTGTGTTGGGACAACATGGTGTATGCAGATTTTATTTTTTTCAAAATGTGTCAATGGATTTCAATGATGAACAAGATGATGAAAGGAATTCTCTTATGTGATGGATTGTTGGAGTGTTCTATGGAAGGAGTAAAAGCAAAGAAGAATAAAGGGGTGTGGATGAGGCTAGGATTTCTAGGGTGTCCATGCATGAGTTTTGAGATAGAAAGTGGCCCTTCATTTCAATGCATTCTTATTTTTCTACTATGTATTTTTATAAGCCTTACATAAAAAAGGGGTCCATCGTACATTGCAGCCATCCTCAACCTGAGGATCATGCAGGAATATAGGGGTCGACCACACCGACAGGAAAGCCAGACAGGCCAGCCCACATGAGACATAGTGGAAGCATAACGCGCCCGTAGGGGGCGCACCGCTATGCTGGGAAGAACAGAGGTAAGGTGGCAGAGGGGGCGCAGATCGTTCCCACAGAACATGATATTGGGATATATCACAGAGGGAGAGGAAGCAATCTTGGATATTCATGGGATGGGTTTATTGATAAACCGTGGCAATGTAGCATCTCTCTTCTGAAGTGGAACATGTTTTAAAAAACATGGACACAATCTTTCCCAATCCTCTAATACCACATCTCACTCAACCATTCGATCAATATATGGATGATGGATCTAATTGTAGCTGCCCATCATCCTGCGCCAGGCTAAATTAAACATGAGTTGTTTTATCTCACATAGGATCTAGTCGAAACCACGTTTTCATCAACCTCAATCTCTTGATGATTCCAATAACATCCACAGATGTCAATGAATATGGGACGACCAAGGAAAATGGAGTTTCTGAGGACACATGTAATTAATAGAGTATTTAAAAGGAGATTTCATGAATTCTTTTAAACCCATTCATGTTATTAGAGAAATGAGGCAAGCTCATTTGAAAAGGAAACATGCTGCAAGTCCCAACATATCGCAAATGTAGGATTGAAGATTTCAAAATGAAAACAATCTTGTGAATTCAAACCACAATCTCCACGGCATAACATGAAGATTTTGAAAATGGAAGAGTTCCTCTCCTAGCCTATAAAATAATCTACACCCAAGCTGAGAGAAGATACATCTATAAGCATTCTCGAGATCTTCTATCGAAAAACAGAGCCTCCATTTGAGCATTCTGTTCACAAATGGAAATAATGGATAACCATGATACATTAAGGATTCTCAAAGATATAATTCCACAAGCCTTTGATAAGTTATTTTAATTCTCATCTTTTCTTTGTGAAGAACCATGTAACTCAATGAAAATGGGATACAACACATCATATCCCTTTCCTATGTATTGAACCGATATCTACGAAACTCTCATTGATTACATAGATCATCATATAACCGCTTAACATTGTTCCCATTGGGCTTCGTAATGGTCAAAATTCATGTGTTTGGATGATCTGTGCTTCTCAAGGTTGAACTTGTGAACCTCCTTTATAAGAAATAAGTCTCATGAACCAATCGGCTTCGCTAGAAGAGGGTGTGATAATCCTCTTTTTTACAAAATAGTAAGATATACAATATTCAAGGTTTTGTGTTTTGGAGAAGATGGTGATCGGAAGGGGAGGGAAATACATATTTTCATGACCTCATATTCATGATCTAATGAATCATAAGGTTTTGTGTGTGTGAATGGAAAGAACTTGTACAAAGGGTATCAGTAATTTGGGTGAGGTTGATATAAAGAGAAGAAGAAGAATAAAATAGGATATATGTGGAAAAATAACTCATCCATGGGGTTTCAACCATTAATGATTGAATAAACACACACATAAAACTAATGAAACACCCTAACCATGGGCAACAGAATGAGAAGAAGAAGGTTTATACATTCATGCATGAAAATACACACGTGAGGACAATTTAAGAAGGAATCAGAATAGTGTTTTTACATTTTTAATGACTAAATATTAGGAGGAATAAAATATTTCAAACAAAATACCAGATACATAATCAAATTTATACATGAAGAGAAGGAAATAATTGATTCTGAAGATTCCAAGTATATTTATCTTCATTGAATGAACAATCACATGTGATTATGTGATTCTAGAAAAGAAGAGAAGAAGTAGATTTAGTGAATTTAGTTATTGCACTAATGGAGAATATTGATTAAAAAGGATCATCAATTCTAGACTATGATGCCAAAAATGTCTCATGATGAACAGGAGACAGATACTTCCATGCTTATATGTTGAAGAGACCTTCATGTATATAAACAGAGTGGGACTTCTCCCAAGGTTGTGGGCCCAGGGGAGTCAATGGGAGTGACCCAAGGGAAGTAGTGAGCTATCCCTGAACCTTTAGGCAGTGATCCTGGGATAGTGTGACTATCCCCAAGCCTTTGTAATCCACAGTTAGTGATGATTAGTAGAATTTGGTATGAATGACAACCTATCAGTGTTTTCTCCTTAGATGTACCCATCAGTGGAAAGAAAATTAAAAATGGTTGTCCTATTCATCTACATGAGAATGTTTTAATTACATCACAATTCCAATATACAGGGTTAAACATGTTCCTACTAATGTGGGAACAAGATCCAGTAAAGAAGACCAAAACATGACACCTTGATTCACCCCCCCCCAGGGTGGTCTGGGATCCATTAATTAGTATCAGTGGACAAAGTTTTAGGTATGTTGGATACTCTACAGTAACATTATCCAGTGGATGATTTATGTTATCTTTCCTATGTCAACATTGATGTGTGGTTTTGTGGATGATTCAGTTACCTATGAGAAGAATTCAATATCTAGTAAGACCTTAAAAACATGAATAAGAAGAATAAAAAGCAACTGAAAAAGTCCCTATAATCTAATAAAGGGGTATTATCTTATTCTCCATTTACTTCTAATAATAAATAAATATTATTCTTGGAATGTAAAGATTAGGTGTCTTAGGTAACCACCAAAATCAAGGATTCTATCACAAGTGGTGATGTTGATCAAACTCTTACCTCAAAAGATATTTCATGTTATCAAATGAAATTAAGAACCTATATTCATGATATTCTGGTAGATTGATTTTTTTCAATCTATAAATATTTAAATGCATGATTGTCAAAATCAGCATACATGGAAGAGAATCTAATAATGTGGAAGAGGGAATAGTAGAAATAATTTTGTAATGATTAAATCTCTGTAGACAGATTGAAGTCTTTGAAAATAAATAAGGGGTCAATAAGACTCTACAAGAAAAGATCCATGAACATGAAGATGGACTGAAAAGATCCTGGATGTTAATATTTTATATTTGGAAGAAACATAAAATAAATTCAAGGAACATTACTCTTTGTTAAAAACCAATGTTATGTTGCACAGAGTTTAATTTAAAAGAATAAAAGAAGATTATGAAGAAAAGAGGACTGTTATTGAAGACCAGAAAGTCATCCTCAATATGATATGTCTAGAACTGCAAGATAAGATGACCAATCTTGAAAATACACATATTGAGTCTCTACAAAATAAGGAAACCATGGCTAATGGAACTCAATTATAACTGGAGGATTCTACTGTAATGATAACTGTGACATGTGATAAGAAGACCGTGGATTCATTCAATGATCCATCAAAAGTATCTATGAAAGTAAATGTACCATCCATGCCATCGTATTTTTTTTCTAAATATATCTCTATAAAAATAGAAGGGTTCATGAAAAATTATAATCATGTAAGGATGAGTAATGTTGAGGGGATACCTACCTCCATGGATAACGTGGATTGGAAGAAAGAAATTTGGAATATGGTTCCACACAGATTTCATAAAAAATCACGAATAAGGCTCAAAAGCTATATCCAGAAGATTTTAGGAAGTAATAATTTGTGGTCCAATGCTGGTGCTACAAATTTTTTGTGAATTTTTCATTAGATTTTTGGTAGAATCCCCAAAATTCAAAAGTACAACAGAATCCCATCTCAATGGGTTGTAAGCTAGAGAAGATGAAGGTACATCCTCATGTCCAAATACATCAGTTCACTAAAAACATATTTATAACACTTGACAACATCTATGATGTATGCAATGGAAGTGGTCACAAGGTAGTATATGATCATCTCAACATGAATCAAAAGATAATAAGAAGAGAAGACCACATAATAATCCATGTCAAAGATCCAATCTCACTGCCTCAATTCCTAATGACATATTAGTTATCTGGCCAGTGTATTTGGAAGAATGAGGAAAATTGAAGTAGTTAGAACCACCCAAGAGAAACAATAATTGAAAATAAACTGTGTGTTGAACGATGTTAGAGCATGAACGATGTTACAAATTAGGAGTTACGGAAAATTGAAGTTGGATGGTAAACTGGTTCGCAGAGCCCATTCGCGAAGCTCCGTCCGCGATCACAGAGGGGAGGAACTTGACCAGAGCCCCCGGATCCTTGCGAGCGACGCAAAGACCCCCCTTCAAAAAGGATCATCAAAGAAAGGATGAGGTATACTCCACGAACCCATTTGGCATTCACGTTGAGCTGCAGAGTAAGGAGGCAGGATGCTCCGTGAACCTCATTTATATTCACGATCCTCCACGGAACGATCTATGGCTTCACGTTGAGTGGGATCTGCCTCACGGTGCCTCATTCCTATAAATTCCTAGCTCATCCCCCTTCATGGTGATGGTCATGCCGCCCCTTGGGCGGACGATCTACCATTTTGTGGAGCTTATCTTTCCTTCATGAAGCTGATCCTTACGTCCGTGCTCCGAGAGTCCATGTTCAACAAGTCTAGGCTTCGCGTGTCCATTTTACGCGAGCCCACGCTCTGTGAGTCTATTCTTCGAGAGTCCATGCTCTGTGAAGATACTTCGTGAGACCCCACATTCCGTGATCCCCTTTACTTCATGTAATATGGAGTGTCCCACCACGATGAAACACCTTTAGTTGAAATATTTTACTTGGATCATTTCTCATGTCGTGAGATGAGATTCTACTCCTCAATTCCCCGAGTACCTTGATTCGAACCATTCCTCAAGAAACACATCCTAACGCTATCACTTGGCTACTATGCCAGGATGAACAAGAAAGGGCCGCTCTCTCATAAATCCCAACACAAACCATTGCTAGGCGCCTTATGCCAAACTATTTTCACTACATTACAATAAACTACAGTGCACCTTATGTTCCAAACATAGGATTCCTCTTACTCCAAAAAAGAGATTCCTTATGCTCCAAGCATAATATGTCTAATAGTCCAATTTACATGACTATAAACCATAGTACTCCCAATCTGACAAATAATCGGATGCCACTTGTTCAAAACAAGAGATTCCTTATGCTCAAAGAATAAGATGTCTAATTCCATGATTACTGTAGGATAATTTCAAGATCATTGAAATCCATTCAAACATTCCATAACTCCACTTCACAATTTACATGTCCTTCATTCGCATCATCATCATCCACATCCATGTCTCAAGGGACCCACTAACAGCCTAGTTCCAAGCTACATTGGCTCACCTACCATCCTGGGCCAATGCCCCAGAATGGATAACACTTTGATTCAGGTCCTATGTTTCAAACAAGGTCAACATTTGACCCTCGCTTGTTTGTCCCCATTTTAGGCTAACAAGATATAGATGCTATGTTTCGAACATGCTCAACAGTTATTCTCCATCGCCACACCACACTCATTGTTTTCTGAATTTCAGTCATATGATTCACACTTTTCATATCCCTTTGTTGAGACAGATTCAAACACCCCTTGGTGTTATCCCACTTGTGAACATGCGCATAGGTTTTGGCCCCGATTATATACCAAAACCCACCAGTATGTTGGGATGCCCTCCTCGACAGACATCAGGAAGACATTATGGGAAACTTCTTTTCGTAACCCACATCCACCATTGACAATCCATAACAGCACCTAGGAAACGTCCTTGCATAAGCCCCATCCACCATTGTCTCTCCATATCGACACCCGTGCGACTTCCTTTAGTAAACCCCATTCACCATTGTTGCTCAATAGATGCACTCGTGTAGCTTCCTTGCAGAAGCCTCATTCACCATTGTTGCTCCATAGTGGCACCTGAACCGCTTCCGTGAATAAGCCACATTCATCATTTGGCTTCATAGCAGCACCCGTGTAGCTTCCTTGTGTAAGCCCCATTCACCATTTCCGATCCATAGGGGCAACCGGGCAGCTTCCTTGCATAAGCCCCATTCACCATTGCTTCTCCATAGCGGCACCCATGTAGCTTCCTTGCATAATCACCATTCACCAATGAGGCTCTATAACGGCACCCGAGCAGCTTCCTAGCGTAAGAACCCATTCACCATTTCCGCTACACAGCGGCTCCCGGGCATCATCCTTGAGTAATCCCCACTCACCACCCTTGATGGACACACCCTTACGTTATGATCATCTGGTCCTTACTTCCTATTGTTTCTCACACTGATCACGAATCATATGGGCATAGAGTAGTAATCATTGGCCATGAAACACTCTCTAGGCAGCCTAGAGTGTAAGCCCCACACTCATTATTGAACTATGTGGACTTTGATCCCTGTTAGGCAATGTACATAGGAAGCCTCCCTGAGGTTCAAGCCCAACACCTATCTGTCATGACCATCTTCACATCGGTTCACCAAATACTCCTCTGGAACTACGTGGACATTGATCATTGCCCATGCATGGTATATAGGAAGCCTCCCTGAGGTGCAAGCCCAACACCCATTGGTCCCGACCATCTTCACGTCAGTTCCCACTCCTAGAAAACATGGACATTGATCCTTTCCAATGTAAGGTATGTAAAAATACTCCCTGAGGTCCAATCCCAACAACAATTGGTCCTGAACACCTTTACGTCCCCACACCAACTCCCATTCCGAAATATGTGGACTTTGATCCTTGTCAAGTCATGTTGTGTAGGAAGCCTCCATGAGTTTCAAGACGGACACCCATTGGTCCCGACCATCTTCACGTCGATTCTCCAAATCAATCCCAAACTATGTGGACTTTGATCCTTGTCAAGGAAAGGTATGTAGGAAGCCTCCCAGAGGTTTAATCCCACCAACCATTAGTTCCGACTCCCCATCATGTTGGTTCCCACCGTCCCAATCTATGCGGACTTTGATTGGAGATACTCCTCTGCACACCATGAATCACCTTGAGTCGACATATTCCTCTTGGTTCATTTCTCATGTCATGAAATGAGATTCTCCTCCTCAATTCCCCAAGTACCTTGAGTCAAAAAATTTCTCAAGAAACTCATCCTAACACTATCACTTGGCTTCTATGCCAGGTTGAACAAGAAAGGGCTGCTGTTGGATAAGTCCCAACACAAACCGTTTCTAGGTGCCTTATGCCAAACAGTTTTCTCTACATGACAATAAACTATAGTGCACCCTATGTTCCAAACATAGGATTCCTCTTACTCCAAACAAGATATTCCTTATGCTCCAATAATAATATGTCTAATAGTCCAATTTACATGACTATAAACTATATTACTCCCTATATGACAAATAATTGGATGCCACTTGTTCAAAACAAAAGATTCCTTATGCTCCATGAAATAGATGTCTAATTCCATGATTACTGAGGGGTAATTTCAAGATAGTTGGAATCTATTCAAACTTTCTATAACTCCACCTCACACTTTACGTGTCCTTCATTCACATCATCATCCACATCCATGTCTGAATGGGCCCACTAACAGCCTAGTCCCAAGCTACATCGGCTCACCTACCATCCTGGGACAACGCCCCAGAATGGATGACACTTTGATTCAGGTCCTGTGTTTCAAACAAGGTCAACAGTCGACCCTCACTTGTTTGTCCCCATTTTAGGCTAACATGATATAGATGTTGTGTTTCGAACACCGTCAAGAGTTATCCTCCATCGCCACACCACACTCATTGTTTTCTGAATTTCAGTCATATGATTCACACTTTTCATATCCCTTTGTTCAGACGTATTAAAACACCCCTTGGTGTTATCCCACTTGTGAACTTGCGCATAGGTTTTGGCCCCAATTATATACCAAAAACCACCATTATGTTGGGATGCCCTCCTCGATATACATCGGGAAGACATTACGGGAAACTTCCTTTCGTAACCCAAATCGATTATTGCCGCTCCATAGCAGCACCCAGGAATCTTCCTTGCGTAAGACACATCCACCATTTTCTCTCCATAGCGGCACCTGGGAAACTTCTTTGAGTAAACCCCATTCACCATTGTTTCTACACAGATGCACTTGGGTAGCTTCCTTGCAGAAGCCCCATTCACCATTGTCTCTCCATAGTGTCACCAGTACAGCTTCCTTGCATAAGCCTCATTCACCATTTTTCTCCATAGAAGAACCCGTGTAGCTTCCTTGTGTAAGCCCCATTCACCATTTATGCTCTATAGGGGCACCCTGGCAGCTACCTTGTGTAAGACCCAATCACCATTGCTTCTCCATAGCAGCACCTGGGTAGCTTCCTTTCATAATCTCCATTCACCAATGCGGCTCTATAATACCACCCGAGCAACTTCCTCGTGTAAGCCCCCATTCACCATTTCCGCTCCATAGCGGCTCCCGGGTAGCATCCTTGCGTAATCCCCACTCACCACCCTTCATGGACACACCCATACGTTGTGATCATCTGGTCCTTACTGTCTATTGTTTCTCACACCGATCACGAATCACATGGGCATAGGGTAGTAATAATTGGCCATGATATAATCTCTAGGAATCCTAGAGTGTAATCCCCACACTCTTTTTTGAACTATGTAGACTTTGATCCCTATCAGGAAATGTACATAGGAAGCCTCCCTAAGGTTTAGGACCAATACTTATCTGTCACGACCATCTTCAAATTAGTTCACCAAAAACTCCTCCGAAACTACGTGGAAATTGATCTGTGCCAATGCAAGGTATGTAGGAAGCCTCTCTGAGGTCCACGCCCAACACCCATTGGTCCCGATCATTTTCACGTCAGTTCCCACTCTTAAATAACATGGACTTTGATCCTTTCCAAGGTAAGGTATGCAAAAGGACTCCCTGAGGTCCAAGCCCAACACCCATTGGCCCCGACCACCTTTACGTCACCACACCAACTCCCATCCTGAAATACGTGGAATTTGATCCTTGTCAAGTCCGGGTTTGTAGGAAGCCTCCTTGAGGTTCAAGACAGACACCCATTGGTCCCGACCATCTTCATGTCGATTTGCCAAATCAATCCCAAACTCTATGGACTTTTATCCTTGTCAAGGCAATGTATGTAGGAAGCCTCCCTGAGGTTTAATCCCACCAACCATTAGTTCCGACTCCCCATCACGTTGGTTCCCACCATCCCAATCTATGCGGACTTTGATCTTTCCCATGGCAAGGTACGTAGGAAGCCTCCTTGAGGTTCAAGTCCAACAACCATTGGTTCTAAACCCCCTTCACATCAGTTACAACCATTCTGAACTACATATACTTTGATCCTTTCCAAGATAAGGTACATAGGTAGCCTCCCTGAGGTTCAATCCCACCATCCATTGGTTCTGACCATCTTCAGGTTGGTTCCCACATCCTTCCTGAACTACGTGGACTTTGATCCTTGCCAAGGTAAGGTTCATAGGAAGCATTCGTAAGTTTCAATCCCAAAAACCACTGGTTCTGACCCCCCTTCACGTCTATACACCGTCATCCCACATTAAATTAAACTGCATTCCCCCTTTTCATTCTGCACGGCATGAAACTGCATACCCCATTCAGCGGTAATCCATTGTTACCACATCCAGCGGTAGGCCACTGTGACCCATTCTAGTGGAAAATAGTTGAGATGCCATCTAGTGGTAATTTTTTTTGAGGACATCCAGTGGTAAGCCGTTGGGACCCCATCCAATGGTAATTTTTTGTGACCCCATCCATCGGTAATCTGTTGTGAACCCATCCAACAGTAAGCCGTTGTGACCCCATCCCGTGGTAATCCATAGTGAACTCATCCAATGATAAGTCATTGTGACCCCATCCAGCAGTAAGACGTTGTCAACCCCATATAGCATTAAGCTATTATATACCCATCTAGCAGTAAGCCTTTGTCATCCCCATCCAGTGGTAATCTGTTATGACCCCTTCCAGTGGTAAGCCACTATGACCCCATTCAACGGTAAGGAGTTGAAGTCCCCAATCAACGGTTATCCGTCTTCAGATGAACTACATGGTGATTGATTCCCTACCACAAGGATATATAGGAAGCCTCTCCGATGTTCAATCCCATAACTCATGTCTCATTTTGATATCTCCCTCAAGCCTATGTGTCTCGAAAATTTCATGCCCCACCTAGAGGTTCCACTTCTTCCGGGTCTCATCCATGCGTCCATTCTCGCAGGTCGCCTCCTCCGGTGTCCCACCATCCCACAAAACAACACAGACGTTGATTCCTAGCCACAGAGATATAAAGGATGTCTCTTAAAAGTTCATTCCAACATCACCATCATCCTCAAAATGGTTCCAACTCATTCTTTCCCCACATCATTCAACTCCCCATCATCAATCATGATTCTTACCCGGGCCGCCACATCCCGGTGGGATCATGTCATCCACCTCCCGGTTTTTCCTAGCATTACAGGGGCTGTAATCCATGTGTAAGCCCCAAAATGTCTCCAGGATGTTTTCATTTGTGTACAACCCAATTCATCACCCATTAGAACTACATGGGTTATGATCTCTTTCGTCTACACAGTGTAAGAAGGAAAAATCCATGAGGTTCAATCCCAGCCAATGGTAAACCTTAGTGTCCCCCTATTCTGGGGTGAACACTCCCTGATCCACCCTCAGTGGTTTCCAGATCATCCATCATGGTGTGAAATATTCCCTTTATGGGACACACCATCTTGGGTCTGCTCTTATTGAATGTTCGATTCCATCCACCCCATAAACCTTCCAGGTGTTCCCTCCTAGGGATGTACCAGTATGATCCATCTCAATGGGATGTTCTGATCACCCTCATTCTGTCTCTGCAAGACATTAAACTCATGACCTACCTCGTGTTAAACATGAGATGCCTGAGTAAAACCTCGGAAGACATGCCATTGTCATAACCGTCTCCAGAAGACATTAAACTCGTGACATAACCTATGTTAAAAATGGGAAGCTGATGAAAATCTTAGAGACATGAATCCAACATTACATACCCCACAATTGAAGTGGGATTCCTTGGGTTCTACCCCCTTGAGATGACCTCGTATGAGGAAGAATACAAATTACCCAATGTCAATGCATCTCAAGATGCCCTAACATTCTTGATGTTGTCATCTACTCCAACCGAAGTTTTCTACCAGTCAAGACCCCAAGGAATGTCCTGATAGAAGTAGTGTAATTAACTGGCATCAAAAAAGATATGGAACTGGGAATGAGATTCATGAACCATGACTCAAATTTATGAGGGATAACTAGACTATGTAATGAATTCCAAGGAGGGATCCATGGAAGGAAGAACCGGTATCCCATCATCATGTTTCGACCAACGATAAAACGCCCATGAACAGGTGACGGATGCCACCTGCCTTTGGAAAAAATGAATGTGGGGAAACAGCTGCGCATCCTCCATATACAGATGCATGTTCCCTAGGGAAAGAGTCAGAAACAATGTAAAAGTATGCTGAGTCGATAAAATGGGGCATCTTAGTTGAGAAAACCATCTCGACCTAGCTATTCACATTGATAAACCAAGAAGGATCCACCTCATTTTAATAAATCATTTTGTATTTTATCTATTCTTAGAATAAAGGGAATTGAAGTTGAAGTAATCTTGTAGGGAGAGAACGTGAGAAGTTTTCCATTGAGGAGGAGACACATAAAGAATCTCCAAGAGCTATTATTTCCATTAGAATCAACTTCAATTGGAATCAAATTCAATTGCACTAAATATTGTCTGAAGATCCTATGATTTGGAAACGTAGGACATTTCTCAAATCATGAATCCTTGGATACTAAAAAAAATATTTTACCATGGGGGAGTAAATAAATCAATCAGTGACAAAAAAAATTGGATGTGCCTCAATACCACTAATCCTGATTATTGAACTTGATTTCTTTGATCCATTTGTTGAAGTGAGTGTAGCAATTTCATGTGGATTGTTATTAAAAGTATTTCAACTTTTTAATTGAGAATGAATGGGAAAATTATCATCAAGGCAAGTATATATGTTCTCATCTCATGAGGTATCATGATCAGTGGATAATGGAAAACTTTGTTGTCTATATCAAATCATCTTGTTTTCTACACCGATTTTTTCTCAAGTAGACATAGAGTAAAATGACTAATGTCACATTGTGTAAGTATGGACTAATTCCCTCTCATCCATAAAAATCGAATTTATTATCAATAATGGTGGAGATATATTGAAATGGAAGAATGATAAATGATAAATGATTTGGAAATGAGACAATATAAGTGAAAGGGTGAAAGAAGGAAGAAAACTCCAATTTTGATATTCATATCCTTGTTTTAGAGGACATTAAAGTATTGAAAATAAACATGAAGGGGGATATCGTTTGGACAACTTTGGGTATGATGATTATATTTTTTGTCAATTGGTTTCAATGGATATTAATGATGATCATCATGAAGAAATGAATTCTCATTTGTGAGGATAGTTGGAGTGTTATTTGGAAACATTAAAATAAAATTAGAATAAGAGGGTGTGGAAGAGGAATGGAATTCATACATGTCCATGCATGAATTTGGAGATAAAAAGTGGCCATGGATTTCAATGCATACATTATTTTATAATAATTATTTTTATAATAAATTTAGAAAAAAGGGGCCCAACCCAATATAAATCCTACCATCCTAAACCCAAAGATCATGTGGGACCACAGGGGTTGATCACACCCACGAGAAAGCCAACCAGGCTATCCCGCAAGTGGCATTGTGGAAGCATATCGAACCCACAGAGGACATGCCACTGTGCAATGTGGCATAGAATCATGGATGCAGAAGGTGGGTGCAAAGCGCTCCCACAGAACACGGTATGGGGAGGTACCATGGAGGGGGGGAAGTAATCTGGGCTTAGGAGGGAAGAGTTTATTGATAAACTGTGGCAATTACGTATCTCTGTTTCGATGTGGGATACATTTTAAAAACACGAACACGATCTCGACCATTCACATAATCTAGAATCTCACTCAAATGTATGATAAATCAACGACATATGAATCTAATTGTGATCGTCCATCTTTTATCATTGTTCTAAATTGAACATGAGCCATTCAATCTCCGACGGGTTCTGGTTTCAACCGGGAAGTCTTTAACCTCCATCTCCCGATTCCCACACTACCATCCACCGGAGTCAATGAAGATGGTTTGTCAAAGGAAAACAGAGTTACCAAGGCCATGTGTAATCTAATGAGGATTTAAAATGAGAACTCAAGCATTATTTTAAACCCATGCATGTGATCAGGGAGAAGCCACCAGCTCATTCGAAAAGGAAACACACCTCATGTCCCGATGTAACTCAAACGTGGTCCCGGACTATTCAAAACACCAACAATCTCTTGAATTCAATATGTGATCTCCATGGAATTTATTGAATATTTTGAATGTGTAAATGATCATATCATCACCTATAAATGAATCCACACCCAATCTATGATAATTTACTTCCATACAGATTTACGATATCCTTTATCGAAAAACAGATCATCCATTAGAGGCTTCGGTTCGCCAATGGAAGGTAAGGATAACCACGAGACCTTAAGGGTACATCAATAGAAGATTCCTAAAGCCTTTTATAAGTGATTTTCACTCTCAAGTGTTCTTAATGAAGAACCATTATTCTCAATGAAAAGTTATAGTGCACAACGTATCCCTTGCAACTATGACGAACTAAGATATGCAAAACCCTCCTGGTTCATGAAGATCTTTAGTGCACCAGGAGCCAGTGTTCCCACTAAACATCATGAAGACTGCACAACATGTTCAAGAATGATCTTTTCTTTTCGACGATTCACATGTTCACCCCCTTCATGGGAAAGAATACTCATTAACCCTTCAGAATTTCAAGGAGAGGGTGTAGGAATCCTACTGTTTGCATGCTAATAAGATATACTATATACATGAGTTCACATTTTGGAGATGGAGATTTCAAGTGGTGTGAAATATATATTTTCATGCAATTATATGCTTGATTTAAATAATCCTAGTGTATTTTCTGTGCTCATGTGATGAAACTATCCAAGGGATATCACCCAATCGAGTGTGGATGATACAAAGAGGATCAGGATAAAGGAATAGGAAATGTGCTCTTCAAGAACATATCAAAAGGGATAGAAACATTCAGGATTGAAGAATCACACAAGTAAACCTAAAGTAACACCGTAACTAAGTGAAAGAGAATGAGAATAGGAAGGTGCATACATTCATTCATGCACATGCACACCCGAGGATAACTAAAAAAGGAAAAAAATAATGTGTGCACATGTGGATAGTCTAAGAAGAAGGAGGAAGAAAAGATTTCAACATAAATGACACATTCATAATCACATTAATGCATGAACATATAGAAATTTTTTATTCTAAAGATTCCATGTAATCTGGTCTTCATTGTCTGAACAATCCCATGGGATTTTGTGATTCTAGACAAGATGAGAAGAAGAAGATATAGTGCATTCATTTATTGAAATAATGGAGATGATTGGATAAAAAGGAGCATCAATTCAGGACTCTAATGCAAGAAATATCCCATGATAAACAAGAGACAATGACTTCCAAACCTATATGTTGAAGAGACCTTTACATCTTTAAACTAAGTTGGACATCACCCAAGGCTGTGAGCCTGTGGAGTCAATGGGAGTGACCTGAGGGAATCAGTGAGCTATCAATGAACCTTTTGGAATTGAACATGGGAAAGAGTGACTATTCTCTAAAAATTCTAATCCATATTTAGTGAATATTAGAGTATTTTTTTATGACCAACAACCTGTGGTGTATGCTCCTTGGGCGTAGCCCTTAGTGGTGAACACAATAAAAAGGGTTGTGATGTATTTCTGCATGTGAATGTTTTAATTACTGAACATATCTATCATACATGTTTAAATAAGTTCCTAACAATATGGGATAAATCTATAGTAAATAAGAGAAAATTTTGACACCCAGATTCACCCCCCCCTCAGGGAGGTTTGGGGTCCTTCAACATGTACATGTGAACTATCACCTCCATGAATAGATCGAATACGTTTTTCATAAAATTATCTGAAGGATGGTTATAATAATGGAATTAAAGTTAATATGGGATATTAAGGAAATATTAATCATTGTAAGATAATAATATATCCATTATGATATTACTTTCCAAGTGCATAAAATGATAATTTTGTTGGTACGTACGTGTGAACTATCACCTCCATGAAGCGATGTACTCGTTTTTATTCATATATCACTTGTATGATGTATTTAAGTATATTTAAATTATTAATATGATATTAATTATGTTGTGATAATTTTTTAAATAAGAAACGATACATAACATCTATCCATAACGATCAATGGAAAATGGAAAATGTTACTCATGTGTACATTCAAATAACTGTCTCTAGGATAATAATGTTGTTAATTTTTCTTAACCACATATCATGGGTTTATTTAAAGGTATAATTTACATATATAAATGTATATAATTTCATGAAAATTAATTGTGAGATGATGGAATTATGACTACATGGACAAGTGACAACATACCATGTTCATTTTCAACTAAAGTACCAAATGTCAGCAAAACATCTGACATGAACTCAAATAATTATCTACATGTTGTAATTTGGTAATAAATGATATAAATGAATAATAATCATTAAAAAGTATAAAAATATGGTATAAATTAACCTATTAATATTTAGGATAAAAAAGGAATATAAGTGTTGAATATAACTTCGGGTAAGGGATTTTTTCTCAATCTCCGTTCCTTGAGACATTTCATGGTGATATAAACAATTATTATTTTATAAAGTGTATAAATATACAATTTTACATTATGTATCAAAAAATTATCTATAATTATATTTACTTTTTTTTAATTATTCTACTTTTATGTGGCTTATAAATGAGTGTTTCAAATTGGTATGGGACTCTTTAACTAAAACATCATTTTAACGTTTTTAATGATTTATTCATTAGAATATTTATCATTAAAGTACATGATTGAAAAAATGTTTTATGGATTTATATATTTATATGAAATTTTTTGAAAATGTTAATTCAATTATTTTTTAACGTTTAAATGTGGTACGAGACACTTTGATTCAAAAATATATTTTCAAAATTTTTTAAATTTGATTTGGAAAATGGATTGGTTATCTTATGATTAAAAATGAAATATTGTGAGTGAAATGTTGAAAATTGAATGGTCATATGTGTTGGTTCTTGGAAATTTAATTGTTGAGCCGGACATAGAATATACAAAGGGGTGATCCATATTATATCTTACTGGTGATCCTGCTATAAATTATATTAAGGGGCAATCTCTATTATAGCACACGAATGATCGGTGAGCCTTATATATCTTATACTATGGGGAATCCCCATTTTAGCTATCCAATGTATTAGTTATTCTAGAAGTGGATGTTGACCATATGGTTATTCCACTTTTAAGGGTGATTGTAAGTGTGATGTGGTAATGATTTCCCAAATAACCTATATTATTTTATATTCATGTCGATAAGTTTATATAAAAATGCTTTTAATGGGGTTTCATGTTTTCCCATGACTAAATATTTACTATCTTTATGTCCATTACTGATATTTTGTGCTCATCCAATTTTTAAAATTTTTTTCACATGACTTGAGATTTCTAAGGACAAAGATGTTTTTTTGATGAATGTGTTGAAGATGTGTCATGAAAAGATATCATTTTTTTTAAAAAGGGATTACATTGGTTGAAAAAGTGGATACATTTTATACCTACCCACATATAATGTATGGGTCTACCTAGTAAGGGTTCTCCCAAATTCTCAAAAACAATGTACTAAAAAGATCCTAGAATGTTAATTTTTGTTCAAAAAATACAAAAATATGTAATGTTTAAGGATAGGTTCTTATAGTAACAAATAAAGTCATAATAATGATTACTAAAAATGTAATCAATGTTGTGAAAACTATATTTAATATTAAAAAAATTAAATGATCTGATTAATATTATAATTATTAATAATAATATTATTATAATTAATTTCTAAAAATGAATTCGAAGAATTTTTTTAATAATATAATTTTTTTTATTAGAAATTATTTTTAATATTTAATAATTTAATCAATATTAATTATATTTTTATTACTTTAGTTATTATTATTATTGTTATTATTATTATTATTTCGTAAATATACATCGTCTAAACTAAATTTTTTTCTATTCACTATATTTATTACTAATTATATTAATATTAATAATACTAATGATATGTAAATAATAGTATTATTATTTAATATTATTATTCTAAATTAATATAATAATTAAAATGAATTCATAAAAATAATATATTAATTATTGTTACCTTATTAATTATGACATCCTATATTATGAATTTAATATTATCATTAAATACGGAATTGTTAATTGTTAATAATAAGCAGTTAGGGAAATGCCTAAGTGGAAAACCCCATAATCATGCATCCTAAAGACATAGGTTCAAAATAAGGTAGGGGTGATTCCTTGAGTTATCAAAGAAACACTATAGGAGATAACTATAGTTGTACTCTAGTAGTGTTAGAACTATATCACGTATTGTAGAGGTGGAGGTACTATAGAAGCCAAAGTACTATAGTTTTACAATTCACCGAGGGAGATACTCATTCAAAAAATGGGCTTTCTGGCCTAGTATTACGTATTTCAAGCCCCAAGGCCTTTGGTCCATGTTCATGGGCCACATGGGCTTCGATGTATGGGCTATGAAATGGGTCTCTATCTACCAAGATAAAAGGTGTATTTTCATTAATATTCAAAGGAGTTTTTGATCCCGTATTTTTAAAAAATATATATTAAAATTAATTATTAACAATGCTTAATATGTAACAATGTCAATAATATAGATAATAAAATGTGATTAAATTAAAAATATAATTATTAACATAGATAAAAATTAATATATTAAATTTTATATATAATAAAAAATAAAATAATAAAATTCTCAATAAATAAAATAGTAATGTAATTCATAATTTGATACATGATTATAATTGTGAATATAATTTTTTAAAAGTGTAAGTCATTGGTATTTAATCAATAATGTTTATGTCTTGTAAATTAATCTTTATTTATTATATTTATGAATAATAATATTATTATTAATAATTAATTAATGAAGGTAACAATGAAAATTTATCCATCAAGGGAACATGAAAATGGATAATAAGGCATGGAAAATAAATTCATGATAATAAAAAGTTAATGAAAATGAAGTCCTTATAGAAAATTCATGGTATTATTAATAAATTTAGAATAATAGTCATGATAATTAAACACCAAAAGTTTAGGCCCAAGCATGATCAGTCCTCAAATTTATTAATAAAAGAAAATGTGCAGAAAACAGAAGGATGATGTAATGAAATGTAATGTGGAACAACAATTCTAAAAACCCACAAAAAGTAGAAACAAATGAGAACTCGTTATTTTTTTGAGTCTACCCCCTACCCAAAGCTCCACCTATGGATGTTGTGTTCTAAAATATCCTCAATTGGAGAGGTTGTTGACAGGCTGGCTCAACCGTATCCACATTAACCTCTTTGTCATCATGAGATTCAAAAGGTTCATTTAGAAACCATTGATGAAAGTATATACCTTTCATAGGTACATTTCATTATCTTCCTTGGGCACAACATGAGAGGAATCATCCTTCGGTGTACTCCATATAAGGATCATACGAAACATTGGTTTGGTATCACTACCATGTATAGAGTGTGAGGATTTCATCTTATTCATTAGACATTCACATCAAGACTCTCAAGGTAGATCTTATCAAATTTAATTGAATTGACATCATACTATAGAGAAATGAAGTCCAGATAACTCCCTCCCATTTCCTTGGCCTGGGGTGATTTTAAATAATATTTTGAAGAAGATTTCTGAAATAAATAACCTTTTTGAATTGGAAATTTTTCAATAATAGTCTCTTTAGAATCCATCTTAGTAGTATTCATAGGTTCTATTATGGTCTTAAAAAAATTCCAGATGATCTTCCCCTTGGGTGATTTTTAATTATCCAGGCTAGCCCCCAAAACATCATTATGGATGCCATTTTGAGGTACACAAAGAGATTCTTTCACCAGGACTAAGATCAATTTAGTAGACATTATGGTGCAATCCTTCCATAAGTTGAAATATTATATACTCAGCTTCATCACTGAATGCCGCAATGGAAAGGCCCCATCCATACCATGTGATGTTTTTCTATTACTATTCCATGATTACATATATGTATCACCTAGCATGTCCACATAACTAGTATTGACATTTGATTTTGTGTCTTCCTACTTCTAACCAATACATGAATACTTCTCTCCCATTTCAAAATGAAAATTCCAAGTGTTTAAACTAGTGTAAGTAGAACCATAATCAAAGCTAGAACCCACAACTTCAAATGGCCTTGAAAGTCTCATCACATTGGGATGTGAATCATGAGACATAACATTGGTAAATGAATGCGACTTCCTCTGATCTCTCATAGTTGGAACCGAATATCTCAAAGTTAATCACATGGGAATACCATGGTGGCCATATACCACCAAATATTCATCAATAAAATGTTTTGTGAATTTATTTTGATCAATAAAATGAAATTTTTTTTACAGCAGTAGAATTTCAATTCATGATGAAATTTTTAGTCAAATGTCCAATGCATTGGAAAAAATTAGGAAATAATTCAAACACTAATATGACCAATAATTTTAATTCATTGGAAGGTTAAAATAATTTTTCAATGTGGGGGGAACTATGATTAAACTCAACTAGAAATCTGGCATAATGTCCATATAATACATTTGCAGTCTCTCTTTCAAATTTTATTGGTTTCCCTACAGATGATGCCACTTCCTAGAGAATACATGGGTGCTAGGAGAACCAGTTATAGCCCCTAACCTTAATCCACATCTGATAAATAGTATTCCTAACTATATTTGGATCAAATAAATGGCCCCAATCTGGAATTATCATGAAACCAGGCAGAAGAGAGATTGATTCGAATACCAAAGAATTATGTTTGAGTTTACTCTAGGAGAAACTATATTATAAAATGCATTACCAATATAAAACAAACTCTATCCCTCAAAACCCCATTGCAAGTTGAGTCAAATAAGAAAATCATCCAGATTCAAAGGGAGAACCTTTGATACATTTATTTGGAGGGTGAGAATCATGTACCTATAATCCTTAATGAGATCCAAAATGATTATGGGATCTACTTCAATGAACAAGAGGGTTATATTTTTCATGATTCTCCAGTGAGAGGTGGAATCAACATGAAGATTAGAGAATAAGTTATTTCTTAAGAGCATTCTACACCTAAAAATCCTTTAGAGGGTCTTGATTCTCAAAAGAGAACCCCACCTCATTCATTGATACAATTTCTTTCCCAAGTGAATTCCCATCTCGATTATTGGGCACAACTTCGGAAGAAATAATGATATCATTTCCCAAATTGTGATCAACATCATCCCTTTTTGAAAAGCCAATAAAGAGAGTAGTGCAATCAGAGTACTCATCTAGATTTTTCATCATCATGAAAAAAATCCCTAAATGCCAATGATGTTTTGAGAGATAACATCCCGAAGCATTACAACATACTTCACCCTAACATTTTTTTATTATCATCACGAAATTATATTTTACTAAGGACATGATAATAATATAAATGTAATTATTTATGAATAATTATAATAATAATGAATTGTTTACTAATGACATTAACTAATAATATTATTATTAAATATCATTATTTAGTAATCTAATATTTATAATTATAAATTTAATAATAATATAATTAATAACTATAATATTTATTGTTACTATCAAGTAGAAAATTTTAATTGTTTTATTTAACTAATTAATAATTTTTTTTCGAAAAATAATGTATTATCATTATTAATTAATTTTATTTAATTATTATTATCATGGATTTATTTTCATTTTAATATATTTTATATGTTTTAGTTTCAATTCATAATTTTCATTTACAATCTAACTAAAATTTATATTTTATAATTTTTTTAATGTTATCTTATTATTTTAAAGTCCAAATGTTTTGTTTTGAAAGAACATTTTTTAGTATCATTTATATTGTTGTTTGTTTATTATTTTAATGAAAATTTTTTAAATTATAATTAATTTTTATGATTTTATGCTATGTTTTAAATTTCATTTTGAATGTATTTATATTTTATTTCTTATATGATTTCAAATTCTCGTACTTGAAAAATAGTTAAACTATTTATATTTCAAGTTGGTAACTTTGGAAGGCTATAAAAAATAAACTATAACTACAAAACAAAAAACATAAAAAATAGAATAATAATATAAAAAACATTTGAAAAAAATTAATATAAAAAATTAAATAAAAAATTATTTAAATGGAAAAAATTATTGATTAAAAACAGAACATTTACACTTAAAAAATATTATTTTCATAAAATATATTATAAATAAAATATTAATGAAACTTAATGCTATTTCTGTTCAAATTAAAAATTATTGAACAAAAATGGAATTTCAAAATAGTTAATAAAAAATAATTTTTTGGAAGAATTTTTTTCTACTAACAAAATTATAAAAAAAGTGTTATGTTTTGAAACATCAACATTTTATTTCCTTGAAATTATATTAAATAATTTTATTTGGAAATTAATTTTTTCCTATTATTTTTTAAATGTTTAAAAAAAGTTTCAAATTTTTCCTATGTTGAAATTATTCATTATAATTTATATGATTTTAAATTCACCATCATGAAACATTATTACATTTCTTGTTTGTGACTTAGGATTATAATATATTATAATTATAATCTAAATAAATATTATAATTGAATAAAATATAATAAAAATAGTTTAAAATAAAAATAATTTCCTAAATATCATAATCGAAAATTAATTTACATGAAACAAACTTTATTGATTAAAAATATATTATCTAGACTTTGATAAAAATAACATAAATTATAGTATAAATAAATTCTAGATGAAATTTAAAGAATTTACTCTATGTATTAAATTTAATTAAAAATAAAAATAATTTAGAAAAAATAATAATCCAAAAATTTTAAATTAAAAAAATATTTACTCCAAAAATAATTTAAGTACAAATGTTTTGTTTGGGAAAAAATTAATTTTTTCCATTGAAACTATTTTACATCAATTTTTTGAAATTATTTTTATTTTCAATTATATTTTATATGTTTAAAAAATGTTTCAAATTTTATCAATACTTAAATTTTAAAGAATTTAAAAGCCACATACATGAACCATTATTAATTTTCATGTAGTTGAGTTTGGAATCCTAAAAAATATAAAATCATAGTAAAATATAAATAAAACAGAAAACATGGATTTAATATAAAAAAATTGTTGAATATAAAAATATTTTAAAAAATATAATAATCCAAAATGTGATTATATGAAAAAGAATTTTAGATTAAAAATATGTCATTTATACTTCCAAAATTTTATTCGCATTAAATATAGTATACGAAAAATATAAATTAAATTGAATACATTTAATATATAAATATATATAAATTTAATTTAAATATGAATTTAATGAAATTGACAGAAAAATGTTTGGTGAAAAAAAATATTCATGTAAAATTTTATGTTTTAAAACTATTGTATGTTTTACTAAAAGAATTTTTTTTCTTCAATTTTGAATGCAATTTTTTATTTTCAATTTTTTAATGATTAGTCAATATTTGAAATTTTACATATATTGTATTTATACATTATAATTTATTACCTTTCAAAGTCATATACATGATATATTAGTATAATTAAAATTGTTTAATATAAAAGTTAATAAATTATAAATTATAAATACAATCTAAATGAACTTTGAAAAACTCACTATGAATAAAAAACAAATAAAATAAAAAAAATTCAAAACATAATTTATCAAAAACTATTCTACATGACCCAAACATTGTTGTTTAATGACATATCATTTCCACTTTATCAAATTTATTGGCATAATTCTTTTTAATATAACATTTTTAATTACATTATATCGAAGTATTATTAGTTATGTTTTTATTATTAAATATTAAGAATTAAATTTTTCATAAATATTATTTATGTTGTTTAATATTTAGATTTTTTATAATAAAAATTATGAATAATTTGTAAATAATACATTTCTTAATGAAACTAAAAAATTAATTAATAATATTATTTAAAATATATATTAATGGAATTAGTGATATATAAATTATAATTATTAACAATAATGTAATATTTTTATAAAAAGATGAGACCTTTCCTAGGAGAGATGGAATCAATTATTATCAAAACAATTCAAGAATATAAGTTTCTAGAGAGGGATATTTTACATTAGTCCCTCTGATGAAAGAGAATAAGATCATGAAGGATCTTGCATGACCACATGTGATCATTTACCCGATCACCCTTGTTGGAAAGGACTTTTTCCAAGGACATGGAAACTGCATATGAATGTGTGAAATTAATGTAAGTGGATGAGAGGAAATCGTGAAAATTTATCAGTCTATTAGTGATCATCCAAGAAGGATTAGAAAGCCTCTTCTAATGGCATAAAAAAGTGTTGGAGTCTTATTCTAGTCCAAGGTTTTCACAGCCCTGTTGTTTAGAATTCCCATTCACAGCGATGAAACAAAACATTTCAACATAAGTACAAGAATAAATCTCACATGATCCATGTAGACATCCTACAACATCCCAACGATTATCTTAAAAATTACCACAACAACCCTACGGACCCAAGTTTCTTATAGATGACAAAAAGGTATTTATTTAAATCCATCATACAAAAGGTGGAATCAAGAATACATAAAGTGTATCAGATTGTTGATAGATGTTACCATTTATTCTATTCAATATGATATGAGGCTTATTCATACACATCACAATTCTGTTATGGATCATTTTCTTAATCATTCAAAATAATCGGGATATTTTTTCTCGGTTTTGAGTATATGACGTTTGATTTTAACTATAATGTAAATTTTAAATAAAAGGACACACATAGATTCATACTAGTCACACCACGAATAAGACTGTGGTGATCTTGATTCATACACGTTAAGAGTGAATTATGGATTCGTTTCCTAAGGTATAGAAATAATATAAATTTGTTTTCTTAGTTTTTAGTATGTGGCGTATGTTTTAAAATAAATTGTGAATTTTAAATCAGAAAGACATAATTGGAGTAATACCTATCAAACAATTCATCAGATTATGGTGGGGCTGATTACTACAAATAAAAAATTACATGTGGATCATTATCCAATGTATTAAAATAGTCAAAAATTAGTTTTCCTGATTTTGAGTATGTTACAAGACATTTTTACTAAAATTATAATTTAAATTATTATCACAAACATTGAGTCATACCAGTTACAAAGTAAGTTATATTTACATGAGACTCATTCCTACACCACAAAACATACTTATTAGTTATTGTCTCAAAGTATAAAGATAATTTAACTATGTTTTCCATGTTTTTATGAGTGAATCACATTTGGTACAAAATTTTCAATTTTAAACTATTAACATAAAAATTGAGTCATATCAGGAACACTATGTATCATATTGATGTGTGTATAATTCATACATGTATAAAATTATTAATGAATAATTTTATAAATGTATCAATAAATTAAAAATTTGTATTCATTTTCTGAGTACTTAAAGTGTGTTTTGAAGTGAAATGTAATTTTTTCAATGAAAACTTGCATTTTGAGTCATACTAGACACACAATGAATTAGATTGATGTGTGCATGATTCCTACATGTCACAAATGACTTCTGGATCATTTTCCTAAGGTATTAACATAGTATGAACTTGGTTTCAAATTTTTGAGTGTCTGATGTGTGTTTTGAACAAAAAATTAAATTATAAACTAAAAACATACACTTTGAGTTATAATGAGCCCACATTATTTTATATTGAGTTGAGGCTAACTATAGATGGTATAATTAATACACCATTCAATAAAATATATATGACCATTGTTTTGGCATGTCATATGATTCCATTCAACTACTATATCATCCTTTCAAAAATGAATCCTAATGATTCAATTCACATTTTAAGAAACATGTGATTAACATTTCCATCCAAAAGGAACATATTCTCACATTCCCATGTAATTTAGGATAGTATAAATAAAATTATGATTTCCAAAAAATATATGAAAAATTATTTATTAGATAAAATGGATAAGAAATTTAACTTAAAAATTTTACATAAAATCATGACTAAATTAACATAATATATATTAGGAATCCACTTTTCCGTATGCATGTATGTATTCTTTACCACTATATATATCACCATTATCTAAATTACAGCCATGAAGTGCAATCTACAACAAGAATGATCATATTTGAACATGTTACTTTCTCTGTCATACCAGGGACACCATGTATTGGATTGATGTGTAACTGATTCAGACATTTTATTAATTAAATATGAACCTATTTCCTAATGTATCAAAATAACCTGACTTTTTTTCTTGATTTTGAGTATGTAACTTGTGTTTTCAAAAAAAAAATTAAATTTTTATCTAATAACATAAACTTTGAGTAATACTGGGCATACCGTGTATTAGATTTTGTGAACATGATTCCTCCACATCACACCATGTATTTTTATTCTTAAATTTAAAAAATATTTGGGTTTATCTAACAAAATTATTGTTGGATAGACTATAATATTTATTTATTTGTAGAATAAAAATAAAAGTGCATCATCCAATGTGACTCATCCATGTTGTGTTTATAACCATATCACACTAGTGCATCCTAAATGATTCATATTTCTTCATGATGGGTATGAAAATTTATAAAATAAGAAATAATTAAAAATGATAAGAAAATTTAAAAAAAATAGTTAAAATGGTGATAATATTCACCAAATAATTAGTATAGAGTTACCATATAATGATATATATATACTGTCTAACACCATTCATTCTTACCATTCATTTCTAAACCAATATATTTCAACTTTTTAATACAATGATAGAAGACAGAACTGATTTTGTTAGAAAAAAATAAAAAAATTAAAGCATTAGTAAATATTTTAATTGTAATTGTCATTATCATTCGAAATTCAACTTTAGGGATTGTAGGTTATACATGGAATTTGATATCTTTTATAAATTTACAAATACAATAACCAAAATCATTTCCATTTATTTATTTGGGGTACTATAGAAATATTAATTAAAATAATATATTTGTTTTGATATATGTTTTGATAGTGGAATTTTATTATATATACTGTAATAATTATCTAATTTTTGAATTCAATTGATTTTTTGGGCACATGTACTATCTCTATTCAATGTATTTGATTATATTTTAACATCTCCTTATAATAAAACAATTTTAATTAAAAGATAATATAAAATTTATTACTTGAAATTTATTTTTAAAACATTTCATGTAATGTATTAAAAATTGATGAATGTCATCACAGGAGGTCAGTTTGTTGGATTTCCATGCATTGAATCAATAAAATTAATCAATGGATTATATAAATTGAATCTAATGTGTAACCAATACTACATGGAAACCAAAAATGAAAATATAATTAAATGTATGAGAGTATGATTGATATGATTAAATTGAAGAGTTTAACCCTACATCATGGCTTCTATAAAGAGTCATTCATCTATATGATTGCTTTCACATAATATGGATTTTTTCCCACTATTACTTCATATGGATTTGGTTTTAATGAGTACAGTTGTGTAAAACTGATGTAAAGACTAATGATTCAAAAAAAAGTTAACAATGATTTCCCTTCATGTAGTATTTATATATTCACTTATAAAATTTTCGAATAGTATTTAGTCATAAATATAATACTAGATCAGATAATATATAAAAAAATCTGGAAAAAACATCTCATGTTTATATTTACACGAAATACTCTTATCCATACAATCTTGTGGATTTCATTTACATTCTCAAGATCAATATAGACTCGAATGGCACCTCCATACATCTGTTCTTTAAAATCAATTATAGTTGTATCACCACTTGAAAACATTGTATACACATCAACCATTAATGATATTAAATGAAGATTTTTAAAGGGCGTGGTAAATGTAAATTGTTAATATCGATTAAATTTGTTTGTCAATATTTTAGATCATTTTGTTTCGAACATCAGTTTCATCCCATCCATTTTTTCCTTCTATAATAACATTTATTGGTTCTTTAATTTTTTATTAATTATAAAACATTTTTCATGAAAAATAAATTGGAAATGAATACCTCTTTGTTTACATTTATTATTAAATGATCTAATGACCCTACTACAAATGTTCCAATAGAATCATTGATCGTATAAATATTTACATCATCTATTGGAATAGGTTTCTCAGTGATCATCACATGAGTTTCATGAATTCCCTCTCTCACATGACCTGTTGGAGGTTTTATTATTAATAGTATCTATTTTTATAGGTTACATGGTACACCTTCTAGTAAAGATTTGTGTGGGTGTTGATAGATATATTCCACAATACTATTAACTCTAAATAATATCAGTAAAGGAAGTGTATTAGTGTCTTCATGGTGAACAATTCATGTAAAAACTTATGATAATATTAATTACCTCTTTTAATATTTTTCGTTGAGGGGAATGTCTTTCCTCAATGCTAGATGGAGTTGGTGGATCTTGACATAGTGGTTGTTCGGGTGTTTTTTTGTCTATTTGATTCCTTCCCATAATAATTTATAACAACTCTAGGTACCAATTATATTTTCATTTTTGAGATTCTAATTTTTTGGCAATGATTCCATTTTGTTATCTCCATAACCCTATTTAATTATTTTCTCAAAATATGTTTGGGGTGTCACCCAAAATCCCACACCACCAATGCAACCAAAATTCTTTGGCAATACATAGTACAATAATATTATATATTCCTCAAGAATAGTTGGTAATGATTCATATGTCTATGTTGGATAAAAAATTGGAAAATAAGTAATCCTTATTATGTATTACTGATATAAATAAAAAAACATTTGATATTTCAAACATAGACATGATTCCCAAAAAATTTTTGTTTTCATCCATTAGTATCCCATGTTTTGTTACACGTGCCTCCTTCCATTGCATGGGACATGAGATTGAATTGTCTTTGGATTTTTTATCTATCAATCTACATATGAAAAAAAACCCAATTGTGTTGTCGTTTCATGTCACAGTAAATTATTGATATATAATCGAAATACGTACCATTTTTTCAAGTGATGATAACCGTATCATTACATTTTCGTAGGGATATGTCGGGTTTTTGGCATTTTGATTATTTTCATCACTCAGTTTTTGTTTCATTAAATAAATTTTTTTCTTAAATTTGATAAATAAATATATTCTTTGGCAATGATTACTATTCATAATTTACCCAAAAAATTCCTCATATTGAAAAATATATTCATCTCATTCTTGATGGTTTATTATGTGTTCTTTCATATGTGGTGGGTGTGGGTTTATTTTCCCTTAAATATCCTTGAGATGATACTTCAAAATAATTGTCTAAATGACTCTAAGGGAAATTACAATGAGGATTAGTGCAAATATAATTTAGGAGCAATCTAATTTAAATGACCACTATAAGGGATAATGAATAGTAAATCCACATTTTGTTATTTTGTTTTTTTATATAAATAAATTATATCATAATTTTACCCAATTATATTCCCATGTTAGTTCCCGAAGCACATGCACAATATTGTTCCATGAATCTATGTCAATCAGCATGCACATTCAAGTGGTGATACAAATGTAGCTACTAAACATGTCCTTATTGGGGTTATCATGCTAACAGCATGCATTCCATCCAACCTTGAATTTTAAGCATGTTTTTCTCAGCTTATTTATTTTTGCTAACACCATCATCCTATGATACTCTTATTTATGTTAGACACTAGTTTTTCGCCACCTATCATTTCCTAAACCCGAACATCATCAATACGTTTTCCCCTTTTTTAGAAGTATAGGAATGTGTATATTTTTTTCTTCCTCTTTATTGGGAGCCGAATCATGATGAGAAACGTGTTATTCCATAGGTTTGGGAGAATTTTCATGCAACGAAGTCATTATATGCGGAAGTGGTGGAAAATATAATTATGATTATGAAACATCAATTACTAACCGGTTGTATTATTAGGTAACACAATGTATATTACAGAAATAATATAACATAATTAATAAACTATCTTTTTAAAATTTTGAAGAGAGTTGATTCCTATATCTAGTATCCAAATCCTATTACCGTGGTTTCATTTGACATAGAAGACCCCATATCATTGGGACTGTAGTGAAATTATTACGAAATTCCAATTAAAGGGTTATGCTTAGTTTATTTATCATATGACCCTTCAGTGGTTTGGGTTGAGAATAGAATAATTGACCACTTTTGGTTTGTGGAATCTGGAACATACAATTCCTATACTATCTAAGATACAATAATTAAAGGGTTATCTTGGTACCATTACTTACTAAAATCAACGTTCATGAATCCAAAATTATATCATTTAAATACACTCCTATTATCAACCCTCTTTCATTGAAATATCATCAGAGAGTTATTTTTTGTATTCTTGACCTCATATATTTTTATGCTGAAAACTTATGAAATAATCACATAAATCATATTTATATCTTTAATACCAGATACAAGCATCACATCAGCCATAAGTGCCACTAAACTATTTTTCATGGTATTACGTTCAACATGATAATTTTTATATAATGTATAACCACTTATTGAAAAACAATTATAAGATAATACCTGAAATCTTTATCATATGGATAGAAATAAAAGTATTTATGAAATTGAATCCATATTTTTAGTCGAATCCTTAAAAATATAGTATTGAAGCAATCCTATTAATAGTTGATTATGTGTATTTGATATTCAGTATCCATGTATTAATGTATTCAAATACATAAGAATTACATTGAGGGTTTCAAAATATATAAACAACTATAAAATGATATATAAATTATAACAGTGTGCCCATTCCCACTATATAATAGTTATTTTGAAAACACCTATTCTAGAAATTCCATTACCCACAAGACACAGAGAGTGACATGATTTCGGTAGACCATTTATTTCAACATTAGAAAAATATATGGTACAGAATCTTATAATTTCATCAAAAACATATCCATTTGAAATGAAAACATCTATCCAAAAATTATTTTTGATACAACCATTCAAAATTTTCACATACGTTTTAATGGGATGAATCTATTTATATTGCATAAGACCGCATAGTAATATTTTTCTTACAAAGGGATCCATCATGTGAACCATCATATCAATTAATTCTTATGGGAAGAACATTCCCATAATATGAAATTAATTTCCATTAACATAGTTATAAATTTACAATGGGTCTATAACATTTTTTCATATATCTTGGTAAATTAATCAAATCTTGTTCAGTGTGAGAAGGAAATTATTGGAAAAATAAAATGTAAATCTACATGCTTTTGATTTTTCATAAAAACATCAATTTCATCTGATATTACACCCATTAAATTTAAATCATTCATTGAAATTATATTCTTAATATTTTATGAAAACCCCTATAAAAACTTTACATCATTCAAGAATTTCCAAAACTGATATATCACTTTCCTAAAAAGTGTGGATGAACTAGGAGGAAAAGGTTTCTATTTTTCAGTCCTCAAATGAACCAAATATTATTGTATCTCCATGTAAATCATATAAAATATAGACTTACTTTTATCCATTTTTGGGTTTAATTTAGTAACATTACATTAATATGATCAAATACATTATTATACATATGAATTACATCATGAAAATTATTTATGTAAAAACAATTCCTCTATTGTAATTTAAAAAAAAGATCTCTTTTTCCAAAAAATTTTGAAATTTTTTTATAATGTTTTACCAAAATATGCATCTATAACATCTACTTTCTAACATATTTGATCACCTGTTTGTGCTGATGGTGTTGAAAGTTCTTCTGAACTCTGGCCAAATGATGTCATCCAAGATTGGTACTTATGTCACCTGGGTAATAAACTGCGATGTCCTTGTAACATATTCATCAATGAGTGTTTCAACCAAATTGGCATTGTATCTTGTTCAAAAATGGGACACCCTTGATTTCATTTAATGTTATATCATAACAAATTTACATAAGAAAGAAATACATTTATCATCTAGTAAATCATAGATCTCAACATGAAATCTTTATTTCAGTCGTAATCATAAAACATGACACAAAAGTCACAAAATAATATAAAATCTTCAATCAATAGATCCAAATAAACATAATTATCATTACCTAGTTGTTCTTGTCCTTATATAATTATTTATAAAATAATGAATTTTTATTTTATGCAATACCCTGGTAGAAAGTTATAATTTATCAATATAACCATCCATGTACTATAAGGGATGCTTTGAAAATAAAAATGATTCACTCTCTCTGTAGATAAATCAAGATGATGTTTCCAAGCACATTTACACATTCATGATATTCAATATCAATTATTTTCCACTTAGTTGAGTCAGCTAGGTGATGATGTGTCCTGTCATTATTTCCTATATCTACATGACACATTAGTTATCTCACAGTCTCCTCACTTCCATAGAGACACATAATCCTTGGATTGATTGTAATGTATCATAAAAAATTTGTAGGACCCGAATAATATTTCTTATTTTCAGAAGCACCACACTCTCTGAAATTCATATGTGAGTTTTGGTCCTTTCAAAATCCTAATAGAATAATTTTCATAGATATATATTCATTTATAAATCACAAACATTTAATTCAGTGTTCATATTTAATCATATGTTCTAAAATAAAGCTCATTATCTAATAGGATTATTTCATTCAAGAGTGCAAGTATATTAGTAAAAAATGGAATCAATCCATCCATTACTATATTTTAAATTATATATCTTCAATATGGATAACAATTATATATTTTTAGTAAAACCATCATACAATGGAGTCTTTTAAAACCTATTTGACTTCTTAACAAAATTTTAATAATCATGATGTTCATCTTTAACTATCATTTTCATTTACTCAATATTATCTTCGTCATCATTCGCATATATAATCAAATCCTTGATATGGTCTTCATAATTGTTCAAACATGTAATGATATCATATGATCCAAAAAAAAAATTATTATCCAATTAACTATATAAATTTTCTTTCTTCACATGATTCATCTAATGTTTTTGACATTGATCTATTCTATGATAGGAAATTTTTTCATACAATTAATTTGGGCTAGTTAGTATTTTATAAGAACACTGTAAACTAAGACAAAAGATTTGATAAGGTTTGATTGTATGATCTGTGGAAAACATGATGAACTCTTTCACATACATCTTCATACTGTTTTTTTAAATGATTGGAATACATCCATTTTCAATTAATGTCAATCATATTTGACTGAGTAGTATTAATATTTGACAAAATAACTTAATACACATAATTTTTTTCAGAATTTAACGTATAAAAGTTCATTCTCAAATAATCATTTAAGATGCATGGAGACATTGTTCTAGAATAATATGAGAAGAATGATTCATATTTAGATTTTTATATAGTGGAGTAAATAATTTATATAATGGAATGTGTGATATATATAATGTTACAATGAATATAATTAAATTTCCTTCTATTGAAAAATCAAGAGATATCACATGGATATAATTTTACAATATCTCATTGTAATAAATATACAGACAAGATCTAAAAAAATAGTGAGCAATTGAAATCAGTAAGAGGGAGATGAGGGTGATCATTCATTTATTTACATGGTACATGAATTCACATGTACTGTTTCATTGATAGGATGCAAAATAAAAGAATTTAATCTTTTACCCGAAGATGAAAACATTAATAAGGCCCAATCACATGCGCTGGAGAACACAAAACATCACAAAACACTTGAATTTAATTCAAATGAACCATATGTCTCAATCTTGGGTTCCCATATTTCATTTCCATTTCAGATAGTTATCAGTTTATCAATGGGAACTTCTAGAAACCTGTGCCATGATATTTGATTCATTAATCACCATATACATGCTTAAAACATTACACTTTTTAAATTAATGCTTTTTTTCTAAAAAACCCCAATAGGCATAAAAACCATCACTATCATCATAACAAATATTCAAAAGATTAAATATCCTTTTATAAACAATGGAATGAATGTAAAACATACCCACTCGGTAATTTTAATTTCAAATAACTACTAACATTTGAAAATACAATTTAGATAATCCCAATTTTAATAACAGCCATTAAAAACCAATTTCATGATATATAATTTGAGTTCATGAATAAATTTTTTTTAAACATTTATCAATTATAAAATATAGATACCACTCATCCCATTGCACATATTCACACATAATTTAGTGATGATATGAAATAATGTATCTATATTTGTATGTATAAAGTCTTCATTTATTTCTTTCATTAACTGGAAATAGAAAAAACATTTCATCTTTAATATTGTAATGAACAGTATATATCAACTATCTTTTCCATGAACTATGAAATTTCGTTATCTTGTATCATGTATCGATAAATGAAATAATGTAAAATCAAATGTCTGATAAAGACTAAATATATAAATAAGATAAATTGGGGTTAAATATACAACATGTAGTATAGTAGCGTTGAGTTCATAAGTAGTGAAACACTTGAGCATCACAATGCTCATTGTTTTAGATTGATTTTGATATGTATGTAGGCATTGGAGTAATGAAATATCTTATTCCAACATAATTATAGTCCTTTTGTTGTAATGTAAGATGTGTTTTGTTGTGATGTAATATAAAATTTTGTCGGCATGAAAATAATTGATTCCACCTACGTTCTGGTTATATTAGAACATCATGTTTATTATTATGTGATAGTTCATTATTCTTATTACGTTGCCTAATCTATTGACAGAACCTATGATATATTGATATCATAATACCCATTCTCAAATTTTTAGGGATGGTGTAATACTATATCATTCAAATGTTATTCAAAAGTATAACTTGATCATTGCTTACAGACCACTCATTTCAAATGCAGGCCTCCAATGCATCATCAATATCTCATGTACTAATACGAATCTGTAATCAACAATCATAACCCATGTGTTTATTCCATGTTACATGTGTAAACATATAATTAATCGGTGTCCATTAAAAAATACAGTTAAAATGGTTCAAAATATTAGACAATAATAAAATAATATAAAAAATAATTAATTCCATGACATGACAAAATTATAAATTACAAACTTAAAAGAAAAAAAATTCATATAAATAATGAGTATCAAAAGTATAGTGGGAAAATTTTTATCAGGAGATGAAAATATGAAAAATAGGAACAAATCATACAGAATAAATTAGAACCATTCCACGGTTCCATTAAATATTTTAAAAAATTTGGATATATTGTAATGATTGGGGTTATTTAACATGGTAGTGAAAGAAAATTGATTGAATTTATTGATTATAATTTATGGAAGAAGGGGGGGGGGGTCACTAAGAACATGGATCTGATTACTATCTACACACCAAAAAAATCATTCTCCTTATAATTTGTAGTCACTAACTTAAATGATAAGTGGTCAGGGATTTTTAGTGCACAGCTAGGATCTCAATGATATCCTAGTCAGAAATAATAATGAATGAGTGAAATAAAGGTGACGATGATGGATACGGTGAATCAACAATGTTATAAGGTGTGGGAGATTGGGTGGACAATCAACATGGTAGATCGAGGAAGAATAAGATCACCCAAATGTATTGTTCAGTCCATTTTGGAAAATTAAAAACAAACAATGATGTTTGAGGGGGGGATAAGGAATCACAAGTGAACACATAAAAAAACATTTTAAGGTGTTGATTCATCTATGATGATCAAGGGAGAGCATACATAATGATTTAGTTTTTCAAGATCCAGAACAATATGAGTGAGGAGAACTTTGATAGGGTTTTATTTAAAATATTGATAATGGTTTCATCATCGTTTTTAAAAGAGCACTAACAATGGGTGATTCAACCAATAAAAAATAGCATGGTTGATAAAACAGATCATTATCTACAATAAAAAATCACTAATAAATCATATCTTTATCAGCATAAAAATTCAAGTGCTAATAAGTTTATGTTTTATCTGCACTTTTAGCACTGAAAAATATAATTCTTCCCCAGAGCTAATAAAGAGCAGATAAAGACCTAATTGTAGATACATATTTAATATTATTAAACAATTAAAATTATATAATTATAAATATATATAAATGTATATAATAATAAATAAAACCATATATAATTTTAAATATATTTACAGAATTATAAATATACCTTAATAAATATAACTGTAAATATATAAGTATATGTACATATGATTATGCATATAATTAAACATTTATTAAAAGAATTATACATATTTATTTATAATTATAATTATAAATATTATTTTATAATAATTATTACAAATAAATATTTTTATAAATTTTTTGTATAGTTATAAATATATTTTTGAAATTAAATATATATATATATTAATATATACAAATATAAAATTATAATTAAGATATAAAGATTTATCATTTAAATATATTTATTATAATTTGTTAATTTTTAATATTATATATATATATAAATATTTATACTCACATGTAAATATATTCATAAATAAATGTATATATTTATAAATATGTTTATATAATTATATATATTTATAAAAGTATTTATATTTATATAATTTTATATATATAAAAATATAAACATATTTAATTATATATATAATAAATATATTTATTATTTAAATATATATTTTTACATATAATTATAAATATATTTACAAAATTATATATGTCTATATAATTTCATATAATTATCTAATTATATATATTTATTATTTCAAAATATTTAATTTATTTTTTTAATTTTTTAATTAAATAAATATATATATTTATTTATAATTTTAATTATAAAGAAAATATAATAAGGGATATTTTTATACAGTTATAAATATATTTATATAACTATATATACTTATTTATTAATATAATTTTATATAATTATATAATTATATATAATTATATAATTTTATAAAATTATAAATATTTATATAATTATATACTTTCTTCAATTATATTTATATTTATTAATATATTTTTAATAATAAATACAAATATAATAGTTATATATATTATTTAAACGTATTCATTATAATTTTATAATTATTTAGATATATATATAATTTTAATAATATTTTTTCACATAATTGTATATTTTAAATTTTATAATTAACAATTTAAATTACAAAATTATTACAAAAATCTTTTAAATAGATTAATTATATGAAATTTAACATATATTAAATGCTAAAACATAATAAAAAAATTCATAAATATTATTCATAAAAATTAAAAACATATTGAAAAAATTCCATGTATTGTAAATACATTTAATTACAAATAAATATTACAAAATGATTAAATTACAATAAATTAAAAAATCAATAAATATTAACTATGGTTAAATAATATTAAATTAAAGAAATATCAAAATATAAGAAATAGAATTTAATTGATAATTTCATATAAAAATCTAAATCATATAAGATTAAGTACATGGCTTGTAAAAACACACAAAAATTAATGAAATATTAAAAAATACCTTTAAATTACTTAATTATAAAAATTACAATCATTTTAAAAATATTGAAACTTAAGAAATAAAATTGAATAAATACAAATCATATAAAATATAAACATATTAAAAATATTTATTAGTAATATATAAATATGTATAAAATGGAATAAATTCCAAACATATTACATTCAATGTGAAAAATAATTTACATCAAATGTGAAAATTTACACACCCCACATAGAAGTGTTTGCATGAAATATATATAGGTGTGTGGGGAGGGGTTTGTGTAAATCCCACGTACATGTGCACATATACATAGAAATACATACATATCTACATAAAAAAATCTGTACATTCATAGACGCAAAACACGCACACACAACGTAATGAATACACACATATACACACATAATCATATAGCCACTAATATACGAATATATGTTAAAATATATCTTATTAACAATACATCATTTATATTTATATAAATGTATAAATTATTATTTATAATATATATTAATATATCATATTAATTTTAATTATATACAAACATTTTTTAATTAATGTATATAAATAAAAATTAATTTTTAATTTAAATATTATAATTATATATATATATATATTATTATTTTTGTTAGTGGAGTAAAAATTACTGATAAAGATGTAACATTGTCTTTGCTAAAAAATATAATAATAAAATTTATAATTTTATCAGATCTTTTTTAGCAATAATAAAAGATACCTGAATCAGTGTTTTTATCTAATGCTGATAAATACTACCCTTTTATCAATAGTGAATATTTAGTGCTGATAAAAGCTTGTGAATAGTAAAACATATTTTGTGGTAGTGATATAATGATGCAACAAGTACAATGGAATTTGAGAATACTGAGTGATAATTCATAGGACAATAGAGTAATATCCAATGACACTAAAATGAATAGTGAAATATACTCGTTTGAAGAAGAATTAAAAAGTATAAATAGAAATATGAGTATCCTAGAATAGATGTTTTAATATGATAGAATACAGGAAGATAAAACCATAGTGAACATATAAAATAGAACAAGAGGACATGTTCTGAGTAAAGATAACATATGTGGACATGTGTAGAATTTTGTGCATTGATTCTTCACATTATATGAAATTCTCACAGTGAACCTATGTACTGTGAAGTGTGTGAAAGTGATCCTGTATATTCTCAGTTATGTGAAGTGATCTGAATTTACCTAAAAGTTATAAAATATGAGAAATAATGGGTGGATTGTGACATAATATATATTATACAAAGGCCATAAAAAGTGGCTTTGTTGAACTAAAAGTGTTTGTAAGTACAAAGTATACTGGATGCATTGAGTGTGTAAAATGATGTAATAAAATGAGTTATGTTTCTAGAAGAGGTAGTTTTGTTTATAAGAAAAAATCTATTAATTATTTTATTAATATAGATTGACGAAATTTTTTTGTTTAATTTATTGTGTGAGTTCTAAGCATCAGTTCTATATGTGAGTATGTTTGAATACAATATGGATGAAAGAGGATTTAATGTAAATAATGAAGATGAGACATGCGTACATGCTATAATTTATTAATTTCAATATAGATGAAGATACACATACATGATTATATGAGAATCTAGATTTATATACATGAATATGTATTGAAATTGGAATATATAAGGTGATCAATGTGTATATGTTCTATAAAAAAATGTTTTATGGAGTGCATGCATGAAGAAATACATGGTTGATAGATCATTCAGAATAATATTCATTTGAAATTTTTTTGATGTATATAAAAGTTATAAACACAAAATAATATTAAATATGAGGATACCAAGGTGGACATTCAAGGTTTGATATTCATGAATGAATGTTCAGGATTCCAACCAAGATTGGTCAAAAATTGAAACAAGAGTTGACCCTGGATTTTACATATATTTTAATTTACTCATTTATTTTAGAATATTTTTGAATGTATCCCAAATGAAAATGTGTAGTGAATTTTATTCTGAAGATATAAAATATAAAAACTATTAATGACACGTTTATTACATAAAAGATCAAGAACCTTCAAATATATGTCATCTTAGATTACCGATTATTGAGTGGATAATCTAAGAATGTGAGAAGAGTTGAAAAGGGGAATTTTTAGACCCATATAAATTAGAAGATCAGTTGGGTAAAATATTTGAGAAGATCCAAAAATGATATTACAAGGAATAATAGTAATGTTTCTGGATTCAGATGATATGACATTGTGAGAGTAACTAATATCATGTAAAACCTATATAATATCTATATTATCATGTTATTAAAGAAGTTAGAGCTCCAAAAATAAATTTTTTGGGTGAAACATCTAGCTATCATGAAATTAATTTCAATAAAAGAATATATGTTAGTTGAAGACCAATGCACAATTTAGTAGGACTAATATTGTAACGGGATTGAGCTTGTATATGGCCAAATTAAGAAGATAATACTATGTACGAGATTCATAGTGGGTTAAGGATATTAACACCCCACACAACTTGTAATTAATAATGAGATTATTAGTTGAATTGTTTTTCACTGGATAAAAATAAAATTTATCCAGGAGTTCATTATCTAATTGAGGTTGAACCGTATATTTTTTTTGTATTGTTTATTATAAATTATTTTCAATTTATACATTAATAGTGGTAATTGATCATAATTATGATATATACATTCTAAATGATGATATTTGTTTGATCAACATTTTGGAAGAAAAAAATTATGTTGAAGTTATTTAGTAATTTTCGGCCACCCTTGATTGACCATCCATCTTAAGGTGATTGTATAATCCTGTTGTTTTATCAAGGGAAATTATATCTAGGTTCCCTATTATTGGATATATAAGTTAATTATCAGTTATTTTATCTAATTTACTTGAAGTGAATATTTTTATATGTTGATGAAATAACTATTTTGGAAAATGAAAAAATTAATGACATTCCTTCTCAAGAAGATCAAGAAGTTAGGAATGAAATGAAATTACTAGAAGATACTATTGTTAGTGGAGACCATGTTGTTTTATCCAAAATATTGAAAAGATTAAAAAAATGATGATTCTTAGAATCTGTTATGGTTAATCTATCCAAAATCAGTTAAATGGGAATCCGTAAATACAATATTTTAAAGTGAGTTCTATGATTATCAAAAAAATTGATAAATATAATTCTCTAAATGATCAATGTTCTTATTGTGAATATTATGAATGAAAATTTTCATTATTTATGTTTTAATACACAAACATGTAATTATAAAGGTATTATGGGATGAATAATAAAAGATGGAATAAGATTCTAGTGAGATGTTGGAAGCAATGCCCAATAATTTTTCTATGTTAAATGCTTTCACAGAACAAGCAGAAGAAAAAGAAAAATATATCCAACATTGAAATAAAATCATATCCCTAGTTGAAAGAGATTTTTAGAGGAGTTTTTATAAAGAAGTGGAATATAAATAAGTTGTTAAAGAAATGTTCCATTCATTATAAGATACTCACAGGGATAACATTGATATAAAGAATAATCGATAAGAGATAAAGGAAAAAATATTAAATGAACTCGATCATTATTTGAAATTGAAGAGTAAGTCACCTAAAGAAAAATTCTAGAAGATAAAAGAATAATGTGATGGTAAAGTGAAAATTTTAAAGTTAAAAAATGTTATTTTTTTGTGTCTTGAGTTGGAAGTAAAAATGAGAAAATTGGATACTACTGATTTTTAATATTCAAAATAATTTTAGATAAGAGACACTACTAAAATAAATAATGAAATCCATACTTCAAATATCACAAAATGTAGTAATTTGAACTATATGAGATCATTTAATTTTAATATTCTGATAAATTGTAGAAAAATGTTATAAAATTAAAGGAAAACTATTTTTATGAATTTTAAATCATTGAATAGGGTATGTTATAATACATGTTCTGAAATATATGTGAATAAAATTAATTGACATACCAACCACCTCTATGATGGTGAAAGAATAGAATAAATAGATAAAGGGTGATTTGGTTCCCCATACGGAATTCAAAAAGAAGTTGTTAAAACATGGAGATATCAAGATACTTCCACTGGTAAGAATTATACACAAAAGAAGAAGCTACGGTTTATTGGAAACTGTAGGTGTTGTGAAATGTTTGGAAACATGATCTATAAAATTAGACTTAATATTCCATGTTATATAAGACATGGAATACAAAGACCCCCACTATCCATTCATTGACATCAAATCAATTTTTAATAATACTTAATACATTACACATACGGAAGCCCAATGACTGTATTAACCTAGTGTCTTTGGATATATGGAAACATAAACAATAGTACATAAGTGAGATAATTTATCTCCCACTAGGCTCTTCATGACTATCACGCTTCCTAGAATTATCATAAATAATATATATCCTCATATATAGGGGAAGGAAACATTAAAATGGGTGAGACCGGATACTTAGTAAGGGTAAAGTGGGAGATATGTAAGCGTATACCTGATCATAAGGGTATAAAAACGTGATTTTACCATTTAAATATCACACCCTACATAAAAATTATCATAATCATAAATCATGGCATAAATATTCAAAGATAATTATACATGAATCATAAGGGAATCAAGAGCCTGGTCTATGAAAGAATAACATATGAATAAGAAAAGAAATTGTGGAAGAAAAAAAACATGTAATATCATTCACTATAAGTTAGGGTACATTTCATAAAAACTTAGATAAATTCATGGGGACAACACATACTGGGAGGGACACACCACCATCACCAACCATTTTCCTTTCCTTATAAGGGATCGTTTTTTCGCATCCTCCCATAGTTGATCAGATTTCCCCTACTTACCATTATGGATCAGGATTCCCCATATTTCCATAGTGGATTTGGTTTCCCCATCTTCCCACAGTGGATTAATTTTCCCCACAATCCATAGTTGAACAAGCCTATCAAATTTATTACCATTAATATCACCTAGGATATAAATAATTAACCAATGAATTGGAGGGAGATGTAGGTCCTACCCATCTCATAATTAAATCATTTATATACACATTCCCCAATACAATAAATCGGTGTATCAAAACCCATTAAATGAAATTGGTGTCATAAAAATTTAATAATATCTTACCATATGGAAGGAAACATTTCATAACCATTAAAATATTCATAACCCATGAAAATATGTGGGTTTCAAAATCATAAATCCCATTATGAAGGAATAGGTTTCATAAACACATAACCCAAGAAAGAGAAATTGGATTCGTAAACATCATTCCATAAAAACATAAATCATTTAGAGAAATAATATGAATGGAAATTTTGGACCATTTATGTAGAAATTCATGAGTAATGCCAATGGATGTCCTATTAGATTTATAATAAATTTGAAATACCTTTTAATAACATTTATTGAGGAAAATATACTTTCTTTATTGAAAATTTATTTTTAAAAGATAAAACCATTTGAAAAAAAATTCATTATAAACACATTAAAAACATATAAATAAATATTGAAAAAGTTGAAATCCATTTATCTGAAAACACATTGAAATATTTAAAAGGATTAATTTAAAACCATAAAATATTTTTAAAATATCTTTTCCTTGAAAAAGAGATTAAAATAGCAACATTAAAAATAGTTTTAATTAAATTGATGTTGAAATTCATGGAATGTGTCCCAAAAAAATCATATTTCGACAAATCTAATTTAATGAATTGGTAAACTTTAAAACATAAACCCCTTGAATGAGAGATTATCCCTAAATTGGATGTCTAAATTTTCCCTCTATCTATCTATATAAAGTTGTACCTGAGATCTTCTGATGGGACACATAGTGGATATGAAGCTAGCCAAGAAGAATCCTATTGAGGAGAAGAAGCCGGAGGAGAATAAGATCACATAAGAAATAAAGCCAAATGTTTTTTAGAATCATCCCTTGGGGAATTAAACTTCTCAAAAGATTAAAAAGATATCTAAGAAGGTTTTAGTAACCAACAAGTTCTATCTTTACATGGTTCTCATGTAGGTTCATCCTAATATTAGGATCTCTAGCAAGGACATGGGGATTGTGAAGAACTTTATCAATGAAAAAATTGTGATTTTTGCATAGGTAAAGTCCAGACTCCCTCTATATAACAAGATGCACACCCTCATGTCTTGGGATATCAATTCGGTAGTTCACTTTGTTCCCCCTGATGAACTATCTACGCATTCCATGTCTGATGGAAATAAAGTTGTTAAAATGTTCACCAGTTATTAAATTCATATTTTTTCCTTGTTTCATCTCAGTCAAGGTCGTTCATGTAGTTTTTTATGGATTTTCTTTTTTCGGTTGTTTGTACTATAATTTTTTTAATAAAAACCCATCCCTATCTATTTTTGAAAAAAAATATCATCAATTTGATGTGTAAATACCCATAGATTTAAGGATAATAATCATAAAATATATTCCTTAGAAGTATATATAAAAAACTAATGAAATTATTATTGAATAAGATATAAATTTCAATGAAATAAATGTGTGACTATAAGTCCCCTTACCTTATGGTTTGACTCTCATCATACTTTAAAATACCTCTATAAGTCTTGAAACATGTCGTAAATGTACAAACCACCTCTTCTTTGGGAAATTATTCTTGGATTGCACGAAAGGGAATCCATTACTCAATTTCATACCAAAGGGAGGATTCTAGAATTAGGTGTGATATGTTGGGAGATTATTTGAGTAGATATTGGATGATCCAATGGGATTGTGATGTGTGGAAAAGGGGGAGAGGCAAGTTCCTTTTTATAGTGGATGAGGAGTGCCATTCTTGAAATTTTTTGTAAAAAGAATTCCAACCACGTTTTACCATGACATGTCACTCAAATAATTGTCACAATATGATCCCTATGTGGATAGGGTAGAAATATGAACAACCAATGGATTTTGAAAATGCTTATATGTCATTTAGGGCCTTAAGTTTAATGTTTTGTCCTTTGTTGAACTAATTTTCTCTAGATCACTATAATTAATATTAATCATATACAATAATTTTTATGGTAAAACACTATTTTTAAATTACTATAACTATTAATTATATGTATTAAAAATATGGAATCTAATTTTAAAAATTCTAATCACAAAATTAAAGGAAATTAATTTCAATTTAATCATACAGACGGGTCAAGATAGTAGGTTATTATGAAAACATGTTTAAATGTTTGGAATGTTTTTATATTCATTTTCAATGTGAAATTGGATTAAATGTCCCAAATATGATTAAATTATGTAAAAATAATCTCATTAAAATTTAAACAGAAATTAAAATATAATTAGACTCTTTAAATAAATTCGATTAAAATGACGTTTTGAATTAAAATAATGTATTTTTCTCTATTTATCAGAAAATAATTATAATAGTAATATGATATTTCATAGAAACATAGTTTCTCATAAAATGTAAGCTAATTAAATTTTTCTTGTAGAGAAATATAATCTTGTGATAGTATATAATTAATGTTTGACTTAGTTTAGTGTAAAATTGATGACATTAAATAAAATTTATTTATTCTAAAAAGGTTTAGAAAGAGTCTAGGACCTACATTATACCCCCTAAAATGAATTTAGACCTCGAAATTAATTATTTTGATACAAAAAATTTGGATATTTTTATCTCATCTTTTACAGATGTTACCACATGTATTCCTCTAACTGGTGATTTCACAACAATACTTTGACCATGTGAGTGGTCGTGTTTCATAGAATATTCTATTTACTATCCATGATTTCAACTAGATATTCCTCGTAAGAATGATCATGATCCAACAATATGACCTCTATGTTCATTAAATGTTATGGTTTTGGTATGTATATTCTCAATATGGATACATTGAACACATTGTGGACATGAGAGATATATGAAGGATGTTCTATGCAGAATGCTACAATTTTTATTTGATTAAGAATCTCAAAGTGACCAATATACTTAGGGATTAGATTTCATTTCATCTAGAGCCACATAACCTAATTACATAGATAAATTCATAGACACACCTTCTCACCGTCTTCTAATTCTATGTCACAATGACTGTAACCAATATTAATTTTATGTTGACATTATGCTGCCTTGATGTACTGTTGAATGGATCTAACCATCTTGTACATCTCTTCAGCTTTCCCAGGTCCTAATATCATTGTTTCTCCAATAAAATCACTTTACAATGGAGGTATATATTTCCTAAAATATAGGTCTTCAGAAGGATCTAAATTAGTTATTGAGTGTATGTTATTATTTTAATAAAACTAAACTAGAGGAATGTGTTGATAATAACCACATTTGAAATCCAATGAATAAGATCTCAACATAAAATTTAGTGTTTGAATTTTTTTGAGGATAAACAATAGTTTGGGGATGACAAGTAGTGTTGAAATTCAATTCTGTACCATGTTCATTCAAAAGACTTCTCTATAACATTTTGGTAATCTTCAGATACCAATAAGATACAATAGATTTTTGGTAATCTGTGAAACTGACCATTTTCATAATATCTATCATTGAAATGTAATCTATAAAAAATAATTATATAATAGTGCAGATGTATGAAAAGTTAGTAAGGTAATTTAATATCTCCCATATAATATTAAACCATATTGATGCTTCAGGGAATCCAATGACGATATCCATATTGATGTTCTCCCATTTTTGTTGTGGTATCTATATGGGTGCAACATCCCCTTAGAATATTTTAATTAATCCTTAACTTGTTGGAATACAATGAACTAAGATACATAATTAGTGATACCCCTCTTCCTTAAATCCCACTAGATGTATTATTTTAGGTATCTATACATCTGTGTTCTTATAAGACGAATAGAGAATGGAGAATTATGAGCTTCCTCTAACAGATCCTTCTTCCAATCCAGTATGAATGGAAAACATACATAGATACTAAAAAATATCATTCCATCCAGATCATGATTAATCTCTAGGACACATCTATCCTTATTTTTTATCACTAAATATTCCTTCTACACCTCTTTGATCTTCACTTGGATAGATTGTCGAAAATTCAATTGACCAGGTTTTGATTTCCCCCTTCATTAAAAAATTACAGAATCATCCCTTAAAAATACATAAATATTGAATATTTTGAAATCCTAATCATGTATAAGACCTTATGATTATTTTGACTCAAAGAATAATCTACCTAATTCACTTCTCTATGGTGGTAATGTATTGAGATATCATAATTCTTCATCAGACCTAATAATATTATATGGAGCATGTTAAACCCCTTCTATGTGAATATATATTTCTAACATTTATGATTGGTACATATATCACACCTTTCCCTATAAATATAATTTCTTAGAATAATTAATTCAAAAATAACCATTAATAACTCCCAATCATGATTTGGATAATATGATTTTGAATCATCAAATATCATGAGGTAAAGGCTATAAAAATGTTATTATTCTTAAGAACACATAAAAATCCATTAATGGATTTATGACTATATATTAAAACCCCTTATACACTACATGTTAATGTAAATATTGGTGTGTCGACAATCCCCCTCTTCAGTTCCAAGAAATTTTCATCACATTCAACATTCCAGAGAAACATGGAATCCTTTGGAGTTAAATTGGTCAGAAGATTATATAGTTATGAGAAATTATCCAAAAGCCATCTATAAGATCCATATAATCCAAGAAAACTAAAGATCTCAGTTAACATGGTTGGTGTATGACACCATTTAATATCCTCTAACATTTATGGATCAACTACTATAATATCTCTTTAGATAATGTGAAATAAAAGAATCCTTTTAGAGACCAAATCCTCACTTTGTCAAATTTTCATACAAGTTATCCTTCATTAGGTTATTTAATACAATTATGGATTGGTTTTAATACACTTCCTTATTATTTTAATAGATAAGAATACCATATATAATGACTATCACAAACTGATTGAGATAATCTCTAAATACTATATTTATCAAATCCCGAAGGGTATTAGCTGTATTAGTCATACTGAAAGGAATAACCATATATTTTAGTGTCCAAACCTAGTACGAAATTTCATATTGTGTATATCCTCATTCTTGAACCTTAGTTGATTATATCCTGAAAGAAGGTCCATCTGGGAAAATTATTTAGCTTCGGGAATTTGATCAAACAAATCATCAATATGTTGAAGAGGATACTTTCTCTGAAGAATGTTCTTCTTCAACTCATAGTAATAATACTGAGTCACATTAAAAATCGTTATTTTTTTAAAATGAGGATAGGTTCACCCTATGGTGTCACACTTGTCTGAATAAATCCCTTATAATTTATTTCCTGGTGTTGCTTCTACAATTTATGCATGCCAATTTGGGCCATTTTATCGGGAGTATTTTAAATTGTTGTGGAATCAAATATGAGTTATATCGAGGACTCAAATTCATGTTTTAGTGTAATTCTATGAAACTATTGTAGGAACACCTCCACATATTCTCAAAAAATAGGCATATCATCGATGTTTTGTTTTTTCCCATCCATTTGAGGCAACACTCCCTCTGAATGGGAATTAAGACCCATGATCAAGATGTATTATCCATAAGAAGATCATAGTTTTCATCCAATTTATTCATGATCATAGGTTGGTTGGAAATATAAACTATAAAATTATTTCGGTTAAATTTTATGTGGAATTTATGTAGAGAAATCTAATAAATGCCTAATATTTCATTGAATTCAACCAGGGTAATGATGAAAAAGTTAATTGGAATTACATTCCAATAAATATAAATTGTTGTGGAATCAAAAACATGAGATGTATTTATCTTACCATTATGGGTTTGTACTTATAATTCTACATGTAATCAATTGTGAGGAAGCATAATAACCCTTGAAAATTATTTATATATTAATGAGAGGGTTGATCCCAAATCAAAAAAAATCATTATAAATTATATAGGAGATATTATTTGTATATTTCACCACATATTTATCACAACCATCGTCTTAAATTGTTATCCCAAGTGATATACAATTTCCACTTAGTTTAATAGGTTTCTAACACTAATCATCATCAACAACCATTTGGTTTAGGAACTGGTTAGCAGAATTTTCATCCTCCTTACACATGAAGTGTCAATGTGTGGGAGATTCATTCTATTTAGAACTACCTCTATTTTTATCATTGGATAAATTCTTCCCATCAATGCAGAAATCAATCGACCAGTGGCCTTCACATACTCACAGAAAAAAACATTAAAACACATATGTTTATTCCACCTCTGCTTCTTTCCATACATAGAGAATAATGAAATTCTCATCTTCTTCTCTATATGGTTTTAAATTTTCCATTGAACTCGATCTAAATCATCTTATTACAACCATGAGATTAATACATAACTACCCCCTCCATTTCAACTTTTATTTAACAACACACAATATATTCAGAGATACTAAAGTATCTTATGTCCATCACCCTTATATGATGTGGAATTAGGACACTAAAGAACCTATCAACCTTAAATTTAGGTTGGTTAATAATTCATTAAGAACATCAGGAAATTCTTTTGAAATTGGCCTGATAGGGACTGAAAGATTCATCATCCTTTTTATTCAACTCAGGGAAACAATTTTCCAACATTGTACGACGAACAACAGGATATTAATTATTGAATTATAAGTTATTGAACCCATCCAATCCATGGATTCAATTTCATATTTCTTTCTCATATTCATTATTAGAGTCCACCACTAGTCTATTTAACATTCTAACTGATATATAGACTGAATGTCTTTCCTATATTTCGAACACTGCAAAATAGAGGATATATTTTTTGTGGTGCTAATATAGTTTTTAGAAACAGGTGGATCCAAAGATGCTGTAAAATAAGGAGGATGTTTCCTTGTGAAGTACTCAACAGAACACTGTTTAATCCTTTTATAGTTTTGGAGTTCATCATGACTCATTGCTTAATAAATTTGGGTGAGCATCGAAATAATATTTTTAATTCCATAAACCATAAAATTTGGATGCTTAGGAGGATAATTATTTAATTATCCATTACAATCACCATTATCACAGTTCTGTTGGGTTCCATTCATTGACCTAAACAAAATTAATAGACAAGGAAACTATTTTCATAGTGAGGACCGACATAATGATGAAACAACAATAACATATTTTATAAATTAGGATGCATTGCTTAAAATATAAAACCCTAGGTATATCCTAGGTTATTCATAACCAAAACATGTTTATGTAAATCATTATGGTTCTTGATGTGTTTGTGAATTCCCAAAGTATATCTCCTAAGAGTGGAAACCTAGATATAAATTAATGCTCATTGTCATGTACCAGGTAATATTCATGACAGGCCCAACGTACATTGTCATAGTTATTAATACATTTTATATCTGTACTGAAACCATGTCCACTTTTATTATAGATTCATGTTTGTATTTCTAGGATACCAATCAGTTTATCATTTAAAAAATTTCAAGCACATTTTATTATATTTATCTTTATCCTTAGACTAATTCTTCTACATTTTGGTTAAGTTTTCACTAAGGTTTTCTCATTATAGTTTACAAAGTATAACTAAAAATTTTCTATGATGCCAACTATAAATACCCTCTCTTTAAAACATTAAAATTTCATCACTTTTTAGAATAATCAATACATTACACAAACAAATTCCCATATACTATCTTATCCCAGTGCCATTGGAAATTTGGATATATAAGAACTAGTACATAACTAATAAAAATTATCCCCCAGTAGGTTCTTAATGAATAGAATTACACATAGACACATAATAGCTAATACATATCTTCTTAATGAGGGGAAGGAAACACAAAAATGGGTGAGCACAGATTCTTATTAATGGTCATAAGGGAGATAATTAAGCATAAACATTATCATAAAGAATTAGAATGTGTTCAAAACATTATAAGATAATACCCTACATATCAAAGATCATAAATTTTAATCATGGCATAAATATTGGATTTTAATAAAAAATTAATCATAAGGGAGTCAATATCATGATACAAGAAAGAATAACATAGGAATAATACATTAAATTTTGGAAGACACAAAAACATGAAATATCATTCCTAATAAACCAGGGCACATTTCCAAAACATAGTCGGACACTTCATGGGGAAAAACCTATTGGGTGGGACAAACAACTATCCTTATTCTTAGTCTATTACATATAAGGGATTGAATTTTTCCATATTATAATAGTGCATTTGTTTTCCCATCCTTCCTAGTGGATCAATCCCATCGACATAGTTCCCACAATTATTACATGAGATATAAATTATTACCCAATTCATTTTAGGGAGATAAAGGTCCCATCCATCTCATTATGGAGTAATAACTATATATTCCACGAGATCATAAAATTTCATATAAAAACCCATGAAATGAAATGGGTGTCATCAACAAGTAATCATACATTAAACTATGAAAAAACGAGCGATTTTTCATATTCATTTCACCATAGCATAGCATGTGAAAATTGGAGGATATAATAATCAAATAACAAATGATGAAGAAATATGATTCATAAACTAATAACCTGTGAATGTGAAATGGTTTTCATAAATATAATGACATAAAAAAATAAACATTTTAGATAAATAATTTGAGTTGGACCTTTGGACCATTTCACCAGAAATGAATGAGTAACACCAATAGATGTCATCATAGATGGGAAATAATTCTCAAATAACATTTATAACAATTTCATGAAAAAAAATATCTTTTATTATTGGAAAATTTATTGTTAAAACATAAAAAAATTATGAATAAATTTCAGTGAAAAAACATTGAAAAATTATAATGTCTTGTTTTAAAACCATAATCAATATTAATAATCCCTTTTCTGTGAAAATGATATTAAAAGATAATATTTAAAAAATAGAAATCATTTTTGAAGAAATGGTTTATGAAATTCATGGAATTTGTTTCAAAGAAAGAAAATTGATACAAAACTAAAATACTAATTTTTGATCTATTTAAACATAAACCAAATTAATCATATATCATCAAATGGATATGCAAATACTCATATATTTGAGGAAAATAATCATTGGATATATTCATGGGATGTATATACACCACACAAAATAAATTATTGGTGAATAAGGAATAAATATAATAAAAATAAATGTGATAATGGAAATCATCTTACCTTTTTTATTGACTCTCATTATACTCATACAAACTGCCTAATGAAATTACACTCGTCGTACTTGTTCAAAACCAATCTGGTTTAGGTAACTCATCTTGGTTTTCACTAAAGGGATTCCTTGGATGGATTACATCCAAAAGGTAGGATTATAGAATGAGGTAATGAATATTGGTATATTTCATATATAGATTTTGAATGAGAAAAATAGACTGATTTGGGTTAATAAGTGGGAGGGGTGGTTGCCTTTTTATTTTGGAAGAAGCATGGCAATCTAGTTAATTTTGGGAAAGGTAATTCTATAAAAGTTTTTTCCAGTATTAGTGGATCAAATAATGGTTAAAATTGATTAAAATAGAGTATAGGGTCAAATTAGACTATCCAATGAATTTTGGACAGGTTTCAAGTTGTTTTTGTCATTATTTAGGAGATTTAGTCTTTTGTAAAGATTACTTTTTTCTTTGTTGTTGCAATTAATTTTATTCACATTTACAAATATATTTAGTCAATAAGTAATTTTATCTTATTATTAATTATTAATTATTATTATTCCATATATGGAATCCATTTTCCTAAATTCTCTTCATAGACGTGGAACAAGTTAATTTAAATTTAATCTCATAGATAGGTCCTAACAACGGGTTTTTAAGACAAAATGAATGCTTGTTTGGAATGTTTTGATATATAATTTAAAAGTTAAAGTGGTTATAAAAATATAAATTGGGTTAATTTATTTACAATTAATATTATGAAAATTTTAAACAAATTTAAAATATAATTTATCTATATAAATAAAAGAGGAAAAAGTAGTTTTTGAATTAAAATTCAGTATTTCCCAAAATTCATCCAAAAATGATGTTTTTACGAAAAATACCTAAAATTAACCCTAAGATAATTTTGAAATTATGAATTCAAAAATTGTGTCTAATTTATATTATTAAATTTCAATAATTTTCATAAATTAATTTTATTTTTCTTCACATAAGGACAAAAAATAGTTTATTTGAGAAAATAGAAATTAAAAACATTTAAAGAGTTTACTTATATTACCTATTTTATTATTAATATTTTTATCTATATAAAATCAATATTAATAATATATAAATTATTTATCAATATGAATAATTATATGTTTACATGCTAGGTTATAACTATCTCGATTAAATAATCATAACAATATAATGATGCTTCGTAGAAACTCGGTGTTACTTGAATCACAATAAATGTTAGTGTTTCATATTGTAGTAGATTATATTGTTGTATAATATAATGAAATTTTGGATTTTTATATTGTGAAATATATTAAATCAAAGAAAATTAATTTATTTTAAAAAAAATGTTCACAAAAAATCATGGTGTTTCAGGGAAGGTCAAAATTAATTGAGGGAAAAATAGAAGGTTGAAAAATTTTGACTTAGTATACCAAAAACATATAGAAGAATAAAAATATGTAGACCTAAAAAAGATTTTAATATCTTTAAAATTAACATGTAATTTTTCGAAAAATATTCATAGTGATGAGGGATATTGGTATACTTCTAGAAAGCGCAAATCAACTTCAAATAATGGATGGTGACCATACAAATTGAAGAAAAATTACATAGAGAAATTCTATATGTTTAAATTCAGGTTTATAAAAATAAAATACAAAAACCTGACACCCAAATAGAAGAAAATAAAGGATTTTTTCACAGCAAAGATAATATTATACTATTGTTTGAGGAGATTTAACGTCATGGATGTATTAATATAGGCCATGAATGTTCAAAGTAATGGAAGAAAACATAGAAAAAATAGTGTATCAGTATGAAAGATACAAAAAAAGATTATAATAGAATAACACATACATAATTATGATATTAAGGATAAAAATGATGATAATTTTTTTCAAACATGTTTATTTTTGGTAAAACTCCATCCTGAAAATTGCATTACATAGATACCCGCACAAGAGATAATGGTGAATAAAAGGTTTCAACATTTAGAGGATACATCTACAATTAAAGTTCATAGGACATGAAGAAAATTAAAAATGATTCAATGGTTAGTATAAATATTTTTTAAAATATGTTAGAATTATAAAGGAGTATGGAAGAAAGCGGAACTCTAAAATTTTTTGTTCCTTTCTAGTAATGGTAAAAAAAATGAAATCTACACAAAAAAGTAATAAAGTGAGTGCATATAGAATAAACTCATGATACCTATGGATATTAGTTCATATAAAATCAATTGTAAAATCATGATTAAAAATCATATATAAATGATGTTTTTTCATTGAGAATGATTTATCAAACTTACTTATCTAAATAATGCAAATAGAAGATATGAATTATTCCCACTTGATCTAAATATTTTATTAAAAATTAATTGAAGGTGGTGAACATTAGGGGGAGTCATTAGATGATGTTTTATGGATATCACACATTAATAGAGAATGAATTTAAAGACTATGATTTTAATGAATTGGTTTCTTAAAATTAATGATTCATAATTTCAGAAAACCAATGAGTTGTGAATCTAGGTGTTAAAATATTATTTAATTTATGTACCCTGAGTAAAAATATCAGTATGACGATGAGGATGATGATGATAATAATGATTTTATATATAATAAAAATATTTCTTATTGAATAAGTTTCCATATTAGAGGTAAGTAGATTTCATATTTCAAAGGGGGAGATATTTTATATATTTCATGATAATGTGAAATTTTATTTTGAAAATCGGGAAAACATTATTTTGAGTTGAATTTATTTTATTGAGATGCTTTTATGAAATATGTTTCCTGAAAACCTATTGAGTTTCAATTAGAATACATTATGATAAGTTGTGTCACATGGTGAAAATATAATATAAATCATTGACATCAAAGTTAATCAAAATTGTTCACAAAATCATGCACTAATCACACAAACATAGTGTTGGCTAATTTGTGGATTATTTCATTAAATAATATGATATTAACATTCCCTCAGTAAATTCAAGGATAATATCTAGTTCAATGGATGATATAGTGAGGATAAGTAAAAGTGAGTTATCTCAAAAATTAAATACTTTTAATTTATTTTATTTAATGTGGAGAATGGCTCATTTTAATAAATAAAAAATAGGTATAAAAAATAAATCAAAATATGGATATAGATGTTTCAAAAAAGTAATAATGATAATTTATTGTATTCTTTTCTATGGATAATGATAATTTTAAAGAGTAATTTGAAATTAATTTTGAATATTGGTGCTCCAAAAGTATGTTTAATGGAATTTAATAATCCATAAGTATAACCATCATAAGAAAATTCACTAAAGATAAAATATCTATTACCAAAATCTAACACTAGTGGAAGGATAGATAAAAGTTTTACTTTCTAATAAAGATTATATGAAATTAACTTAATGTAATTTTCCATTTACATAATAATATTTTATTAATTGAGTAATAATTTGTGAAGTTTTTTTTGCTAGAATTGGTTTTAGAATAATTCTAAAATAAATTCATTGTTTAAAAATTTTATTTACAAACAGGATAGAGGAAAAGTAAAAAATTAGAACAAGGTATAAAATGGAGTTTAAGAATTTTTAGGAACCAAGAGTAAATGGAAAATAATGTTAACCATATCTTTTGTTAGTGAAGAAGGATTTCAATGATAAATTGTTCCGCGTATGGATATATTAAGAAGTACTATTCCATTTGAAAATATATTGTGGGATTAATTTCATCCACTGAATATTAAAATAATATAAATATGAGTGAAGTATTTTATTTTAAAAATATTAGGATGATAACATACATCTTCTTCAACCTCATGATATAGGGATTTCATACTGGTTTCTAAAATATTGAAGGAGGGGAGTTTAGTTGATCCTAAGTATTCATAAATGAGTAACAGGTTTAACAGATGACAATGTCCATGGAGTAGTTTCTACTCATTGAAATTATTTATTAGAGACCATTAAAGTAATGGTGAGGGGAAAGTAAAAATGGGGTGAGGTTTCTACTTGACATAAAAAATGATAAAATTAGAGTGAGTGTTAAAAACATATAACATGTTTCATTATATGAGGAGAGGATTTATGTGGTATGTTGATAATTCCATGTAGTAATTCTTCACATTGCAAGGAAATTTAATGTGAACCTATGTTGAGTGAAATACCTAAATGATATATTTTTTACTTTGTATTAAAAAAATGAACTGAATTTACCTAACGTGAGATGAGATTTCATGTCCATATATCAAACAATGTTTTTCTTGTAATGGATTATGTGAAATGGAAAATTGTTTGCTATATGTGAGTATGTTTGACTAATTGAAGGTTGTGAGAAAATTCAGTTCATACAATTGATTAAAAAATTCATACTTTTGGAATTCTTTAATTAGAAAATAGAATATACCCATGTAAGAGAAAATGATAATCATGGTGTTAATACAATAATATGCTATCATATCAGAATATAGTAGATTATCAATGCATTTATGTTAAAGAAAAAATAATTGTAGTATTGGATGCATGAAAGAATACATGTATTATTATCATAATTCAAATGATATGTTTTTAATGTCTATGTATCTTAAAAATACTGGAAAATATCGATTATGATGATTTTGAGCTAGATGGTCAAATGTCAATATTCATGAAATGATGGTGATTCTAGATGTATTTTGAGGAATAACTGATAGAATATTTTCAAATGGATATTGTAGAGATTTAACATGAATAAATGATTTTAAAATATTTATGATGGAAATAAAAATGGAAGGGTGAATAGCCACAAAGTTCATTGATCTCAAATATTTAAACAATTCAGGAAAAATTATGTACATAAATAAACAATCTTGGTGAGAGTGTTTAGTGACAGAATTACAGATTTTTTAGTGGAGAAGGTAAAATTGTGAAGGTATTAAAAGGTGGAGTTTCTGATTAATATCCATGATACATTCATTTGGGTCAAATAATTGAGAATACTAGAACATGAATATCTGAGGAAGAAGACTATAATCTATATATTCAGAAGTCTGAATGTTATATTGAAGGAAAATGTTGGGAAAAATAAAAATAAAAAATAAAATTTGACATTCTTAATGAGTTGGGAGATGTGGAATTATTTTTACCAGAAGAATCATGTGTCCAATTTCTACATAATGTTTTTGGAATATGATTTGGTATATGAAAACATATATATAGTTTGGTAGTGTTTTCATTGCAACCAGAGCGACCGGGAATAAGGTAACTATCAAGTGGTAGTACTATGTTGAGTATGCATAGTGAGTTCAGGAAAATAACTTACAACCCCACATAATTTTTTAATAATATTATTATTGGAAAAACAATGTATCGGGATTAAAAAATACATCATATATTAGGTACTCACATTGAGGCTGATGATTATAAAAATTATTTTTATTTATTTAATTTACGTTATCTAAATTTTAAAATGGAAAAGTGGTGATGGATAAATGATAAGATCCATACATATTTACAAATGACATAATCTAGATCAACATAATTGAAGAAACAATTAAGATCAAGCTAAATCAAAAAAAATTCACCACCCCTTACTGAACCATCTCTTATGTTCTCTACACAATTCATTTGAGCACTAACCATTTTTCGATATTAACCCCACCAACATTATTCTTAGAGTACAATACAGAAATTCAAACCATTTTTTAAAAAATTTACATTCTGCCATTATTTTAAATAGTATATATTAATTACTAACCATACGCAATTAAAAAATAATTTTTATATGATTATCTAATACATTCCACTAATCACATGACCCCCAAGAAACATAATCATAGGAATTCATTCATAATATGATGATTTTTTATTTCGTGTTCATTTATTTTATTTTATCAAATAATCATAATTAAGAAATTATTAAATTGAAATATAATATAAAAAATCATATATCATGTCAAAAATATTTACCCTAAGCTCTTACAATTAGTATATACAAAACAATTATAGAAAAAACAATTTCACTTCAAATTTTGAGTGGAACCAACTGTTACAAGTTCAATATCATAGGTAACATAATTACATATATTGTTTTGTGTTTATCAAGATACATATTATAAGAAAAATAAATTCATAACCAATAAATCCTCTTTGCATTATCAATATATAAACAAATCCATGATGGGAAGAATCATTGAAAACCTTATACAAAATCCCATAGACAATTATATATTGAATGTGACTATCATTCATTTTATCCATCATGTATTCAGAAATTCATTGGAAATGTGGTTTCAAAATTAATGAAAGATTATTCCAATTTAATTTTGATATGTGAGTTAGTTTCTAAGATAATTTAGATAAAACCATAGATAATAACTGATCATAATGGGAAAAATACTTGTCTGAGAAACAATCTTTCAATCCTACATAAAAATTAAAACATTGACCATAGTTGGTTCTATATGTACCTCAGGTTGGGATATAACATATCCAAAAAAATTAACCTATTATATCTAAAATATAAAATTTTACATCTTTCTATATATTATATTTTCGTAAAAAAAGTTCTAAATCTTTCCTCAAATAAATATGGTGCTCCTCTCCTAAATTAAAAAATTTTGAGGTTATAAATGAACACCACTATGGACCAAAAAATATAATGTTAAACAATTCAATACATTAATCCCTTAAATACATATATTTTATTATTAACTCCAAAGGGTATTTACTATTATACAAAATAACCATATTGATGAAAGAATGACTCTTTACAAGTATCATTATGTATTACTCTAATTCATATTATCTTAATAATTTTTATCTTTGAGAGTAAACATTCTACCATCAGCTAATAAAATAAATCACTAATCCAATAAATAAGTAATAGAAATTTCACTACCACATAATTCAATCATCCTAAAGAAATATAAAACATTAATCTAATATATTACTTCAATTTGAGAAATATTAATCACACCATGGATGTATACTAAATCAAACAAAAACCATTTGTTATATATAATTGATTTGTATTGACAATCTCAATAATTATGCAAGATAATTTCGATATAAAACATTGAAAATAAGATTCACACCATGAAATAGTAGTACACTATTGTTGATCTATATCTTCAATGATAAAATATCAATATCATTAGGAAATTAATCAATGAAACCTCATAACACACTAAAAAATCGTTCATTTTAGCTTTAGTTACATAAAGAATAAAATTGACTAGGTGATATGTGATGTTATTTACCTCAATAAACCTCAACTAATTTCAAGGATATCGTTTTATTCAAGTAAGACAAAAATATATTTTTATTGACTTGAATATTTTACCCTTTTATGTTAACAATCTGTACTTGATTTCAATGAATAAAACCAATTGTTTTAATATAACATTGTATGATTCCAAATGTGAAAAGATTAAATTTTCATTTTAGATTATTTTTCTTCATGACCAACTCTCATAGGAAAATCTCACTTATGTCATGCTTGATCCACCCCCCCCAATGGAATTGATTGTTCAATAGGTTCAAAATAATATCTATATGATATTTTGACATCTTTAAAATAATATGTGAGATGAATGTGTGTTATGTTCTTGCATAAAAAATAGATGTTAGGGTGAAATGGTATGAATTATACAAATTCTACCCCACAAAACCATAGGGACATCCTACTAATTGACACACACATCATGATGATTTATGTACCCTGATCCAAATCCTTTAAAATTTGGATCTAATCCTCTACTACTCCTTTTTAAATCACCCATCTTTAATAATAGGAAAAAAAATTAGGCAGACCTCTATTAGTGCCACCATACTATGGTGGTTTATCAAGACCTTGACACTTCTATAGTTGATATGGTATGTGTGGGTATTGAGACATATGGGGTAGTTTATAATATATGTTCATTTTTGAATTTTTGTTACTCACATCCTGGATTTTCCCCTTAAAATGATTAATTTTCATTTTAGGTTAATGTTTTGATCATTAATATAAATAGAGATAAATGTTGGAATTTATTTAATTGAACACTATTTTACTATTATGAAAATATAATTCAATATAATAATGAAAATGATATTATTATTATTATTTATCTCATAATTTAAATTAAAACAAATCATTCAACGGGATCATTGAAAATTCATCCATCTAAAGGTCTGTATAGACCATATAATAATTTCCACCAATGTTTTGCAGAAAACTAGACCAACCATGTAGATTGAATTTCTGGACAAAATCTAGAAACCAAAATTTTATGAAACTCAATAATTTGGTCTTGGATATCTATACACATATTTTAAAAAAATTATTTCGCAACTCAACCAATAATTGGTCAAATTTATTCATGAAATTACATCTCATAATTATATCTTAGATTTCTAAATAATTCCCAATTATTGACTTTCTCTCAATATAATCACACAAATGAGCTGAAATTTGATCGGTATAAAATCAAGGTGTATGTACCCAATATTTCAAAATTTATTTTTCCCTTATAAAGGTATCATACTATAATAAATTTAACCAAAATAAAGGCCAGAGAAAAACAAAGGATAAATAATTACTATATAACATGGTATGGGAAATGAACCATATATTCAGCATCAAAATTCCAACTACAACCAAATTTGGATGGTGACATTTTTGAATATGTATACAACTTCACTGAATTTTTTTCTGAATTAATGGTTAAATGGTTTAGGAAACATAGAGGGATGGTTTGGAATACAAAGAGCTCACTCCCATTGGCTATAAATAGACACTCATCCTATCCATGAAATGGGTTGACACTTCAAAACTCAAGGGGGACTATTGGAATGAACGTATTCTTCCAAATGCCTTGGGAATAATTTCAACACTATTTTTTCATCAAGAAAACCTCTCCACCATATTCCAATCCATGTTTTTCTTATCATTTTCAATTTTAATCACATAAGTTTCACTAACATTTCATTTAAATTTTAATGCTTGTTTGATTATAACAATATCTTATCCCAACACCTTATATTTTGTAATAAAAATTGTTTTAAAATAGTTCAAATAAATAAAAAATAACATTACCTCATTCACATTAAAATTCAATCCAAATTATGATGTTGACTCCCTTTATCATTCGTAGGATTATTCAAAAAACATCTCTTTCATTGTCCCATTATTTTTTTAAATTAATTATCATAATAAAAATATTTAAATTGATTAATAACCATCTCAATAGAAGATTAAATCATCAATCCAGATGATTCATTATTTTGGGATGTCAAGTGTAATTCCCCGACCCTTATTACCATGATATGGTGCATTATTACATAACATTGGCATAATTAGAATAGATCATGTATCAAATGACCGATTAGTTTAGTTTCCTTGAAAATACTAGATAAATTCATCGGTTTTACAATACATCATGAAATGAAAAACAACAACAAAATTTTCTTCATTAACCACATTCATACCCCATAGTCTATCCCTGAAGGTCAGTCATAATATACTTCTTCGCATCCTGTGAAAAATAAAACATATAAAGGGGTGAGCTCAGATGCTCAGTAAGGTTAACAATAGATTGGAAAATTTCATAAATATGAATAAGTATTTAAGGAAATGTATATAACTAAAACAAAGGATTTTTAAACATGAACTTAAGAATAATATGGAAAAGATAATATCAAATAATTCCAATTATTTATTTGAATGGTTATTCAACTAGTCGAATAATCAAATGCAATATCAATAGCCACTTTCTTAATGATGGAATGCATAATTCCAGACTTCATAACCACATTCTCAAAACCTTGTGTTAAGAATACAAATAAGATTTTTTCAAGGCCTTGTGGAAAGATTGTAGTTTGTCTCATGTGACCTAACAATTCATCGAGGAGCTATAGAGGGCTCCATCCATCACTTACTAAGTCCAATGAATTCTTCATATGAAAAGGTTTAATCATAACATATAAATTCGTATTAAAAATTTCATATGAAATATCAATAATTTATTCATAGACCATGAATGCTATAAAATAACACATCCATAGTCAAACCAATCACAAAACCATCAATACAATAAGGATGATTTTTATCCTAATAAATCAACTGCAAACAAGCTTAAAATCCATCAAAGGATGTTGACTTAGATGATATCAAAACATATTTTTTGAGAAATATCCCTTTTTATTTTGAAATAATCTTAAATTCATGTAATTATAAATGTAAACATTTATTTTTGAAATATTCTTATAAGCTTGAAAGGGAAGCTTCGATGATGTTATAATGGTGGAAAATAGCTGCACCTGCTGTATAAGTAAAAAATCATTCATACCTTAATTTTCTCAAAAAGGTCATGAAGTACATTATTTAGAAAACGACAAAAAGATTCCATTAAAAAATATATGGTCATATAATGCAATAAATGACATTAACCCACAATATAGTAAATAGTATAATTTTTTTGAATTATATTTTAAAGAAAACACAGATGAGGATGATAAAAAGGTCCATGTAGATACTTACGTAAAAACAACCTCAGAAAATAACGAGATTGTGAAATTAAGCCTTACCTTCTACTTTTCCTTGGACGATGTTAGGTTTAACTCTTGTATAATGTTGAAATAATTTCTATTAAATTATAAAAAAACCATATACATTAATATGATATCATCTATGATCTTCTAATATTTCTTTGTTAATGATTTTTTAGAAGTTACATCGTTTCAGGTGTTAACTGATTCGTTTTCCTTTATATGCTTTGTTATGTAAGTAATGCTTGATATAGAGAGGATGTATCTTATTTATATTCAAAATGATATTAAGTATTTATACATAATTTTTAATCATCATATGAATATTAATCTTGAATGGATATGATGGGGAATGATTCTCATCGCGTTCGTGGATATGGTAATCTGTACGTACGGACGAGGGAAATATCATTATATTGATATTAAAATCATATATAAATGGATGGTATATCATATATACAGAATCATTATCATGTTATATTTATTATTTACATCAATTATAAATAATTATTATACATATCCAAATAATATTGTATTGAATAACAACTACACCACGGCGTGGAGATGGTATGTTGTACGCATGCATGTATGGTGACATGTCCTTAAAAGGATGGATAGAATAATAAATATGGTAGTAACATATTTATAATAACATAATATTATATAGAATATACTGGATTTATTATTTTATAATGTAAACAACACGAATATAAGAAGTGGAAGAAGAAAAGAACTTGAAAGATGTGATGAAATATTTACCTCTTCTTCAAGGTCTTTATTTTGATTTGATCAAAATGGCTCCTTAGGATGGAATTATGACTAAATAAAGGAATATAAGACGAAGGGAGGAAATTTTAGAGGATATTTGGGTGGGGTTTCGTTGTGAAAATTGGCTTTGAAGGTGAGAATTGGAGTGAAGGGTAGGTGCACTTATATAAGAGGGGTGAGGGGCACCTTAGGGAAAGATTGAAATATTATTTTATAATAAAATAGTTTTCAATTTATAATGGATAAAAAATTATTTATTTACATTATAAAGAAGGGATGGGTCAGAAACCACTCAGCGAATATTTTTTAGATTTTTTTGGGCCACTATATTAACCTTATCATTTAGATTTAACTCTTAGTTAATTAGTTTGACATTTGTGTTGTCTCTTGGTATTTTTATAATATATGATTAATAATCATACTATAAACTTACAAGAGAACCTAAAGTGGTTAATTAATGACATATATAAAATTATTTAAGACCTTTTCACAAACTGTAGATCTTTAGGAATAGAATATCAATTAATAATATAATATTTCTATTAAAAACTGTTTTATGTCAATTTTGAGACTATTGGGTATATTGTTTTTGTTAAATTCATAAAAGCATTATTACTTCGAAATAAATTCTTTTAGTCAACCCTAACACGTCATATTAACATATAATATTACTTTAAATCATTAAAAGTGTAAAATTTCATTTATTTGGGTATTTATGATATCAATTATTTTTCTGTTTCATTAATAAGGTAATTACTGCATCATCATCGTGTCATAAATAAATTAAATTATTTAATGTCTAAAAATTATAAATAAAATACCATTCTGTAAGAAATCTTTTTATCTTTATAATTAATATTTATAGTCCAATTTATCTTATGTGTATCCCTATATTATAAATGGTTTAGTTATTAAATGTTGAATTTAACACTTTTAACTCATCTTTGAATTAAATAATAATAAATGTCCTAATCTAATCCAAGTGGACCTAAAGGATCATATATTATTCCAATGGTTTTTGGGTCTAATTAAATTTATTTAATAGAATTAGGACATTTTTTAGGGTAATAATAATATCATTTTACCCTTAATTACCCTATTTATTTTTAATTATGGTAAATAAAAGTCAAAAAATACTGTTAACCAAAAATTATTTTTTTCTAATTAAACCACATTTTACATGCAGATATAAAATGTGTCTCTTGTATTTTTGAAATAAATTTCATAGAAGCATTAAAATTATGTTTTATGCAAATTTGAAAATTCTCCTTAGAGGTTGGTAAAAGACAGTAAAAAGTTTAATAAAATTTTTATATATCTAAAATTATTATAAAATGACTCCAATTAATTAAATTGAACTTATATAGGTATTATGTATCTATTTTGACCTAAATAAATTTAAATAAAATAAATAATTATTTAAATAAAAATCCGGTTTTAAACAATAACTCAGTGTTTTTCACTATTCATCAAAAATTGATTGTTTTCAGAAAAATACAAAATAATCACCCTATGCTAATTTCGATATTCTGAATTAAAAAATGAAGTCCATTTTGAAAGATAAAATTTATAAAATTTCTATTAGTGTATATTTCTATTCATAACGACTAGTTTGATTGGTTGTGGTGTGTTTAAAATCGAAGTTGCGTAGAACACAAGCTATTGTATTATTCAAAGGGAAATGTACTGTGGAAGATTGGGGTATTACATTCTCCCCTCCTTCAAATAATATCATCCAAAAAATTTCTAGAATATTACTGCATAAAAATATTCAGGTGGTTCTTCATCATATCTTCCTTAGTTTCCCACGTTGCCTCTTCCATCTTATGCTTTCTCCATAGAACATATACCAGACGTGTCTTTAGGTTTCTCAACACTTGTTCTCTTATATCAATAATAATGACAAGCTCTTCGCAATAATATATATCAGGTTCTAGTTCTAATTTTTCATAGGTGAGTACATGCATTGGGCCTGGCATGCATTTTCTCAATAGTGATACGTGGAACACATCATGAACTTTGTAGAGTCTTGGCGGCATTTCCGAATGGTAAGCTACAGCCCCAATTTGCTCTTGAATTTCGAAAGGTCCAATGTACCTTGGACTCAATTTACCCTTCTTTCCAAATCTAATAATTCCCTTCCATGGAGATACCTTAAAAAAACATTATCTCTAACCTAAAATTCCAAATCCTTACTTTGGTTATCGGCACAGCTCTTTTTCCTACTTTGGGATGCTTTGATGTGGGGTTGGAAAACGTTCACCTTTTCCATTTTTTCCTCAACATGTTCTGGGCCTACGAGTTTTCTTTCAACAACATCATCCCAACAAGTGGGTGTTTGACATCTCTTTCCATATAATGCTTCATATGGTTACATCTGAATACATTAATGGAATTTATTATTATAGAAAAATTCTACCTGAGGTAAATTTTGATCCCACAGACCGTGAATGTAAAGTGAGTATGATCTCCACATATCTTCTATGGTTTGAATAGTCTGTTCTGATAGTCCATCAGTTTGAGGGTGGTATGCAGGGCTCAAATGAAGTTCAGTATTCTGGGCTTTCTGAAGAAATTTCCAAAATCTTGATGTAAAATCGGGATCATAATTAGAAATAATTGATAATAGTACTCCATGAAGTATTAAAACTTCATTAATATATAGTCTTGTTTGATGTTAAAGTGTAAAATCTTCTCTTATATCAAGAAAATGTGCTGACATAGTAAGACGATCAACAATGACCCATATTGCATCGTTCCTTCTAGGAGTCTTTGGTAGTCCCATGAAAATTCCATTGTAATATTATCCCATTTCCACTTAGGTATGGGAAGTGGTTGCGTGACTCCTCCAGGTTGTTTCCTTCCAGCTTTCACTTATTGACAAACCATACATCTTGATACAAAATCATAAATCTTGCTCTTCATGTTTCCCCACAAAAAATGTTCCTTCAAATCTCTATACATCTTGGTGCTCACATGGTGTATAGAGAAACTAGAGCTATGAGAATCATGAAACAATTCTATTTTTACATCTAGTATATCAGAAACACAATGTCTCTTCCCAAATTTTAAAATTCCATCCTCATATACGAATTCACTCATTCTCCCATCATTCAAGGCTTCAATATTTTTAGAAACTCCTCCTCATCAGTCTGAGATCTCTTTATCCTTTCTAGTAAATATGGTTTGGAAAACATATGAAAAATCATTGATGTTTAAACTTGTATGGTTATTCCCATATCCAAATTTAGTAGATCCATGTATATAAGATCCTTTTCAACTATCATCTTGTTCAAAACTCTACGATCTATTCTACTCAAAGCATCTTCCACCTTATTTTCCTTCCCCATGTGGTAGTGTATAGTGAAATCATAATCCCTGAGTAGTTCAATCCATTTCCATTGCCTCATGTTGAGTTATTTTTGTGAGAAAATATTCTTCAAACTCTTATGATCAGTATAAATCTCACATTTTTCACAATAGAGATAGTGTCTCCATATTTTCAATGCAAAGTGTATAGCTGGTAACTCAAGATCATGAGTGGGAAAGTTTTGATAATGAATTTTTAGCTATCATGAATCACAGGAAATAACTCTTTCGTTCTACATATGGACACAACCCATTCCATTCATTGAAGAATCACTATATATAAGAAACCCATCATTCCCCGATGGTAGAGATAATATAGGATCATTGACTAATCTTCTCTTAAAATCTAAAAAATATTATTCACACACCTTTTTTCAAACAAAATTAACACCTTTACATGTGATCTTGGTTAATGGGTTAGCCAATCAGGCAATATTCGGGATGAAACGTCGATAATAACATTCTAAACCAATAAAACTGTGTAACTCAGTTATACTCATCGGTGCTGGCCATTCATGGATTCCTTAGGTCTTTGAAAAATCAACAGAGATTCCATCCTTAGAGAAAATATGTCCAAGAAATGAAATCTCTTAAATCCTGAATTCCCACATGCTAAACATTCCATTCAATTCATTTCATTTAAGTGTCTTTAGGATAATGTGTAAGTAATTTTCATGATTTTCGTATCTTTTATAGTATACCAAGATATCATCAATAAATAACACTACTAAGTCATCAAGATATTCCTTGAAAACTCTATTCATGAGATCCATAAAGACAGAGGGTGAATCAGTCAGCCCAAAAGGCATTAATGTAAACTCGTAATGCTTGTACCAGGTAAAAAATGTTGTCTTCTGAATGTCTTCCTTCTTTATGCACAACTGATGGTATCCAGATCGAAGTCCAATCACTGTAAAAAATTTAGCTCTATGAAGTTGGTAAAATAAATCATCATTGAGAGGTATGGGCTACTTGTTCTTTATTGTTATAGCATTGGTCACCCTGTAGTCAATGCACAACCTCATAGATCCATCCTACTTTTTAACAAAAAGGACAGGGGATCCCCATGGAGAAACACTAGGGATAATAAATCATTTATTAATCAATTCTTCTAGATATTTTAGTTACACTAGTTCCACAGTGGCCATTCTATAAGGGGTCTTCGATATGGGCCTTGAACCAAGAATTAAATCAATGGAAAAAATCAATTTCTCATTTTGGAGGATGCGCTGGTAAATCTTCTGGAAACACATCAACATATCCTTGAACAATAGGTACATCATGTATTTGAACATTCTTTTCCTCACCCACGGTTATTTCATTCTCTTCCTCCCCAATAATTGAATTTATTTGAGCTACTGGGGGTGGATCTAGATAAGAATCAGGTTGTGACGATTCTTCTCAAAAGATAAGGTGTTCTTTATCATCATCATAAAAAATCTTAACCTCATTCTTCTTACAATAAATTTTTTAATCATGGTCCGAAAGCAAATACATACCGGGGGATATATCAAATTCATTCATAGGTATGACGATGAGATCAGCAGATAAATAACATTTATGTGCTTTAATGGGAACTGATTCAAAAAACATTGTTGCAATGATACATACCTTAGGAGTTTTGACTGAAAACTCCCTTATTAAATCTAATTGAAAATATCTTATTTTCTACCCAAACTAGGAAGATATGAAACATTGCAATTATCCAGAATCAAATAATGAATCTTTTAAACTTGAGGAAACCATTTAATTACCTGCCACCATGTCATTCGGAGCTTCAACCACATCAGTAGTGATAGAATGAGATTGGGCTTGATCCATGTGCCTTTTCTGAGGAAGGTTTCCTTGGTGCTTAGGAAATTTATTTTCATAATCCCCCTTTCTCTACAATTGTAGCATTCATCATTGATAGCCTCTTTATTCCCCTTGTAATCACGAGCTTGGTGGCCTTTTTCACCACACATGTAACAGACTCCCATTCCCTTCAGGCAAGTACCGGGGTGTTTCATCCCACATTTACTGCATGATGGATATTCAACATTTCCCTTCATCCCCTTATTTCAATTTCCAAAGTCTTCAGTAGATCTCTTCTTCTCTTTCTTTCCTTTAAAGCTGTAAGACATAGATAATTCCTTTTCTTTCCTAATAGCACATGAGACAATATCTTCGTACTATGAGAAGGATTGTTAGACTAATGCTCAACGGGGAAATGATTTTAACCTATCAATGAAACAATCAATATTACTTCTTATGTTGCATATATAATATGCAGCATGCCTCGTTATCATTGTAATGATAGCTTCATACATTGCAACATTCTCATTCTCCTTTTGTTTCAGGCTTATAAATTGCCTTTCCATATTTTCTTGATGGGAACAAGGAAAGTGTTTTTCTAAAAAAATCACTTTAAACTCCCTCCATTCCAAATTTGAAATTTATTTAAATTAATAAAATATTTAAAATATTACTAAAAATAAGAAATATAATATAGTTTTGAAAAAATAGATAAAAACATAATGATTTTAATAAAATTTATAAAAAATAAAAAATAAATCAATATATTAATTATTAGTGTATCATTAATTAGAATCCATAGCTTGAAAAAATTAAAAATTATTAATTTTATTTAATTAATAATATTATACAAATTTTTTTAATGAAAAATATATAATATTAGAAAATTTTTATAAAATCATTAAAAATATATTAGTAAGGAAGCCTAATAAGATATTAGAAAATTATAAATTAATTTAATTTTAATTTAATTCATTCATTTATAAAAAATAATAAAACCTTACTAATAATTTTTTTAATATATAATTTATTTAATATGTAGAAATTTATAAAATATAATTAGTTTTTAACAAAACAACTTTTTGAAATTTTTTAAATTTTTAGTAATATTTAAATCTTAATATTTAAAAAGATATCAATTTTTTATCTATTTATTTACTAAAAATAAAATTTTGTAATCATTTTTTATCATTTAATATAATAAAATAATTATTATTATTAAATAAATTATTTGTCACAATAAATAAACATCCATTTTCATTATGATATCATGATTGGATAAATCATTCCCAAAATCCACATCCTTCTATTATAAATCCTCTCAAACATGAAGGTGTTAAAACATTTATATCATTTTCATTTTATAATTCTAAATTTATGGAAAAAGTATACGTAAGTGTTTATGAAATAAATTTCATGTTTGGGTATTTGAAACTATTAATAATATTAGGGTATAGATATTATATTTTGGTTTTTAAGAAAATTTATTATTTGTTGATATCAACATAGTGGACATAATTTAGATGAAAATTATTTTTTTATTCCAAAATCATAACTATTTTGAAACATATTGCTTGATGTTTCTAACTAGTCTTTCAATGAATTAGAAACTCCAAATAATAATTTGTATCATGAATTAAAACCATATAAATTTTATAATTTGTTGAATACCATATATAATGGATGCAGGATAAAAAATTTGAATATGATTCAAAATTTTGGGCTATTAAATCAGATTTTAAAATTTATTATAGTTGTTTTGATTGAATATTTTCAATAGTAAATATCTATTTCAATAATTAATACAATGTATATAAATTTCTATGAAATAAATAAATTGGTAATAAATTTGGTGTTGGATTTCAAATGATCTATGCATGTTTAAATTATTCCATATTATATTACGGTGAATACAGGTTGTCAGATAAATGTCCAACATTTGCTGAATAGAGAGACAAAGTGGTACAATAGGTAATGGCTAGAATTTTTCCTACTAAAGAGTTGAAGTATTTTCATATTAATCCACGATTGTATCATCTATTTGTGTTTTGAAATAAATTTTCATTGATGACATTGAATAGATAAAATATTTATGTTAGTAAAAATTCAAATCATCCTAATGATGTTGATACATGGAAACACTTTAATAAAGTGTGTGTAATTTTTTCTTTTGAACCTAATAATACATTGTTATGTCATTATAGTGAGGGGTTTTATACATATAGTACTTATGGAAGTCAATATTATTATTATCCTATTTTCATAACCCTACAAAACTTACCACCTTGGATGGTGGAGAAGGAATCATATATAGATTTGGTGTTATTAATTACAGGACATCCAAATAAGAATATCGATGTCTATTTGATTCTACTAATTTATGTGTTATTTTTTAAATGTAACGTCCTGGGAACCACATAACCATTTCCCTGCACCAGTGGGTCACATGGACTTATGTATTCCACCACTTATTCTAGAGGCTACTGATTAGCATGGAGGTTATAACGTGGTACAGTGGTGAGCCTATACCATGATATAAGAGTGGAACAACAAATATATAGTAAATAAATAAAAAACCAAATAATCAAAAATAAATAAATATATAACAGTAGAAATAAAATGATAAACAACTGTGTAAGCCCAAGTAAAAAAAATGTAATAATAATAATAATCCCATAGGTGGAGTCATATAAATTATTATCTCATGGCATGATGGTATAAAAAATGGAAAAATGGAATACAATGGATAAGAATATTAAATCCTTCTATAAAAAATAAGAAAAAAGGAAAAAATATTGCTCCACTACCATCATGAGCATATGTTCGGTCCTTTTCTCCTATGTTCCAAGCTATAAGTAAAAAAGATCAATCATATATTGAAGGGTTCATGCCATTATCCATTCCTGCAAACATAATGTCTAATTTGGTACCAAAGGAGTCCAAAATATGGTTTAAGATAAAATTAGTATTCCACCACCAACAGTGTAATGAAATAATCTAGATAGTGTACATATCATAACAATGTTCATGTAAAATGAATAAAAATCAATATTGAACTATAAAAACCCATCCGCTCATGACCCATTAAGATAGTTGGCAGGCATTACATGCTTTTTCATGACCCTAATATGTTTGATCAATTGTATATTTATATGTATAATATATATATATATATATACATATAGTCTTATACTATATACATGAATATTGACAATGTACGTGAGGAAAAAAGTTGGCATACACCTGGATACTAGGTGATGGCTAGACGTAGGGGTAACTTAGATGTGTACAACTATTCCAAGGAGGCTATAATCTCATGCAAGGGTACACACCTATAGTCTATTATGAATGTGAGACATATTTCCCATCACTCGAGATGGTGGGGTGTGTCATCTTTCCCTGCACATGATATAGAGAAATTTGAAACATCATTCCTATCACAAAATACAAGTATAATTCTCTGAGATGTTATTCTCAATACCCAATGTAAAGAGAGTGAAACATCATTCTCAATAAGTCCCTTAACCATCATTCACTATCCTATAGCAGTGTCATAATCATAATAATAAATCTAACATGAGGGATAAACTCCTAAACATTTATAGTCACAAATCACAAAAATCCAAGGGTGAGTAATTCACATAGTACAATTTCATAATTATAAAACAAGTGGTATGGTCTTTCCACCCACATACATTTAAATTTAATATGACACTTAAGTTATCATGGAATGAAAAATAAATTCCACAATTGATCAAAAAACATAAATTGTACTTTTTTAATATTAACAAACTTATAAAAGAGTAAAATCTATATCCTAGAAAATCTGAACACTTAGGTGGTGTTTGGTCCTTTATACAATTATATATTTGGGGGAAATTAATCTATTTCATGCAAATGGGTGGAAAAGAACAAGTTCAACATCCATTAATTATGTATCAATTGTAACACCCCCAATATTTTCCAATAATTTTATTATTGAATGCATAAAACACATAGTCTCTACAAAACACCATTTTGTTATAACCTAGCCAATAAACAAAATTTTACCCACCCTATGATTTGAATTTCAGAAATCTAACACACACAGTGGCGATCAGTAAGATATTTAGGGTCTTATTCAACCAACATAATTTTTACTGAATAGTAACATACATTTATGAATAGTTATGTTACCCTAATGAATAGTGAAATAGCATTCAATGTAGTAATCTCACGTATGATAGTATTTGTAATGGATTTAAGTGAATTTATGATGTACCTATGTTTTGGAATAAGTAAATAAATGTTTGAAAAACTATGTTTTTCAGGTAAATTATGAATTTAACTAAAAATTAAATTAACCATATTTAGAAAATTATATTAGAAAAATGTACTTCATTTTTTGATTCGACACATCGAAAAATGGTTAGGGTATATTTTGGGGATTTTTCTGAAATATATGATTTTTTTGCGAATAGTAAAATTGAATAATTAACAATAAATGATACTTAATAGATCTATTGAGAAATTGATGTTGCTATGATTATGTAAGAACCAATTTTTCAAAATCACATTAACATATTGTTATTTTTGGTCATGGAAAAATAACTATTTTTTGTCTTTTAGATAAATAATAAACTAATGATTAAAATATTTTGAAACCCATCCTCCTCTCTACTATAAATACCACCTCTTCCACCGTTTTATTTTCACTCCCCACAATCCTTTTGCCTTTTCCATATTATGACCAAATAACCTCCCAAAATCCTCCCCCATGTCCATCATCCCATTGTCTCATAAAAAGAACAAAAACCTCTCCCCTAAAAAGGCTCTAAGGGTAGATTACTGGAAGAGGTAAATTCCTCTTTTAATTTTTTTTATTCCAAGTTCCTTTATTTTGTTTTTATCATATCGCATCATTTAATCCAAATTTTATGAAAACTACAATATCATACATGTACTTTAATTTTTTTATTATAATGGTATAATTCATCTTCATCTCTCCATTCCCCTCATTTATGTTAAAAATGAAATATTTCCCATGATGTGTTGATTTATCACATCTAAGGGTGACATTACTTTCAATTTTACTTACATTCTTAAACTTTGGTCATGAAACAATATCCACAGTTGAACTAGAATATTATATATATCATTTAACTTATGTAATGTTCTTTAAACCTTATTCACTCATGATTTAAAATAAAAATACAAAACAAGGTAATTGTGAGAAAAATTCCCAAATTAATCCAAGTGTTTATCCTGAATAATTTATATAATGACTCACCTTCACTCTAAATAATAAAATTTATTTTATAACCATTTAATTTTATTAATTTTCATTAATACCATATAAAATGAATTTTGGACAACTAGTCTCATCTTACATGAACTCCCATAATCTTTTATACATGAACCAACCATTGCTATTATGAAAACGAGCACTCACGAACAATGAAATCTAATCTAATAACTCATCTAAAATGACCTGAATGATCAGAGTGAAGTCATAATATACAAAATAATTGTATAAAGGGTTCTTTAATTTCCAATTAATGAATCAAATTCGGTTATTCAGGTTAATGAGATCAAGTGAATAACACCCACATATTTATGTTAAGGGAATCTCTCACACTTTTATTCGAGAATCCCCCCAATGTTGTGTCATTTTATTTTGAATTCCTAATGATCTGTTATATGTTTTCACCTCATCCATACTTCACTTATAGTATATAAAAGACAGTACACCCCATTAACTCTCATTAATCGTTCACATGAACACTCATTACCAGGCCAAAATGTTTGTAAGGGGTTTCTTCATCTCAATGACAATGTTCTGAGATATTCAAAATTCATGTCAATTACTTTTGAATGGCTTATTTATACTTCCCATTGATATTTAATATCACTATTCCCTTTATTTTCATTATATTCATTTTATAATTTGTTTATTATTAATTTGTGTGCATATGATTAAATTCACTACTATGTTGTCAGTATTTTCTACCCTAACCTCCATTTTCATTCTATTTTATCTTATTATCTAATCACCTCAATGATGTTATTATTTATTATTATATAATCTTAATGGTTTCTGTGGGAATATTCTATATATGTGTACCAATAATATTCTTTAATTATTTTTTGTTGAGTTAATTTTTTTTAAATAATCTTTCAAAAACATATTTCCAAATGCATGATCGATTCAATGAACTTCTCAATTTCAAACCTATTATGATGTTTAGACTATGATAATTTTATGAAATAATTATATTTCGTAAAAAAAGTTAACATGGAAAATTTATTTTGGGTAATTTCAAGGTTTATGATAGAAAACATGCCTTTGTGCATTAAAATACATTAAACATTTCCTTTAACGGTACTAAAACCTTTTATTTATAATGATTCATTAAAAACTATTTTTAAATTATTTCACATAAATAAGTATTTATTTAAGCCGCAAGTATTATTTCATTGACCACAACCTGAATATTATGGGATATACATGTTTACAAAAAGATTTCATGAAAAATACAAATTATTTTCCAAAATAACTCTTATTTCCAAAGTAGAAAAGAGTTTTTCTCATATCAAATTATCTTTTATGAGATATATGTGTTGTTCACCACTAATTTAATTAATGTGGTGTATATACTACCCAATGGTATATCATATCATGAGTCCCTTTATTCTGAATATATTCTAAGGGATTTTGATTTGAATTATTTATGTAGTTAAGGGAAACTTTTGAATGTTTAAAGATTATTTCCTCAATGAGTTTTCAATGTTCTCATTTAGAAGTATCATCATCTATTCCAACATAATTTAGTGAATCTTGTAATTCATTGAGTTATATCTCCTATGATATCAAACACCATGTTTTGTTGAATTTTTTATGATTAGTTTGACTGTAGATGTACTATCTTGAGACTATTCACCATATTACTCCAAATGGTTGGAGTTTATGATTAATGATAGGTGAAAGTTACTTAAATTTAATATGAATATATATGTTGTTTATGTTAATCCCCATTCAAATTAGGAATGTATTGGATCTAGTAAGTTATTGGTGTGGCCCTCTATATCCCCTCGATCCATCGATATATCTCATGATACAAATAAATGTGGACTTTGTTGTGGCCATTCCCATTTTTAGATATGGTTTTGTGTGACACCTTAATAATTTTCATATTTCTTGGATGAGTCCATGAGTGTTTGTTTTATATTGTCTTTAATACAAATCTACCCCATTATTAAATGAGTAATTGAATGTCCATGATCTTATTAGACTAGTAGAATACCCATGATTATGATTTAATATGAAATCGATTATTCATCTCTTATTCTGGCTATAAGGTCCCAGAAATTCTGTAAATATTTTTTTAACTATATGGAATTATAACGAGACTTTTAATTCTAACGGCTTATGATTCTGAGTCCCGGAGTTCCTGGAATGATCCTTCGAAGTTTTTGTTACTCTTATATTAGTGCGCATAAGAAGTTTTCCTGAAAAAGTGGAATAAATATTTTACGGTTGCCCAGATCAGAAATATGAGGGCACCGTTGCATTCAATATGGCGGTGTTACCCTAAGGGAAACATATGTTTGGTCTATGCGAGCATCCTATGAGAAAACCAAAAATGGCATAATCGAAAATAAAATAATTAAATACATTATTTTACCTTTCAAATGCTCATAACTCACCAAGGGTAACTCAGATTGAAAATACTAGAAAACCGCTGAACACATGAGTTTATTATTTATTTAGGAAGATACTGACTTTTTCCAGTGGGGGCCATTATTGAATGTTAGTTTTTGTCCGTAAATAATATAATTAAGGGAAAATTATTTTATTATAAAATCCATAACTTTTAAACGGTAACTTGGATTAGAAATACAAGAGTACTGTTGGGTTCGTTAGGGCTATTTTCACCTAGGTAGAGCATAACCATGACCGGCGTGGGATGAGAGTGACTAATAATAATTTTTCGAACATTTTTTTGGGTACGTTTACTAAAGGCATGAGCTGCAATTTCTAACTTTCAAACCACTGCTCGGAATAAAAATCTGAAGACACAATTGAACTCATAGTGTCGGGATTCTCTTAAGAGAGGTTTAACCTCGACAGTAGTGGGTTAAGAGAAACATTTGGTTTTGGTATTTTTCATGGATGATTAAATAAAATAAACATATTTTATTTTAAATATCCTCCCACCTCTCCTTTTAAATTCTTGCTGGTGGAGACCACACGAACTCACCTTTAATGTGAGGAAACCCTTGGAATTATCCCATGTTAATGAGCCAACAATTAATTGATCTACTAATTAATTAGGTGGATCCTCACCTATTAGTTGGGGGGATCGTTGGCAAAGGGGATCTTTTGAGTAGAGCCTTTGGGAGAGATTTTGGGAGCTTTTGTTTGGTGGATGAACATTCTCCAATGAAGAACATCCTCCGGATCAATAACGAGGATGACGCACAATCTTAGATCGGTATCGTGGTGTGGGATCAATAAATGTCGACGTCTTCAACTCCTTCCTTGAAACATCTCCAACAAACATCAAGGTAGGGGGTCAATTATAAGTATGATAAATATCTACATTTTGTTTCCCCATATTCTTGATTATCAATGATGATGGCCAAAAAATCATGGCCATCGATACGAACATATACCATGATCTTTTTATTTTATTTTTCATGCGTTCTTTATGCATTCTTCAATGTGTAATATTTATTGGTGATAGAAACACGGAGTTTTGATGAGCGCGGTATATGGATGTGAAGCCCTAGACTCAAGGATCACAAATATGTGATCATTTAATTTTTTGGGCATGGAATGAAGCCACAATTGATCACGGAAGGAGGTGGACAAATATTTATTGGTGCTGGAAATGCAATATTCAGGTTAGCACGATATATGGGCATGGAGCCCTCGACCAGAGAATCGCAAATATAAAATAATTTTATTTTTTGGGTTGAGAATAAAGATGCAGTGGGTCGTGGAAGGGGAGACGTGATAGTGCGATTTTGGTGAGTCTTCAGGGCTTGGCTCTCGAGCGGTTCGGCGGCCAGGTGGGCAAAGAGGTGCGGTTTTTCTGGGGCGCATATAGTATGGTCTGAGCAGGGTTGTGTTCAATGCAGTGGAAGCATGATCAATGGCTAGGAGTTGAGAGTTTACATTTCTGAGTATGTGAATCATGTCTTGAAGTTGGGAAAAAATAGATAAAGAGGTTAATTGAAGAGAGAAAGTTTTGAAAAAAGGTAAGTTAAAAATTTAAAGCAATCAAAGATGAAATTTGTTGAATAAGGGGATACACACCAAATTGGAGAGGTGTGGGTTTGTGTGTGGAATGTGATAATTGATGTAATTTTATTGTAAATAATAATAATAATATAATAATAATGATATTATTATTTTTTGGTTGTAAATCCATATTTCATTCGTAACTTATCCATGCGACCTCAATTTCATGAACCTTCAGTGACTGTGTTACCCAAACATTGAGATGGGAATTTTGAGTCCAATATTAGATGTATTTTTAGGGTTTTTGGATTGGGTACCCGAAATGCTCAAATAATAATTATATATTATTATTATTAAATCTTCGACCCTCCATAACTCCTGCGTGTGACGTCCGATTGACATTCCATCTGAAGCATCTGAAACCATAGACCGAGGGGGTCCATTTTTTATACCCCGCTTGAGTTTTGGATAAAGTTGGTGTACGATCGGGATGGATCAAACACGAATCCAACCGAGCCCTCGGGACTAAAAGCCAATAACATACAAACCGGGCATCTGATTGACGCACCGCCTGTCGCGTTGAGACCCCTTTTATGTGGCGTTCCATTGGGATACTTATTCATGGGACATAATGGAAGTTGGAGTATCGACCTGTGGGTTGAGAGGCGGATACTTCTTGGAATCAATAGAGCTTAATGCAGGAACCCTGTAGTTGGCTGTAATATGAGAAAGGGATCTTTCGTGTGTTTATGCTCGAGGATCCCACATGGATCCTCTATAAGAATCCATGTGGGACTACTCTTGGATCTTGTGTGTGTCTTCTTTAATATGATCCTATGTGTGTCTGATGATGTACAAGGATCCTGTGTGGGTATCATGATGTACTAGGATCCTGTGTGGGTCTGATGATATACTAGGATTCTGTGTGGGTCTTCTATAACAGGATCCTATGTGGTTCAGATTATATACTAGGATCATGTGCGGGTCTGTAGTACTAGGATCCTATGTGTTTCTGATGATGTACTAGGATCCTGTGTGGGTATGCTATACTAGGATACTGTGTGGGTCTGAAGATGTACTAGGATCATGTGTGGGTCTGTTGTACTATAATCCTATGTGGGTCTGACGATGTACTAGGATTCTATGTGGGTTTGTTGTACTAGGATTATGTATGGGTCAGATGATGTACTAGGATCCTGTGTGGGTCTCATGATTTTGGATCCTGTGTGGGTCTTCCTGTTAACATATTATGATGATCCAGTACTTACATCTAATCATCTCTACTATTATACCTATGTTATACCTAGTTTGATCTGAGTCCTTACCTTCATGGTGATACATTTGTGGTATTGTTCTGTGTGGTGTACTTGTGTGGAACTTTCCTTTATGGTGATACCTTGGTGGTCTTATTCTGTGTGGCGTAGTTGTATGGTAGTTACCTTTGTGTTGATACCTTTTGTGGTATTCTTCTGTGTGGCATACATGTGTGGGAATTTCCTTCGAGGAGATACCTTGTTGGTATTCTTCTGTGTGGAGTACCTTTGTGGTACTAACCTTCGTGGTGATAACTTTGCTGCATTCTTCTGTGTGGCATACCAATGTTGTACTTTCATTCGTGGTGAAACCTTTCTAGTATTCTTTTTTGTGGAGTTTCCTTTGTGGTACTTACCTTTGTGGTGTTACCTTCGTGGTATTCCTTCCTTTGTGGAACAGTTGAGCCTTGGGATATGGATTTGGGCCCTGTGTTTCCTAATGAATGAGTAGGGTATACATGATAACTTAGGAATATGTAAGGTCATACACATATGAATGGTATACAGTTGTTTTTCTGCTTTTTGGTCTATCCTTTGTGGATTTTGTGAGACCTATGAGGGTCTCAGGATCCCTACTGATTATCGTTATACTCACCCTACATGGTCTATTCCTGCACCTTGTTGTGTTTGGTGTAGACGACATACATCGCTGACTGAGGATGAGAGTATCGGGACTAGAGATTATTTGGATGTGGACCTTAGGTGAGGGGTACTGCAAAGACGAATGCTCGAGAGATGTACCTACACTTCAGCTAGGATCCTTGGTGGGTGTTCACAGGAGATGTTCAGTTTACTTGTACTTTCCAGTTTTCTTGTACTTTCTAGTTGGACTTGTATTCTTACCCCATTTACTTACTGTACACAACCATTTTTCAATTCAGTTTACTTGTGTTCATATCGTGGTGTGTTCTTGGTTGCATGAGTTACTTGTTATAAATTCAATGCCTTCTCGGTTTTAGGGAATACACCTTCAGTGCTAGTGGCTAGCCCCAGGCCTATGGAAGGAGGGCTTGGTGTAGTCACGACACAGGCCCCAAGGGACGGGTCGTGAAAAATTGGTATCAAAGGAGTCGGTTCTACCAAATAACATTGGAATATAATATTTTTAACGACAATAGTGTTAAGTGAAGTGAGTGTGGTTAACAGTTTAGGGAATCCAGTGTTGGTGTGCCGGCCGACGTATCCATACACTAGGACCCTGACTTCTGATTTCTAACTCAGTGCACAAAAACACTTATTGCGTGTGTGTTTTGAAAAAATTTCTTCGGTTTTCTTGAGTCATCTCACCAGGTATAACTAAATGACCGTGGAGACCCTGTTCCTTATCACCATGCTACTACATAGACAGCCATCAAGGATTCCTGAGAGGGTACACGATGATGGCCCACCGAGCGATGAAGCTCTAGTGCAGGTCCCTCTTACTATGATGGCACCTTCGGGTGGTTTACCATCAGCACCACCAACCATTGGGAAGTAGATACCACCAGCCGAACTGGCGTATGGTTCATGCAGACTGAGTGCATTGCACGAGTTCCAGCAGTAGAGGCCCATGAGGTTTCAAGGCGAGTCTGTTTCCCAAGCGGCTGAGGACTAGCTTGAGGAGGTGGTTGAGAGGTCTCAAGAACTTCTACAGCATCTATACGATGACATGTTAGTATCTGAGTATTCATCGAGGCCTACCGACCATTCCTAGTACTTAATGAATACGATATGATCAGTACTTTGGGGCTTATACTTTCGAGAAAAATGTGTTTAAGGGAATCCGAGCCAACACCATTCCTCTATGAATTCCTACTTATGTTGGGGTGATATAGATTACCTTTGAGGTTAAATTTTCATTGGATGAGAAGATACAGCTAGTGAATGTTAGTAGTGGGAAATAGGAAATGGGCACCAGTCTCTGAGACTTGGGCATGTAAAAATGTTTTAGGAAGAAGAAGTGGTAGGGATAGATGAATCTATAGGGATGCAGATGTTGAAGTATAGCAAAGAGAGTAGCATGAGCTGGTGTACATTTTGTCATGTTACAACCTCCCCCCATATGTGGTCCTCAAAAGGCTCGATGAGCTAGAGGACAGGGGAATGGAGTAGCTTCATGCGGTCAAGGAGTATGACCCAAGGGACCTAGGAATGATTCAAGGTATTGTATGTGTCTACTAAATGCTTCCATATCAACAGATATAGGTACCAATATTTCCTGGTTTCCATTAATACTGTTCAAGACCTAGTGTTTCTGGTTAAGCCATTGACTTGACCCTCACATTTGGAGATACCTTTGAGATGAGACTCAATAATCACACTTACATCGACAGTGTGATATGACCCTTGAGGTGAGAGTTTCAATTGGAACATTTTGGTGCAATCATCAAGGCCTTACAACGTTTGTTTGGGTATGGAATGGACATACACATTTCATACCCATATTGATTGTAATAGGGAAAAAGGTTGTGGTTTCATTACAACATTGGAATGGTATTTTCCATTGTCGGTGAAAAGGAATCCATGGCAGCACAGGATAGACTCATGCATAAGAGGGTGCATCCAATCAGTCTTGAGTCGGCCAGTCTTACCCTTGTGGCTACAGCAGATTTGAGTTCTCAGATCCAAACTGGAGTGACAGAGCATGGGGATATCTTTTCAAATGATGTGTCTAGGATTACCTCCCTAAAGGGATAATGAAGTCTCATTTGGATAGATACTACAGGACATTTGTACCCAACTTCCCCAGGGTAGAGGCACCCTTTTCGCCTTTGATGAAAAGTGGGATCCTTTCATGGGGACGGAGAAGTGTCAGCAGAGCTTTCAGGAGCTGAGATAGAGACAGACAAATAGAACTACACTACCCATGACCAGGAGTTAGCAGTAGTGGTCTTTTCTCTGAAGGTGTGGCGGAATTACTTGATGGGTTAATGTTTTACAGTCTACTCTGACCAAAATAGTCTCGGGTATATCTTCTCTCAATAGGATTTGAACCATAGACAAATGACGTTGGCTCGAGTTCCTTAAAGACTATGACTTCGCGATAGACTACAATCATGGGATGGGGAACGTTGTAGCAGATGCACCCAGCAAGAGATCTGGTATACAGCTGCTAGGAGAGGTGACAGTGCAGTTGGGTGCTTTACAGATATCAATTGTGGACAGATATGGAGCAGTTTTTCTTCAGTCTCTCACAGTCACACCCCCACTTCTTCAACGAGTTAGGGAGGCATAGCATGGGGACACTCACTACAAGGACCGACATGTTTACATATCCTCATGGAATGCACTTGATGGATTTTATGAAGGTGGGGAGCACATCGACCTCTTTAGAGGATGTACCATGGTACCAGGACCATCAGCATCAGTACTGGTGGCCCAGGATAAAGAGAGTAGAGGTAGATTTTGTGTCACGACGCCTTACATATTAGCAAGTGAAACCTTCTTAGATCAGGAATAAGTATTATGTTGATAGGATACTGAGACCTATGGAGTTCGAGTATGGTGACCACTTCTTTCTATGGGTCTCTCCTTGATGAGGTTTGCGGAAATTTGGCTGGGGTGAGAAGTTATCTTCGAGGTTCATTGGACCCTTCTAGGTCCTCAGAAGAGTTGGTGAGGTGGGTTACCATATACAACTTCTACCTTAGTTGCACTGGGTGCAAGAAGTCTTCCACATATTCCAGCTGAAGAGATACATGCATGACCCATCTCACGTCATCGACCACGATGAGCTGGACATCGAGGATGGGGATACGATTTCGGAGGTTCCAGTGGATATTGAGGATAGACTGTAAAGTGTCATTAATGGGTGATCAATAAATTTCGTTCATGTGATTTTGTAGCACAAGAACCTCCAAGAGAGCACATAGGAGCGAGAGGCTCAAATTCTTTCTCAATACCCCCACTTGTTTTCCTAGTTTTGGTAATGTGGGTTTCAAAGAAGTAAATCCCTAATGTGGGGAGGATGTAATGTCCCAAAAATTATGTACCTTTTTTTTGTAATTATATTTAATTATTACGAGATCATGAAATCATCCGGCCTGAAATTCTGAGGCCCGGAGTGCCCGGAATTATCCGTTGAAGTTTTTGTTACCCTTAAATTAGCAGGCACAAGAAATTTTCATGAAAAAGTGGAATAACTATTAAAAGGCTTCTTGAATCATAAATTTGAGGGCACCATTGATTTTAGAATAGTGAGTTTACCCTAGGCACGACTTAATTTTGGTCGGAGGGGCCTCTTCTGAGAACACCAAAAAATGGAATAATCATAAATAAAATAATAAAATAAATTATTTTATTTTTCAAATGCTTATAACTCACAAACGGTAACACGGATTGAAAATCCAAGACAACCGCTGAACTCATGTGGGTATTTTTTATTTAGGTAGATACTAACTTTGGTCGGCGGGGGCCTCCAGTGAATGTTATTTTTTGGCCGTATATAAATTAATTATGTGAAAATTATTTTATTATAAAATCCATAACTTTTAAACAGTAACTCGGATTTGAAATCTGAGAGTACCATTGGATTCGCTGAGGATTTTTTATCATTGGAAGGGCCTAACCTTGATAGGCGTGGGTCGAGGGTTAATGATAGTAATTTTCCGAATGTTTTTTCAGGTACATTCAGTAAATGCGTGAGCAGTGTTTTCTATGTTTTAAATCGGTTCTTGGATTAAAAATCAGAAGACATTATTGAACACACAACATCGGGATTATCTTAAGGGAGGTTTAACCAAGATAGTAGTGGGTTGAGGGAAGAAGTTGGGTTTTGCATTTTTCATGGAGGATTGAATAAAATAAATATATTTTACATTATATATCCTCCCACCTATCCATTTAAATTCTTGGGGTGGGGACCACCCGAACTCAACACCAATGTGAGGAAACCCTTGGAAATCTCCCAAGTTAATGAGCTGACAATTAATTGATATATTAATTAATTAAGTGGCTCATCACCTCTTATTTGGGGCGATCGTTGGAAATGGGGAGCTTTTGGTGAGCGCCTTTGGGATAGCTTTTTGGAGATTTTGGTTAGTGGAAGAACATCCTCCAATGACAAATGTTCTCTAGATCAAGAACGAGGATGACACACGAGCTCAGATCAGGAGCATGGTGCAGGAGCAACGAACGTCGACATCTTCATCTCTTTCCTGGTGAAATATCCAATGAACATCAAGGTAGGGGGTTTATTTTGAAGTATGATAAATATCTATTGGTTGATCCCCCATATTCTTGATTATAAAATATGATGTCCAAAAAAACACGTCCATCGATCCGCACATATACCATGATCCATTTATTTCATTCTTTGTGAATTTTTCATGCATTCTTCAATGCCTAATATTTATTGGTGATGGAATCACAGATTTTTGTTGAGTGCGATATATGGACGGGAAGCGTTGGATGCAAGGATAGCAAATATGAAATCATTTAATTTTTCGGCCGTGAAATAAAGCCTCAATGTCTTGTGGAAGGAGGTGGCCAAATATTTATTGGTGCTAGAAACACAATATTCTGTTGAGCGTGACATAAGGACGTGAAGCCCTCGGCACGAGGATCACGAATATACGATCATTTTATTTTTCAGGTTTAGAATGAAGATGCAGTGGGCTGAGAAAGTGGAAACTTGACGGTGCAATTCTGGCGAGTTTTCAAGGCGTGGCTCCCGAGCAGTGCATCGGCCTGGCAGACATCGGGGTGCAGTTTTTCTAGTGTGCATACATGGTGGTGCGATCATGGTCGTGATCATTGCAGTGGAATCATGATCGATGGGTGGGATATTAGAGTTTACATTGTTGTGCATATGTATTAGGGCACGAAGCTGGAAAAAAATCATGAAAGAGGATAATTGAAGAGAGAATGTGTAGATAAAAGATAATTTAAAAATTTAAAGCAATTAAAGATTAAATATGTTTAATAAGGGGATTCACACCAAATTAGAGAGGTGTGTGTTTAAGCATGGAATGTGAGAATTGAACTAAATGAATTGTAAATAATAATAATAATATAATAATGATATTATTATTATTTTGTTGTAAAACCGTATTTCGTCTGTAAATTATTCATGTAGCCTCAGTTTCACAAACCGTCATCGGCAGTGTGACCATGACTTCGAGATTGAAATTATGAGTCCAATATTAGACGTCATTTTTGGGTTTTTGGATCGAAAACCCTAAACGTTAAAATAATAAAATTATATTATTATTATTTAATCTTCGACCCTTCGTAACTCCTGCATGTGATGTTCAATTGACTTATCATCTACGGAACCAGAAACCATGGATCGAGATGCTCCTTTTGGTATACCCCACTTGAGTTTTTGATAAAGATGGGGTATGGACGGGTTGGATCAAACACGAATCCAACAAGACCCTCAACACTAAAAGGACAATAACTTACAAACCGAGTGTCTGATTGATGCACCGTCTATCGCGTTGAGACAACTTTTAAGTGGTGGTCCTTTGGGATGTTTCCTCATGGGAGATCATGGAAGTTGTAGTATCGACCTGTAGTTTGAGGAGCGGATCCTCCCCAAATGAAGGGAGCATAGTGAGGGAACCTTGTAGCTAGCTGTAACATGAGAAAGGGATCCTTCATGGGTCTGTGCTCGAGGATCCCACATGGATCCATTCTAGGAATCCATGTGGGACAACTCTAGGATCCTATGTGGGTATATTGTACTAGGATCCTGTGTGGGTATGATGATGTACTATGATCCAGTGTGGGTCTACTGTACTAGGATCCTATGTGGGTCTGAAGATATACTATGATCATGTGCGTGTATAAAGATATACTGGGATACTGTGTGGGTCTGTTGTACTATGATTCGGTGTGGGTCTGATGATATACTAGGATCATATGTGGGTTTTCTGTACTAGGATATTGTGTGGGTCTGATGATTTACTAGGATCTTGGGTGGGTGTGATGATTAAGGATCCTACGTGGGTCTTCCTCTTAACAGAGTAAGTTGATTCAGTAGTTAAATCTAATCATCTCTACTACTATTCCTATGTTATACCTACTGTGAGATGAGTACTTACCTTTGTAGTGATACCTTTTTGATATTCTTCTGTGTGGAACCTTATTTCATGTTGATACCTTGGTGGTATTCTTCAATGGGGTGTACCTATGTGGTACATACCTTAATGGTGATACCATTGTGGTATTTTTCTGTGTGGCGTACCTGTGTGGTAATTTCCTTTGAGGTGATACCTTGGCGGTATTCTTCTCAGTGGAATACCTGTATGGTACATACCTATGTGGTGATAAGTTTTCGGTATTCATCTGTGTAGCGTACCTGGGCGGTACTTTGCTTCATGGTGAAACCTTTGACGTATTCTTATGTTTGGCATTACATTTGTGGTACTTACCTTTGTGGTGTTACCTTCGTGGTGTTCATTCCTTTTTGGAACAGTTGATCCTTGGGATATAGATTTGGGCCTTGTGTTTCCTCATGAATGAGATGGGTATAATTGATAACTTTGGTATATGTATGGGAAAATACCCAAGTAGGGTTGATTGTTGTTTTTATACTTTGTGGTTTATCTTTTGTGGATTTTTTGAGACCTTTGAGGGTATCGGGGTCCCTATTGAGTATCGTTATACTCACCCCTACACAGTATATGCCCGTAACTTGTTGAGTTTGGTTCAGACGATGGACAACACAGACTGAGGATGAGAGTACCAGGACTGCATATATCTTAGAGGTGGACCATAGACGAGGTGTACCACCGAGATGACTGTTCGAGATCTGTACCTACCCTTTAGGTAGGATCCTTGGCGGGTGTTCACAGGAGCTGTTCACTTTACTTGTACTTTCTAGTTTTCCTGTACTTTATAGTTTGGCATGAATTCTTTCCCCATTTATATACTGTATACACTCTTTTTACTATTCAGTTTACTTGTGTACATATCATGCTTTGTGGTTAGTTGTGTGAGTTATAGGTTATAAAGGCAACGCCTTCCCAATTTTAGAGAATACGCCTTCAGTGCTAGTCTCTAGTCCCTGGCCTATGGAAGGTGGGCTTGGGGTAGTCACGACATGGGCCCCAGGGGACAGGTCATGACATCGACAATAATTTGTTCATGTTCATTTTAAAATTAGGTGTTTTTAGTAATTCACCATGCCTAATGCTTTTGTTTATGAAATCTTCCAATATATTTCTTACCCTTACTGAAAATTTGAGATCAATCGTTTATGAAGTTTTATCCTTACATTTTAAAAGGATGATTATACTATTAATGAATTACAGTGTTAATCTAAGAGATTATGGTATTTTTTTGTTGAATTTATTATGTTGTTTTTAGTTTCAAGTTTTAATTTTGAACTCTTATATGTATCGTGTTTTCAAAAATGCTAACCTTCTAAGTTCTCCAGGATGCATCTTCCTTGTATCTATGCCAATTTAATAAAATAGGGCATCGACTCCGAGCATCCCAGTTTGGAGTTTTACAATTGGTATCAAGGGATGTTTAGTAGAAAATGCAGAAATTAGACGTATAAAAAGTCGACTATTCAACAAAACCCAATGATAGACTTTAGAGATATGAATAAAAGGGCATTCTTTAATATTGTTAAGGAATATATTATATAGTTTTACAAAAAAAATGAATCCTTGTTTGGATACGAACAAGTAGAGGTGTATCTAGAACAAATGAATATAGGGGTAAAACCTAAAAAAACCGCTTTGATCTAGACTTGAACAAGAACTACGACACGACAGTGGGCCATACTACACTATTGGTTTGACACCCCCAGGGGATATGATTTTGTAAATTAATAAACTTATTATAAACTATTATGAATGATATATTTCCCCAACGTAACCAATGTATATAGTTCTATGATTTAGGATGCATAAATTTTTGTTTTGTGTTATAACCCATTTATAGTTATAAAGAGATCATAATATTATAAGATAATATTTTATATGGGATTTTTAGAAATTGTGCCTAGAATAATCAATGAGAAAATCACTAATGAACATGATGCAATGATTAGGAAGGACCATATCACCTCTATTCTTAAGCCATCATTTCAAATGAATATAGTCACCTTAGTATCCTCATCATATGAAGAAATATTATAATGTATAAATAATGTATGAAAGGAATTCTATGAGTCCATTGGATTTAAAGGGAAAAAAATGAAGAGACGGTGGTAAAGAAAAACATGGATAAATGGAAGAAGGGAAAGAAGGTTTCTCCCACATGTGATAAATGTGGAAAGAATCAAATTGGTAAATGAATTAAGGGAATATGAGCTTGTTATAAGTGTGGATAAAAAGGACACCATGTTCATGATTTTAAGGGTAAGAAAATGGATTCTAATGTACAATGTTATAATTACAAGGAGATTGGACACTATTTTTTCAATGTTCCATGGGTTAAGGGAATATACCCCCAATGTTGTTACTAGATAGAGATCAATTAATGATACTACCACAGATGAAGTGGAATGATTAATATGACTAGTTAAGAAACATGTCTTATGAATATTTTATCAATAATGTGATGGTTATATGAATTATGGAATATTTTTGGATTGTACTAAAATAAATTTTCTTTAATGATATGAGGTCATATGATTAATGGTACTAAGGAAAATTGACTGAGTATCAGGTCAAACTATTAGAAAATATATAGTGGAGGGATGAAAAACCTTTATGTTAATAATAACAAATTATCAATTTTGGAATAGAGAGATTATATATAGGGATAAATTAATTTTATAGTATTAACAACCATTTGAATGATTCCAAATTATTGGATCTTGATCTTTTGGAATGTTAAACCATTTATGAACCAGTTTAAATTGATAATTATATGAGGTTTTAGAGGTTAATGACACCACATGAGGCCAATTGTGCTAAGAGATAAAGTATAGGTAGTACAATGAAAAGTCAAAGGACAAGAAGATGTTTTTGAAATATAAATATATATTTATACACTTATATAGTGGAATAATATCTCAACTGTATGAAAACACACATAAATATTACTCTGTTATCATAATCATTTAAAACGTTAATGAAATTTTTCATAACTGTAGTTTATGGTTTTTCGTAATCTACATTCATCAAAACCTATTTTATATCACAATAAATTCGTAGTTTGATTTTTATTTTCTTCCTAGGTTTTAAATTCCTATAAATGTCACACCATTCGAAAGGAAAATTTAGTCATTTAATTATTTGTTATATTTTTACAACCTCTTTTCCATCAACCTTTTTATGGATGATATTCTATTAACCCTATTTATCAAATTGGGTTTTTACACGGAAATTTTTGTGTAAAAACAAATGACATTCAATGTGGATTATCAAATATTAGAATACTTTTTTTTGTAAGGAAGGGATAATCTAACACTCCAAGAACATTTATATAAATTAAATATTTAAAGTAAGAAACATTGAATCCCTAAAAAACACCACTTTTTTATAACCTATCTAGTAAACACAATTTTACAACCCTAATGATTTGATTTTCCAAAATCTGACATACACGTTTGCAATCAGTAAGTTACTTAGAGCCTAATAAGAAAAACATAATATTTGGTGAATTGTAATGTTACCCAAATGAATAGTGACATACCCTTATGAATATTATCCTCAGCTATGATGGTATATATATTGGATTTAATTCTAAGTATGAAGTACCTATGTTTAGGAATAAGTAAATAAATGTTTTAAAAATGATATTTTTCATGTAAATTATGATTTTAATTAATAATTAAATTAATCATATTTATAAAACTATTTTTGAAAATTGGACTTCATTTTTGGATTCAACGAGTCATAAAATTGTTAGGGATTTTTTTTTGATTTTTTATAAATACATGATTTATTTTGTATAGTGAGGTGTAATAATTCGCAATAAATGATTAATAATTGTTCTATAGAGTCAATTATAGTGTTCATATGATATAATCACCAATGTTTTGAACAAAAAAGAACATATTAATATTTTTGGTCATGTAATCATCACTATTTCTTGACTTCTAGAAAAATAATAATCTAATGATTAAAATATGAAGAAAACCCTCTTCCACTCCAATATAAATACCACCTCTTCCACCAACATCCCTTCAATCAAATAAATATTATTTCCTTCTCCAAATTATACAAAATTATACTCCCAAGGTCCTCTCCCACGTCCATTATCTATGGGTATTAGAAAAATATCAAAACCTCTCCCCTAAAGAGGCTCCCAAGGAATATTACATCAAGAGTTAAACTCCCCTTTTCATTTCGTTAATTTCATGTTCATTTATTTTCATTTTCATTTCACACCTACATTCATACAAATGTTATGAAAACTCTAGTACCATACATGTACTGGAATTTAGTTATTATAGTAGTATTATTCATCTTCATCTATCATTTCCCTTGTATTTTTGCGTTAAATGAAGCATCGTTCGAGATGTGTTGATTTATCACATTCAGGGACGACAATTCTTTCAATTTGATTTACCTTATTCAACTCTAGTTATGAAACCATTCATATGGTTGAACAATAAAATTATATATTAATTTTATCTTATACAAGGTAATCTAATCCTTATTTAGTTATGATATAAAATAATAATACAATACAAGGTAATTATGAGGAAAATCTCCAAAATAATCCATGCGTTAATCATTAATGATTTAAACAATAATTCACCTTAAATACAAATAATAAAATGAATTTTATAAACTTGTAATCTTATTAATGTTAATTAATACCATTTAAAATCATTTCTAAACATAAAATCCAATCTTACAAGAACTATCCTACCCTTTTATAAGTGAGCTGATCTTGAATATTATGAAAACAAGAACTCATAAACAATGAAATGAAATCCATTAACCCATGTAAAGGCCACGAATGTGCTTAATAAAGTCATAATAAATCAAATAAATTTATATTAGGTTTTTTTAATTGTAAAGTTATGATCCAAACTTGGTTATTCATGTCATTAAGATCATGTAGAGAACACCCTCAGATTTAAGGTCTGGGATACTCTCTCTCACTTTTATTCAAGATTCCCCCAATGTAGTGTACATATTTTTAATTCCTTATAATGGGAATGGTTTTATATCCTCCCCATACATTAATTATTACATATAAATTATGGGATACCCTTTTACCACTCATTAATCCTCTATAAGAAAACCTATTACCAAGACGAAATGATGGTAATGGGTTTCATCATCTTACATCCAATTTTGTGAGATATTCCGTATTCACCACTATTACTTGTTTATGGTGTATGTATACTACCAATTTATTTTTCATATTACTAATCATTTTATTTTAAAGATATAAAATTCTTAATTTAATTATTATTAATTTTGGGTCATACGATACAATTGATTACACGTTTTTAAGTATTTTCTACCCAAACCTCCATTTTCATTCATGTTACTCTTATTCTCTATTCACCTAAATAAAATTATTATTTATTCATATATACTACTAATAAATTAATTTTTAATTCTCTATATATGTTTACCAATAATAATCCTTCATTATTTTAGGGGGAGTTACATGTTTTAAAATAAACATTAAAAAATTTCTTTCGAAATGCAAGCCCGATTCATGGATCTTCTCAAATTATTACATATTTATACATTCACTATATAATCTATTTTATTCTATATTTATCATTATAAAATCAAAAAATTTAACATGGAAAATATATTTTTCTTTATTTCAGGTATTATGAAATAAAACATGCATTTGCGCATTAAAATCCTTTATTATTTTCCTTAAACCACACTAAATTACTTTCATTCTAATGTTTCTTTAAAAACTATTTTTAAATGATTTCAACTAATTAAGTAATTATTAAATGATCAATTAACATTTCAATAACCTTCCCTTTTATATAATTGGATATACATGTTTACCTTCTGATTTCATGATAAATACCAATTTTTTCCCAAAAAACTCTTATTTCCAATATAAAAATTGATTTTTCTCATATCACATTATCTTTTATGAGATATATTCCTCGTTCACCCCTTATTTCATGCTTTTTGTGTATGTACCTCGCATTGGTATATCATATCAAGAGTCTCCTTATTCTCAGTATATTCTATAGTATTATTATTTTAATGTGTTAAGTTGGTATGGGACTCTTTGGAATGTTTAAAGATTATTTCCTCAAGGATATTTCTATGGTATCATTTAATTGTATCTTCAACAATGAAAACATCCTTAATTGAATCTTTTACTTCACTGAGGTTTATGTCCTATGATATCATCCACCATTTTTAATTTTAGTGTTTATGATTTAATTGGTGGAGGATATTCTATCTTGAAACTATTCACCGTATTACATTGAATGGTCAGTGTTTGTGTTTAGTGATTGGAGAGGTTATTTACCATTCAAATGAATGGGTATGTTTTTTATATTTATCCCCATTAACATGTAGATTGTGTTTTACATAGTACATGATGTATAGGGTCGTTATAGCCCCTTGATGTATGGGTAGCACTCATCAAACAAATACATAGGGACTTGGCCGAGGTCATTCCCATTTTTTGATAAGGTTTTGGTCGAGGCCTTATTCGTTTTTATATGTCCTGGACGAGGCCTTGATGGTATGACTTAGATTTTCTATCATATGAATTTCCCACATTATGATACTCGTTATTGATTGTTCATGAAATTATTCGACTAGTAAAATACCCATGATTATGAATTAATATGACATTTTTTATTCAGCTTTTATTCCTACCATAACGTGTTCAAGTTCATTATTAAAGGCTTGTGCTTTTAGTTATTGACCCTGACTAAATTTTATGTTTAAAATATCTTCCACTTTATTACATACCATTAATGATCATTTGATACCACCCATTTCTTATGTTTTATCCTTTTAGGTTAGGAGGATGACTAAACTCTGAATTAATTAAAGGGTTAATCTAATATATTATGGTATTTTTAGTTCATGTTATTTTGTTTTTTTAGTTTAGAGTTACAACTTTGAACTTTTGAATGTATATTGTTTCCCAGACTACTAAACTGAGTGGTCATTCAGGATGCATCTTCCTTTTATCTAGGCCAATGTAATAATCTATGGAAAAGAATCCAATCTTCTGGGGTCATGGAATTATATCAATTGTCCATGAGAGTATAAAACATGTATGAATTTATTTAGGGATGTAAAACAAATTTTGGGAAATTGCTCAGAATAATTGAATTGAGACATAATGACGATCCTAGGGAAACATTACATATTTTATGGAAAAACTAGACAACTATATTAGGTCCATATATTAATCCATTTCCAATATCTAATTTAGGATTGATATAGAATTTATGAAATCAGAGCAATGGTCACATTCCATAATAATATGGAAAATTAGATCACACTAGAAGAGAAAACAATATGAGAATAGAAACATAATATGTATGAAAGAGGATCTAATAACATGTCACTATATATCCAATGATTCTAAACCTGATCTTTTTGGGGTATAGATGTCGGAGTTATTAAAATTCCATGGTTATTTAATGGGTGAGCTCACTGGTGGAGGAAAATATTCTAATCCATTAGAGAAAAAATGAAGAAAATGAGGGATTCAAATTAAAATAAAAGGGATTTAAGTTAACACAATTTAGGTAAAAATAATAAAATGACACTAAAACACATGGATTTAGGGTTTGGATGCATGGATGGATAACCATTTGCTAACAGTTCTCTAGAATCTATCCATGAATATCTCCCATCTGGGATGGGTACATGGTTTGGATAACCCTGCGTATCCCATGAATAAATAATCCAAAAAATATCTATGACATATTGCACTATCATGTGCCCCACATTTCAAAGTGGAAGACAACTTCTTGGCTCTCTACTACCCTATAAAATGACCCACATAGTTAGAGGATACTATGTTGGATGGGGACCTGATCTTTACTCACCTTAAGACCTAGAATTTTTTCTAAAATTACAGGCCTCTAAGCTCCATAAAATCTCCAGCCACCCTTATGGCCTTTATGGATCTATTAGATACAATTAAAAGGTCCAAAAAATGAAATTCAAAATAGAGAAAAAATTATTCATACCATTGATAAAATTTCGTTCATTATAACCTCCCTTCCATAAAACAACACATCCCCATGTTGGCATTCTGAGGGTAAAGAGGGTTCGTCAAAGAAAAGCTGAAACTATTGGTCTTTTATATCCACTTCCCACTCTCATGTCTCATTATTTACTCAATTGTGCTACAATAGAACCCATAATAATTTAATTGACATATCTTAAATAGTATTTTTTACTTTGATCCATGATACTCATTGGGTACTCCTCGAATGTTTCATCCACATAAAACTCAAAATCATTAGTTGGGAATACATGTGATTGGTCTAGATAATACCTATGAAGATGAGATTTGTGAAAGGAATAATTAATAGACTAGTATCTCTAATTAAGGTATATATAATAATTTATTAGTACCATTCACTTAAAAACCTCAAGGGGTCCATCAAATCTCGGCGAATGCTTACCCTACCACAGAATTCATCAACGGAACAAACTAGGTGAAATTCAAATGAAATCTAGATCCCGAACCTCAAAACCTATAGATTTTTTTCATTGATTATTATATGAAAATTGTTTGGATTGACCTGTCATCATGTACTTTTAGATCATTTGGACAATCTATGTAGTCTTCTGGATGATATTTAGTCCATGAAAAGCTACCTCTCCTTCCAATATCCAATCTAGAGGTGATTAGAAAGGCCTACCATATATGTCTCTTTAAGGATCAATATGGATGGTATCAAGTATTCTATTATTATATGAAAGATCAAATAGGGTTATGTGTTTCTCTTAATAACCTCATAAGTCAAGGACACATTCATGGAGCATGTCCTCAAACACCTAAATCATATTATCTATATATCTGTCTGTCTGAGGGTGATAGGCCATGCTCCAAAGCACATAATAATCGAAGGATTTATGAAACCACTACCATAAATGAGAAGTGAAGAGATCATCCCTATAATATATAATAAAATAAGGATCTCCAATAATATATATTTCCTCCCGGATGTATATCCACCCCAACTCATCTATCTAAAAGGTATCTCAAATAGGTAGAATGTTTGTGACCGTAATAAAATGGTCAACGAATACACAAACTATATCATTACCACGTGTTAGTCAAGGATAAACAGTAATGATGTCTATGTAAATGGCATGTCATTTCCAATTTGGATTGGAAAAACCTATAAAAGTTATTCCTGTCCCTGAGGTTTTTCTTTCATCAACTGATAGCTAGATCATTGGTTAATAAAACTAGATTTCTCCCATTTTATATTAGGGAAAGAGTAATGGAGACATAGGTCTTGTTACGTCTTGGTCACAAGAGGATGTACATCCAAATCTAAAACATGAATTTCCTTCATCAACTCCTCTTTTATTTATACTAGGACATAGACATGCCCATGAAATCAAAGGGTCACATCCACATCCAGGGTATAAATAGAAGATAAATCACCAACTAAGATACATTCTGTCAAGAATAAGCTTGTGGGATATGAGAGTTTCCTCATTCATACACATTCCAGAAGATTATAGGTTACTACTAAGGCTAATAGTATAGTATGGCCATGATCCTCTTTATCCTCAAGATGCATCTCTAAAAAAAGTCTATTAGCTACCACTCATCACTGGCTTCTTGAACCACCTACTTTCGAGTCTTCTGGTTCAGAGAATCTAGTAAAAAATTCCCTTTTTCAGGAATATTTTCATGCATGATGTCAAAAAATTCTAGGTATTGAAATTGTATGCACTTCATAAGATTCATATCACATTGTGCAATGACATACATGAATATACTGTGATATGCGAGTACAAAAAATGTACCCCAATAAAATAAATCCTCTAACCATATAAACCATGAACTACCAAATCTAACTCATAACTATGAGTCAGGTATTTCTGCTCATGAGGCCTCGGCTGATGAGACCCATATGTAATGACTCATTCATCCTACATCAAAAATTCCCCTTACTGATATTTAATGGGCTATAGTAAACTTTATAGATCCTTCTGGGATCCAATAGAATCATGACCAATAATAATGGGAATCTTCCTTTCAAAACAGAAATTTATTTTTCAAAATACACTGACCACAAAATTCGACATCCTTGTCTGTAATGTTTGTATGAGGCACTACCATGCTTGAGAAATCAAAGATGAATCATTCGTTATAGTTGCATCACCCCAATAAACTCTGTATCTCAAAGACAATAATGATATGATTGTAGTAGGAAACAACTATCACTTTCTCGAGGCCTACCGATACTCCTCTCTATTTGATAATATGACCCAGGAAGTTAACTTTATCGATCCAAAAGTGAGGTTTTATATTATTATAATAATGTCAGTGATTTCTTATTATATTCAATATGATCTCTACATATTGGGAATGGTCTTGTAGATAATGATATTACATTAATAAAACCTCCACTAAGGCACCCACAAATGAATTTAGATACGGGGGGAAAACCAGATTCATTATATCCATGAAAATATCAAGCACACTCATGAGACTGAATGACTTCTCTTGATACTCATATAGACAATACCTACATCAAAAAGTTGTATGAGGTATGAATGAAGTTCTAAATCACAAATGATGATATCCAAGCCTAAAATCAATCATTGGTAATACGCACTCTTCTCAGATCTAATCATAGACTTCTTTTATCCAAGGTAGTGGATATAGGTTCTAAAATAGATTTTTTATTCCAATTGGGTTTAGAATACATTGAATCATTAAATGGCCTTAATAAACACCCCCATGACACCAAAGGATGTAATAAATGCTAATTTTTTTCAATTGAATGTGGGGGATGATTTACCCTTTTTCGAATATAATAATTAAATCAACAATCATATCCAAAATACTCATTATATGATACATTGAATAACTAAAGGCAACAAAACCATCATCATTATAACAAAACCACATCATGGTGTACAATAGAATATGAAAAAAAATCAATGTAAAAAACAGAAGACAATATAATGACTCCATGAATACCTTAAAACTCCATACTACAAAAGCTCCATGCTCCGTGATCACCAAAAAACCCATGTATCATGAGGTTGTGCTATAAACGTGTGATACTATAACTTTTCTCGTGTCCCAAAATATAGCATCTTCCATAGAGCCCAAGTTCCATAATAGAGGTGATTATAACACTCAATACGTTTTCCCTAATAACTTCCCTACTCATTCCACTTGGGTATAAAAGTTATCCAGATTTATAAAAAACCATTTTTATAAAACAATTATTCCAAAATGTTTTTAACACAATGTTGACAAGTTCCAAAACCAATTATAACCAAATTAAAACAATTACTCATTAAACCAATTTCCATCATGTTATACTTCCAGAAAAACAACCAAACAAATCATTAGTACCAATTCTCATTTGACCATTTGGAATAAGAAACCCATTATTCACAACACACTCCCATGCATGATTCTTTAGAAAATTCCTTATTCATGAGAGGCCTCTTGTCTTATCACCATGGGTCCTAATGACATATTCCCCCGATACAGGATCACACAACCTTGTAACCCAATGGTACATGTATTTTATTTAGGGTCATGTCAAACATCAACTCACATAACCCCATGTATTCCAAACCATTTCATATAACCCAAAAAACTTTTTTTAATAGAAATTATTTTTTATTGAAAACCAATGAACAAAGAAAATAAAAATCATCCCGTCCATTTCAATAAAACATTACATTTTATTGAAAACAACTAATCCCAATAATTTTCCAGAATTCCAGAAAATACCCATTTTAAAATATCTATATTATAATCAAGAACACAAGTACATTATTAAAATACCAAATTTTAATTATTTCTCCAATTTTCCCAACCATTATAAAGAAGGGTTTTCGACAATTTCAAAAAAGACATATCAGAACCATGTCAACACGAGATATTCAATTTTATAGAATTTCTCTCATTTCTACTTTGTGGTGTTGAGAGAGAAGCCGCCTACATCAAAGGTTATCTTGAAAAATAACAATGTAAGAAGAATTCTCCAGCGATCTGGTTTATTCTCCACAAAACATCCTTATATCCCTTTTCCTATCACAACCAAGGACAAATAATATCATAATTTGCATCAAATACTTTAGATATACCCTTAATGGGCATAGATAAAAGACATAAATGGATGTAGAGAATTAGATTTATGGTGAACTAAAGAAACATGATGAGAAAGAATAATAATGTCACTTATCGAGAGAAATTGGAATTCAAATGAGAATGGAGGGATCTTGATAAGTTAAAAAACACATTTTAGTTGTTACCCAACCATCAATGTGGTAGAATATCGAATTTGGGAAATTTAAGATAAAAATTGAGAAATTAGAAGAAAAAACATTTAAGATCCGAGGAAATAGGATCTAGCCTTTTCCCCTATGAATGGTTAGTCCGCACAGTTTGGAAAACTGTGTGAAAACCACACGTTTCCCACTATCCCAAAACTGCATGTGTTCGGAGTTTCTCAAAGGACCTCTACACAATGCATAAAAACCTCGCATAGATAATGCACCTCTCCTTTGGCCCCCTAAACATTGTCAATGTTCACCAAACTTTCCCCCCCTTCTAGCTTAAAAATTATAAAAATAAAAATAATCAAGTAAGAGTTACATACCCGAAACCAGGGGCCCTAAATTCTACACACCATTGGTCTTTACATCCACTGAGAATAGAACAACCTCACTACCCTGAAATAATTACAATAATTTATCATTAATTTCTTTATTGTGTTCTGAAGTCCCTTCCTAAATCTAGCCATGTTTCCCTAAAACCCGCACTAGACCGAGGCTTTTTTCAAGCAATTATTTCTCTTTCCTATCCATAATCCACACTGGGATATGTACCAACAAAGCATCAGAATCTTGGTCAATGAGAACCCATCTAATCACATGGTCAAGATTAATCTATTTCATTTTCAACTAAGATACATGTAACACATTACGTGCCACACTGAACTGTGGTGGAAATGTGATCAGATATGCCTCCATTCATACCAATTCTAGTATCTTGAAAGGGACAATGTATCAAAGAGATAACATTCCCAACAATCCAAACCGATGATCTCCACGTCTAGAAGATATCCTCCGGAACACATGATCACTCACCATGAAGAACATCGGTCTTCAATAATGATCCACAAAATATTTATCACGACATTGATCTGTCTCCATCCTATTTCTCTTCAACTAAATATTCACCATTGATTTAGGGAATTGACTAGTCCCAAGTAGTGATGTTTCACATGTTTCCACTAAACATATTAGAGAATGAAAAGAAATAACATACAATTATTCAAAAAGATACATATGTATCGAGGCCGGATAGTTTTTATTGTATGAGAACTCCGTTGAGGGAACATGATCCTCCAATGAGACACCAAAAATCCCTTACACAAGTCCGCAACATGTCTTCCAATGTCTGTATCATCCATTCAGATTGGTCTTTTGTTTTAGGATGATATTTTGTACTCATATTGAGTTGTGTTCCATGGGATTTCTATAAGGAATTCTATAAATGAGACATGAACATTGGATCTCTGTATGACCTGATTGAAACTGGTATGCCATTCCTCTTTACTCCAACTTGGATTTAGATTTTGGATAGTTACTCTATGATATGAGTTTTAATGAATCAAAATGAAATGATCCAACTTCATAATGTGACCCACTATCACCAATATGGAATTCTGTTTCCAAATTGTTATTGGGAGATCTATAACATAATCCATCACTTTCTGCTCCCATTTCCACACTAGGATAGGGAATGGAAGTAATAAACCTACTAGTCGTTGAGGTTCTACCAAAACTTTCTAATATGTTAAGAACATTGAAATAAACTAATCCACTTTATTTTTCATGCCACCCCACCAATAATGCACCACCAATTCCATGAACATCTTCTATGTACCCAGATGTACATCCCATCGCAAATAGTGGTAATCGTGAAGATGTTTTTCTTGAAAAGAGACAGGTACAACCATATGATCTCTAAACAAAAAAACCATAATCCCATCATGTTTCATGCCTTCAATGGTCTCCCCACCAGTGTGTTTAAAACTCATAACCACAAATTATTCATTGACTATTTTTTCCTCCTCTACCATCATAACCAAATCAAGAATGACTAAAAATGGAATGAAAACGTCATTGTCCATTGGTGTTTACATTCCACATCCACGATGGCTATGAAAAAAATGAACTACTATTAATTTGAGGATTATTTTTCCATCTTAGTATATGAATTATTAATTAATTCATATTCCACTATATTACCATTACCTGGTGTATTAATAAACTCAAATTCAAACATTTGGAGGTACTCCATTAATCTCTTTTGTATCAGATTCATATCCTATAGTGAGAATATATGTTTCAATTTTTTATGATCCATGAACACAACACATTAATAAAAAATGAGATAGTGATTCCATGTCTTTAAGGCATGAATGGTTGTAGCTAACACCATGTTGTGTGTCTGGTTGTTTTTCTCAAGCACTCTTAACTGCATTGAATCATAAGTAACCAAACTTTCTCTTTTCTTAAGAATCCATCCCAAACCAGATCCAGAAGCATCACATTACACCACGTACCCCTCTCTTGATTGCGGAAAGTCCAAGTAAGTTGCTGATGTAAGATAAACATTCAGCTCTTAGATTGAATTTTGGAATTCCTCTATTTATTGTAATTGATCATTTTTATTTGTCATTGATTTCATTGGCAAGGCTAGCCTTAAAAAGTCATGTACAAAAAACTATTAATTACCATCAAGACCAAGAAAAATTCTTATTTCAAAGACGTTCTATGGTGGTTTCCATGAGATAACATATTCTATCTTTTTTGGATTCACTTAAACACCTTTTTTAGGAATCACATGGTCACAAAAGCATATCTTTGGTATCCAAAAGCTAACCTTTGGATATTTTCCATACAAACAGTGATCCCTCAAGATTCCCAATACAATCACCATGCCTTGCATATTCTCATAACATGTCCACGGTTAAACCAATATGTCATCCTCAAACACCACAAAAAAAGAATCTAGATATCTCTAAAATATCTGAATCATCGAATCTATAAAGACTGATGGTGTATTCATACGACCAAAAGGCATGACTACATATTTGTGGTGGCCATATATGCTTTCAAAAACAATACATGGAATATCATCATTTTGAAATCGTAATAGGTGATATATTGATCTCATGTAAATTTTGGAGAACCCTTGAGATCCACTCAATTGATTGAATAGATAATTAATGCATTGAATTTGATATTTATTATTTATCATAACCTGGTAATGTTTATGATAATCAAATCCTAGACAAATATTTTCATCTTCTTTTTTCGTGAAAAAAACTTGTACAACCCACAAAGACTTACTTGGACAAATGTAACCTTTTAATTCCTTATACTCCAATATTAGTTTCAATTACCTTAACACATTTGTTACCATTCTATAAGACATAATGAAAATATGACTGGTCCATGTGAGGAGATAAATCGTAATCTCTATTCTCTTATATGCGGTAACCCTAAAAAGATCTTGGTAAATAAATATGGAAATTGATCCACAATTACTGGAAAACTTGTATCCTTGATCTATTCCATAGATGTTAAAGCTAATGATGCTAACTGGTAAGAGATCAACCCCACCACTTGTTCCAACAAGACTATTTCCCCTTTCTATAAACCATCTCTCCTTTAAAGTGATGCTCGATACCATCCTGAGTCACGAAGCTCAATATTTCTCGATAATAGTCGATGTGAGCCATAAATTTTTTCCACCAATCCATACCCAAGATTACATCATAGACATTCATTTCTAACAATTAGAAGTCCTAATTATTCTCCTTTCCATCAACAATTTTAGAAGAAGCTCTATAGAAAAAATATCGACATTCTCTTTCACCAAGAAGATTTTGATGTTTTATCACTAAAGGCATCATCTCATGTTTTTGGAATATCATGTACACTGAACGATAAGAAATGATGGAATGAGATTCACCAGTATCAAACCAAAATTGAATAATGGTTGAATTAAAAAGAATTATATCTCTCAACAAAGATGGTCCAGCATTATCATCCAAATCATCTTCTCATATCCATACAATTTCTTCATAACAGCACTCTGCTCTTAATTTCCATGCAGATATTTCCCTTTCTGAGGATACATGATATTCCGAGATTCACCATGGCTATCTATACTCTATTAAGAAGACGGAGTCTGCAATCCTCATCCAGTTGAATCATGTGATGCTTGCAACACTTGAGAAGTGTCCCGAGCACCTGACCTTTGAGAACTTACACAACAGTGCTAATAATGCACCATTTTCTTGCAGTTATGCAATTATCTATGTCGGTCCATAATCTATCTCTTTATTTCATCATTCGAACCACATTTGTAACAGTCTGGTTTTCTTTTAGGTTGTGGAGGGATGTTCACTGATCCGTCCATCAGATCATAGTCTTTCTCCATCATTAGAAATAGGTGTTCCTCTTGCGATTCTTCCATGAATTTGAGTTCCCCCATTTTTCTATAGGTATAATCATAATTCACCCTCCCAAAGATCCAATTCTATCCCTCTCATCAACTATTTTTTTGTTCAAAATTTATATATAATCTTTAATATAGAGCACTGTGATCTTTGAGTGAATCTCATTCTTTATCCCCGATTTGAATATGTGTTCCCTCAAGGCTGCACCATCAGCGACATCTAGTACAAATAAAACTATATTAATTAATTTAGCCTCATATTCTGTAACATTGAGATTATCCTAATTCAGGATAAAGAAGATCATCATTATCTAGAACCTCATTATTTGTGGATTGAATTGTTTGTTTGAAAATTATTCAAAATACTCTCAACATATGTCTTCGTTATCTATAGAATTCAAAAGTTGTTCCCACAACTAACATGAAAGATCCTCAAGAATATATGTGGACAACATTACATTTTCCACTGTCGGAGTGGAAATGAATTTGAAGATATTTTTCATTATGTTCATCCACACCTACGCCCTTTCATGTTCTAAATGACCAATGAAGATGGGTGGATTATTCTTCATGAACATGATGGAATGATCCAGATGTCTGGGATCATCCTTCCGGTTCCCTATATCTATAGCTTCAACTACATTAATGAAACTTTGAATGAAATCTTGGTTTACTTCTGGGTCTGGTCCAACCACGTTCTCTACATCTTCTTCTGGATAGTTTCTATGATCCCTACCAAGTTCCACTTTCAAAAAAAATAACAACCTCAATAAGTCTCAGTCCCTATAAATTGATGGATTCACATTTAAAATTCATTCACATCAAATATCACAGCATTTCGTTCAAAAAAATCCTTTTTCACATTCAATAAAATTTTAATTATCTATTATTTCTTTGGAAATTCAATCAACTTTCAAAATACACTGAGTAACCTCTTCACAAAATCATTTGTTTGAAATAAAATTCAATATTTTAAAAAAATTACACCTTTGAAGAAAATCATAAATCATTACTCTGAATGAAATGTGATATCCTAGTTGGAATTCATTCATCTTCAATTCATGTCATGCTCATCTCATTGGGTCAAACCATGACACTGAGATACCAAGATCCTATAAGTGTCACAAAAACACTTATGTACCCAACTCTTTAGTAACATGATGTTCAACATAAATGGGTTAGCAATGTCCTTTTATGCTATTCATTTCGTGTCCCAAATATCCAACCCTTTTCTTGGATCACTACCCAAGGAAAAAATACGAATTAATTTCAAATCCAAGACCAAGAAAACTGAATACTACTTGTTAGGTAAGGACTGAAATAGTTTATACAATTTGCAATGACTTTCTTATTCCTGTTGTCTTGAGAAAACAATGAATCATTACCTGGGCTTATGCGAAATCTCCAAGATTCCAATGGCAGGAAATAAATTCTAATGGGTTTCAATTTCATATGGGGGATGATATACCCTTTTTGAATAAAACAATTAACTCAAAGAGATAAAACAAACAACTCACATTAAGATGCATGAAAAAAGGGATTGAAAAGTCAACCCTCATCTTTATAAAAAAACCACATCATGTTTTACCACAAAATAAGGAAAATAAAAATCAATGTAAATAGTGTAAGAACAACTAAAGAACCCAAGAAGACCACATGACTCAATTCTCCACAATCTCTTGGATCCATAATCTCAAAATAGCCTATGTATCATGAGTCGGTGCTACAAACATGTGATACATTACCTTTTCCCATGTCCAAGAAGATAGAATCTTCAAAAGAAACCATGTGCCAAATAATGGGTTAGTATAACACATAGTAGGTTATATATAATTAAAAACCTATAATCGCATCTTAGATAGAGATGTTATCCAAATCTATATAAAACCATTTTTTAAACAATTTTGCATAACGGTTTAAATAAAATAAAAAATATCCAAAACCAATTTCATCAAAATGAAAACATTTCCTCATTTAAAAAATTCCTAGAAATTTATAAATACAAAAAACAACAATACAAATAATTAAGATCAATTATCATTTATCATTTTGGCATAACTCACCCATGGTTCACAACACACACCCATGCATGCTTCGTTCGACAGTTCCATACTAATGATCAGTCTTTCGTCTTATCACAGTGTGTCCCAGTGACACACACCCCCAATCTAGGTTCATGCACCTTGTAACCCAGTGGTACAGTTCCCATATTCAGGTTCGTGTTGAACATGAACTCAGACTACCCCAAGTATTCAAAACCATTTCAAATCACCAAAATAAATTGTTTTAATAAAAAAAAAATTATTGAAAAAAAAGAACAAACCAACTTCAAAGCTTCCATTTCAATTCAATAAAACATTCCCTTTTTAAAAAAATCTAATCCAAACAATGTTCCAAAATTCTATAAAATACACATTTTAACATCTTTATTTTATAATCAACAACAGAATCACGTTATTCAAATACGCATTTTTCCAGATTTCCCTAATTTTCCAAACCATCACAAATAAGGGTTTCCATCGTTTGTTAAACAGAAAAATCACAACCAATTCAACATAAGATATTAAATTTTAAATAATTTCCATATGTTCTACTTTGTGGTGTTGAGAGAGAATCCACATACCATGAAGGTTTTGGTTAATACTGACAACAAACAAAGAATGCTCTTGAGACTAGGTTGATTCTCCAAAAAATTGCCTTAGGTCACTTCTCCTATCACATCCAAGACAAAATATCTATATATTTGTTTTCCAGAATCTTATATCTACCCATAATATGTGTATATCTATGAAAATAATGGAAGAGGAGAATATTATCTAATGAAATTTGATGACAACGAATAAGAACGTCACGTACCAAATGAATTTGGAATTCAAAAGTCGAGGTAGGGGTCTACATCAGTTCCAAAATTCATAGGAGAGGTCCCAAAATCTTTAATGGAGATAAATACATAATTTGGGCCATTGAAGAGTAAAAAATGTGCTTATATGAGAAAAAATGAGTATAATCCTTAAATATAAGATCTTACATTTTCCATGTGCATAGTTAGTCTGCATGGTTAGGAAACCGATTTGATACCAATGCATTTTTAACAGTCCCAAAATTGCATTTGATCAAATTTACTCCTAGGACCTCTGAAAGGTTTGGAAAAGCATGCATAGACTGTGTAACTCGCATTCGTCCCCAAAAACACTGTGAATGTTCACCAAACTGTCTATTCCTTCACCATTACACATTATAAACAAAAAAAATTATCAAATAAGGGCTACATAACAGAAAATGATGGTAATACAGGTTCCATATAGTAATATGGTTCAACAATAAATAATCCATGTATGGACTATATATTCAATCCTCCTTCTTGAAAAAATGGATGGGATAACTCATCGGTGAATTGTTGGGGAATATAAAAAATTAATCCCCCATGTCTTCCAATAGTTTCTTGATCTCCAAAAGCATTATTGGTTCCATCATATATGGAGGAATGGATGATGGTATAGATATAGGATAAATAAAAATTTTAAAATCTACCACTCTCACAAGAGGTAGCCTGGAAATGTAGCTAAGGAAAATTTCCCTAAAATGTTCCACCATCAGAGGGAAAATAATAGTTTGTAACCCCTAGTCATCTAGTAAGAGACTATCAAACGGTGATGTCATATACCAAGCCTTAGATGATGAAGTCCAACTCCATATTCATGAACACTACATTCTCCATTGTGAAAATTTTTACCACCCACTAGTGATTTAAAATCACCCTTCGGCAATAACATACAATATGGGATTGATAGGAAACTAGCCTATCCATTCCTATAATGATGTTATACCTGATAATGTCAAGGAATAAAATATTCCACTCTAATATATACCCAGCTATCAGAATAATAAAGTCCATACAAAGGATACAACTCTTTGATAGGATATCCGACCGGGTGGTGAGTGTCATAACACTAATTTAAACTCTATATTAAGGCCCAACTTCTCTATAAATATCTCAGATATAATGGAATATGACATGAATGTATCAAATAAAAGAGAGACTATGATAGAGGATACTAGAATAGTACCTCTAGTAGTAAATAGTTCATTATCTACATCTTTAGAATAGGCTACAATGCATGTAAGTGGCCCATACCATGTCCTTCAGTCACAGTTTAACATCCATGAGCAAGCCTGCCCCGCTGGTATTGCATTTCCTAAGTCTAACTACCTCATCCTCGAAAACCATCTTGGCCTGAGTGTCGTATGGGATTACAACTAAATGTATGGTGAGTTACTACTTCCCCATCTCTACATTTTGTTGGAATTTCTATATCCCTACCCAATATGTAATTATGGAAAATTCATTTGGAAAACCAATGGATCTTCCCTATGCAGTCATAGCCTCTACATTATACTGGATATTTCATACACTGAGGCTTTGTCCTTCCTAACATCCCACACTGGTGGCATGTCAGGAAGATATCAGTTTGAACCATTTGACTACGTATACCACTACAAGAACCCTCAATGCATAACTTAAATCCTCTTGAATAAACAATTTCAGGTCTAGGTGTTGAACTACCCTATTTTTGACAACCTGCTTCCCTAAGATTATACTCAACAATGAGGTACTAGTTGAAGATATCAAAGATATTTGTCAACTAAAATAAATTGAACTATTGATGAATGGTTTATTCCATCACATCATTGAATCGCGTCATATTAATATTATAATCACCGGATATAGTTGGGGAAACCGTTGTTTCTCAAAAAAAAATAATGTTCCATCAAAGTTAAGTCTCCCTGTATTAGGATCATAAACACTCTATCCTAGTCATCGATCAATGTATGTGGAAATAAGTAATCGTAGATGATTTTCTAGAAATAAGATAAAATTATATCATTATTCTGTTTTACCTAGGTAATTACATCCCATTATTACATTGAAGTACCACAAAGAATATAAGTAGTGAAGATTACCATATTGGGTAGAGGAATCTCTAAATGATTGAAAATAGATTATGTAGTTGCCATCCATGACTTCTCAGCATGTGTTGCTATATCCCCAGAAATGGTGATAGGATGATGCTATAATAACTCCAATGTAAATAATCCAAAGTTGGGGAAGGTTGAGGAACACATTGTATATACTAAATAATATAGAAAATTCCCTCTCAAAACTTATTATGTGTGCCCATATTTTGAATAACACGTGGTTCCATATGTGGAACTATATGAGGTATCACTAGGGTCTTAGATCGCACCACCTTAGATGAATGGTCATCACTACCTTCCTAGAATATGAATTTAGGGTTTCATAGTGGTATGATCTTATAATTAAAAACACATGCCCCAAAAAAACATAACAGTTGTAATGATTGCAGTTATACAATACGATAGGTACATATCTTTCCGAAAGAAAATATCACAACACTTTTCCTACTCCAAAATAATGGTCTACGGAGTAAAGAAAAACATAAATAGGCTACAAATAATAATAGATGCTCCCAAATACCCACTACTATGGTTGGGTTTGGGTCCAGGTCTTATATCACATGATAGGGGTTCCGATATATTGTGTTTCAATTATGATCTATAGAGGAAAACACCATTTACATTTCAATTGGAATCCAATTTAGTGGTGACTATTTTATAATAAATACACTAACCTCATTTATATTCATAATATTTTATATATAATATATATATCATGGTCTAAAACTAGTAGGTTAAAAAGTATCATCTTGCTATAATTGGATAATTATGGTTTCATCACCAATATGTGCTGGAATTTTTTTTGATTTATGTAGGTAATTTCATTAATGAAATTATATTTTCCTAGAAGAAATTTCAACACATTTCAATAAATAATAATTTGGAACATACTATATGCTGCACGAAAATGCACATAGGAAGTGGAAATGTTAGCGAAAAATGTACAGAATATAATTATTAATGATTGCATAACGATGCATGAGATGCTAACTACTTTCCCTATCAATCCAATGAATGTTAATCAAGAAAAAATAATAATATAAGTAATATCATAGAACTTGTTCTTCACAAAATAGTGAAATTATATCAAATATAACGTGTGAAAAAAACAAACAATAACACATCCTTGGTAATTTGGTTTTCCCTATAAGTGGTTTAGATAATCCCAAGCACAATATCATTGAAATTTTACATGACATCATATTCTCCTATCTAACACCCAAACAGTAAAAAAAATATAAATTAAATAACTTGTGATTCCAATTTGTAACATCTAGACCCTAGATCCACTTAACTGGAGCCCTGAGTCAGTGGGTCACATGGCCTCAATAATTCCTCCTAGTATGCCAGAGGCTGCTAACTAGCATCGAGGGTATAAGGTGGTACAATGGAGAGAATATACACTCATTTCATTGCGAGACAACAAGTATAACAAATAAATAGGTAAAAAATAAGTATAAATAAATTGATGGAGCAACAAAAACAAGATAATAAAAAACCACAGAAGCATAAATAACCAAATAAATGTAATAATAATAAAAATCCCATTAGCTAAGTTGTACACATAGTCATTTCTTGTAATGATGATATAGAAAAAATTAAATAGTTAATATAGGGTATAGATATATAGAGTCATTATATAAAACAATAAAAAAGTCCCAATACTGCTCTACTAGAATCACCAGTATATGCTCGGATCTCTTCTCCCATAATGAATGCTATAAGTAAAATAGATCAGTAATATATAGCATGTAGCTTTCCCTTATCCATTATTATTGACATGAAGTATACCTAGGTACTAATGGTTTCCATAGTAGGGTCTGAGATAATCTTAGTAGGCTACCCCAAGGATATATAGAAAAAATAATGACAGTGAACATTTCATAGTAGTGTGTAGGTAAAATGAATAATAAATAATAATTAAAAATAAATACCAGTCATGTGATGTTCCATTTGGACACCTATATGACTCTAACCTCTTCATCCTGGGATATCATATATATAATCTGAGTACCAGATATATAAGTATATATGTAATAATATGTATATATATAGATATATATTGTATACAAGTATATGTGCTATGTACGTGAGGACATAAGTAAAAATATACATGGATATTATGTGGTAGCTAGGAATAGGGCATAACAACGAAATCTAAAACTAATCTAACAAGCATATAAGATCAATAAAGGGTATTATTATATAATATAATATGAATTCAAGACATCTTTTCCATCAAATGAGATATTGGTGTGAGCTATCATTCCTAACACCAGATATAGTGGAATGTGTAATATCATTCCCATCTCCTAAAAAAGTATAATAGTTTGAGATTTCATGCCCAATACCCACTGTAAATGAGTGAGATACATCATAAAAAGCAAGTCCCTTAACTAGTGTTATCTATCCAATTGAAATGGAATACTAAGAATTTAATGACCTGAAAAATTAAAGGAAATTTTTTTCTTAATTTTCATGGTAATTTTTACAAGAACATAGTTTCTGACGACCCCTAATTCCGAGGCCTGGTGTGCCCAGAATCTTTTTCCAAAGTTTATCTCGGGTACGTTCAGTGAACGAATGAGCAGGTTTTCTAACTTTTGAACCGGTGCTCGGAATCAAATTCCGAGGGCACTGATGGAATCGCAGCGCCGGTATTTTCTTAGAAATATCTTTTCTGGAGTTGCGTTTGCTTGGGTGTGGTTTTTAATTATTGGGGTTAAGTTAAGAAATAAAATAAAAGTGGTACAACCGGTTTTTATTTTATTTTGCTTAACTTATTTTAAGTGGATGATGTGGGTCCCACAATATCCTACCCACTTGATTGGATATTTGTGAGGTGGGTCCCACACGGGCCCCACCATTTCTTTTCTTCCTAAACCCCCTCCTTTATTAAGGTAACTCACCCGCACCCCTTTTAATGAAGTCAACCCTTGCGTTTAATCTGGTAAAGAAACGCCTCATTAATGTGGCTCTTTAAGAATTGCAATTAATTCAAATAATTGTTTTATTCGTTTTTGAATATTAAAACGCAAGTCTTGTGAAATAAAAATAAGAGAACTCTTATTTTTATTTGGATGGTGGTGTTGAGAGGCTAGGAAGATTTCACTTAGGCTCTTGAAGATCTTCTCTTCCTCGACGAAGAACTTGAAGAGCGCGAAGAATGCGAAGAACGAGAAGAATGACGAATCCTCGGAGATCGACGACGTGACGCCGACGAATCATTTCCCCGCGACGCAACTATATCCTTCCACGACGGTTATGTCCGCCATGATCCCTCGCTCAATGAATTCGACGAGGTATGGAGTTATTTTAATTGTTGTTCATGAATTCTTCTGTTTCCTTTCTTCATTTCTATCAGAGCCGCCTCATACCAAAATAATGGTAGGGGGTCGGATGGCACGAACATGGCCGAACCTCCTCTCCCTTTTGGTTGTTTGACGTTGTTTGCGTCATGAACAAGGCAACGCGGTGCCGAATCACCACACGGAAATATTAAAGAAAGGAGGAGAAGTGGCGCAGTCGCGCCGCACCGTTGGTGATGAACCAAAGACGCGGCACAGTCGCGCCACGCTGGAGAACTGCAAATGTGTCGCGGCCGGAGTGGGGACATGGCGGAAGGGAGTGGCGCCGTCGTGCCGCGCCAGATTGACCACAGACGAGGCTGAGGCCGCGGTGGAGCGGGGAGAACGACGGCCGGTTCCCGGCCGTCGGTGTCAGAGAAGGTGGACCGGCCAGTGCCGGTCTCGTGGCGGCAGCAGCCGGCCGGCCAGAGTGGGTCGGGCAGTCAGGGGAAAACCAGGGGTTCGTAACCCACGGTCAGCCAGCACGTGCGGCCCCCCACATGGGGGCCGCAGGTTCTCAACGCGGGGGGCAACGCCCCCCCCCCCCCCCCCCCGCCCCGCTTGACCGCTCGGCCGTTACGGCCGGGCCGGGCCCGGCCGCGCCCCAGAGGGCCGGACCACACCCAAGAGGGACGGACTCGGACCCGGGTTGGGTCGACCCGGTTCAGGCTGACCCAGGGGGTACCGGGCCGGGTCGGACCGAGCCTGAACCCCTTAATACCGGACTTTTTCGGTATGTTGCCCATAACATGGGCTACGGACCTCCGATCGACGCACCGTCTATTGTGTAGCGATCCATGGATCGAGACGGTCGTTTCAGTTTATTATACTCAAGGTTTCGGAGTACTTTGGGTTCGGCCGGGTTGGTTCGTACATGAAACCAACTGGGCCCTCAGAGCGGAAACACTTATAACATGGACTCCGGATGTCCAATTGACATGTCGTCGACTTTTTTGGATTAATCTAAGTGAGAAGGACCTTTTGCCTTACTCCGCTCGAGTTTGGATGTAGTTGGAGTATGGTCGGGTTGATTTTGACTTTAAAACTAACAGGTCCCCTGGGACGAAAAAGACAATAACTCTCAAACCGGGCGTCCGATTGACGCGTCGTCTGTGACGTTAAGTTCCTATTGACGATGCGGAACTTTAGGATATATCAACTCTGGACTATGTGTCAGTTGATGTATCAGACCTTCAGCTTGTGGAGCGGACCCTCCCGAACGATCTTGCTGTGTGCGAGAACCCTAGAGCAGGCTGCGACTACGATGATGATGACGACTATACAAAAATCCTCTGTGGATTTAACGGCGACCACTACAGCACTGAGCAATCCGACGTGGATCAGTGATACCGATCATGTGTGTGTCAGCTCTCACCGGTCCTGTGTGGGACAGCGCCTACAGATCATGTGTGGGTCCGATCATGTGTGGGAAATTGCAGGGGTTAGTAACTATCGATTCTTTGTGGGTCATTGCGGGGGTTAGTACCTATCGATCATGTGTGGGTATGACAGCTTAGATGAATCAGTGGATACATCTGATCATCTCTATCTTTATACGAAGAATTATACCTATGTGAGTTGAATCTTGACATGATTTCCTATGTGGATTGTATTGTGCTATCCTGTGTGGACGTGATCAAACATGGGCTCAGATGTTGGAGCCAAACTGGAATTGATGACGTAAGTATATGTATGGGAATATACCTAAGCAGTGTCGGTTATTACTTCGTGATGGTATCTTTCCTTGTGGATTATCCTTTGTGGATTTTGGGAGACCTTCAGGTGTCTTGGGGTCCCTACTGAGTAGCTTATACTCACCCCTGCACGGGCTATGCCCGCACTACGTTGTGTTGGTTGCAGACGACAGACAGTGCTGATCGCGGTTGAGGCCTGCAGAGCAGGTCAGTACCGGTGGTGGACCACTGGGCGGGACGTACTCAGAGTGGATGGATGGACCCAAGGAGCTATGGAGGATATCTGTACTCACCCTTCAGTTGGTACTTCAAGCGGACGGCTCGACGTTGCGGCTTTACTTTTTAGTTATTGTACTCTCTTTTTTAGTTGTACTTTACTTTCAGTTTGGGTTTGTATTCTGGCCAACTTACTTTTCCACAATTGCGGTTGTACCTAGTTTTTACATAGTGTTTACATCTTCTTGCTTGCTCTATGGTGTTTTTTTACTTTACAAAGGCAATGCCTCCCCTTTTTACCGACAATTACGCCTTCGTGCAAGTCGTCAGCCCTTGTCCTATGGAAGGCGGGCATGGGGTAGTCACAACACGGGCCCCGAGACGGGTCGTGACAAATTGGTATCAAAGGAGTTCGGTTATACCGTAGAACATTGGTCTCTGATATTTCTTATATGTGAAGCAATAGTGTTAAGAGTATTGAGTGTGGTTATCAGTCCAGGGAGACCCGTGTTGGTGCGGCAGCCGACGTATCCGTACACCAGGACCCTGACTTCTGCTTTCCGACTTAATGCATGAAAAAAATGATTGCATGTGTGTTTCATGTTTTCATTATGATAAATTTTTGTCAGCTCACCAGGTATACTGTTCTGACCATGGAGCACCTGTCTCTTTTCAGTATAGCCCCACGACGGCAGCCAGCTAGGGTTCCGAGCGTTGTGCGTGACGACAGCCCACCGAGCGACGAGGCCTCGGTACATGGCCCTTTGACAGCAGAGGCACCGGTGGTACCTCTACCCGCCAAGCCACCGATGCTACCAGCCCCAGCCGCTGATGATGTACGTCACCTTAGTTCACTGCACGAGTTTCAGCACCTGCGACCGCCCAGGTTCCGCGGGGAGATGGACCCTCAGGCAGCTGAGGATTGGTTGGAGGTAGTTTTACGGGTTTTCAGGTTAGTGAGGACACCAGAAGACCTCATGGAGATCCTCACAGCGAGCCTCCTGCACGCGACAACTGGTAGATGGTAGATCTTCATTCTCCAGGTGCAAGATGAGGAATCTATCCTCTGGACGGACTTTGAGAGCCTCTTCTGCTCAGAGTTCGTCCCAACCACCCTCTGTGTGGTGCGCATCTAGGAGCTTCTACAGCTGCGGCTTGGCTGCTTGATGGTCGCCCAGTACACGGCGAGATTTACCGATCTCTCGCGCTACTCGACAGACATGGTACATGACCCATTCTTCTAGGTCCAGACCTTTGAGTAGGGATTGAGGCATGAGATCATGGCATCTCGGATCTCCCTCGGCAATCCGACACAAGCAGGAGTACATGAGCGAGCCCTTCTCATCGAGAGCTTTCTTGCTGAGCCTACTTCAACAGCGAGACCTACCGCAGGGCGGCATGTAGCAGATTATTCTATAGTAGGCAGTCGACGGATGAATCATGGGTCCAAGCAGACCATACCCTCAGGCAGATGACCTCAGGATATTGGCTCAGCAGTGCGGGGCACACAGCGCAGATCCAGTCTTTTGAAAGGCAGACAGTGCTACGTATGCGGCGGGCAGGGCCACATGTCTCGTGACTACCCAAACCGCCGTACTGAGGAGTAGAAGACGGTTGAGGGACCACCCAGGAAAAGGCAGAGGGTTGGCCGTGGTGGTCCACAGGGAGCAAGCGAACAAGGAAGAGGAGCTGGCTGAGCAGCAGGTGGTGGGAGACACTTTGAGGCTCTACCACCACCACCACCAGGATGTCCACCCCGACCACAGGGAGCTGGTGGGCATAGACAGGCACAGCTTCAGGCAGCGGAGGCCTATGACCACGGCACGCTCGAGATGATTCGAGGTACTATCTGTGTCTATTCCACCCTTGCTGCAGTTCTTATAGACACATGAGCGAGTCATTCTTTCATAACTGTTGCCCTTGTTCGGAGATCGAGGATTCAGATAGAGCCGTTGGCTTGATCCTTACGGCTAGAGACTCCCATGGGATAAGACTCGATGATTACGCACTGGTTCCGGCAGAGTGAGATTACTCTAGGAGGCAAGAGCATCGGCTGGGATTTTCTTGTAGCGGCATCAAGGCCTTACAACATCATCTTGGGAAAGGATTGGTTATCTATAGTCCATTCTCAGATTGACTGTATTAGGTGCAAGGTGCGATGTGTACGCACTGACGGGAGCAGGTTCACCTTCACTGGTGAGAAGGGAGCCTTTGAAGCACAGGATGGACTCTCTCATATGAGAGGATATCCCATCACTCATATTTTGGATAGCCTCATCCTAGGAGCAGTTGACGTGCGGAGTCCTAGTTTTCCTGCAGTGGTGGATCAGTATGCAGACGTTTTCCCCGACGACGTTCCAGGACTACCTCCTTGCTGAGAGGTAGACTTTTATATTGATCTATACCTTGGGACAGCCCCGATATCCACCCCAGCATATTGGATGGATCCCGACGAGCTTCGAGAGCTACGGGTACAGTTGGAGAACTGGCAGGGTAAGGGATTCATCCGACCCAGTGTTTCACCCTGGGCTTCCCCGATATTGATCACCAAGAAGGTGGACAAGAGAATGAGACTTTGTGTCAACTATTATCGCCTGAACCAAGTGACAGTGAGGAATAAGTATCCGCTACTGAGTTTTGATGACCTCTAAAATCAGCTCAAGGGAGCACGGTGGTTCTCAAAGATAGACCGCAGGTCATGCTATCATCAGCTCAGAGTTCGGGACAAGGACGTGTAGAAGACGGCCATCAGATGTCGGTATGTCCACTATGAGTTCATGGTTATGCCATTTGGCATAACCAATGCTCCAGCAGTGTTCATGAGCCTCATGAACAGGATCTTTCAGCCTTACCTTGATTGTTTTGTCATGGTCTTCATTAACGACATTTTGATTTACTCAACCACTGAGGAGGAGCACACCTACCACTTGCGGTTTGTACTAGACACACTCCGAGAGCACCAGCTTTATGAAAATCTCTTGAAGTGTCAGTTCTGGATACGTGAGGTCCACTTCTTTGGAAAATTCATCTCTGAGGTGGGTGTTGCGGTGGATCCTACGAAGATCAAGGCAGTTCTAGCTTGGGAGCCACCTAGGATCATGACGGAGGTGAGGAGTTTCTTGGGACTAGCAGGGTACTATCAGATACTTTTGCCAGACCTCTCCAGAGTTGCGGAACCACTCTCAGCTTTGTCGAAGAAGGGGAAAAACTTTGTGTGGTCATACAGTAGTCAGTAGAGCTTCCAGGAGCTGAGACAGAGATTAACCAGCGCGCCTATCTTGAGGCTATTGGATGAGAGAGTTGGGTACATAGTTTACTGCGATGCATCAGGGACTGGACTCAAATGTGTCCTAATGCATGAACGTGCTTTGATCGCCTATGGATCACGTCAGTTGAGGTAGCTTGAGCAGAACTATGCTACCCATGACCTGGAGTTAGCAGGAGTGGTCTTCATTCTGAAGATGTGGCGACACTATCTGATGGGAGAGCGCTTTACAGTCTATTCTGACCATCAGAGTCTCAGGTACATCTTCTCTCAGAAGGACCTGAACCAGAGACAACGGTGATGGATCGAGTTTCTCCAGGACTATGACTTTGAGATTGTCTATAATCCTGGGAAGGAGAACGTAGTAGCCGATGGTCTCAGTAGGAGGACGGGCATTCAGCTCCTTGGGGGGGCGATAGATCAGCTAGCCACTTTGAAGATATCCTTCATGCATAGAGATGGAGAATCCTTTTTCCAGTCACTCACAGTCACTCCTCTACTACTACAGCGGGTTAGAGAGGCACAACGTGGGGACGCCGACTGTGAGATGCAGCGTGCGCAGATATCCTCAGGACAGGCACCTGATGGTTTCTCCTTTGGAGGAGAGCATGAAATTCTTTTCAGAGGACGTACCTTGGTACCAGTTTCTTTACGGGAGGAGGTGATGAGGGAGTTTCACACTTCCCCTTTGGTGGTACATCCTAGAGTGGCGATGATGTACCTGGATCTTAGACGACAGCACTGGTGGCCGGGAATGAAGAAGGTTGTGGCAGAGTTCATTTCTCGATGCCTCACCTGCCAGCAGGTGAAGGCAGAGCACCAGGTACCAACAGGCTTGGTACAACCCTTGGAAGTCCCAGAGTGGAAGTGGGACGGCATATCTATGGACTTCGTGACTGGACTTCCATGCACTTCAAGAGGTCACGACTCCATTTTGGTGATTGTCGACCGACTCACCATGTCGGCTCACTTCTTACCCATCAGAGAGAAGGGCTCAGAAGAGAGCATGGGAAGTCTCTACGTTTGGGAGATTTTACAGCTTCATGGTGTGCCATCATCTATCATCTCCGATCGATATGCTCTCTTTACATCCTGGCTTTGGAAGGGGTTGTAGAAGGCATTTGGGACGCAGCTACGTCTGAGCACCGCCTTTCGCCCTCAGACGGATGGTCAGACGGAGAGGACCATTCAGACTCTTGAGGACATGCTCCGCGCATGTCTCCTCGACTTTGGTCACAGCTGGGAGGACCACCTACCCTTGGTGGAGTTTGCGTACAACAACAGCTACCACTCCACCATCGGGATGGCACTATACGAGGCGTTGTACGGCCGACCTTGCAGATCACCGCTGTGCTGGACAGACCCTGGGGAGTCAGCACTTATGGGACCGGAGAAGGTCCAGGCCATGACAGAGAAGGTCCAGGTCATCCAGGTGCGGATGAGGACAGCTCAGAGCTGGCAGAAGTCTTATGCTGACAGGAGGTGGAGGCCACTGGAGTTCGAGTATGGAGACCACTTATTCTTGCGGGTCTCACCTCGACGTGGATTACAGAGATTTGGCCAAGGCGGCAAGTTGTCTCCACACTCCATCGGACCATTCCAGGTCCTCAGTAGGATTGGACAGTTTTCTTATCACCTGGATCTACCACCTCAGTTGCACCGGGTGAAAGACGTCTTCCATGTATCTCAGTTGAGTAGATACGTGCACGACCCGACACATATCATTGACCATGGGGAGCTGAACGTTGATGATGGGGCGACTTTTGTCGAGGTCCCGGCGGAGATCGATGATCGACAGGAGCGGGTCCTACGTGGACTGTCGATTCCTATAGTGCGCATCAGATGGCAGCACGAGAACCTCTAGAAGAGCACTTGGGAGTGGGAGGCTCAGATGCGTGCTCAGTACCCACATTTGATTCCCCAGTTTTTGATGTATCTTTATGGGTACATAAAGCGCTGAGGTGGGAGTGATGTAAAGACCCTACAAATTCAAGAAAATTTTTTCTTAACTTTTTTTGGAAATTTTACAAGAACGCAGTTTCTGACGGAACCTAATTCTGAGGCCCGGTGTGCCCGGAATCTTTATCCAAAGTTTATCTAGGGTACATTCAGTGAACGAATGAGCGGGTTTTTCTAACATTTGAACCGGTGCTCGGAATCAAATTCTGAGGGCACCGATGGAATCGAAGCACCGATATTTTCTTAGAAACATCTTTTCCGGAGTTGTGTTTGCTCGGGTGTGGTTTTTAATTTTTGGGGTTAAGTTATGAAATAAAATAAAAGTGGTACAACCAATTTTTATTTTATTTTTCTTAACTTAAGCTAAGTGGATGATGTGGGACCCACACTATCCTACCCACTTGGTAGGATATTTGTGAGGTAGGGCCCACACGAGCCCCACCATTTCTTTTCTTCCTAAACCCCCTCCTTTTTTAAGGTAACGCACCCGCACCCCTTTTAATGAAGTCAACCCTTACATTTAATCTTTTTAAGAAACGCCTCATTAATGTGGTGGTTTAAGCATTGCAATTAATTCACTTAATTGATTCATTCGTTTTTGATTTCTAAAATTCAAGGCTTGTGAAATAAACATAAGGCAACTCTTATTTTTATTAGGCTGGTTGTGTTGAGAGGCTAGGAAGATTTCACTCAGGCTCTTGAAGATCTTCTCTTCCTCGACGAAGAACATGAAGAACGCGAAGAACGCGAAGAATGTGAAGAACGCGAAGAACGCGTAGAACACCGGATCCTCATAGATCGACGACGTGATGCCAAAGAATAATTTCCCTGCGACGCGACTCTCTCCTTTCGTGACATCTTCTTCCGCGATGAACCCTCTCTCAACGAATTCGATGAGGTAGGGAGTTATTTTAATTTTTGTTCGTGAATTCTTCTGTTGCCTTTCTTCATTTCTATCGGAGCTTCCTGATACCGCAATAACGGGAGGGGGTCGGACCGCATGAACACGGCTGACCCTCCTCTCCCCTTTGGTTGTTTGATGTTGTTTGCAGCACGAACAAGGCAACGTGGTGATGAAGCACCGCTCGGAAATATTAAAGAAAGGAGGAGAAGCGGCGACGTTGGTGACGATCCAAAGACGCGGCACGGTCGTGCCGCGCTGGAGAACTGCAGAAGTGCCATGGACGGAGTGGGGCCGCGGAGGAGGGGCGCCACACCGTCGCGCTGCGCCGGACGGACCAAGGCCGCGGCGGAGAAAGGAGACCGGTGGCTGGTTCTGGGCCGCCGGCGTCGGAGCAGGGGGACCGGCCAGCGCCGGTCCCGTGTCAGCAGCAGGCGGACGACCAGAGTGGGCCGACCGGTCAAGGGAAAACCATGGGTTCGTAACCCCAGGTCGGCAAGCAGGTGGGGACCCCCACATGGGGGGCCGCGGGTTGTCAACGCGGGGGGCAGTGCCCCCCCCCCTTCACCGCTTGGCCGTTACGGCCGAGCCACCGGGCCGCTGTCCGCGCCAGAGTGCAGGGCCAGGCGGCGCCCAGGCTGGGCCCGGTCGCGCCAGCTGGGATGCACCGTGCCCAAGAAGGCCAAACCCGGACCCTGGTCAAGTCGACCCGGTTCGGGACGCCCCAGGGAGTACCGGGCCGGGTCGAACCGGGCCTGAACCACCTAATACCGGACTTTTTCGATCTGTTGCCCATAATTTGGGCTACGGACCTCCGATCAATGCACCGTCTATTGCGTAACGATCCTTGGATCGAGATGGTAGTTTCAGTGTATTACAGTCAAGGTTTCAAAGTACTTTGGGTTCGTCTGGGTTGGTTCGTACACGAAACCAACCGGTCCCTCAGAGCGGAAACGCTTATAAATTGGACTCCGAACGTCCGATTGACGTACCGTCAACTTTGTTGGATTACTCTATGTGAGATGGACCTTTGGGCTTACTCTGCTCAAGGTTGGACGTAGTTGGAGTATGGTCAGATTGATTTTGACTTAAAAACCAACTGGGACCCTGGGACAAAAAATCCAATAACTCTCAGACCGGGCGTCCGATTGACGCGTCGTCTGTGACTTTAGTTCCTGTTGACGATACGGAACTTTCGAATACCTCAACTCTAAACTATGTGTCAGCTGATGTATCATCCCTTCGGGTCATGAAGCGGACCCTTCTGAACGAGCTTCATGTGTGTGGGAACCCTAGAGCTGGCTGCGACTGCGACGACGATGAAGACTGTACATAAATCCTTCGTGGATTCGACGATGACGACTACATCACTCAGCGATCCTATGTGAATCAGTTCTACTGATCCCGTGTGGGTCAGATCCTGTGTGGGTCAGTGCTCGGCGGTCCTGTGTGGGCCAACGCCTACAGATCATGTGTGGGTCCGATCTAGTGTGGGTCATTTCATGGGTTAGTACTTATCGATCTTTTAATGGTCATTGCAGGGGTTATTATCTATCGACCCTGTGTGGGTCTGACAGCTTAGATGAATTAGTGGATTTATCTGATCATCTCTATCGTCATATGAAGAAGTATACCTATGTGAGATAAATCTTTATTTTCTTTCCTATGTGGATTGTATTGTGCTATCCTGTGAGGACGTGATTGAACTTGGGCTCGGATATTGAAGTCTAACTGGAATTGATGACTTAGGTATATGTATGGGCATATACCGAAGTAGTGTCGGATGTTACTTTTTGATTGTATCTTTTCTTGTGGATTATCCTTTGTGGATTCTGGGAGACATTAGGGGGCCTCGGGGTCCCTACTGAGTAGCTTATACTCACCCCTGCACGGGCTATGTCTGCACTACGTTGTGTTGGTTGTAGACAACAGACAGTGCTGATCGCGGTTGAGGCTTACGGAGCAGGTCAGTACCGGAGGTGGACCACTGGGCGGGACGTACTTGGAGCGGATGGCTGGACTCGAGGATTTGTGGAGGCTACATGTACTCACCCTTCAGGTGGGACATCCAGTGGACGGCTCGACGATGCGGTTTACTTTTCAGTTGTTGTACTCCCTTTTTCAGTTGTACCTTACTTTCAGTTTGGGTTTGTATTCTGGACCACATACTTTTCCGCACTTACTGTTGTACCCAGTTTTTACTTAATGTTTACTTCTGCTTTCTTTCTTTGTGGTGTTTGTTTACTTTACGAAGGCAATGCCTTCCCTTTTTACCGAGAATTACACCTTGGTTCTAGTCGCTAGCCCCTGGCCTATGGAAGGCGGTCTTGGGGTAGTCACGGCACGGGCCCCGAGGATAGGTCGTGACAATGAATTAAAAGAATAATATGACAGATCACTTCTCATGCAATTACAGTCACTAGAAGTGACATCGAAGGGTGAGGAACTCAAATATTCAATATTAATAATTATTAAACAAGGTGGGTTGTATTTATACCAATTTCCATTAAATTTATACTAGCCATTTTATTTACCAAGGTGGGAAAACCAATTTTACGGTAGATCCAAACAATTATAATGTGCTTTGGTCATATAGAAAAATGTATAAAATATTTAAATTCCATTTCAAAGATAAGATGGACACTTTGGCGGTGTTTGGTCCATTAACAAGTAAAATATTATAAACAAATTAATTGACCACACCTAAAGGGGTTGAAATGAACAAGGGAAACGTCCAATAATTACTAATTATGGGACTATTGGTGTATAAAAACAAGATTTAATTAATTTAGTTTTTTTGGGAAATGCATAGAAATGACGGAAATGTGAAACAATACAGAGGATATGAAAACATTATAAATTTTAGGTAGAATTACTAAACCACCTAACTTATGTACATAAATGAATCCTCATCCAATATAATCTTTAGGATTTATGTTGAATTGATGAAATCATTGAAATGGTCTAATTACATGAATATAAGAAGAATAAGATCATGCCGAAATAGCACAATGGATGGGAATAGAAAAATAGAACAGAAGTAAAATGATTCAAGAGTTTACCTCTATTAATATAACACTTAGTGAGATTTTTTTTAAAGTGTAAATGTGGGATTAATCAAAACACCTAGGATATGCCATGGTAGATCTAATGGGAGGTGGAAAAGATGATTGTCCACTTGGACCAAAAGAATGGGAAAATAATTTTTATTTAAAATATTTCAAGGAAAAACTCTTAATATTACCATACAACATTGGGTCACATGGTATAAGGGCACGGTTCGTCAAACTATGTGCCAAACATGCTCCAGAATCTATCCAAGAATCCCCAACACATTGTATTGGTTAATAGTTTTTCTAAAAATGTGTATCCCATGAAAAAAATTCTATAACTTTTATGATTCAAGTTTCATGGTCATGTAACCCATCTCGCATGGTTGAATAAAATTTTGCGGCTCCCTTCTCTCCTCTGAAAATCCCTACACCGTTAGGGAAAACAATGTGGGATGGGCTATATATATTTTATTAACCACATAACCAAGTTTATTTTTCAAAATTATGGGGATTTAGACTTTTAACATACCTTGGACACCCTAGTTCTCTCTTCTAATCAACTATTGACCAATATAAGGTCCAAACTAATGAATTCAAGATGAAAAAACAAATTAGATGTACCTTGAGAAAAATCTGGTCTGTTTCAAATTTTATTGTGGAGTGATGGGGTATATACATATAATGTGAATCTAAAAGAAGATTTTATTTCAAAAGATTCATTAATATGGACAAGTAGTGACATTATAGTGTAAAATATTATATGTAATTAGACTATACATAGTATAAAATATTTTTTATACTAAATGAGTGACATCAAATCATTTATTCTTGTAAATGGACATAAATTTTATTTTCTCATTACCATTAATGGTTTATTCCTTCAAATCATCATTTTCAATAAAAAAGAAATAATTTTAAAAATGGATAATTGAAAGGGATATAACTTAATATTTTCTATCAGTTATTTATCTAAAATCAATCTCTTCTTCATTGCCTCGATTACTTTTATGTGAACTATAAACCAATAAAAAATTAGTGTCTGTAAAAAATATCACAATTTGATAAAGAAAGGTATGTTTTTGGACCTACCATATTGGTCTATTTTTTTTGTTTGAAAAATTTTATATATAATTCATATTCATAAGAATTATTTTTATAATATATTTAATATTTTATTTGACACACCTGACATGAATGAAAATATTATTATGTTTGTTTTAGTTCATAGGAAAATTTTTAGGAATCGAAAAATTGGTTTATATTACAATCTGGGATCAAAATATTTAATAAAGAAAAAATATGTTTATAAACCTCTTAAATGTATTGTTTTATTTTTCAATTGGTGAATTAGGTATTTCAGGTTCCAATAAATATATGGTTTTAATTTCTCTTACTGTTTAAGAAATGGTCAAATTATTGGTATCAAAATTCATGATTTATAAAGAATAATCAAAAGATTACTACGTATTTCTCTTAGAGGGTAGTTTAATTCATTTATTTATGTTATGTTGATTGAAATATCATATTTTTCTATTAAAACTTGGAAAAAATCATATACTTTGATGAACTAAATATTCTCTATGAAATTTATTTTTCGAAATTTATTAAAATTTGAAAACAAAAATATTTTTATCGAACTAAATTTAATTAATGAAACATTTAATTATAAATTTATCATTTATAAAAAATATGTGAAGGGTCATTACTTTTTTGATGGGTTTTCACTTATGAGAGATTCATGAAAACAAATTGTGAATGGTAAAAGAATATAATATATATTCATTTGAAGGGTCAATTATAGAAACATATGCACAAAAGGAAACATAAATATTTACTATTATTATTATCAAAATAAATATCTTTTAAAATACAAATGAATGAGTAATGATGATGTAAATATTAATAATTTCAGGGATATAAGATTAACAGTATTTAATCAACCTAATATTGGAAATGGTGGTGATTATGAATGATTCATTTTATATGATAGAAAACAAAAATCACATACATAGTTTCTTTACTATTAATAATAAATTCCATAATTTTTGTAACAAACTATACTTAATCCTATATTTTTGAATAAAAAAATTAAATTTATATTTATTTCATTATTGATTATATGATTATAATGTAACAAAAATCTCAAAAATGACCTGAGAATCTTTTGTATATAAAAAATGATATAATTTTACCTACTGGTTTCAAATGATGTCATGTTAAATGGTTTACAATTAAATTTATGAAATCAATTTTTTATTTAATATTTTATTAGTGGTTTTTTATTTTTCCACGTATCATAACAAGTAAATTAAATTGGAAATTGATAATGTTAATTCATTAACAAATAATCTCAGTTGGTAAATTCTTACAATGGATTTGTGGTTAATGGATTTCAATTTTGTACTTGAAGATATATTGAATCCAAAAAAATATTGAAGGGAAGTGTTTGTTATGAACCTAACCCAATAAAAAATATGGTCATTTTTATGGAATAATGGTTTAAATAATTGAGTTATGTTACAAGATAATGTATTGTGCAACAATGCTTAAATGTCAATGGTTTGATATTGATCGAGGGTTATGTGTTCAACTATGACATGGAGTCATTGAAATTAAATTTAAAAGTATTCTTTGTAAAAATTGATCCATTTATTCAAGAATATCCTAATTTATTTCAGAATTATTATGCTTCGTCACAAGATTTAAATAACTTTTGGAGTATAATAAAAATTAAATCCATAGAAAATAAATTTATGAAAATATAAAGTGTTTTAAAGAAGTGAAAAATAAAGACATTGTTTTTTAAAAATCACCAAATACATCAATTACTCTGTGAGATACAAATATTGATTATGAGACCTCCTAGTTAAGGTGAAATGGTATTGGAAATTTTGATGATGTATGAATGAATTTTAAATAATGAGGGACAGTTAAATTAAATATGTCATAATAATTGATGAAGATGTGGAGGTAGATGAAGACATTGACACTAAAGAATATGAATTTAAATAAGATGATATTGAATGCATTTTTTCATTCTAGTAATTCTCATAGTAACTATATATATTTTTAATAATATTAATTAGTATTTTATTTTATTTTTCTATTACCAATGTTTTTCTAGAAAATTAATTTCCCCTCACTTTCTTTAAAAATGTTCTACAAATTTTGAATTATTTTAAGTTTCTATTTGATGAGTAATTTTTTTAAAATTAATTATATGTCTCAAAAATCTAAAGGTTATTTTGATTAGATAATTTGAAGACTGGACGAGGATGATTTACCTAGTGATGAGTCACCAATTTCATCAGTTAAGGATATTGTGTTGAACCATCTACATGGAGAGGTTATGACATGTCATTAGTAATGATTCCATATCTGATTGTTGATAGGTTTCAATATATTGGTTATTATATACATTGAGGGAAGTATGTTAAAATATAGGATTTATTTAATTCTTATTTAAATTTATTTATTTATTAGTTATGTTACTAATTACATCTATTCACTATTTTCCCCATCTAATTATTGGGATATTATTCTTATTTTGGGGAACATTTTTTTTCTTTGTTGGTTCAATGATACTAGGATCCTATAAATGTGTATCATCACATATTTTAAAAATGGATGGTACATAATTAAATATTTATTTTGTTTTAAATTTATTTAATTTTTAACTTACTATATTATTAAATATTTTTAGGGGTTATGATCATATGTTGATGATAGAACGGGAGTCTCTATTTGGGAGAGAATGTAGGTTTATATGTGTGATTGTTTTCATAATTTTTTATAAAAACATTATAGGAGAATTATTGGGATAGAATTCATGCCTTTTATGTCTCTTTTCCACGTCATCAATTAAATTACATCCTCACACAAACATGGGATGGGTTTTGAAATTATTGGAGAGGGGAGAAATTCGTGAATAGGTTAATTTTTTGTTTGGAAATGTTGGGGAGATATGATGTCACAAATAAAGAAAAAAAGAAATAATTTTAGTATAAATAATTATATATTGGTAGAAAATATTATTAAATTATTTACATATATAATTATATATTTATTATTAAATATATATGATAAATTTATGTACACTACTGTTATTGGAACTAAAGGTCATTGGTGTTCGATTTGCTATCAATAAATAGAACCAAAAGTGTATAGTGGTACAATTATAGTTGTTAATTACAAAATAAAGTCATGTGTTGATGATGTGGTCAATGAAGACTTGGTGATGTGGTGAAACAAACTGAATACTTAATGAAGGAGTTCACCTAAAATCAAATGCAATTTTGGGGAAAAACCATGGGACCCCTTAATTTGTTGATATTTTATATTTCAATCAAGTTATATAATTTTTCAATGATGAGAATATTTTTTTTAATGTTGAGGATGAACTAAGTAGTGTATAGTCTTAAGAGAAGCTAGATTTATTCAGAAGAGGTTGTGCTATATTCTATAAATAGCATGATCATGCCTTGGTTATAATAATCGGGTGATTATTAGACTTCATTATGTTTTGGGGAACACATAATAATGTTCCATGGGATACATTATATGGTACATACCTGAATAAAAACAAATAAACATGTTTTAAAAAAGTTTATATGAGTTTGAATGATTCTAGATGTGTGTGGATTGCACAATGGAATGTACGGTAACACTGTGATGTGTTGTAGTGAAAATTAGCTAAGTCTTTCACAAAATAAATTGAAATTTGTTGTAGTGTCAACATGTAATGTAATCATTATCTCACAAAACGATTTATTCAAATTCCAAATGGGATGTTTGATTTATGTGTTGTGATGAAATATTTCATGCCAAAAAGGTGACAAGATGAATTTTATCCATTCCAGAGTGGAGGTTCTTGCACCATGGAAGGTAGATTTTTCCATAATTGGATGAAACATATAATATGATCCCCAAGGCCATATGATGAGATTTTTTCCATAATCTGAAAGGTTAATGGTATAATTTTAGTAATTAAATATGTTCTTGGGACTCCACAGTACAGATGATGGTGTCCCCATAACCCATTAAGAGAAATAGAAGTATGCACTACAAAGCAGTATACCACACTAAGATGATTTTGGGATTCGGAAAAATTAGAAGAATCAGGTCATGAGTTTTTTATAGTTATAGAAAAATATTTTTATCTAAAATTCAAATATATGGTCATTTTCGGAACAATCTACCATTAAGATAGTGTTCACCTAAAAAAAGATTTGGAATTAAGGCATGTCATGTCATTAATGAAGAAGTCACACCCTGATGTTTTACTTTCCAAATTACCTAGAAAATTTGATTGAAATATAATGGAAGAAATTTGAATTTGGATTTTAGTGATATATTTTTTATTTATTAGTACATAATGATCACACTATATTTTTATGGTACCCATGAAATGTGACAAAACCATTTCACTATTGAGATTTATTTTATATTACCTGGTGTTAATTTATATTTTTGGGAATTTTATAAAACAAAATTGAAATATTAAAATGGGTTTTTTCATGAAGGATTACAGTATAATTAGGGAAATAAATATAAATCCCAGTAAAAATCAATAAAGGGTTAATTTTTTAATTTTTTTGGTTCTTCTTGGTCGGGGCATGATTTTTCAAACAATATGGGGTTTCCAAGAAACTATGGTAGTGAGTTTTCTATGGGGGAGAATTGTATAGTTGTTGGATAATTAGGGTAAACCTTATGAAAACCACATGTGATTCATACATGGTTTTTAGTGTGATCCATGTGGTTATCAGAGAATTATGTAAACCATGTAGTCTAACAACATGGGTAACCCATAATCACTTGAAAACAAATTTCAGAAATTCCCCCAAATAGATGTTGGTGATTTGGCCCTATCTCTTTCCCATTACAATTTAATGAAGAAAATGACCACCCTAGTGATATATATATATATCTCCATTACTATTCCATTTTTACCTATATAATTGTTGATATCATGTATATTCTCTATTTTAAGACCACCCATTTATCAATTTATTCCTTTCTCATATCCCCAATAAAATTTTTCACCTCGTATCAATTATCCTCCATGAACACTGAGGGTTTACTGGTCAATGTTATGTTTTCAGGTTGGTTATAATTTATGGATTGTGCCTCAATGAATTGTAGAGGACATATTCATTCTTAGTCAGGGCACTTCTTTAAAGTTGATCTATTATGGAATGATTTTTCTAGATTGGAGGTATGAGTTATTAAAATTTCCTTTAAATGTAATGTAATTGAATTCATGATGAATTAAATTTCCCCCTGTGATAAAATTAATATAATAATTGACAAAATAGTGGAAATTATGTTGATTCTAAAGGATTTTCCACTGAAGATAAAGTTATTTTATGGTTTTGCAGTTTTCTAAAGTAACATTTTGGATGGAAAGTGACAATTAAGTTTCAAATATAGATTATAAAAGTGTATATTATTGGTTAATGGAATATGACCGCTATTAAATCATTAAATGAATTAATATGTGGTTTTAAATGTGTTCTAAAAAATGAAATGGTTTTCACGGAATTTTTGAGTGATTTCTGTGAAAATTAATTTTTTATTTAATTGATTTTAGATGTGTTTTTTCTTGGTTTGGAATTAAATTGTTTTATAAACGGTTATATATAATTTTTTTAATGAAAAAAATAAAATAAGGATCCCAAATTGATTGAAAATGGATCAATATTCCAAGATAAATATATAATAAAGGCAATGTTGGCACTTTTTAATGGTACATTTATGATATATGTTGGATCATCTATTGGTACCATTATTTTTGTGTCTCTTGATATAAACATTAGTCCCATAGGGGGACATTGTGTATTTTTAATATAATGGTTAATTATTATGAATTATTGTGAAATAAGATATTTTCTCTGAGGGTGTTGAAGGTGAGATGAGGGTTATTTCAAAAGCATATAAAATTTTTATATCACGATTTCATGTTCTATTTATTTATCCACCTATATAGAGTTTTCATTATTTGGATCAAAGTTAAGTATACAGATATATGTATGATTTACATCCCTAGTACATATAATGAATATTTTTTTGAATGTTTATTAGTTAAAATGAACGAGAAAATTGGATAGATCACATGTCTCAAAGATGTTATGTCTTCTTAGGATGGATTATAAGAACCAAAGTGTTTTGCAGGACTAATGGGATGTTAATAGGTTCATTTAGGCTAGCCTAGGGTACCAAATCAATTGTTTATCTATGTATTGATTATGTCGTAATATGTTTTCTATAATGATCTATTATATTGATTATTTTTAGGCGATACCATTACGTTCATTACTTGTATCACCAAATTTAAATTTTGATTGAAAGGTTCCATTGTTTGTCTATATGTACATCATTGAGTGTATGAAACTGTAATATTTTCTTTCTAGTGACCATCCGTTTATATCTATCATGATTTTTTATATTTTCTGATGATGGATGGTATAGAATGAAGTTACTGTCTTTGGATCAAAAGGAGACGATTGGTTGTAGTTTGAGATTGATTTTATTTTAGGATGGTAATGTATCAAACATTCCATACTGGAAATATATTTTGGACACCTTGTATGTTGACTACTATTTATTTATATTCAATTTATATTTTGATGGCTTCATCTCATAATTTGGACTTCTTCCATTACATTATGATCTCTTTTGTTATTTATTATATTTTAGAAACTGTTTATTTTATGAATGGGAATATGATACATGAATGGGTACCAATATTTTACTCGATGGGGACTATTATTTAGCTGTCATTTATATGATTTTGAAACCACTCATACATGTTTTTACACCAGTTTCTAGCCTTTTGGATTTAGAAACACCCTTTAGTCCCATTAACGGATTGGGTCAAGTGATGTCTGGAGTCCACTCGATATTATTTTTTACAAATGGTATCAATGTATAATTTTTTTAAATACAATTGTTATTTAGTATCCCTATTTTTATTTTTTATGTTTGTTAATATGGCGATATGAATGTTGAAACACGAGTGGAAGGTGCGCAGAGAGTCTCATTAGCTCTTTATCACACTTAGCCTCATGTTACCTTGGGTATTCAAGATTTTAATTTCATGTTTACGTTAATTTATGATTATGTTTGTTATATTATGATATTATATGACAATTTTTTGTTCCATATTGAGCATTATAGTGATTTTGGGGATCTCGTTGTGCTTTTGGGGTGAAAATATAGCAATAATCAGAGTCTCATGGTTGTCTCATACATTCTTCCAAACAATGTCAATGGATCTATAAACCATGTAAAATGTAGTTCCATATTTGGTTGATTGTTATAAAATAATATGGTCTTGTCACATTCTTGTATCAGGGTTATCCAACCCTTTGTTTGTGCATGGCCTCCCCACGATATGGTTGGAAGAACCCACGATTTTATGATATATTTACCTTTTAATAAATTTATTTGATTTATTATTAAATAAACCATGAGAATATATTAAAATATAATTATGTAAAATTATATCATTTTTAATTCATCATATTAATATTATATTATGTTGGACTTTTTGTATTTTTCTAAAAAGATTGACTTTTTAGTCAATAGTGTAAAATACTGGTTTTTGTTAAAATATCATTTTTCTTAATTGAATATTGTCTAAAATTATTTTAATATACCAATGAAAAAAATATAAGACACATATAGTTTTATAAAATATAATTATTTATATTTTAATCATCATTATACCTTGTTTTGGTATATGTTTTTTTTGAACATAATAACACATTTTTCTAGAAAATTGTTTTCAATGTGTTTTGTGTTTATATATTAAATTAATCTCTAAAATTTATTGAATTTTATATGCTAAAATAAATTCCACATTTTGAATTAGGAGGATAATATTTTTTATATATTTTCCTTTTATTTTTGTTCATTATAAATAATAACCTTTGTGGGTATTTGTCATCTCGGTAAGGGTGAAATGGTTGAACATGGTTATATATTTTGAATAAGGCTTTAAAATTTTTCTAAAAAATTTATTTATCCTATTTTATGAATGAATTTCGTCCCTTTTCATTTATTTCAATAAATTATGGCCATTGGGTTCCATTATTCATTTATATTTACCTTTTTATTACTTCAAGAGAAGAATAAAAATACAATGTCACAGTTGACTTTAATATCTCTCATATTTTTTTCTTAATAAAAAAACAAGTTATATTTGGTTTTAAATATTTATTTAAATTAATATCAATTTTTTATAATTTAAATTAATTTTTTTATTGATTGAATTGTTACCGTAAATGCTTACATAACACCGAGGTTGTATTTATTCAATTAATTGAAAAATAAAATAAATTATTTTATTAATATTAAATGTAAGTAAATTTGGAATAATTATTATGTTACATGATTTTTTTCGATTAATATGTCATATTAATTATGTGTTAATTTATTATTTTAAAAGGCCATCTTTGTCTTGGTGACTTCAATGTCAAATTGAATGAATAGTGTAGAAAATTACCTTAACAAACTTTTTGAAAATAATATATTTTATAAATTATTTGAAAACCATAAGGATTTTGAAAGAGTAAAAGGGGAATAATATATGTTTTATTATTTTATCCCATTTCCATGTATGATACAATTTTCCCCTTAAAATTACAATTATAACACTTTATTATTAAAATATTTTTTGTCACTATTACGGTTAAAAATTGTAAACAAAGGGGTCATTATAAAATTTAGGATTAAAATGATATATAAATATATCAAAATTTGATTTTATGATTATATTAGGACCCGAAACTCATTATATTTAAATATATTCAATTTTTGAATCATTTTGAATGAGTTAAACACATATTATATTATAATATTTCATGAATTTCCAATTGTTCCAAACCCCACACATAAAAATGACAGCCTTATTCTCTTTTATTTACACCAAATTGACCCATATATCATGAAACAAAAATACCTAATATTCTTATAAAATTCCACCAACATTAATTATAAGTTCCGGTATTCTTAATATATTTTCAGAATGAAGCTGATGAAGGGGTTTAAAGTAAGTCTATCGAAGAATAGGTAATCAACAACATCGACTCATTCCAGTTTATTAATTCATTTAATCGTAAATTATATGTTTTACGCATGAAAAAAATATATTCAGTATCTTAAAAACCATTATATTTTATTATAATTATCCACTAACCATTTCCACATATTTTTTCCCCTACATAAAGTGAATGAATTGCTCATGTATACGTACAATATACCATCTCCATGTAGCAGTGTAATTTTTTAATCACCACCACATTATTTATATTATTATAAATATGAAAATAATGAATATATATAATATTTTTTACAAAAAATATTATTCTATAATTATAAAATCATATATTTCTTTTTACCATCTAATCCATTGGAAAATGATAATGTTGCTCGTGTGTACCTATGGTCTACCACCATCATGATGCAATGTCATTATTTATTGAATTCTTATTTACATGGATGGTAATAAGGATATATATAATGAATATTTAAATTAAATATATTTATATATGATATAATAACATTTCTATAAATCTGTGTTATTATTTAACTTTCTTCGTTCCATCCATCGAAAAGTGAAACCAAAGTTCATGCGTTGGTACGAGATAATGTCTCCATGAATGGTGTAATTCATTTTTACAATATCTACCATTTAAGGATTAATATAAATAATATATATATATATAATGAATATATATGATAATTATACCCTCATTAATATTCTATATATGACTAAATAATAATCAATGTATAAGTACGAGACCTAACAAACCAAAATTCTAATGAAAACGACGAAGACAACACCTAAATAAATGATAATACTAAAATATTACATAAAAATGGTTGATAGTATGTTAATAATGGATAATATATGACATTATAGATATGTATATTGTTAATTTATGTATTTATAATAAATCTAAATATATTATATATATGTTTGATTGATTTTGAAGCAATAAAAACTTGAGGTAAGAGATTTTTTCTCAATTTCAACTCTATTAAGAAATATTTGGAATTATAAACCTATTCATTTATATGTGGTGTATATATATACACATATATGTGGTAAACATTAATATATCATTATTAATTATGTTTAAAAATTCATTTTAGGATTATTCACTGATGGGGTCACAGCATGAATGTTTGCAAAGTGGTATGAATATATTTTACAATCTCACATTTCATTGATTTCTCTTATAGTTATAAAAGAATCTTATAATATATCCTTTATAAAAATCCATGTATTTTCTTATCATGTGGATATTTAAGTATTTCCATTATTTTCATCAAAAAATATCATATTTTTGGACCTTCAATTAATCAAAGAATTTTTTAAATGAAAATAAAATCTAATTTATATTTTTTGATTGAGTATATTATTAAAACAAGTCCATATTTTTTAAAATTATTTTACAAGGGACGTAATTATTTACTCAAAATATTTTTTAAGGAACTTTAAGGTTAAAAAAAATTAACGGATGATTTCTAAATTATTCCAAAATGTTTCATTTTATAATTTATTTTAAAATAATTGAACGTATTTTTTTTAATATATAAGAAATTAATGGATTTTCTTATCAATATAAAATTTTTACATAACAGAAATTTTAAAAAATCTTTGAATATTTTTTAAAATGAAAACACTTTAATGGAAGCTTATTTTATTGCATCACATAATTATCATTATTTATTGATAGTAAATAATTTTAGCACGAAACATATATTTATAATGAATTAATGGTCATATTTTATCTCTTATTAATGTTACAGCCACTAAAATTCTAATGAATCATTCAGTTTCTTATGATTTGTTTAAATCAGATACTAGATTTCTCTTAAATATCTGTGTCATTTGAATCATTTATATGATTATTTCCTCATATGTATACCAATTTACATATGGTGTTTTACGATTAATGTCATTTGATTGACTGGGGAAATAATAATATTCAATATTCATTACTCGTTATTGATATTTGTAAATAAAGATCATTATTTATGAATTTAATCGATCATTCATATATGAGTAAAGTACTAGAAATATAATGATTTTTGGGGCCATGATATTGATAGTTTATCGATGTATCAATATCTCTCATGAGACAAATCTGTTAACTAAAATTAGTAAATAGATTTTTAGTTTATACTTACACATCAATTAAACTATCTTGGAACAATGCCTTAACGGTAAGGAGAGAATGATGTTTGACATCATGATGTCCAATATTATTCATTTCCTTTATTTAAATTATAGTTATTATTATCCCTGAGATAACTAAATTGATATTATCAGTGGACACATTTAGTGGTCAAGTTATACTTTAAATGGAATGAGTTTTTAGTTATTTATATTTCCGTATTGCATATGAATTATTCACCCATAATAGCAGTTATTGTACATAAATGTAATTGAGCATCTCATCTCTTCCATTATTTTTTCCATTCCCCATGATATAAATATGGATATTATATATAATATCAAGAATGAAAGGGTGTTTATTGTGCTATGTATAGTTTATTTCAAATGTAATATGGGATATATATATATATGTGTTTGGTTCTTCAAGACTAGTAAAATTATTGATCATCAATGATGTGATGACTTATATTATTTTCTAATGTAGTAATGTAGAAACTAGATATAGGTCACTGGAGTTTCAGTTTCTATAGTTTTTACTTCAGAATGTTTATTATAATCCTTAGGAACTATATTCTAATTGAATATGGGTATCATGAGAATTATGATAATCGATTGAAGTATTGGAGAACGTTTACTATTATAGGTATTTATTTTATTAGATCAATATTCATGAGGATTGTGGTATTACTCAATTTGGGCCATTATTTCAATGGGTTCAATTATTTAGTGATAGCACCTAATAGAAAAAAGGGAATCACCAATCGTAGATAATTTTTGGATTTTTCTAATGAGTAAGCCAATATAGATTGTTCTTGAACTGAGAAGATTATGAATTTTTTTCCAGCTTACTCAGGTTATAAGCCTTTATATTTTAATGGAACTACCAATCCATTAGTAGATTGAAAATACATTAATTCCCTTGAAACGATATTTTTGGATTTAGAATGTATTGATTGTGAAAGGTTTATTCACATAATGTATTGATTGAATCAAGAAGATGATCAACGGTGGACATTAATCCAGAACACTAAATATGAAAAATAAATATATAGTGTGGAATATAGAACTTGTAAAGTTATTTTCATTGAGAAATACATCACTAAATAATGACATGATAAACTAAAAAGGGTGTTCCTTAATTTATATAATATTGAATAAAAATATGTGTAATAATTTAGGCTATCCTTACAAGATTACCCAACAATTATTCAAACTACAAACCTAATCTAGAATGTAAGGTTCTTCATTTCTCTGATGGCATTAAGCTGATTCTATGAAGGGAATTGTTTTCTAAAAAGTTTTCATCATATAAAGATATTGTATCAAGTTACATTAAGAAGGAGAAATAAATATTTTGAAAATATATATTCAATGGAAATAAATATATTTATAGGATGGATGAGAACTATGAAAAATGGAATATTTATAGGATGAAGAAGTAATGAAACAATTTCCATAATGTAAAAATTTTGGAAATAATCTTCCAAAAAAATCTTCAATTGCATGAGATATTTTTACAACTATAAAGATATGATTCATATATCAAATGGATTTAAGTAAAATAATTAATCCAAGGACATATAGTTCTTAAAATATAAATAGAAAGAGAATTATTCAATCTAGTGTCCCAAGAATCTGGGGAACTTACCATAAAAGAATCCAATATGAGAATGAAAACCATATTGAATTACTATAGCTAAAGTGGATGGTCCAAGAGATTTGGTGGAAGGTAAATATATTTTACTCTGTAGATGTGATAATATATTATTTTGTTTAGGTAATACCAACCCTTTTATGTCAACATAATTTTATTAGGGTATCATATCACCACCTCAATGATTATATGTTGAGTTGGAGTGAAAATATTTAATGTCAGGATGATTGCATCTCAAGTTTATAACTAAAATATATTAAAATATTATGGTAATGTTTGTCATAAAAATGTTTTTATTCTTTATCCTGTTTATTTTTTTGTTATTTTGAGATTTTATTTTCTCTCTCTGTATAAATCCTATACCAATTTTGAAGGAAGGTAAGTTACAATTGATTTTCCGAATCAATATTGGATATTATTTTGGTTAAATAATGAACCTAAATCCCTGAATGGAAATAGATTATATCATATCAGTTATACTACAACATCATGAGGTTTATTTATCTAAATTTATTTGGTATAATCCCAAAAATAATGATATTAAAATTATGGGGGAGTTTTTTTATGTATTTACAGAAGTGTTCCCTAGTATCCTCAGGAATTCTGATGTTCGGTTTTCAATATAAGTTATAAATAGATAAAAATATTTAAAATACTCCATATAGAATAGACCTGATTGATTTATAGGAAATAAAAAATAAAATATAAGAGAATCTAGATATAGGATTCTTTCATCCCAGTGCGACGCCATGGGCTGCGCTTGTTATTTTTTATTAAGAACAAAGATGAGTCAATGTCACTTTTCATTGATTATTAAGAAATTAAAATATCACTATTAAGATCAAGTTACCTATACCTAAGAGAAATTATATGTTTTATCAGTTATTAAGGGATTAATATTTTTAAAATAATGATCTTCAATAATGAAATTATCAGCTAAGGGCCAATAAAGAGGATATACCTAGGACAATATTTTTTATGAGTTATGGTCATTATGAATTTATAATCATGGAATTTGGAATTACCAATTTTCATTATATGTTCATGGATTTAGTAACTATAGTTTTTAGATCTTACAATGATCATTTTTTGTAGTATTTATAGATTATATTATTATATATTCAATGATAAAGAAAAACTATGAAGAACATTTGAGATTTTCAATTAAAACTTTTTGGATGGAATGTTTTATTTCAAACTTACCAAATTAGAATTTTTGATTCCAAATAATTGATTATTTTATCATATAATCTTAGGTGAGGGTATATCATTGGATCCATAAAAGACATAATTTATTGAGTAATGACAAGGGCCAACCACATTTATCAAGATCATTTTTTCATTTGGAATTATTCCACTGGTGCTTTGTTATTTGTTTCTCATAAATTTCAAATCCACTAAACATGTTGACTTAGAATAGGTTTATGTTCTTATGGACATAGGAAAGTGAAGAGTCAATCAATTAACTAATGTAAAGGTTGGTTAGAATATATATTCTTGTAGTACCCTATAGTGGAAATTTATTTTTGATGTTTATTGATACACAAAAGAATGTGTTGGGAAGAGTCCTCTTTTAGAATGATATAGTGATAGATTATTTCTCCATATAAATTTAAATTATTGAGTAAAATTAAAAAATCCCCGATTTGATGATGAAAATGGTAATTTTTAAATTAATGACATTAGGGAATTATATGAATGTTGAATGGTGTGATATAAATTAACTCTAAAATATTTATGTATATATATATAAATAAATAATTGAATACCCACCAAAGAAAATTGTTGAAGTTGATTATAGATTACGACTGATCAATAAATTATCATCATGGGATGAAAAACGCTATTCAAGCTATGAGTAGTAAATATCATTCTAGTTAATCCTTTATGATCATTGAATGCGATCCAAAATTTTTGGATTTTCAGAAGTTAGATATTCAAATCATTAGTAAAGGGGATATATCTTATCTTTCACTAATGAATGATCAAACATTCATACATGAGAGTATTAAAAAGGTTTGGAAAGAAGATATTGAATTATAGAAGAAGGTTAGGATCTTTCCATATTATAACCATGATCATTCCAAAATGATAACGTTTAGGTAATATGTATGTGTTCCATCAATACTAGATTTAAATAATGACCTATTAGATGAATCTCATAGTTCATCAGTCTCTATTTATCTTGGATGTACAATAAAATTAGAGATAGAAAACTAAAGATCTATTTGGATAATACTAAAATAGATATTTCAATTTATATATCTAGATTTCTAGTGCATAAGAAAGTTATTGATGAGAAACAAAAGTCTATGTGGATGTTACACCAATTTCCCATAATTGAATGGAAATTGGAAAATCAGTACTAGGGAATTAATATTTGGACTCCCCAAAAAACAAAATGGAATAATTATATTTGGGTTCTAGTCCAACAACTTATGAAATCAGATAATTTTATCCCTATTAAAGAAATTTATATGTTTATTAGAATAATTAGTTATACATTAAATAAGTTATACAATTTAATGGAGTACCATTCCCAATATTATTTGATTGGGATTTGAGGTTTTCCATAATGTTTTTTGGAAACCTTGAGTAAGACCTGACTGAATGTTAACATTTTTATTTATTTGAAAAAACAAAATACACAAAATATCATCATGTAGGTCTAAAATACTGCAAACCCAAATAATCATTGACAAAAAACTACATCACCTTACTAGGAAAAGACCCCAAGTTAGAGAAGGAAAACAAACTACAATAAGGGGTTTCCAGAGGGGCCAAAAAATCAGCCACCATATTTCCCTCCCGCCATGTGTGAGAGATCTCCGTGTGAGTCCCAATAAGCCGTTTTCATATCCTAAAATTGTAAGAAATGTTCCATGGTACCTCACCTTTTCCCAGTATCACAATTCACAAAATAATGGAGTCTGTCTCCACTACTGTCAGAAAAATGTTCCACTGAGAACATGTTTCAAGACCTGCAGCCAAAGCCTGTGCCTCCTCCTGGAATGAGTCACCTCTCCCAAGCTCATCGGAAAACTCTGCAATCAAAGACCTCTTAGGGTCTCTCACAACCCCCCCCCCCAAAGCAGCTCCCTCATGATCAGCAATCCGTCAGGGTTGAGTTTTAGTCCTTTGATTGGAGGCCTCCAGCGAACCCACCATCCCAGCTCAGAGATTCCGGCCTATTGATTACTGAATATATTGGAGGCGATGGAGCTCCCAGATGGTGCAGAGTGAAAATCATGGTACAGTTTAACCATATCAAAAAATGTTTTTTTCCTTTTAAAGAAAATACCCACTTGGGATCCAGAATGTTTATTATGGCGACTATCATTTCTTGACTTCCAAATTGTCCAGCACCCAGCAATAATAATGACTGTCCGAGCTCTCCTTTCAGCCCCATGATTCCCAGTGCCTCTGAAGGGTGATTTGAGGAAGTTCCCATGTGCCCCGTCATTCCCATTCCAACCAAAGAGGGCTATGAAATTATACCATATATATCTGTCCCATTCCATGTCATAGAAGAGATGCCCCACTGTTTCCTGGTTGTAAGACCGGTAGCACCAACATCTCGAAACCATGTTAACTCCCATACATTGCACGCTGTCATCTGTCGGTAGTGCCCAATTCCACATACGCCATAACAAAAAATTAAATTTTGAAGGGATATCCTTGCACCATAGAGCATCCCCCATATATCATCATTCAACATAACCATCTTTACTCGAGCGTAATCCTTGATGGAAAAGGCACCCAATGTAGAACCAGGGAAAATAAGCCTATCATGCTCATCACTAACAACTATGTTGTTGAAAACTTCCATTTGGCTTCCATCAATGATGGCCTAAGTAAACCAGGGGTAACTGCTTGACTCTTTTAAAAATAAAACCGAGGTGGGGGGCTCAAAAACCACAGCCTTCCCACCCCCAATCATGCTTCCAAATGTTGATATTTACTTTTCCCACTATCCAACAAGATTGATGACGTAAGACCTCCAAGTATGGGTGAATCAGATTCCATATCCTAGAAGAACACATCCTCTGAACATTCACATTCAATCAATATGAGTCTTGTATTGTTCTACCTCAAAGAGACCGGCCTTCCAAGGCCTCCCATGCAATCCTAGAATTAAGCCCTTGAATGGTTTTATATACTCTTCTAAAATTTATTTCCCCTTTCAGATAGAGGTTTTTCTAACCGTTTCCCATAAGCCGAGTGATTTCTTCCTTCCATATGACCATCCCCTATAAAGGATACCATAATACTTTCCATGGTTGAGACCACACTCTAAAGAACATTTAGAGTGGAACGAATGTGCATGGTAATGGAAACTAATACACTTTTCACCAGTGTAATTTGACCTCCAATGGATAGAAATCTGTTCTTCCAATTATAGATGTTCCCCATGATTTTGATAATAAGTTTCTCAAAATGATGCACCTAAAATGAAGATGGAATAATAGGTGCCCCAAGGTATTCCATGGGAAAAGAACACTCTCCCATATTCAGACTACCCCCCAAAACCCTCTCCCTCCTCACAGAGGAATTATTAGTAGTAAAGAAAAACCTTTTCTCTTTGTTCACCACTTGACCACTCCACTTGAAATATTGCACCAAAATTCAATTCAGACCCTGCACAGACCTCCTACTACAATTGATAAAAAGGATTGTATCATACACAAACATCTAGTGAGTGATACCCCTAGTAGCATGCATGTTATGATAAGGTCATATTTTACCAATGTATATGCCTTGATTTATGTAAAAACTCAGAGAATTTTGTGCAAGAATGAAATGTGTAGGGGACAGAGGATCCCTATTCCTGAGACCACGACAATCCTTGAAAAGGCCAAATTGTTTACCCATGAACGAAGTGTAGATCCATGCCAAGATGAAGAAACAAAAAAAAAGTTTAATGGTCCAATTGGAGAACCCCATGCAATCCTGGACTTTTAGGAAAAAACCCCATTCCAACCTGTCATAGGCCTTTCTCATGTGTAATTTAACCACCAAATTACCCACAAGGGACTTTTTATTGATTCTGCATACCATTTCATGGTCCACACCTATCGCACCTTGGATTGATCTCCCATTTATGAATCCATGCTACTCATAATTCATCCAGGAATCCAATTGAATAGCCAGTCTCCTGTTGAGAATTTTGTCCAAGACCTTGTACAGAAAATTACACATGCTTATGGGCCGGTATTTCTCAATGGACTAAGGATTTCTCACCGTAGGAATAATAACCATTTTGGTTGAATAAGCAATTCGATGCAGGTCCCCTCCCTAAAAGAAATCTTGGACAACATGTATAAGATCCCCTTTAATAATATCCCATGTCACCCTGTAAAAAGAAACAGGGAACCCATCAAGCCCTGGTGCACTATCCGGGTTCAAATACAAAACCCCCTCATGCACCTCATCCTCAACCGGAATATTCCTGACACCCTCATCAATTATATCTCAAAAAATGTTTGAAATACTTTTAAAAATCTATTCCCGATCCCTCAGGTATCCCCCAACCCAACCAGGATTTGGGGCAGCCGGTAAAGACTATAGGTCTCCATTGACCATGAGCCCTACCTCCTTTTAGTCAGTGGGAAAAGATATATAATTCCCACGAATTTTGGGCCTCTGAACACGTTGGCATTCTCTAATGTAAGCATGAAAGTATCTTTAGTTCCGATCCCCCTCAAGAATCCAATTAACTTGATCTCCTTATTTGGAAATCATATCCTACCTCAGAAGACTATCAGATAGCTTATCATTTTTAGTTCTCAGTGTAGAGAACATAGAGTCATCCCAAACCTGTTCCAAATAGTTATCTAGGATTTCAACCTCCACACTGATCTAAAAAAAATCCTAATCATGAGCCAGGATCATCCATCTCTAGACACGAGGAAGAGTCTTTAACTACCTATGATAATTGTGAAAAGAGATCCACAGATTTCCCTGGTGTTGTAGGTCCCAATCATCCCTGACCACCAAGAAGAAACCAGGTTCCTCCATCCATGATTTTGAAAATTGAGCATGCTCCTCCCACATCGACCATGCAACAACAAATATATAGAGTGGAGAGTGATCAAACCTACATCTTGGAAAATTCACAACTTTGGAATCTGGGAACATGGAAATTGAAGCATTATTCATGAGGCATCGGTTGAGATGGATGTAGGAATGTCTACCCCCACATTGAGTATTTCACCAGGTAAATATACTTCCCTCATAAAAATCATCCAAAAGGCCATTCCTTTCCATTAATGAACCAAAATCTTGGCTAGAATTCCTGGGAAAAGCCCAATATTCATTACTTCTTGTAATACATATATATTTGGTTAGTCGTAATGTGCAATTAAATCTCTAGAATATATGTTAACATCTTAATTTATGGATTCCAATAGTAGCTGAGATGAACACCATCCATTGGTATAATTTTAAAATAATAACAAATTACACTAAAGGATTATAAAAGATCTTAATGAAGACCTATATTTAAGAAAGTGTAAGACACCATTTTGTTGGGATGAAGTTAGATAAATCATTATATTGGGATATGATCTAGCTATGTAAATGGATGAAAATGTTATATCCATTCAAAAAAATACGTAATGGAACATCAGAGATGAAAAACGATATTATGAAAATCATCAGTGAGATCTATAGTTCTAAGATGTTGATAAGGTATTCCAATTTATTTCTCCATAGAATAAGGTTATGATATTCAAAAATAAGAGAAAGATGGTCCCTAAATATATCAGTCCCTTCTATATTTTTGATTGAAATGGGATGGTACCATATCACATAGAGATTCAATTAAATCACTCTAAATTTGAACATTTGTTACAAGTATCTATTTTGTGTATGTAAATACCTTATCCTTTACATGTAATGAACTTAGATGTTATATCACTGGAGCAAGATCTCTCTTATGAGGATCAAACAATAGAGATTTCGGATCGTGGAGAGAATTTTCCACAAAACCATACTACTAATTTGGTCAATGTTTTGTGGTAAAATCATATCTTTTTTGAAGCTTTTTATGAACCTATAGATGTGATGAGTAAGATATACCATTAGTTTTTTGTATCAAAGTTACAAAATTTTTAGGATGAAATTATTATAAAGGGGTATAATGTTACCACCCAATACATTATGATATATATTTTAGATAAATTTCTATAGTATATTAATTAAATAGAACACAAAAATCCTTTTAAATTATTACTATTTTAAAATTATATCATTTTTTAAATCATAATTTCAATATTATATTAAATAAGATTTTGGGTTTTTTCAGAAAATATTGATTTTGCAGTTAATAGTGAAAATAATCATTTTTAAAATTGTTCTTTATATTAATTAAAAAATTTATTATATTTGTTATAATTTAATAACAATTTAACACAATACACTTTTATTTATAAATAATATGATCAGTTACAATTCAATATTGATTATTCTTGATTTTGGAATATTGTATTTGGATATAAAAACACATTTTTCTAAACAAACTATTTTTCATTTCATTTATAACATAAATAATTTTTACCAATTATAATAATTGATTTTGATAAAATTAATTCCATATTTGGAGTCATGAAGGTAAAATTTATTAAATTGGACCCTTTTAGTTTTTGTCATTTTGAATAGTATCCTTGGTGGATATTTTTCACCATAATAATGGTAAAATGTGAAAAACAGGGATACAACTTTGGAATATGGTGTGAAATTTTCCATAAACCATTATTTTACCCTATTTAATGAATTTATTATATATATATATATATTCTCGGAAAATATGGCCACGTGGTTACATTATTCAAGGATATAGATATTTATATTAGTTTAAGAAATTAATTAAAACAGAATGCCTCACTCATGACATTAATATCTCTAATATTTTCCTTTAATATATAAATAAGTGATATATATTTTTAAATGTTAATATATGGATTTTTTTTTCTCATGGAAATTTATTATTAATTTTTATTCATTGAATAATTAGCTTAAATGGTTATATAACATCGATTCTGTATTTATTCAGTTAATAGAAAATTAAAATAAATGATTTTAAAAATATTAAAAGAATTATAATTTGGATGAAATATTATGTTACAATAATTTTATAAATAAATATATCATAATATTGATGTTTTCATCTTTTTCATGGGGTGTTTAATGTCAAATTAAATGAAAGGACTCAAAAATTTGATAAATGATATTTTATAATAATAAATATTTATTAAATTACTTAAAATCATAAAAATCATGAAATAGGAAAAGGGGATATTATATGGTCTTTAATTTAATCCCTTTTTCATTTTTATCCATTTTCATAACCTTATAAGTAAAATTATATCCCTTTAATATTAAAATAGTTTTGACCTTGATTAATGTCAAAAATGGAAATTGATGGGGTTAATCAGAATTATTTTATTTAAAATGATATATAAACCTTTATAAATTTTACTATATGATTATATTAGGACCATAAAATAATTAAATTTTAATTAATTCCATTTTTGACCCATTTTACATTACTTAAATACAAATTATATTATAATTTTTCATTAATTTCGAAAATTTCCTCTCCCCTCACATATAAAAGGTCAGCATTCACTTTTTTCCTTAGAGCACATTGATCCATTTAGCTCGAAAAAAACATTTCAAATTATCTACTAAAGATACATATACTTGAATTATTGGTTTTCTCATCTTAAAATAACATTACAATGTCCATAAATAAGGAATGTAAATTAAGCATATTGAATAATAGGTAATAACCATTACCGGCTCTTCCATGGTTATTTATTTATCTAATTCAACATAATAATTTTTAACTATCTTAAATTAATATATAAAATATTATTAATATACTAATATGTTATTATGAATTTGGGAAACCCAATTTCCACCTTTTTACTTCCTACAAAAATTGAAAAAATCTATCATGTGTACATGCGGATTACTGTCACCATATTTTCCTGTAATTATTTGGTCATAAATAAATTATTTATTTGATTATAAGGATGAAAAATGAATGTATTTGATATTGATTACATAAATATTATTCGATTATTATATTATTATATTTACATTCTAAACTTATAATTTATTTGAAAACGATAAAGTCTCTCATACATACATGTGAACAACCTCATCAATGAAGAAAAGTGAATCATTTTTCATTTACAATATAAATGGAATGTAATAAGTACTGATTTTATGAATATGTATGATATATATAATATAATAATTATTCTATAAATTGAAATTTATATTTTCCTTTATTTTATACCATTCCCCAAAAAGTAGAAACTATGTTCTTCTGTACATACTACCTACCATCCCCATCAATGGTGTAATTAATTATTCTATCTCTAAAATTTATTGTTGAATTTTAATATATATATATATAATATTATAATTATATCATGAATAATTTTTTCATATTATTTATTATTAAATAAATAAAAAATACCAGAACTACCCAACCAGAATTCACATTAAAAGTGAAGCAGTTGACACTCGAAAAAATGATAATAATAAAACATTTTTTAACAAATAGGTGATAATATATTATAAATGGATTATATATGATATTATATATATGTATATAGTTCTTTTATGTTTTTAAAATAAGTTCTAATTTATTATACATTAGTTTAGATCACTTTAGATGCAACTAAATCTTATAGTAAGAGATTTCATCTCAATTTCCACTCCTATGAGACAGATTTTGTATTATGAACCTATTGATTTTGAGGTGGAGTATGTACTACTGATTTTATATATTTATCTTGAATAAAAATTTATTCATGATGATTAATGTTTCAGTTCCTATTTATTCTTTCATGGGGTTATAATATGAATGTTACTAAAGTGGTAAGAATTTATTTTCCAATCTCACATTTTTTGGATTTCTCTTTTTTACAATAGTAAACATTATTGGATTATTTAATAGATAATTATAGAATATATATATTTTATTATCCACTTGATATTTAAGGTGTTCAAATATTTTTTTGAACTCTCCCACCACTTTCACTTGAATCATTAAAAGAAATTTTTTAAATAAAAGTTGATCATATTTTTGTTTTTGATTAGCTTTATTTTTCTTCCATGTACATATATTTCAGAATTATTTTTAAAAATCCATTTTTATTTACTCCAATGATTTATTAACGAAATTTGTATCTTAAAATTGAAATTTTAAAAGGTTATAAAATCATATTTATAAATTATTCTGAAAAGGAATTATTTTTTAGTTTCTTTAAAAATGGTTAAACTGAATTTGTTATTCAATGTAACTTCATTGCATGTTTTGAATAGTTTTAAAATGATAAATATTTAATGAAATATTCTTTCAATTTTCAGCTGCCTCTTTTTTATTTCTCCAAAAGAAAATAATTTAGGCCAAAAATAATTTTTTTTGTTGAATTTAATGTCATCATTTATCTATTATTAATTTTTTGGTTATTAAATTTATCATCAAATATTCAATTTAATCTGATAATTTTTAATTATTAATTAAATTTTTCTTAAATATCCATGTTATTTATATCATAGATTCGATTATTTCTTAAATAAAATACCATTTAACATATGGGGTTTCACTATGAATGTCATTTTGTTGATGGGGAAATTATAATATCTTTTTTCAATTACATAATAAAAATATTTATTGAAAAGTCATATTGTTTGTGAATTAAATTTTAACATTTAATATAAAATAATGTATTGTACATGCATTAGTAGGTGGGTCTTAGTTATAATTAGACCCTCAACACATTGATAAGCCCTGTGAAACAAATTAGTTAGACAAATTATTAAATGAGGTTTTGGGGGTACACCTATTACTCAATTAAAATATCGTGAAACAAGGAATTGATGGTAATGATATAATGACATAAGAGATCATGATGTCATATATTAAAAATTTCATTGATTGAGATTTCAATTAGAAGTATTCATGAGATTATTGCATTGATATTATCCCAGGATGAAATTATTTATCACGTTATAGATTAAATGTCATGTGTTTTTAGTTATCTATATTGATATACTGAATAAAAATTATTTAATAAAGATATATTCTATTGTGTGTAACCATTATATAGTACCTAATTTAATCCTTTTTATGTTCTCGATTCCCTAGTATATGATGAATGAAATTATGAAAAATATCAAGAATGGACGTGTGTTTCTGATGCTATTAATTATAATTTTCAAATTTAATAAGAAAATCATGCATATTTCCATTTCATAAAGAATAATAATATGAGAAATCATTGGTGATGTGATCCCTTATATCTTGTGCCAATTTAATGATGTAGAAACTATTTATTAGTTATGGGAGTTTTCGTTTTTATAATGTTTTCTTATCTCCAATGATTTTTTAATGAACTCCAATTGTGTATACCATTAGTGTGATGTTATATATCGGGATTTATGGTGAATTTATGTTTTTTGATAATGTTTCGATTTAGTATTTTTGTCTCTTTTTTTTGTAATCACATTTAAATGAATGTTAGTTTATTTATAATGACTTGGTTTTTTTTATAGAAAATGAGATTTTATAGGGTCAATTATTAATGAAATTAATATTTTATGGGTATAAATGAAATTTTGGTGCATATAATATTTTTCAAATTTCAATAGTTTCATAATTCATTTTTATGTCGAATATTTGTTTTAGATTAAAAATATAATATTGTGAAGTGTTTATTTGTTTCAAACATGAAAATTATGGCTAATTTTAAAGATAAGTTTCATCATGGGATTAGTCAAGAAAATATTATTTCATTATTAATATTGGATAATATTTATGGAAAGAATGTGTAATTGATGTATATATATGAAATGAAAGGGAATATTTATATAAATGTTTTAAATTGAGAGTGATCTTCATGGAAGGATTAGTTTCATCATGGAATACATGGAATTTTTTTAAATTAAAAAATGAACATTTGGATGCTTAAGTGGGTTTTTTAAGCAAAATTAATTAAATAATTTTTCTGTAATTTTTTTTGGAGCCTTTTTTAAATGTTGTGATTTTAAAGGGGTATAGTTTGATGAAACTAGATGTTTTTAAAATGTTTTTGGTATTAATCCTTTTATAGGTTATGTGTGATTTTTTGATCCCATATTGTGTATTGGGACTATTTAATTTTTTTTTATAACATGATTAGATATCATTAATGATACATGTTTCTCATTTCTGCTTTTGAGAAATGTCTTGAAAGATTGTGAAATGTTTGAACATTATGATATATCGTGAGGTGAATACTATTATTTTTTTGATGTATATATTTTTGTTATATACTATACCCAAAATCCAAATAGAGTTCTGAATATGTAATATTCTCTAATTTATGAGTTCTTGAGCCATTGTCTTTAACTTTATAGTGGTAAATGATTACATGGGGATATGAATTGGATAGATTGTTTTTATAAATCTCATGCATTGAATTACCAAGATAAGTTTTATGTTATTGTTTAATTTTTTATTTTTCTCAATTAATTTAGAGACTTGTGAGGCTCTTAAGGTGAATTACAATATATTTATTTCTTAATTATTATGATTTTTATCAATTTTAATGTGTTGGTTTTTATTATTATTATTATTCCTTAGTGATTGATCAGGACAATTGACTATTTTTGTGAGATTTTTTTATATAGTTTTTTAATGGTTGGGACAAAGGAATACCATATATTCGGGTTTTGGGTTTCTAGGATATATGTCTAACTAGTTAAAATTTTCACTAGGAAAATACTTTTTCCCATATAATTGGGTTCACCGTGATACGGTGAATAGAATATTAGGTCTTAGATCTTTACATTCCTTCAATATTGTTACCCATGTATAGATCTCTTTCATTTTAATATTTTCGCATTCCTTTGTTTGGGTTTCACATCATTTTTATTGATATGGGTTGTATTGAATAGGTTTCATTTCCTTAGGATCATTTGGGGTTCCTTAGGTTGTGATTTAATTTAGTTTATGATGTCGAATGTCATATGGTTGTGGTTGTTTTTTGGTATTATTGTACCCTTTTAGTTTTTCATATTGGTTTTCTCTTGGGTGTGCTGGTTCTTAATATAAACAAATAATCTGAATTTAAAATGGTGGGGGTACCTATAGTGGGTCCCCATATTTTTAAATCATGGTATCTAGTTATTTTGAGTAGGTTTTTTCCTTTGAAATATTTGTTCATGTTGAGGATTCAATGCATGGACTTAAGGAGTTTTCGGCTAATCCAATACTATTTTATCACTATATATTGTTAAAATTTTCACCCCACATATTATACAGTGGTTTAGGTAATCATTTGTACTTTTCTTATACATTTTCAAATGAAATTCCAGGGGAAGAAAATGTCATGGTGGAAGAATTGTGACTCCCAGATGTCATTATTATGTTTTATTTTATATTTATTTGATTAATTTATATTTTTGGGAATTTCAACATATAAATTTTAAATTTTTGAAGGTTTTATTCTGTTTCATGGTTACTGTATTGTTAGGGAAAAACTATATAGATCTCAGTGAGAACCATGAAAATGCTATAGTTTTTTAACAGTGACGTTTTTCATGCATTGTGTATTGTGTGTAAATCCATGTTAGCTTCTAGAATACATTTTGAAGGTGTTTTGTCTGCGGGGGAGGGGGTGACCCACATGGTCAATCCATAACTATTGAAAATGATATTACCAAACTATGCAAGTAATTTTGGAATGCTCCTATGTGATTAAAATGATTGGTGCATAATTTAGTAACCTATATAGCCTAATCATGACACCTACCAATAATCTGATAGAAGATATTTTCAGAAGTTTACTCTCATCAAATTAGTGTATTTCATCCCTCCCATTTCACCCATTTCTTGTCGATTGAATATACGGAACATCCTAAGGGTCACTCCCTCCATTATCTTTAAATTTTTATCTTTTCTCTAACAATTAAAATTGGAATCCCAGTGATAGTCCCATAATTTTCTATTGTTCTTCTTTTTTCCCCACCCATACACCATTTTACTTTTTGGTTCAGTCGTCTCTTTAGAAAACAAGATTATGATTGGATGTAAATAGGATTTGGGTTTTTTTTAATTCAGGTTTTAGGTGTCTCTAGATTGTAGAGGATGAATTTTTACTGATTGAGACTCCACCATAGAAGGTGATTCATTCATCTCATATTTCACTTGATTGGAGGTAGGTGTTTTGGGGATTTAAAATGAATGTAATTTAATTAAATGAATGATTATTTCCAATTAATTATTCTGTAAAATAAAACCAATATGTGATATCTATAGTGGATTTATAAATATTCTAATATTTTCAAATTCAGTATAACAATGCATTATGGTTTTCAATATTTCTAATGTGACATTTTGGATTCCATGTGTTTTAAAATTATCTACATTATTTTTTGAACTCAATTTTAATATTAATGGAAATTTAACCCTTTTTTAGTCTTGAAATGAATAAATATGAAGTTTTCAATGTGTTATTTACAAATGAAAGTGGTGTTTTGGAGTTTCAATTGATTTAAAGGAAACTAGAATTTTTTCCTCAATTGATTTCAACTTTTTTCTTCGTTTTTTTAAAATTGTCTTATGAATAGTTTTTCATGAATTTTTTTTTACATTTTTTTAGGAAAATAGTGAAAATTGGATTCTTATTCTAATCTCATATTCATAGAAATTCCCTGTCGGCAAATTTTATTGAGTATTTTATGATATATTTGTGATGATTTAATGAACCACATATTTTTGACCAAAATGATATAAACATTGGTCACTAAGGAGGATGTTAAGTATTTTTGTTATATTTAGTGAGGCATATACAATATTTTTAAAGGAATGACTTCTTTTAATGGGGTAAGTAGTGAGATGAGGGTATTTTCAAATTATTTTAAATTGGTTTATAGGATAATTCCATGATTTATTTGTTTTCTCACCTCCATTAACTTTTTTATCAGTATCCCAGGTAACTATGTAGAGGCCTCGATGTCTCAAGTCCCTACTGTAGAATGTGTGGTAATATGTTAGTGTTTCCCAGTAATAATGAATGAGTTAATGAGATGTATTACGTGGACCAAAAATATTAATAACTTCTGAGATGGATTATATGGCCTAGATAGTTCTGCAAGTCTATTTGGATATTGATGGATTCTTTTAGTCTATCCTAGTGTTTTATGTCTGTAGTTAATGTCCATATAAATCATGTCCAAGAAATCTTCCCAGGATTCCTAGTGTATATTTAGAATTCTTTATAAAATCTAATTATATACCGTACTTATATCCCCATGTTTCCATTTGGATTTCACGGAACCATGTTTTAGAAATTTGTTTTATTATTCCCTATTAATGTGTTAGGGATTATTTGGATGTTTGGATTTTTAATTACTCTCCAGTAAGTTTTTAAAATTATTTGTAAATTTTTTATTTAAAAAATGAAAGTTGACGTGTATTTTATTAATTTTTTTGAGCAATTTTTTGGAATGTGGAAAGGGATTTGGGTTTGTTTTCATAAATTTAACTATGGATCCACATAATTTGTATTAAAAGTGTTTTAATAAAAAAAAGGAATTTCACCTCTTACATAATCTATGAAGTTGGGTTTTATAAAACTGATATTGGAATGTTATTTAGTTTCATCTTACATGGATATGAAAATCCTATTTCATATGTATATTTTTTTCTTTATAAATGAACGATCTATCGATGGGAATTCACCCAAACACTTTGGTTATATTCTATTGGTCCTATTTTACCGACAACCCAAATATAATAATTTTGGTATTATGTTCTTATGATTTTTTTAGGTTCCTTGTATTTTCTCCCTATGAATTTATATGTTCATATTGTCCAATGACTAATGGTATGGGATATGGACAATTTCACTGTGTCAACAAGATATATTTGGTTGTGGTTTATGATTTTTTTTCATTTTGGATGTTCATGTATTAGCATTGTTAGAATGGAAAATTATGTTGGTTTATTTTTATATTAATTCCCATTTATTTTTGGATTGGTTTATAATATGAAGGATTTATCTATTCTTTTTAGACTTATTCTATGGAATTATGCTCTATTTGTAAATTTTATATATTTTGGAAAATATTTATTTAATGCACGATCATATGATACATGAATGGGTCATAATAAATTCTAATTTGGGATCCATGATATTTCTATCATTTCTGTGAGGGTGAAACCATTATGAAATTTACATTTTTGAAACATTTGATGTAGTTTTTAACCTTTGGGTTTAGGAAATGTTGCTCCGGGTCGGTGGTTGATTCGGTTAGGTAATGTTTTAGGTAATCAAAATTTGGTTCATTAGATGACATTATCTTAGGATTAAAAAGGAATAATAATTGATCTCATCTCTCATATTAAAAATATTAGATACATGAATTCCATATAACTACGTTTACATGTTTCTAAAAATTATCTAAAAAATAGAGTATAGTGATACATTTGGAAAATGAAGGAAGTGGAACGTAGATGTTTCTTTTATTAAATCTTGTTCAGTTATAGTGAAGCCTTATAAAATATGGTGGTATTACACAACTATATCTAGTTGGTGGAAATTAAGATATTTATTATTTTTAATTATCCTCATATAAAATTAGTTACAAGTAAAAATATTTTATGATATGGATAGAATCGGCCCCCAAATTGAGGTGTTGTTCTCTTTCAAAATCGATTATCAAAATCACATAATATCATATATAAATAATGAATTGAAGATATAAAAAATGATTCATGTAGATTCATATGTTATATAATGATAGAAAAAACATGTCCATGATCTTTTAAATAATACCACGATGACAATTAATTTTCTAATCTATGTCTCGATGTAGTGTGTGGATAAATAAGAATTGCAAGTTCCCCATGATTGGTAGTGATCCACTACAAAAAACAATTAATACATGTAGTGTGTAGTGTTATATTATGGCATGATAACACATCATTATTGTATGATACATAGATCTTCCCTTAGTTGTTAACTAATTAGAATCATAATGTGATGTGTAATTTACATTCAATGTCTATTTTATTATTTAGTGTGATTGTTAAGTATAATAATCAGATATAGAATATGTTCCTCAAAAAATTGGAACAAGATAAAAAATTAAAAAAGGACCAATGAAAATACCCAAATGTGAACATTGGATAAATTCAACATGAATTTTAATTTATCATTTGATGGATAGGTTCCATGGAAATCCTGATATCGGAGTATTATTATAGGGGTTTGAAAATCCATAACCCTTGTTTATAGATATGTTTAATGTTTTTCTAGATGTTTTGTGGTTCCCGGATAATTCCATAGGAGAAATGGATGATTTAAGCTACTGTAGATAGCCCAAGGTGGCCATTAAAATTATGAATATGACTCATGATGTCAGTATGTTTCATGGGGTGTGACAACGTGTCTTCATGAACATGAAAAATTTACTTGGTAAAAACATACTAGAAATTAACAGTGGGATATTGTTCCACACCATGACTCAAGATGGGTAAGCCCAATAAGATTCATTGGATGATAAATTTAGGATGTGAAACCAAGCCTCTCATCGTAATGTAATTTGGGGTAGTTTTCTTTATTTTAAATAAGGTGGACTGGCCCCTATTATCTCATTAGAAAAAGAGCAGCATGAGGGATTGAAAACATCTCTCTCTCCTTCATTTATCCGACAATATGACATTCTTTGGTGTGATTCAATGGTATTGGTAGGTAAAATATTTCACTTCCCACCTTATGTATTTTTCCATGATATTATCACTGAATATAGAGGTATTTGTTTTAGGTGAAAAATTCCAATATCACTAAAGGATGGTGAAATAAATTTTTTAATCTAGGATTACATGAATCATAGAAATAGGGGATCCTGGGATGATGTCTTCCTCTATTCGCACATCGATCATTTGATCCATAATCCGGTGGTTAATCTAGAGCAGAACACACCCTAGTGCCAAAGGATATTGGTGAAAGAATGTCTTGGTGAGATAACAGAATATATTTAAAGCTTAAAATTGATAAATAAATTAATTATAAATTTCTGTAATTAATTTTTTGCTGTTTCTTTTAATGATTTAAGAGTTTAAGTCAATATAGGTAAGCATGGATGAGCTTGAATGTCCTTCAAAATTTCCACTGGCTCATGGAATCAAATTAGTAAAAGACTACATAATTGGTAGGTTGTGTATAATTTTATATAAAGTCTATTTTAACTACATATGAATGTGAAATGACTATATTTTGTACTATAAATCCATGCGCAAAACCAAAATAATTAGAAAATTCATTTCTATATTGAAATCTTATGATTAGGCCTCCCATTAGATCAGGTTGGTGTGTTGGCATTGAGACTAGGTTTGTGGCCACCCCGAAGGTGAGCCTAACCATGAAGTTATAAGTGAGTCTTCTGCTTTTATTTTTGGTATGGATTAAAAATGTGAGTTTTTTGGAATTTCATGATATTACAATTTTTTGTTAATATGAAATTTCTGGGTTTGATTGAGATGGAGTCTCTTGGAATAAAATCCATTCATGGGAATGTTAGGGGATTTTTTATAAATTGACAAATGAAATTTAATTTGATAAAATTAATGGTACTTAGTTTAATTAAAAATTTAGGGATATGATGACATTATTGATATTCAAGGTCCTTACACGTGTGTTTTGTTTGCTAGATATGTCTTGGATAGACTATTCTATGATGGTTGACTGAGTGATGGTTTTCATATGGTAAATTGATATTATTTATTTTCATGAAATATATATGTAATGGATACATTATAGAATGATATTTTATTCATGAGAGTAAGTTGAAAGGTTATGTTTTTCATTATATAAAATCTATATGGGTGATGGACCGCATGTGGGAAAGGAGAAAGGGATTCAAACTACCTACGGTTAGGATGAACATTGTCTAGATGCATGAGGGGGGGTTTCTTTTATGTACTTGCGATGGTATATTGATATCATTATATGTGACTCCTATGGGAAGGTGAACTGCTACGTTCCATCCTAATGGAAAGAAATATGGGTTACAGGCCGCCCGAGGGAAAGACGCATGGGATTAGAACGACATGTTGAATAACCACACTCACTAGATGCATGAGAGAGAGGATTATGATTATACTGGATGTATGATAGTGAGATTCATGGAACACTAATGGAAGGGGAAACTTTTTATGACATATTATGTTTTATTCATCACAGGTGGAATAATCTTCCACTAATATGGGGAGATCTATCCTGATGCATAAGGATCAGCCACATGAGGGAGATATTCGTAATCATGGTGAAGTAGGTGGTTATGATCATAATTGGATTATATTTATGATGTACTTAGAGAAATCTAAACATTTTCGAATTCCATTTTATATGGACTCATATTTCAACAATAAACATGAGGGTACATTATTTATTTGGTATATGGTATTAGTTTAATCAAACTAATACCCTTTTTATCACTTATTATATGTACTACACTTAGAAGATGGATTTTCATACATTATTGGTGGTGACATTTTTTTTGTACACACATTGTGATCGTTCATCCATTTCACATGGTTACTTGAGGATCTATTACATTTTTATTGTAGGAATGGGTCGTCTTGAGGCTTGAGTTAATGTGGTAGAGTAGGATAGCTCTGATGGTATCTGGTTTCTGGATGATGTTTGGCTGGATGATGTATTTGAGATTTTATTTTTCATTATTTCTTTTTATTATAGAAGGTATAGATGACCATTACAGGGGATGATTTTATTATGTTTCATCATGGATTTTTTGGATTTACCATAGTTCATATATTGTTAAAGGATTCTTATTTAATTATTCATAATATATTTTTATTTTTTGGGGATTATGTTTTGTTATTTACTTATTACTATGAACTGTAATCTTGGGGTATAGTCTCCACATTGTATCTTTTAACACCCCCACTACTATTTGGAAGCCCCTGGAATATGAGGAGGCACTCCTAAGGTCATGTGGTGAATTAGACTAGAAATTAGTGACACAGTGATCCAATGAGAGATGTAGTAATTTGGTGTCAGTGAATTCTTTTTATATTTGTCATTATTATGGGATCTAGTAGACTGGTGATCTAGGAATTTATCAAAGACATTTATGATTGTCGAACTGGTGAATCATAAAAATCCATTCTGGTAAGAAATAAAGGTTACCAGGGAATGGGGATGTGGCTCATATTTATGTTTTTATAGTTGTATTTTATTTTCACCATGGGTGACACACATGTGGTCTGAATATTTTGTTTAATGATGGATAACTAGATATTGGTCCATTTACAAGAGGACAATGTGTTTATTGTGACTCTTGGGCAATAGATTGAAGATGTGTATAATTCATCATATGAGGAAAATTCAATTATAATTACATATCTTCATTATAGTGTGTGATCTCACAAACAAAACAGGCATAATTTCTTAAACTTTCAATAGTTTATCAAACATCATTTTCACATATCAACACATGGAGTCATTATACTCAGCTATTCCAAATTGCGTGTGGGTTATACTGATGGTTAGTCTTGTGATACTACAAAGGGATGTTCCTTGAGTAGGTTAAAAATCATGTGACATTAGGACATGTGCATGTTCAATGCACCAGGTGTTTTACCTTCTAAGAGTCTGACCTGTTGAATAGGATGTTAGTCCTACTGGATCTTATGATACATTACTAGTAGGGCTATGTATGAGACCTATGAAATTTATCATTGACATAAAAAACTAGTGGCTTAGTTATTTTGATTTCTTGTTGGTGAAATATTAGAGTGGATACCCCGACATTGATGATGTTTTTCCTTGTGAAACTGATACACAAAACATGATCATAATTTTTGTTGATGAGAACATTACATTTGGTGAGTTAGAATCAATTTGGGGTCTTAATGATAGGATCAGGGTGATGTACGGTCCTATGTTTTTGAAGCTCACTTTTGTATTATAATAGGTGTGAGTGTCGATTCCCATGAGTGTAACCACATTAGGTAATTTCCAAGGGTGTGGATGAGGTCAACACACAATCAGTGAAGATAAATCACATTTGATACAAGAAAAACACCATGTTATGTCTGATCATGTGAGTTTTAATGGATTGAGAATGGTTCCTATTAATGAATAGATGTTCAAAGGGAGAATATTGTGTGTTGGGGCTAACATTAAAGTCTTGGTATGATGATTTGATTGGTGTTTGAGTTAATTTTTATTCATGAATGAATCAAGGTATTTATGTCATGTTCTGTGGATGGTTACATGATGTTGGGAGACCCAGTGTTTCTCTTGATTTAAAATGGCGATCTTGCATTAGAGTTTCATGATTCCATTTGGGATATGTGAACATGTGGATCAGAAGTAAGAAAATATTTTCTTCATGGAAATCATAGTTATGAATTCCAATAATTTTGGGATAAATGATTTTGGATTGGTGGAAAGGATGAGTTGTGTTACCTTGGGAAATCATTTGGGTTGACGTAGAGTAACTAGAGAGGTGTGTTGGTGTAACACACCATAATTTTTTTGGTATGTTAATTTTTTTACAACAAATTTATTCATTTTGATAGCTTCCTTTTCAAAAAACATTGAGCTTGAATGAACTCCAAAGTATTATAGTTTTAACGCAACTATTACCACCTAGCTATTGGAATGGATGGATTGAATGAGATTTTCTAAATTAGGAAAATATTGTTTAATGATGTTCATAAAATGAATTTAATGGTTACCAATTAATTATATATGTTATTAAAAACCAATTGCACATTGGGATTGTGTTTTTATGAAAAAATATTTTTCTGCCCATAATGAACTTTTATCATAATAAATTAAATAAATCATTATTAGTGAAATATATTAATTAAATTTATAAGTTTTTTATTGAATAAAATTTCCTTAAACTCATCCTATTTTTTCGTTAGTCTTTTGATAACAATAAATCATATTTTATGCATAAAAGTTATATTTTTCTAAAATGTTATTTTCCCCTTTTGATAAAACCATTTTATAAAACTAATTGATGATTATTTAAATAAAAATTTGGTAAAATAAATAACATTTTTAAAAGTGGGATATAAAAGTTATCTTTTAGTGAATGCTTGATATTTTTGTGATAACATTTTTTTTATATTAAAAATGAAAAACACTGCATTTTAATTAAAAAATAACTTTTCATTTATATAAAATATAATTTATAATTGTATTTTAAATTATTTTTGAAGTATAATTTGTTTAATTATAAATCAATTTATCCAACATAAGTCATTTTAATCTATTTCAAATTCAAATTGGATAAAAAAACATTTCAACCATTTGATTTTTTCACTTTTATCCTCGTTTTCCCATTGCATGTTCGAAGTTAATTTTAAATTTAATTTCACTAATTATATGAAGTGAATTTGGTAATGTTTATTCCATATTTGGAGTAATAATACACATATTGTTGTTTAAGTTTGTTTTTTAACATAAAAAATTTGACGTGGTAAAAAGTTTATTATTTTCTATAAAATAGGTCAAATAATGAGTAGTGATAAAGGTAAAAGTTAAATGATTAAAATGAAAAAAATTAAAAAAACATCAATGGGGTTTTGTGATATTTATATACCCTAACCATCTATTAAAAGATTAATTTTCATCCAAATTCATGGATATTAATTCACATCATTGTCGTTATCATTAAACATAAAATCATCATTATTTAATCACATAAAACTACCCTTCACCAAGTTGAAATACCATCCCTCACCACCCAATTAGACTAAAAATACATGAATATCATAATATATATTAAAAACCCTCCCTTCATCACTATCCCGACATCCAAGTGCTTATAGTCTCACTAAGACACCAATCTTAGATACATTAAAAGGAGATCTACACAATGTCCAATGAAGAAGGGGTAATGTTCTTCAACGAACACTTTTTTTACTTCTTCCTCCAACACATAAATTCATATTATATATTGCTTATATGATAACTTCAGTATTTTAAATATACATGTATTTTTTAATTTTAATGGTACGGCCTAGAAGTTCACAAACATCCAAAAAATGGGATATACAATCATTATTTGTGTATACGATGAACAACCGCCCCACGAACTGATGTTGTCCATTCATCTATTACCTATTTTAATGGTTATCAATAATGATTTATTTATATTATATATATATATATATCTGATATTTTTATTGTGTTTATGATTGTGTAATTTTTATATACAACATACCTCCATGGTTACCATTTGGTGAGAATTTGATAACATCATTTATTGACGTCTAGACTACTGCCTCCTCAAAGTGATGTGGTTCGTTCTTTCATTACATGGAATCTATTACATATGGGTTTAATAAAAAATTAATAATATAGTAAATAAAAAATTTTCTTGAATTATTATTTTGTAACAACCCATGTATTTACTTATAAATTTAGTATAGAATGTTATGCACCCAATACTGCGTCTTTAAGAAACAACAATTTGTTATTATAATTTTTTAAAAAAGATTGTTATAACCTAGCCATTAGACATAATTTTTATACTTCAATAAATTGAATTTTTGAAATATGGAAATAAAATTTTGTGACTAGAATGATATTTAGATTCTGATAGGATTAACATAATTTTTTGGTGAATTGTAACATGACCATTTTGAATAATAATTTTACCCTTATGAATAGTAACATGACCCTTATGAATTGTAAACACACAAAATGAATATTAACCTCATACATTAATGTATAAATAATATTTAAGCATCATATAAATGAATGTATGATATAATTATATCCTTTTATATGAAAATGAATAGCTAAAAATTTATTATTTATGTGTTGGTATTATTGTGAGTAAAAAATAATTAATTAAAATTAATAAATTTATTTAAAATAAAATTAATATTTTTAAAATTTATTTATAAAACAATAAATTATTATAAAATGTTTTTGGATAATTTTATGAGACCTTACATAATATTTTAGAGTGTTATAAAATCAGTTATAAATTTAAAATCTGTATTATTTGAGTAAATGATTTTTTAAGTAAAAATTAATATTCTCGTATTAGAGAATTATTTTCATAAAATTAATATCATATTTTAATTCCACAATTTGAAAAATGGTCATGGTGATGTTTTTATATTTTTCTAAAATTCCAGAACTTTTGTGAATAATAAAATATCATAATTTATGATAAATGATAAATAAAAGAATTTTTTGAGTCATAGTTTATTTTAGGATGAGGTAAGAACCAATAGTTAGAAATAAAATGCACATGATACTATATTTTGACAGAAGAATCAGAACTATTTCTTTTTTTGAGAAAAATATAAAAAATAATGATTTAAATAATGAGAACTCACCACTCTTTTCTTCTATAAAAAGCTCCCCTCATCCCCTATTCTCCTCACTCCTATATGCCATGAAATTTGTCAATATTCTTAAAAAATTCTCTTTCCAAGACTCTCTCCACTTCTAGGAGATCTAGGTATTACCAAAATACCGAATCCCCTTTCCATAAAATGTTTCTCATGGAGGAGTATCGTACAGGTAAAATCCACTTCCCTTTCCTTCTATTTTATTTCCATGTTTTCTATTTTATTATACTCTCCTCACCTTCTATTTCTATATTATTATGATAACTGTAGATAGTGTATATACAAGAATGATTATATTAATGGAATACCCATAATAAATATCCATAAACTCTCACTTTTATTTTGTAAATGATATCATCATCTAGGAGGTTCCAATTTACCACCGTCATGGATAATGATCTTTTATTTACAATTTATTCTTAATGAATGGAGATGATAAAATTATTTATGGTTAAACCAGACTATAATTTTCTTATTACAACATATTTAATATTATTGGGCACTTGTATTTATATAATACTAAATCATATGATAAAATTAGTTTGTAATGATCAAAACCCGCTAATATAATCTAATTGACTATCATTATCGTTTTTTCTAAAATGTCATCCTCATACCATATAAATAAATAACTTTTTTGACTATTTAATCATATTTATCTTCATTAGTATAATATTAAATAAATTTTGGAGAATTATATTCATTTCACCTGAACCCCATTACTTATAAACAACCAAACCGATCATGAAAACCAAAAAGATTAATGCTCAAGAATGATGAAATTAAAGTCTATAACTCATGAATATGGCCATAAATTACCATAATAAAACATTAATTACTCTAATACATCTATAAATAGATTTTAATAACTAAATTAATGTATTTAATTTTATTATTCATGGCATTTAGGTCATGTGCATAACACCATCCCACATAAGGTAAGGGTTTTATCACCTTACTACATTTTCTGTGACATATTCCTTATTCAACACAATTTCTATTATATGGTGTTTGTATACATACCATTTATGTTTAATATCATTAATATAATTATTTTAATGATATTAAATTTACCATTTTTTTTATTATTAATTTTGTGGAATATGATTCGATTGATTACAAAGTGGTAACAGATTCTACTATGACCCCTGCTTTTATTTTGGGTTTATCATTCTCTACCTTTAATCAATTTTAATTCTTCATTATTTATGTTAATTACTTATAATTTTTTTTATATGTTACAAAATCATATATCTAGATCATATCATCATTTTTATGGGCATATACATGTTTTAAAATTGTTCCCTTGTCAACTCTACCAGATAAACAAGACTGATTTAAAGAAATTTCTATAATTCTTACCCATTTTCAAGTGAACACATTAATTTATCTTAATCCATTTTTATTATTATAAAATGAATAATTTTATAATGAAAACCCATCTTCGTTCATTTCTGTCTTTATGAAAACAAACATGATTTTTCGCTTCAAAATCTCTTTAACCTTTACCTTAAACTAGACAAAAATATTTTATTTCTATTTTTCTTAAAAAATATTTTTTGGTGATTTAACATCATTGGTACATCAATTATGCCTAAAAATTAATTTTTATGTCCAAAACAGTTCTTTTCCGGGATACACATGTTTACAATCTTATTTTTTGAAAACTAAAATTGTTTTTCTAAAATAACTCTTCTTTCTAAAGTAAAAAATGATTTTCATCATCTCACATTTACTTCTGTGAGATATATGCCTTATTCACAACTTATTACTTTTATGTGTGGGGTATATATAGCCATGTGATATATCATAAAAAGATTCTAATTATGATAATTATATTATAAGGTATTATTATTTTAATTTTTCGATGTAGTTTTGGACACATTGAAATGATTAATGATTAATTTCCTCGAGAATTTTCCAACTGTATCTCCATCCATGTTGAACTCATTTTTTAAATATTGTACTTCATTGAGGTTTATCTCTTATGATACCAACTAATATATGATTTTGTGGGGTTTACTATTAGTTTGATTGTGGATGAGCTATTTTATTACATTCATAGATTATAGTTGATGTATTCCCTTTTCATATGAATGTATTTCAATATGATTGTTTATGATGTTTAAATTTCACCATTTCATATGAGGAATGAATTGGACTTATTAATTAATGGGTTGTCCTTATATATCCCCAAGATGTATTGGTAGGATTAATGAGAAAAAACATAATTGGGTATTGGCCAAGGTCACACCCTAGTATTTTTAGACATCTTGGTCGAGGCCTTGACAGTGAGGTTATGTTGTCCCACATTAGGAAATACCTCATTAGGAAATTATTAATTAATTGTACGTGTGATAATTCAACTATTATAACATCCATGGTTATGTTTTATTATGGAATTATTTTTTTAACTTTTATTTCTTCCATATTACACTCAATGTTATGTTTTAATAGAATGTATTCATTATTAATTGAACAAGACGTATTATTTATACTTTCTCTATATTACATACCCTTACTGAGCATACGAGATAACCCATTTATTAAGTTTCCATTGATAATGTTTTGATGAAGAATACGTTGAATAATATTTCAAAGATAATTTTTATTTAATTTTATATTTTTTCAATTTTTATTTAAATTTCAAAATGTATTATGGGGATGAAGAATGTAATATGGTCTTCCAAGATTGCTAAAATAATCAAACCATTGGGATTTGATTCCATGTAATCATAAAAATTTAATAAAATAATCCACTGGCATTGGCCATATAGGGTTAGTGAATTAAAGTTGGTGTCATATGAAGTTTATCAACAACCTTGGAAACTAGATTTATAAATTTAGGTAACATAACCCAAAGATAGAATTTGAGGATAAGTATAGATGAAAATACTAGAATTTTGTAATTGTTAGAGGTTATGGGTGTATTTATATATATAAATACCTTTCAAGAAACTAAAAGTTGATGTGGTTTTAATCATTGATATTCCTTTGGGTAACAACTCTATCATGGTGTCCGGGGCTTGACTCCGGGTTACCCGATACATGACATCAGGCCTTAATGTGTAACTGGATTATCACTCTTGGGGGATATTCTTAGAATAATTCACATTAAATATAAAAACAATTATTAATGATTTGAATATATAATTACATGGGTGAAATATAAGGTTATTTAGCTTGAAAATTATATTTCATGATATTCTATAAATGATTATACAATTTTATCATTATGACTATTATTACTCACACTATGCTTTTTTATTTTACTCAATTACTGGAACCAAAAAGAGTAATGTTAACATTCAACATTATGGAGAAGGTGGTAGTGATGATAATCCTAATGTAATGTTGATATGATTGAAAAATATTTTTTTTATGACTAATCGGTTTACCTAAAATATTATTAACAACACATTTATTAACCAACCCTAAAACCCCTTAATGAAGAGTAAATGTAGTTTTCATAGATCTACAGGGGTGGAGACCATTGAAAAAAGAATGCTCCCTTTTTATTATGCAAGAAATTGTAAGGGGAAACCAATGAAATATTATCAATGGAATGATGAATTTAATTTGGTGTGGGATAGAAGTATATAACTAAAATAATTATAGGGAAAAAAGATGAGTACGATGGATGAAAATAAAACTGATCCTAAGAATCGATTTTTAGTTATATTCTTGAAATGTATTGGAACTAGGAATTTCCAGAGTGGATTCCCTATTCTATAGGATATCCTATCAATAAAGGAAGGACCTATGTGGAAATAAATTTGTGATTTATGTGTTTAGTGTGGTTGTATTGATAATACTAGTTAAAATGGTGTTTAGTGATTTACCTTATTTCAAGGAAATCCATCTTATTTATTTTTGATGTTGTGTTGTTTTAGAAAAAGGACAACCTATAGACCAGGTGAAAACCCACCAAATTCGGCAAGGCCTTATATTTTGAACCCACAACCTAAGGGTGATAGGGGTGTAGTACGTACCACTAGCCTACGTAGTGTCCTAGATACCATGGATTTTGTATAGTTAATATGGATACATTTTATTTTTATTATAGAGACTTTTGGTTTTCACAAATTGAAAACATTGGGATTAGAAAATGATTTGGTAATATTATTAAAGAATATAGTCACAATTTATGGAATCCTATAAGATATTTGTAAAAAGAATATTTTTAGGGAAAAACATTTACTTTTATTTTTGAGTCAAATATGCATTTATGTAGGAATTATGGTGGTCCAGGAAATTTATCTAAATTTATTGAATATCTTGGAGATTATACGATAGTGGAATATAAATTTTTGGTATAAGAAATTAATAGTTATCAATGTCATTTGGTAGACTATATGGAAAAATACATATTATTATGGGGTGATAGTCTATAATATTTTTTAAGAATAATTTTAATCTGAAAAATGATCTATGTTGAACATTGTGTTTTACATTTTCATTTTAGGGATTCATGTTTTTTTCATAATATAATGATTTATTATTTTTGAGGAATTATATTTTATTATTCTAATCATTTTGGATTTGGTTTATCAATAATTATAAGAGGAATATATAACTATACTTGTTCAAATATGTAACCTATTAAAGATTATACTAATTTATCTGTCGTGTAGAATTCCTCTTGAACTTTCATTTCCATTTATAAGGAATGATTTGAAAATTGATCCAAGCACAAACAAAGGATGATATTATTATTATTAAGAAATGGAATTTAATCAAGTATGATTCGTTTCACATGTACATATCTACATAGTAAAGTAAACCTCAATTTTAGGAAAATTAGTTGGTAAAAAAACAGTACCCATGTACTTTTCCTTCTGAGAAATCAATTATATTTTAACCGATCACATAATATACATCTTTTTTTAGTTAACATTCTGTTGACCATGTCTTCTATCACATACCATCTGAAGATTATTGTTATGTTATACTTAAATATATATATTTTTTTACATCACAATAATATTATCCTATTCAAATATGTATTTTTTAGTAACCTATTCACTTCCCTTTTCCTCTAATTATGTTGATATATTATTAACCCTATTTCTAATGTGGGTTTCATACAATATAATTTTCAAGAATCAACCATTAAATTTCACAGTGTAATTTCAAATTATGATGTAATAATTTATTGAAGGAGGGGATAATGTACCACCCCAATGATTTAAAAATAAATATAATATAGATTGTAATGCACATAACCTTGAGTATCTATAAAACAAAACTTTTTTGTCATAGTTATTTAAACATGGTAGTTATAATCGATCCGTTAAACATTATTTTTCTATTTCTGTGATTTGAATTTCAAAAAAGAGACTTACATGGAGGCGATTTGTATGATATTTGGAGTCTGATAGGATCAACATAATGTTTTAGTAAATTGTGACTTGACACTTCTAAATGGAATAGTTACCCTAATGAATATTAATATAACCTTTATGAATTGTAAACCCGCCAAATGAAAAGAAACCCCACTGAGGAAAGTATAAATAAAATTAGGCATCTTTTAAACGAAATTAAGATATAAATATATCATTATATAAGAAAATTAATATTCAAAAAATTAATGTTTAAGTGTTCATATTATTGAGATTCATAAATACTGAATTACAATTAATAAAATGATTTAAAATAAAATTATGTTTTATAAAATGTGTTCATTAATCAATATTTTATTTTCATATTATTTAATTATAATTAGATGAGACCATATTTAATTTTTCATTGTGTTATTAAATCAGTTTTAAATTTAAAATATATATTTTCTGAGTATATAATTTATTTAATTAAATATTTTATTTCCCAAAATAAGAAAAATATTGTCACAAAACAGAGCTAATTTTTTAATTCTATATGTTGGAAAATGGTTAGGGTGAAATTTTTATATTTTTCAAAAATATATGATTTTTTATGAATAATAAAATAGTATAATTTATGACGAATGTTAAATACATGATTTTTTGAGTCATTATTGATGTAAGGCTGAGATAAACACCATTAGTTCCATATAACAAGAAAAAGTTACAATATTTATTCACATGAATCAAAACTAATAATTTTCCTCAGAAAAATAATAAAATAATGAATTAAATATTAAGAAATCACACCTCTTCTCAACTACAGGACCCACCCCTCATCCCCTTTCTCATCACTCTTCTAAGACATGAGGCTTGTCAAAGTTCTTCTCAAATCATATTCCCTAGTATCTACCCATGTACAAGAGCTCTTGGTCCTAGAAAAAGTCCAAACCCCCATTAATTAAAAAGGTTATCAATGAGGAGTATCCAAGAGGTAAAATCCTCTTTTATTTCCTTTTATTTTCTTTTCATGTTCTTTATTTTATTATAATATCCTCACATTATCTATAAAAATGTTCATGATAGCTCTAGTATGATATATATACTGGAATGGTTTCAGGTTAATGTAATATACACCATCAATATCCTTACCCTCTCTCACTTATTTTTAAAATGAAATAATCATCCAATATGTACTAATTTACAACCTTCAAGAAAAAAATACTTTCATTATTCAATTTATTTTTAAAAGATGGTAAAAAACCATTATTTTATTATAAAAAAGTCAATAATTTGGTTTTTATAACCTTTTTAATGTTTTTAAACCATTATATATACACAGTACTAATTTATACAACAAAACTATTTCGTGATGATCAAAAACTGACAAAATAATCCAAATGTTTAACACTAATGTTATATCTAATAAATCATCCTCATAACACATAAAAAATGAATTATATAAAAATTTAATATTATATATGTTAATTAGTATCATATTAATTCAGTTATATATAATTAAATCCCTTCTACATGGTCTATATTACTTATTAACAAGTGAAATGATCATGAAAACTAAGAAAACAGATGCTCCAAAACGATGAATATAAACGATATATCTCATCAATAAAGACATAAATGAACTTAAAAAAACTCAAATGATTCAAAAACAAGTATAAATGGTTTATAATTAATTAATTAATGTAATTAATTTAATTATAAAGCACATTAAGGTCACGTTAAGAACACATTTAGACAAGATGTAACAGTTTTTTCACCTCACTTCCAATTTGGTGAGATATTCTGTATTCAAAACAATTTATAATGTAAGTTGTATTTATATTTCCAATATATATATAATATTATGAATCTATTTATTTACATTATATTCAATGATTTATTTTAGAAATATTAATTATTGCGGATATTAATTGATCGATTATAAAGTGGTAAGGGATTCTACCAGAACACTAGTTTTTCCCTTTGGGTTACATATTATCTAACCTTACCAAAATGTAAGGCCTTACCAAAATGTAAGGCTTCATTACATTTGTATATTTCATATAAATTCTATTTATATGTTCCAAATATATATATATATATACATATATATATATATCACATCTTCTTTATTTTATGGTTATATACCTGTTTTAAAATTGTTCTCTTTTCAATTATTCCTGATAAATAAGCCCGATTAAATAGAACTTCTCAGATTCTTACACATTTTTAAGAACACTATAAAATATTTTAATCCATAATTATTTTAATAAAATCACCACTTATTTAACTAAAACCCGTATTTTTTGGATTTCTAGTTTTATGAAAACAAGCATTCCTTTCCGTTTTAAAAACTCGTTTATATTTTCCTTAAACCACACTAAAATTTTTTGTTAATAATGTTTATAAAGAACTATTTTTTTAGTATTTCTCTGAAATAGGAATAATTTTATTCCACAATAATAATTTTAATTTAGCAATCTTTTCTTTTTTGGGGATATAAATTTATAGAATATTATTTTATGACAAATACAAATGATTTCCCAAAAGAACTATTCTTTCCAAAGAAAAAATTATTTATTTTGTCTCACTTTTACATCCATGAGATATAAGCCTTCCACATAGCTTATGCCTTTTGTATGTGCCTTTTTCCTCAAAAATTATATAATGATATCTCTATCTATGTCAACTTAGGTTGTGTAATCATGTAATAAATTGAGGATTATCTGTTAATATATCTTCTACCATATTTCTTTTTGGTTTTATGATCATTTTGACTATGGATGTGATATTTGATATCATTTATGGATTATATTTGAAGTATTCACATTTTATATGCACGTGTTTCAATACAACTGTTGATTTTGTTTATCTTTCACCATTTAATATGAGGAATGTATTTGAATTAGTAAGAGATTGTTGGGTAACAATATTGATCCTAATTTTATTGGTATGTATCATGAGAGAATATAGAATTGGGTATTAGCCAAGGTCTTACCCTAGTATTTTCAGATGTGTTAGCTGAGGCCTAAACAATATGTTTTTTGTCTCACATTGTAAATTTCGTCCATATTAAGTTAATAATTGATTGTCCATGTCGTTTTTCAACTTTTATAATATCAATGGTTATATATTATTAATGAATTAAAATTTCATCTCTAATTCCTTCCATATTAAGCTCAAGATTATGTTTTAATGGTGTGTGGTAATTTTTTATTCACAATGCATTATTATTTATGATTCTCCTATATTACATACCCTTATAAAGAATTTTTTCTCACCCCATTATTATGTTCCATTTCCCATGTTTATAAAGAATAATAAATTTGATATGATTTCATGTATTCATTTAATTCGTTTTATATTTTATAATGTATTTTTTACTCTCCCCAATATAATATGGCTATCAAGAATGTAATCTAGTCTTCCATGACTTCTAACCTAATTAGTCCTTAAGGATTTGATTCCATGTAATCATGAAAATGTAATAAAATAGTGAACCAGATATTTTCTTTTAGAATTGGGTAATAAAAAATATACATAAAAATTAATTATTTATCTTTCATTCAATATTAAAAGAAAATGCAAACATTGTTCATGTGTAAATATGACCTACCATATCAATTAATGATGTATTCTATTTAATATCACTATTTAATAAGGATTACAATAAATAAAAATATAATGAATATATATGATATTTATATCATGTTTTAAATTCTTGATATTATTATATCATGATTTATGTCTAAGTTAAATCAATAAAAAGTCAGAACAGAGTTGAAAAACAATGCAGTTATTACCTGAAATAGTTAAAATATTTACAGATCATTAATAAATGGGTAATAATATGTTATAAAAGTATCATATATGATTTTATAAATATTAATACGGTAAATTAATAATTTTATAATGTTCTCAAAACAATTATATTGAGAGTTAAATAACGTTTGACCAAAAGGAAATGTATTTTAATGGTTTGTCATATCCCCTTTTCTTCTGTGAGGTATATTCCTTATTCGAGACCTATTTCTATAGTTTAATATATATACTAAACTTTAATATATAATATCATGAATCTGAAAATATTAATTTCATTAAATATATAATTTAATAATTATTACATTTATGGTGCATATGATTCGACTAATTATATAGTGGTAAGGGAATTTGTAATCAAATTTTCATTCATTGGGTAACTCATCTAATTCATTGATTATGTCATGCTATGATTGTTTGGGGGATGAATTTTTATTATATTTTATTGTATTTTTAATTTTTTATGTAGATTTATAAAAAATTCACGTAATCTATTAATTTTATTAATTTTGACTTCGGTGATATGATATTTTTATGCTATTTTTATTTTATAAATTATTTGTAAAACATTTCAATTAAAAAACTCTTTTTCTCTGACATCCATGTTTTCTAAAAAAAATTAGATGTGTTTTTAAAATTCTCGTATAATTGTGTAATTTAATATTTACTCATGTTTTACTTTTTCATAATGAAATGAATGTGTTATTTTTGTTATTTTATTAATGAGGTTCATTAAGAAATTTTTTAAAAAAAAATATGGAAGGAATATTTTTATAACATAAATGGATTGAATATATTTTCCCTCCACCATGAATCCTTAATTACTTGATTCATCCTTCAAATTCATACAATGTAATTTTTGAAGAAAATATTTTCTTTGATAATTGTGTGGAATTGTTAATAAAAATCATTTAAAATATAAATGAAATTTTCTTCAAGAATTATTTAAGGTTATCTAAAAAAATATTTTCCATATATGATAATAGTAATTTGATGTGACATATGCTTTAATGGGGATATTATTCAATGAAATTATATATATTCATTTTATTGTTTTTTTATGTTTATGATAGACTTGAATTTAAAAATATCATTTCTTTTCCATTGGTTATGCTATAATGAAAGGTCAATGAATCATATCTCATTTCTTTGGTTCTCATGTGATTAATGATTTATGTTATTGTAGAACACGTTTGTATGTTTTCAATTATGTTATGGGTGGGACCTATAATTCCATCAAATGAATTGGGTAATGATATTATATATAATGTGATATAGAAGACTGGTAGGATGATAGAAATTGGTGTATACATGACTTGAATGGGAGGAGACACCAGATTAGTAAAGGGATTCTTCCGACATTCTTGTATTGGGAGTGAATGTAGACTAAAATAATGGTTTGGGTACTGAACTTATTATACTATTATAGACTTGAAAAAGTTCCTTGACTACTAATTGAAATATTATTTATGCTTATTCATTTTCCACATTTCCATATTTTATGGAAAAATTATTATTTTATTTTTCATGTATTATGATTTTTTAAGATTTATTCTATGTATAATTATTATGATATTTAATATATTGTGTAAAATTTTCAAATGTTTTATTTATATTCATATATTCTTATGTTTATGTTGTGATTTATATTTCCCTTTTTACCCTTACTAGGTAGACATGTTCACCTTTTTTTATGTTTCTTTTCCCTATGATATAAAGAAAGGCATGTGGTTTTATAAGTCCAAATTGGTTTCAGTTATGAAGTATTACATTATAGAAAATATAGATATTTTAGGAACTTTTTTTTCTAATTCATGTTTCCAAAGATACTAAACCATTAAGATTTGCACATGGCTTTGTTGTAAGATGAATATTCATATATTTAGATGTAATATCTATGTATGAAAATCCTTTCTCGTTATTGTTGGTATTAGTTAAACAATTTAGTTATCCTTCGGAAACCAGGATGAGAAACACATTGTATGGACCCTAAGGATATGTATGGGTTACATTCCTAGTGTGTTTCTTCAATCATGAATAACTCATTATTAAACCCAATGTTTCATATATTGAAAACATAAAAGTAATTTATTTTTATTAAGTGATTTTCTTCAATGATGTGTGTTAATCACCCTATGGTTTAGGGTTTTATTCACTATATAGGTTTAGATGAAACTATGTTAACATTGAATGTTATGGAGAATTTGATGATGAGTAGTAAAATTAGTTGATAAATAGAGTAAAATATGTTCTGATTAAGCCAACTCAGTTTTTATGGAACATGATTAATATGTACCTTAATCAACTCTCAGAGGCACCAAAGAATAGAAGCGAAGTGTCTGATGAGAGTTTGGGAAGTGTAGATCTTAGAGGAAAAAAATTCAGTTTCATGAATGTAAATAATGAGAGAGAAAACCCAATGTGGATGGATTAAAGGAAAAAGATGTTGTATTGATTATAAAAAATAAGGACACATAAAAATTAACCACAATAGAAAAATTAATAGTCCAGTGAACACAATGTATGCGAATATTGGTCTCCCTTATTTGTTAGGAATAGATGAATTCATTGAATATGGTATGTATACGAATAATGAAAAATGATTTCCATGGGGATATTTTGTGAATAAAATCATAAGGCTGGTACAATTAATGTTTATATTGAGACAACAAGTGATAGGTGAAAGGAAGAAAGTCATAAAGAATAAAAAAGGAAAATATTAGTTAATTTTTTGAGATGTATTAATGATGAATGCTCTTTTTTATGTACTGGTATTGAATTATTTTGTTATATGGATCATAAAATATATATGTACTATTCAGGAAAAGAATTCATTAAGGATTTTAACGGATATTTTTAATGATGCTTATGGAATGTAAATGTGATTTAATTGTAAGGTTATATTTTTTAAGAACACATGATTAATGGGATGATAACCCTTAATATGTACATGATTCTAATAAAATGAGATAAAGAGATGTATGGTTGTGATAAAAAAATGGGATATTATTGATGACCTTGTAACTTATTAGTAATATGATTAAATAGTGGTTTATGATATCATGGATCTAGTTTAGAGATCTTTGGAATTATATTATTAGGATAGTGTTATTTTTTAAAGAATTGATGTTTTCAATTTGGTTCTAGGGTAATTTATGTTTTTCCATTTTTATGAGATTACAATACAATTCTCTTCACATGTTTGGTATGGGACAATTAAGAGTTATTTAAAGTTATTTTGGTGATTAATGATAACATAATTTTGTAAATTTTTCGAACCTCATTCACAAGTTTGTTATTTTAATATTTTGGATGGATTATATGGGTAACTATTTATAAAGTTTTTTACAATTATATTTAGAAAATGTTTTATATATTTATTTATAACATAACCAAATGAATATTTATGCATACTGAATAAATTTTTCTAAATATTTTGTTTTATTACTAGAAACAAAATGAATGGATTTTCGTCTCATTATGGATCTTATAATACACATTTTATGAATGTAATATAATTTTAACTTCTTTCCTAACAGTAATAAATGAATTTGAAAATGATCATGTCAAATACAAAAATGATATTATACTTATGAGATGAAATAATGTAAGTATATATTCTCAAATTATTTTGAAATAAAATGCTATTATATTTTTATGATTTATGATGATATCAATGACCATTTTCACACCAATTGGGTCCTCGGTTTTGAGCTCTTTAAGGCATCTAATGACCTTGTTATCTATCCTAATCCCTCAAATGTTGATTTTTAGAGCTCTCATCCATTTCCATGTTTTCAGATTTCACAAATGTTCTCCTAATCAGAATCCCAGTAATGTCGTTGTCATTGCCTCTACATTACTGCTTGTTTTGATGATTTTTTTGAGCCCTTTTCCAATCCTGGAATCCCCCATTGTAAATATTCAAACACTAAATTTTGATTTCAATATAAATTTAAAATCAATAGGAATGTAATTTTATTTACACTCAGTATTTTATTGGGATGGTCACTTATCCACTAGATATTCGACTACAAATCTCTCATTTTCATGATCTGTTCCACTATCTCTCTTGAGTAAGTACATAACTAAAACATCACATGTAATAATATTAGATGTGAAACCTCTTAAAGAATATATTTCATATAAGGAAAAATAAGTAGAGGTTATGTTTCATAGAGATATTTTTTTTATGAAACACAATCACTCATCTCTTTAAAGTCTTATAGAAAAACCACTAATTTTAGGAACCTATGTCGGAACCATAGGATCTAATGAGGTATAAAAATCCTAATATTATTATAAAAGAGTAATGAATGTGGAATAAATTCATTTTAATGGGATATAATTTAACACACCAAAATTTTATATCATGTGTTTTTTAAAATAAATTTAATCTCGTTGATAGATTACTATTCCCAAAGTACCGATCATGAAAAAACTCGAAAATATTATTATTTCATCATAGTCGTTACCACATAACAATTGAAATGGTGGAAATTAATTATATTAACTTAATTATGAAAATACTGTTAACATATGTTAATAAAATTAATTCTTTGGAAACAAATTAATTATAAATGAAAATAAAAACCTACTAAACTTGGAGGATATGTTTTTATAAAAACTATTAATCATTCCACTATGGAATTTTATCTTAAAAAATTAAATAAATCAATATAAATAAAATATTTTAATTTAATTCAGTTTTATATATTTAATCCAATGTTTTTAAACGCATCCAACAATTTTTACCGGATAAAGATGATAATAAATCCAATTTTAAGAATAAAATCTATATTTTTTTAAATGGTAATTTGGGGGCCTTTTAATGGATAACCTATTAAAAAAGTAAATTTTTACAAATTTATAAATTAAATTAGAAAACTAAATTATTTTTTATAATAAATACTCCAAAATCATAATATTGTTATTTTTAATTATTTTTTTAATATGTTTAATTTTCTGGTGGAATGTGAAAAATATTGCATTTTAATTCAAAAATAACTTTTCATGTATATAATTTATTATGATAAATTATATTTTAATTTGGATTTGAAGCATATTTAGTTATTTTATATATCAATGAATAAAATTTAGGATATTTAATTCAAATTTACATTGAAATTAGATATAAAAACATTTCAAACATTTGAACTTTTTCACTTTAAAAACATGTTTTCTAGTTATGTATGTGAGATTAATTTTAAATATAATTTTTCCAATTATGTAACTGAATTTGGAAAATTATATTATGAATTTTTAATAATAGGATGGAAATTAGTTTGATTGGCCATTTTAATTTTTTATACATAAATATATTTACTATAATAAAAATGATATTATTTTCCGAAATATAGGTAAAATAATAAAAATAGTTAATGTTAAAAGGTGATGGAATAAAATAAATTGAAACAACAAAAATAAATGGGATTTTGAGTTATTTATTAACTATAAAAATCATTTAAAAAAATAATTATCATCCATATTCATTGAAATTAATTCCACCTCAATGTGGTTGGATTTAAACAAAATATAACAATTATTTAATCATTTAATCCCACCTCTCACCAAATATAAATACAAACCCTCACATGCCCAATTAAAATAAAAATAATTTAATCTCTCCTAATATATGAAAAAACCTTTCCTAATAAATTTTATCATTTTCATGCGGTATATTTCTCACCAAAATTCCAATCCTAGTTATTTTAAGTAGATATCTAATAGATGCCCTGGGAAGAAGAGGTAATGTTCTTCAACAAGAACATTAGTTTTATTTATTTAAAAAACACTTAAATTATTCATATATATTGCTTATATAAACATATATGTATTTTAAATATATTTATATGATGTTATGTCAGGGTTATTCTCTAGAAATTCCTAGACATCCACCAAATGGGATACGCAATCATTGTTCGTGTTTAAGATGGACTACAACCAATTGAACTATTGTTGTTCATTATTCAACTCCCACATTTCAAGGTTGGGAATTATTATGTATGTATATTAAATACATGATATATATGATATTTATAATTTCTTTAAAATTATGAAATTATTATATAACACATATCTTTATTCTTTCCATTTTGTAGGAATATCATAACATCGTTTGGGGATGTGTGGACTACCACCTCCTCAAAGTGTTGCGATCCATTCACCCATTACATGAAATTAATTAATGACGTGTTTAATAATAATATTTCACATATATTAAATTAAATGTATGATATAATTATTATATATAAATATATAATTTACATTTCATTCTTTCAATATGACAATAAATTGCAAACAACATTCATGATTGCGTACAACCTACTGTCTCCATGAATGGTGTATTCCATTTCCTATCACTCAGTATTATGGATTCATATAAATAAATATATATTTAATTTATATGATATTTATATCATGTTTTTCTAAATCATGATCTATGTATGAGGAACAACAAATAAATAGTCAAACCATACTCGAAAAATAAAATAGTTATTACTCTGAATAATGTAAATATCGATAGATTACTAATTAATGGGTAATAATTTGTCAAAAAATGATAATATATGAGAACATAAATATTAATATGTTTTTCTAATAAGTTAATAACTTGCATCAATAAATTACACAGTATTTTAAAGAATGTTCTACCAAAAGGAAGTGTGTGGTAAGGGTTTCTCATCTCATCATTTTCTTCTGTGACATATATGTCTTATTCACAGTTCATTTCATTTTCCAATTGTATATATTTTACATTTATGTAAAATATAATTAATATCATTATATTAATGTTATTAAATGTCTCATTTGATAATTATTACTTTTATGGTGCATATGATTTGATTGATTACAATGTGATTGGGGAATTCTTAACCAAATTTCTATTCTTTTGGTTAACCTTCTACTACATTGATTATCTAATGTTGTGATTATTTTTGGAATTATTGTTATTATATTATGTTGAATTTTATGTTTTTTATATATATTTATATTTTATACACATAATCCATTAATTTTATTAATTCCCACATCAATGATATGATATTTTGTAAGATTAATTTTTTAATTTTTTTTAAACTTCCCTTAAAACAAAAATTTTATTCCATGTACTTGTTTTCTAATAAGAAATTCCAATAATGTATTTAATATTTTATTTTGAATTTTCTAATTTGGTTTTTAATCATTTTTGACTTTTAGAGAACAAATTGAAAGTAATGTTTTTTTGTTTACTAATCATGGCACTTTATATATTATTTGATCAAAATATTGAATAAATAATAGTTTAAACATATATAAATTGAGAATATTTTACCTCCATAATGTTTCATTAAGGACTTGTAACATCCTTTACAAGAATAAAATGTTATTTTCAATGAAATTGTTTCTTTTATAATTACACAGAATTTTAAAAATTCATTCAGAATAGAAATGTTATATTCCTTAAGAATTATTTCCTATCATATCTCAAAAAAATTTAATCAGTGATAAAATTATTTTATGTTACATATAATTTGATGGAGAAATTATTCATGTAAATTACCCTTATTATTTTTATGTTTGGTTTATGTTTGTGATTGATTGATATTTATAAATTTAAAGACCTGTAAATTTGGAGGAAATATTTTTCATAAATTTTTTGGGATTTTACAAGTATGCAGTTTTTGATGGAACCTGATTCCGAGGCCCGGTGTGCCCAGAATCAATTTACAAAGTTTATCTCGGGTACGTTCAGTGAACGAATGAACGAGTTTTTCTATCTTTTGATCCGGTGCTCAGAATTGAAATCTGAGGGCATTGATGGAACCACAACATCGGTAATTGCTTAAGAGGACCTTTCTCAAAGATGTGTTTTCTCAGGAGGAGTTGTTAAAAAAATGTGGAAAAAATGTAAAGTAAAATAAAATTGTGTTAAAATTTTATTTCATTATTCTATGTGGTTTAATCCTATGTGTGGGAGTTGGGGTGGTACCCACCGGTTACTAACTACCCTTGAGAGGATAAAGGTGAGGTGGGGGCCACATGAGCCCCACCTTTTTACATTCCTTTAACTCCCTAACTACCCCTTTATGTGGGTAACTCCTCCCTATCACCCTCATTATTCTTTCCAACCTAACACCCCATTTAATTAGACAAATCTACTTTAATTATTTATGTGAGCTTGTTTTTGAATTTTGTAATTTGAAATTCATTCCATGTTTTCATAAAATAAGAGTAAGTCTTATTTTATTTGGGGTTAGGATTTTTGTGTTGAGAATTTGGGGAGAGCTCTTTTCTCTTGAAGAACTTCATCCTCAAACGAAAAATTACAACACTTCCTCAAGGATCATCGACTTGGCGACCCGATTTCTTCCATCCTCTTCGTCCTCCATGAAAAAGTAGGAGGCACCGATGCATAAACTCGCCAATGACATCATGCCATATAATCTTATCTCTGCGATAAAGGAAGGGAGACATCGCTTCCTCCTCGGACGCTCTCCGTCGATGTTTACAGAACCTCACCCCACGATGCCATTTTTCCATGACGCTCATTGTTCGACAACTTGTGTTGAGGTAGGGGTTACCTTTGAACAAGTTTATTTATCGATTTTCGTGGATTAAATTATGACCAGTTGTTATCGTCATAATGGGAGGAGATTAGACCGCAAAAACACAGCCGATCCTCCTCCCCTTTTTATTATTGATATTTGTTGACGAATTTGGGGAAGGCGGCACAGTTTCGTAGCACCGCGCGGGATCGAATAGAACCACGACCGGAGCGGGCTGCGGTGGTGGTGCGAGGCGCCATCACACGGTGCCGAAGAACCCAAGGGGGGTTGCGGCTGGGGTGGGCTGCGGCGGAGGGGAACGGCGCCGTCACGCCATGCCGGTCAGACAGAAGCTGCGGGCTAAGGCCACGGCAGTTTTCCAAAGGGGTGGCTGGCTGAGCCGGCCGCTGGTTCCACCTAGAGGTGGGACACAAAGGGTCTCGCGGTTACAATGGTCGGCCACCTAGGATGGCTATTTTGGAAAATAGGGGTGAAGTGCCTCCCCCCCCCCCCCCCCCGCACTCCGCTCGGCCGAGAGCCGAGCCGAACCACGGCCGGCATCCAAGCCCGGCCGCAGGCCGCGCCAGGCCGGGATGTGCCCATTTGGGCCAGACCCATACATGGGTCGGGTCGACCCGGTTCGGGCTGACCCAGGGGGAATTGGGCCGGGTCAGATGGGGCCCAAACCCCCAATTTTTGGAGCAGGTTCGTTCTAACACCCATATCGTGGAATATAGACCTTCGATCAACGCACCGTCATTTTCGTAGGAATCCTTGGATTGAGGTGGTCATTTAGATATATTACACTCAAGCTTTTTGTGAACTTTTTGTATGGCTGGGTTGGTTCGAACACGAAACCAGCCGGGCCCTCAGAGCAGAAACGCTTATAACTTGAGCTCCGGACATTTGATTGAAGTGTTGTCGACTTCATTGAATTACTATTAGTGATATGGTTTTTTGGATTACTCCAAACAAGGTTTGTATGTAGCTGGAGTACGGTCGGGTTGGTTTTAGATTAAAACCCAACCGGGCCCCTAGAACGGAAAAGCCAATATCTTTCAGACCGGGCGTCCGATTGACGTATCATCTGTTGTGTTGAGTTCCTATAGATGAGACTGAAATTTGTGATACATAATCTCTGGACATCGTGACAGTTGATGTATCGACCCCATGGCTCGTGGAGCGGACCCTCCCAGAATCGAGCGTGCTGTGTGCGGGAACCCTAGAGCCAACTGCAACTACGACGATGACGAAATACTTGGATCCTAAGTGGGTTTGGCAGCGAGGTCGATTGTACTTGGATCCTCTGTGGGTTCAGTAGTGATGAAGACTGTACTTGGATCCTACGTGGGTTCGGCAGTGATTGTTACTGTACTTGGATCCTACGTGGGTTTGGCAGCGACGACTTCTGTACTTGGATCCCACATGGGTTTGGCAGAGGAGATGATTCAGAGGATACATCTAACCATCTCCACCCTCTTCGTGAGTAGTATACCTGTGTGAGCTGATTCTTGACTTTCAATCATTATCTTCGATATGATTGATTCGCTATCCTTTTTGGATTGGGTTGTGCTTTCCAGTGTGGATTGGGTTGTACTTTCCTGTGTGGACTGGATTGAACTTGTGCTCATGAGTTGGAGCAGAACTGGAATTGATGACTTAGGTATATGTATGGGAATATACCTAAGTAGAGTTGGTTGATACTTCGTGTTTTTTAACATTCCATTGTGGTTTATCCTTCGTGGGTTCTGGGAGTCCTTTGGGAGTATCGGGGTCCCTACTGAGTATCATATACTCACCCCTGCACGGGTTATGTCTACACTACGTTGTGTTGGTTGCAGACGACAGGCATCGCTGATCGTGGTTGAGACCAGAGGAGGTAGACTGTACCCGGAGGTGGAATATTAGGCGGGACCTACGCGGAGTGGACAACCGAACTCAAGGAGCTGAGGAGACTATCTGTACTCAACCTTCACGTGGGAGTTCTGGAGGACGTCTTGGTGGTTGCTGCTTACTTTTTCAGCTGTTGTACTTTCCTTTCTTAGTTGTACTGTACTTTTAGTTGGGTTTGTATACTGGACCATTTACTTTCCTTCAATTACTTTTGTATTCATTTTACTTAGTGTTAACATTATCTTATTTACTCTGTGGTGTTTGTTTTCTAATAAAGCCAATGCCTTCCCTTTAGTCTGGATTTACACCTTTGGTGCTAGTCGCCATCCTCTGGCCTATGGAAGGTGGGCTTGGGGTAGTCACGGCACGGGACCCGAGGGCGGGTCGTGTCAAATTGGTATCATAGGAGTCGGTTCTACTGCATAACTCAGGACTCTAATAAATTCTTCTCTTTGAACCAATAGTGTTTAGGTTATTGAGTGTGGTTATCAGTCTAGGGAGTCCAGTGTTGGTGCGGCGGCTGACATATCCATACACCAGGACCCTGACTTCTGATTTCCGACTCAGTGCACGAAAACATTGATTGAATGTGTGTTTCAAAGTTTTCTTTGTGATTACTATGTGTTAGCTCACTAGGTATTATGTATTAACCATGGCACACCTGTTTATTTTTAGGATGGCCCCATGATGGCATCCAGCTAGGGTTCCAAGAATTGTGTGAGACAGAAAACCACCGAGTGACGAGGCCTCGGTGTAGGGACCCATTATAGCGGAGGCACCGACAGTACCTCTACCCACCGAGCCACCGATGCCACCATCCCTAGTATCTGAGGGTCCACGTCGCCTGAGTGAACTGCACAAGTTTTTGCGTCAGAGACCACCCAGGTTCTGTGGGGAGACGAACCCTCAGGCAGCCAAGGATTGGCTAGAGGCTATCGTTCGAGTCTTCAGATTAGTAGGGACACCGGCTGACCTCAGGGTGATCCTTGTGGCGAGTCTCCTGCACGCGGCAACAGGTAGATGGTGGAGCCTGATGCTCCAGATTCATGACATGGAATCTCTTCTTTGGACAGACTTTAAGATCCTATTCCTCTCGGAGTTCGTTCCAGCCACCCTCCATGCGGTACGCATTCAGGAGCTACCACAGCTGCGATAGGGTAGCATGACAGTAGCCCAGTACTCACCGAGGTTTAAAGATCTCTCGCGCTATTCCACGGACATGGTACGAGACACATTATTTCGGGGCCGGACCTTCGAGCATGGATTAAGGCATGAGATTAGGGCATCGATGATCTCCCACAACATTCCGATGCAGGAAGGAGTACTGGAGCGAGCCCTTCTCGTGGAGAGCTTCCTTGCTGAGCATACGCCAGCAGCGAGGCCTACTTTCGGGAAACACATAGCAGAGTATTATTTAGCTGGCAATAGACATACATTGCAGAGGTGCAAGCGGACCAGGCCTTCAGGTGGATGACCTCAAGACACTGGTTCATAGGTGTGGGGCACACGCAACAGAGACAGTCATTCGAGAGGCAGAAAGTGCTATGCATGCGTCGGGCAGGGCCACATGGCTCATGACTACCCGACCCGCTATGCAGAGGAGCAGAAGATGGTTGAGGGACCACCCAGGCAGAGGCAGAGGTTTGACCGTGGCGGTCCGCAGGGAGAAGGTGGACGAGGCAGAGGAGCTGGCCGAGTAGCGGGTGGTGGGCGACGCTTTGAGGCTCTACCACCACCACCACCACTAAGAGGTCAACCCAGACCATAGGGAGATAGCGGACAGAGAGAGGCTCAGATTCAGGCAGTGGAGGCCTACCACCACGGCACACCTGAGATGATTCGAGGTACTGTCTATGTCTACTCCAACCATACTATAGTTCTTATAGACATAGGAGCGAGTCATTCTTTTATTGCCGCTACCCTTGTTCGGAGCTCGGAGATTCCGACGGAGCCGTTGGCTCGATTCATATGGCTAGAGACTCCTACATGAGCAGACTCTATGATTACACACTGGTGCCGGAAGTGTGAGCTTACTCTAGGAGGTGAGAGCTTCGGCTGGGATTTTCTTGTAGTGGCATCGAGGCCTTACGACGTCATCATGGGCATGGATTGGTTATCTACTTTCCATGCTCAGATCGACTGTATTTGGTGCAAGGTGCAATGTGTCTGCACCGATGGGAGAAGGTTCACCTTCACTAGCAAGAAGGGAGCCAATGGACCACAGGATGGACATATGCAGAGGAGAGGACAACCGATCACTCATCAGTTGGCTAGTCTCATCATAGAAGCACTTGATGTGCGGATTCCGAGTTTTCCTATTGTGGTGGATTATTATGAGGACGTTTTTCCTGATGACGTTCCAGGACTACCTCCTCGCAGAGAGGTAGACATCTATATTGACCTGTACCCGGGGACAACCCCGATATCTACTCCATCATATTGTATTGCTCCCGCTGAGTTTAGAGAGCTACGGGTACAACTGGAGGACTTTCATGGCAAGCGATACATATGACCCAGGGTCTCACCCTGGGCGTCCCCAATCTAGTTCGTCAAGAAGACGGATGAGAGCTTATGACTATGTGTTGACTACCGTCGCCTAAACCAATTGACCATGAAGAACAAGTATCCACTTATAAGGATCAAAGGCCTCTTCGATCAGCTCAAGGGAGCACGATGGTTCTCGATGATAGACCTCAGGTCAGGCTGTCATCAACTCAGATTTCGAGATGAGGATGTGTATTAGAAGGCCTCCAGGTGTCGGTATGGCCACTATGAGTTCTCGGTTATGCCATTTGGCATAACCAATGCTCTAGCAGTGGTCATGAGTCTCATGAACTGGATCTTCCAGCCATACCTTGATTGATTTGTCATATTCTTCATTGAAGACATATTTATTTACTCGACTACTGAGGAGGAGCATGCCTACCACTTTCGTGTTGTACTGGACACACTCTGAGAGCACCATATTTATGGTAAGCTCTCGAAGTGTCATTTCTGGATTCTAGAGGTCCACTTCTTGGGACACGTCATCTCTGAGGTGGGAGTTTTGGTGGATCCTACGAAGATCGAGGCAGTGCAGGCTTGCGAGCCACCCAGGAGTGTGATGGAGGTGTGGAGTTTCCTTGGTTTTTCTGGGTACTATCGGAGAGTTGTGCCAGACTTCTCCAGAGTTTCAGCACCACTCTCAGCTTTGACGAAGAAAGGGAAACCCTTTATGTAGTAAGATAGATGCCAGCAGAGCATCCAGGAGCTGAGATAGAGATTGACTAGTGCACCCATCTTGAGGCTACCAAAGGAGGGAATAGGGTACGTAGTTTACTACGATGCATCAGGGACCGGACTCGGGTGTGTCTTGATGCAAGAGTAGGCAGTGATCGCCTATGGATCACGACAGTTGAGGCAGAATGATAAGAACTATGCTACCCATGACCTGGAGTTAGCATCAATGGTCTTCGTCTTGAAGATGTGGCGGTACTATCTGATGGGTGAGAGCTTTATAGTCTACTCTGACCACTAGAGTCTCAGGTACATCTTCTCGCAGAAGGACGTGAACCTGAGACTACGTCGATGGCTCTAGTTCCTTCAGGACTATGACTTTGAGATAGTCTATACTCCTGGTAAGGGGAACGTAGTAGAGGATGCTCTCAGCAAGAGGTAGGGTATTCAGCTACTTGGAGAGGCGTCATAGAAGTTAGCCACTTTAGAGATATCTATCATGGATAAAGATGGATCAGCCTTTCTTTAGTCACTCACAGTCACTCCTCCACTACTTCAGCGGGTCAGAGAGGAACAGTGTGGGGACGTTGACTGTGAGACGTGACGTGCACAGATATCCTCAGGTTAGGTACCTGATAGATTATCTGTAGGAGGAGAGCACGTCATCCTTTTCGGGGGATGTACCATGGTACTAGCTGCTTTACAGGAGGAGGTGCTGAGGATGTTTCACACTTCCCCTCTAGCGATACATCCTGGAGTAGCGAAGATGTACCAGGATCTCAGACGACATCACTGGTGGTCGGGTATGAAGAGGGTTGTGGAAAAGTTCATTCATGATGCCTCACCTACCAGTAGGTGAAGGTGGGGAACCAGGTAACAGCAGGCTTGGAACAGCCCTTGCAGGTCCCGAAGTGGAAGTGGGATGTGATATATATGGATTTCGTGACAGAGCTTCCACGTACTTCCAGAGGTCACGACTCCATTTGGGTGATTGTTGACCGACTCACCCTGTCGGCTCACTTTCTACCTATCAGGGAGTAGGGCTCAGTGGAGAACTTGGGATGCCTCTACGTTCAAGAGATCATACGACTTCATGGTGTTCCATTGATTATCGTCTCTAATCAAGATGCTCACATTACTTCCTGGCTTTGGAAGGGGTTGCAGGAGGAATTTGGGACGCAGCTACGCCAGAGCACCGCCTTTCACCCACAAATGGATGGTCAGATGGAGAGAACCGTTCAGACTCTTGAGGACATGCTCTAGGAATGTGCTCTCGAATTTGGTCACAGCTGGGAGGATCACCTACCCTTGGTGGAGTTTTCTTACAACAACAGCTACCGCTCCACCATCGGGATGGAACCATATGAGGCATTGTACGACTGACCTTGAAGATCACCTCTGTGCTGGACAGACCCTGGGGAGTCAGCACTTGAAGGACCAGAGATGGTCCAGGCCACCACGGAGAAGGTGCATATCATCCAGGAGTGGATAAGGAATGCATAGAGCCGACATAAGTCCTATGCAGACCGGAGGCGGAGACCACTAGAGTTCGAGGATGGCGACCACATTTTCTTATGGGTGTCACCTCGACGTGGATTACAAAGATTTTTTCAGGGTAGAAAGTTATCTCTGCGCTTCATCGGACCATTCCAGGTTCTCAGTAGGATAGGCGAGGCGGATTATTTCCTGGCTCTTCCACCTCAGTTGCACCAGGTGCATGACGTCTTCCTCGTATCTCAGTTGAGGAGATACGTGCACGACCTGACGCATATCATCGATCATGGGGAGCTGGACATCAATGATGGAGCGAATTTTGGGGAGGTCCCTATGGAGATCGAGTATCGATAGGAGAGGGTCCTACGTGGATGGTCAATTCCTCTAGTGCGCATCAGGTGGCAGCATTGGAACCTCCAGGAGAGCACATGGGAGCGAGAGGCTCAGATGCATGCTCAGTACCCTAATTTTTTTCCTAGTTTGTGATATATCTTTATGGGGACGTAAAGCACTAAGGTGGGAGTAATATAAAGGCCCCTAAATTTCAAGGAAATTTTGTTTCATAAATTCTTTTGGATTTTGCGAGTACGCAGTTTCTGACGGCACCTGATTCCAAGGCCCGGTGTGCGCGGAATGAATTTATGAAGTTTAGCTCGGGTACGTTCAGTGAACGAATGAGCGGGGTTTTCTATCTTTTGAACTGGTGCTCGGAATTGAAATATGAGGGCACCGATCGAACCACATTGCCAGTAATTTCTTAAGAGGACGTTTCTCAAAGGATTGTTTGTTCGGGAGGATTTGTTAAAAAAATGTGGATTAAATGTGAAGTAAAATAAAATTGCGTTATAATTTTATTTCTTTATTCTAAGTAGTTTAATACTATGTGTGGGAGTTGGGGTGGGACCCACCGGTTACTAACTACCCATGAGAGGATAAAGGTGAGGTGGGGCCCACATGAGCCCCACCACATCAAATTCCATTAACTCCCTAACCCCCCCTTTATGTGGGTAACTCCTCCCTCTCACCCTCATTAAGCTTGCCAACATAACACCCCATTTAATTAGACAAATCTAGTTTAATTAATAAAGAGAGCTTGTTTTTGAATTTTTTAATTTGAAATGCATGCCATTTTATAATAAAATACGAGCAAGCCTTATTTTATTTGGGGTTAGGATTGTTGTGTTGAGAATTTGGGGAGAGATCTTTTCTCTTCAATAACTGCATCCTCAAACGAAGAACAACAACACTTCATCAACGATCATCGACTCGGCGACCCGGTTTTTTCCATCCTCTTCTTCCTCCATGAAAAAGGAGGAGGCACCGATGCGAAAAACTCGCCAATGATGTCACACCATATAATCATCTCTCTGCGACAAAGGAAGGGAGACGTCACTTCCTCCTCAGATGCTCTCCATCTATGTTTACAGAACCTCACCCTAAGACACCGTTTTTCCACGATGCTCATCGTTTGATAACTTGTGTTGAGGTAGGGGTTACCTTCTAACAAGTTTATTTATCGATTTTCGTGGATTAAATAATGACCGCTTATTTTTTTCATAATGGGAGGATATCTGACCGCACAAACACGGCCGATCCTCCTCCCCTTTTTATTGTTGATCTTTGTTGACAAATTTGGCGAAGGTGGCGCAGTGTCATAGCACCGCGCGGTATCGAAGAGAAATGATGCTGGAGTGGGCTGCGGTGGTGGTGCACGACGCCGGAGAACCCTAGGTAGGTCGCGGTCGGGGTGGGCTGTGGGAGAGGGGCGCGACGTCATTGCGCCGCGGCGGTTTTCCAAAGGGGTGACTGGCTGAGCCGGCCGCCGGTGCCACTTGGAGGTGGGACCCGAAGGGTCCCATGGTTACAAAAGGCTGACCATTAAATATAGCCGTTTTGGAAAATAGGGCCCCCCCCCTTCACAGACCACTCGGCCGAGAGCCGAGCTGAACCACGACCGGCTTCTAAGCCGGGCCGCAGGCCGTGCCGGGCTGGGCCGCCCGCACCGGGCTGGACCACCAGTGCCGGGTCGGGCCGCCAGCGCCGGGCCGAGCAGCGCCATCTGGGCCGGACCCTTACCTGGGTCGGGTCAACTCGATTCGGGCTGACCCAGGGGATATTGGGCCGGGTCAGACCGGGCCCAAACCCCCAATTTTCAGAGCAGGTTCATTCTAATGCCCATATCTTAGGCTACAGACCTCCGATCGATGCCCCATAAGTTGCGTAGGAATCGTTGGATCGAGATTTTCGTTTTGGTATATTACAATCAAGGTTTAGGTGAACTTTTTGTATGGACAGGTTGGTTCGAACACGAATCCAACGGGGCCCTCGGAGCGGAAAATCTTATAACTTGAGCTCTGGACATCCGATTGACGTGTCATCGACTTCGTTGAATTCATCTTAGTGATAAGGTTCATTTGTATTACTCCACTCGTGGTTTGGATGCATCTGGAGTATGGTTGTGTTGGTTTTAGCTTAAAAACCAACCGGGCCCCTAGAACGGAAAAGCCAATATCTTTCAGACCGGGCGTCCGATTGTCGCACCGTCTGTTGCATTGAGTTCCTATTGATGAAACATAACATTGTGATACATCAACTCCGGAATTCTTGACAGTTGATGTATCGAACCCTTGGCTCGTGGAGCGGACCCTCCCGGAATCGAACGTGCTGTGTGCAGGAACCCTAGAGTCGACTGCGACTGCGACGATGATAACGACTGTACTTGGATCCTACATGGGTTCGGTAGTGAGGTCGGATGTACTTGGATCCTTCGTGGGTTTGGAAGTGATGAAGACTTTAATTGGATCATACATGGGTTCAGCAGCGATTGTTACTGTACTTGGATCCTGGGTGGGTTCGGAAGCGACGACTTCGGTACTTGGATCTTACGTGGGTTTAGCAAGGGATATGATTCAGTGGCTACATCTAATCATCTCCTCCCCTATTCGTGAGTAGTATACCTATGTGATATGTGTCTTGACATTCAATCATTATCTTCGATATGATTTATTTTCTATCTTGTGTGAATTGGGTTGTGCTTTCCTATGTGGATTGGGTTGTACTTTCTTGTGTGGACTGGATTAAACATGGGCTCGTGAGTTGGAGGAGAACTGGAATTGATGAATTAGGTATATGTATGGGCATATACCTAAGTAGAGTTGGTTGATACTTTGTGTTTGTACCTTTCCTTTGTGGTTTATCCTTTGTGGATTCTGGGAGACCTTCGAGAGTCTCGGGTCCCCTACTGAGTATCGTATACTCAGCCCTGCATGGGCTATGCCCGCACTACATTGTGTTGGTTGTAGATGACGGACAATGCTGATCATGGTTGAGACCTGAGGAGGGTGACTGTACCCGGAGGTGGACTATTCAGTGGGACATACATGGAGTGGACGACCGGACTCAAGGAGCCGACCAGACTATCTGTACTCACCCTTTAGGTTGGAGTTCCGGAGGACGTCTTAGTGGTTGCTGCTTACTTTTACAGTTGTTGAACTTTCTTTTCTCAGTTGTTCTGTACTTTCATTTGGGTTTTTATACTGGCCCATTTACATTCCTGCACATACTTTTGTGCTCAATTTACTTATTGTTTACTTCAGCTTACGTACTCTGTGGTGTTTGTTTTCTTATAAAGGCAATACCTTCCCTTTAATCGGGATTTACGCCTTTGGTGTTAGTCACCAGCCCCTGGACTATGGAAGGTGGGCTTGGGGTAGTCACGGAACGGGCCCCGAGGATGGGTCGTGACAATAAATTCCATTTCTTTTTCATGGACTATTCAATGATGAAATGTTTTTGAAACCTATTTGATTTCATGGGATCTCATATGGTGATTTTTTTTCTTATGCAACACATATGTATTTTTTTAATTATGTGAAGGGTGTGACCTATATATCCCTCCAGTTCATTGGGTAATTGTATTATATCTCATGATATAGGTAGGATTGGAATGGGTATTATACTCGGTTTATTCATGACTAGAATAAGAGGTGAAACTAGTTCAGTTATGGAATTTTTCCTTCATGATTGGATTTCAAGTGAATATAAACTACACTGACTGTATAGGGAGTGAACCCATTCTTCTATGATATTCTTGGATAAGATTATTATCTACTAATATAATGATTTTCTATTTTTAGTTGTTTTAAAAAATTCTATTTTTTATGCCATGTTTAATCTTATAACATTCTTATATTATGAATTTTTATTATTTATTCTATGACTGAAGATTATGATTATTGATATTAAGGGTCTGATTTTAGAATTCTGTGGTCATATTTTGGTAACCATATATTATTGTTATGATTCAAATTTTCATTTTTTTCTTTTATTGGGCATCTATTCTCACCCTTTTCTTATGATTCATTTCCCTAGGATAAGTAGAAAGGTTTTATGTCCGATATGTATATAATGGTTCTAGATAAGAAGGAATAAGCATGAGACAACATTTCCATTTTATGAAATACTTTTTTTCAATGTTTCCAAATACACTAAACCATTATGATACTAGTATTTTTTGTAATATGAATATTCAACTATTTAGAAGTAATATCATTGCATGAAAGTCCAAGTACATTATAATTGGTAGTAGATCCACAGTAGACACTAATTCCGTTCTACATAGAAGGGATTTCAGATACATTATAGATTTTTGGACAATGGTCCCCTACATGAATCGTGTTGGACAAGAGTGTGTATGAATATTGCGGCCAGGGAGCCTATGTTCCCATATGTTTTTTTGACATGTTCCAATGGAGATAGTTGACATTGAAAGGAGATAGGCTGTGTTGAAAATAATAGATGAAATATTAGTTCACTCCCTATCTAGAGAAAATTATATCAAATATCTTGACAACGTTCTGATTATGTTAATAGAGCCTTGGCTTTTAACCTAACTACCTATATAGAATTTTGGTTGGTTGGCGGGCCTCTATAGGGTTGTGGTACCGAGTTCTGAAAGGAAATGCATATAGTTAGATGACCAATATAGGATATTATATGATTACACTTACGTGAAAAGGATATTTATATGTTTTTGAATTAGTTTTTAGATGGTCTATATTACATTTGAATGTCATAATATAATAATGTCTGCTTTATCTAGTTTTTGGAAAACAATTGATTTGAAATTTTGGATGAGACACTTGATAGTATTTCTTCTTTGATATTGGTATTATAATTTACTTGTGTGTTTGGAAGAAAATTTATGGTATTTTCACCATTTCATGACATGGTTCATGTGGTGAGATCAATTTCATGACTAATTTATAGGGTGTTTCGTGATTTATGGATTTGTTCAAGGGGTAAACCTATTTATCACTTGTTTCAAGGGGATGAATCCATATTTCAGGGCATGCTTCAAGGAGTGAAAATGTTATGAAAATTTACATGACATTTTTCTAGTGGTGAACCATGTGATGAATGGTTTTGAGGGTGTCATTTTTTGTGAAATACATGGAAAAACCAGGATGTTCTTATCGTGGTTTGGTAATGAAATTTTAGGTATGAGGGGAGTATTTTGAGGATTAGTTGGGAAATTATTAGGAATGGTATATATATGTGGACCAATGAATTGGAAGAAGATACCCATTGGATTAATCTCAAAACTAGAGGCACGAAGTGGTACAATCTCTGTTGTTTGTCTTGACCGTGTATGGGTTTTCTGAGATGAAAATTATGTCATGAAGGATATTTGAATTATGAATTTTTTTCGATAAGTGATCTTGATTGTGGATATTTATATAAAATAAAACAATTCATGAAAATTTTCCTTATATGGTGAGGATCACAATAATATAGTTGATTAATTGACTTATAAAATAGTGGTCTTTTGGAAAAGATATGTATTGGAAAACACTAACTATAGATTAAATAATTCCTACGGGAAGTGGATTAAGAGTTTATGGGTAATTTGAATCATGTATGGAGTTGTAAAGTAGAATCAATTTGGGTGTTATAGGATAGAATACGTTGAATAGATCTTTGTTAGGATACACAGGTTTTTCAGGTTCATATATAAGATGAGGAGGTTGCATCTCGAGGATGATTATTTTTATAATTGGGAGATTATAAGAAAATACATCCTTTTAATTTAGAAATTTACATGGAATTTTAAGTTATCTTTTGATATATGGAAGGTTTGTAAATGTTTGAATAAGGGTGATGTTATTGGGGTTTCAAAATCGATAAATGGTGTCTTTGGAAATAGTTATTTTTTTGGTTGAATAACTGGGGTTTAGGGTAAACATTAGATGAGAAATGGATGAGTCGGTCTACTGGAAACAGCCTTGGGAAGGGAATTCAAGTTTCAAATATGATTCATGACATCAAAACAATTCCATTGGTGCAATCATAAAAGATATAAACATTGAAAATGGTCTTGGGGACATAGGAGGAAAATAAGATGCATGACATTGTTTGTCACACCTGGACCTAGCCTTGACAAGACCCATTGGATCCTTTAGAAAATAAATTTAACTCCATAACCAAATTTACATGTCATTGAAATTTCACAGGTAGTATATTTTATTTTATATAAGGGTACAAGTCGCCTATTTTATTATCAAAATAATGAGATGCATGGGGCTCAATTGGATATCCCTCTCCTTCTTTTATCCTTTAATGATGGTTTCCCTGGGTGTGAGTTAATGACATCAGTGTGTAAGGTATTCCTCTTCCCTCATGTGTTATTTATCCCTTATTGTCTACAATTCTAGATAAATCTATTTTATGAAAAAAATATGATTTCACTAGAGGATGGTGAAATAATAATATTTATTTGGGAATTCATTACAACCCATAAATAGGGAATCTCAAGATTATTTCCACCTGCTTTACTGTTTCAATTAATTTGGAGTAGATATGGTGGTGCGTATATAGTATAACTCACCATTTTGCAGAGGTTTTTTCATGATAGAATATCCTAATGAACCAATCGGCTATATGGTGAGCATTAAATTATTTAATTAATTAATTATAAGTAGATAAAATTTATTAATTATTGTTTCTTGGGATGAATAAAGATATCTAGGATCTATGATGGGTCTCATTGGACATGGGTGATGCTGCACGAGCATGGAAGGCATTGGCAGGGGTTTTCACCCATTCCTGCCAATGTGGGAAAATCCTCACTAAAGGTTAGGAGGTCTACATGACTTCCCAAATATATGTTTTAACTATTTATGTATGTGATATTATTTTCATTCTTGTTGGCATACCATATGTTTGACTCAACTAATTTGATAATTCATTTCTATATGATCATCTTATGATTATACCTCCATTTGGATCCCATGGAATCCCCTAAGGTCCATTGGAATTGATACCGAACTTATGGCCATCTGCTTGGTGATACTACCATGGAAATTATATATGAACTTATAACTATTATTTTTTGGCTTAAAAATGTGAATTAATTAATTTGATGATATTAGGGATTCACATAGTATGGAATTTTAGTGTTTCAGGAGATGGAGTAACATAGAATAAAAAAGGTCAATTTTGTAGTTAATTGATTTTGGATAAGATGGTTGTGTCAATAAGGTTCCATTATGACTTCTTTATTCCTCACTTTTATATGTTTTGAAAATCACAAACACTTTTCATTATGTTATATATTACTTATAGATTTATCAATCCATTTTACTTAAAGATTTTTCATTCTTTTTTACTTACAGATTTATCATTCAGTTTTATGTTCAGATTTATCATCCCATTTTACTTACAGATTTTTCATTCCTTTTAACATACAAATTTATCATTGAGTTTTACTTATAAATTTGTCATTCTGTTTTACTTACATATTTGACATTCCATTTTATTTAATGATTTTTCATTCTGTTTTACTTATTTATTTGTCAATCCGTTTTACATAATGATATGGCATTCAGTTTTACTTTGAGATTTTACATTCCATTTTACATAAAGATTCGTCATTCAATTTTACATACAAACCTGTCATTCTGTTTTACTCACAAATTTTTCATTATGCTTTACATATATAATTTTCATTATGTTTTTCTTACATCATTAACAATACTGGGTACTTATGACTCTGATGTATTGTTTTACTTCAGCCTATGTCATATCGATTCAGTTAAACCACTTTTTTGAAAAAACGCTGTCACATGAAAATCTATGATACTATTTCATTATTATGATACAATTTTTTATGATACCGATATTGGTAAAAATATCATACTTATTTTATGATACTAGTACCCATAATAGTGATACTGTTTTCTCAACCGGATTTTCATTTTCCTAAGAATCCATTTTCGTGATAATGCTAGAGTTTTTTAACGTATTCATCCAAATTTATCAAATTATATATATTTTTAATACTTAAAATTTCTTTTAAACATAACATCATTTCATATACATGAAATGAGGTTGTGAAATCTATTATAAACTATTAGTTGTCTATTTGACATGTGCCCAAGTCCCTCTAAAATTTATGGAAAATATGACTGCTGGAGTGGAGCCGACCATTGAGATGTTTTTCCTATAAATACGATTTCATTTGAATTAGATAAGTGTGGATGAATTTTATATATTTGAAAAATCTGTGAAGTGATATCTAAGGATAGAGGCTCTTAAAACTCTTAGTTCTTCATGCAGATGTCATGAAAAACTTTTTCAGGCATGAACAATGTGTTCTGAATTGCTTTGTGAAGACTCCAATCGTGGTGATGGTGGGCTTCAAAATTTAGAAGAAATAGGTTTCGATTTCCATCTAAATCGAGGGCTTTCAGGGATAGTGTAACATCTCAGTTTCAAAAGAAACCCATAGGCTCCCCATACCCGGTTGGTCACATGGCCTCAAGCGCATTTCTCCCAACTACAGAGGCTTCCAACTAGTTGGAGGGCCAATGGTGTGATAGTGGGGAAACTATACACTCACTAGTAGAGTAACACAACAGAATGGGAACAAATAAACAGTAGCAGAAGCAGTAAACATACCAATAGTAGTAATTATGGTAGACTGTAATATGATCAACTGAAGAACATATATAAAGGATGCATGGTACATGTGTCTAGGAATTCAGCCAAACAAATCACAATGCTAAAATACAAACAGTAGTAAACCCTAGAATAAAATAAACAAATAAATATCTTTTTATCATCGCAAACCTAATCTTGGTCTCATGCTCTCCAGCTCCACAGCAAGCCAAGTACCGGAATTTGAAAGGCGCTTGAACTTGTCTATTTCTGTATCAATATAATTTGTTTGGGTCCAAAAGCATGGCCCAAATAGGGTGTGAGACTAAATCCCAGTAGGAAACCACCCGTAGATCTTGTCTTAAAAGTATATGAATATATGGCAGGTAAAAGTACAGAAGTAGTAAATAATAAATTATTCAGTAGAAACCAATTCCACACATCAAAAGAAACTAATCAAGCATAGTAACCCTCTAGGAATTGAACACACCATATCCCCACAAATTCAGTTTTAAGAATATATTGGGACTCTCTAAGGAATAACTCAAAGTCAATTCTTTTTATAGTTAAAATTAATTCAATACCCTCTGAGGAATCTCACATCGTCAATTCCCCTTATAGTCTATGTTAATTCAAGGATTCTCTGGGGAAGCTAAAACAGTCAATTCCCCTTATAGCCCCATTTTCATGGACTATCTGAGGAATCTCACTCCGTCAATTCAACTTATATCCCCAAGTGGTTCAAAAACTCTCTGAGGTAGCTCACTCAGTCAATTACCCTTATAGTCTAAAGTGCTAAAAGACTCTCTGAGGATGCTCACTTGGTCAATTCCGCTTATAGTCTACTACACTAGGTTCTCACGACCCTGTGTAGGTTGAAAAACATAGCAAGGAAAAAATTCCAAGGTAAACCTCATGAAAAAATTGGCTAATCAGTCTACATCATATCAAGCATGTCAGAATACAAACACTCCACCCTATAGAACTAGGAATGGAAAATAGGAAAGGCGGCAAAACAGGCTATATAGACCAATAGTCATAAATATAATATGCATGGTAAACACATCCAAAGCATATCAATCAAACCTATTCATATCCAATTAACCTCTACACAAGCATACAAGCAAGGAAGGAAATCAATAGGGGTAAAATGGAAAACACGCAATACCCTGTTCAAGGGTACTGGTCATAATTGCACATAATACTCAAATACATTCAACGGAAAAGAACAAACCACCTAAATCATCATTGGGATATCGATATACTCCAGCGTCAGTCCTAGGATCGACCTAGAATGCGGTACATCTACAAAAATGTCTAAAACGTTCAACCCACGATATCTCACGAGAGGGGAGAAATCAGAAGATGGTTCTCAAGGAGAAAAGATAACTCACCGATGTGCATCAAATGCAACCGATGGTATTTGAATCGGAGGATGGATGCTCTCTCAGGGGTTCTTCAACAATCTTTGTTTGTACGACACTCTTGGTCGAACGAGACCTAGAAGAAGTGTTTTCTAGAGAATAGATGTGACCCTGGTGCATTTAACGAAAAAAGTACACGACGTGTACTTCTGAAGAACTCAACATGTACTCACAATTTCATACACTACTTTAGGCAGCTTCCAGGTCAACGACACAGAAATTTTCATGTCCGCTACATGGCCAGCATCTGGCTACCTGCGGTAACCGAGTACACGGCGTGTACTCATAATGTACACGTCTTGTACTTTGAAAATTTCGAAAATTTACTCTTTTCCTCATAAACGACCATAAAATGACAAATATATCTGAAAAGAAGATCCGGGTTCTTATAAACTTCCTCCATAAGAATATTCATCACCAAATTTCCTTAGCGCGGTGTGGAAGAAGAACCCTCGAACAGTTTTGGCCGCTGTGCTCGTACATCGGCCTCCCTCTCCCAATTCTCATCCTCTACCCACCCGTGCTTCCATAGCACTCATACCAGAGGCAAAGTCTGGCCACATTGAACCTTTTTACATTAATCAACAATCCAGATAGGATGTTCCTCGAATGATGCATCCAATTCGAGATCAACCACCTCCGGTTAAAAGACATGATATGGGTCTGAAAAGTAACGTCAGAGGTAAGAAATGTGAAAAATGTCATGCATATTCCGGTACCTCTGAGGCAACTGCAACCAATAGGAAATCGGCCCAATTCTCTCCAACACTTCAATTGGCATGTCATTCCTCGACGAAAGCTTACCATGTCTCCTAATCCTCCTGTGTCCCAACCTCGGTGTAACATGCTTGAAAACCTGATCCTCGACCTCGAACACTAGAGGTTTTCTCCGCTAATCAGCATAAGACTTCTATCGAGACTGCACAGTAGCCATCTCCTTCTAAATCAACTCTATCTGCTATGTGGTCTCTTGAACAAGATTAGGTCCTAGTAATGTTTCCTCTCCTACCTCCACCCAACAAAAGGGTGGTCGACATGGACTACTGTACAAAGCCTCAGAAACTACTCTGGAAGCCAGAAAAAACACTCAAACAAATATTGAAAGTGCCAAATTCTGATCCGTGAGGTCCCATACTCCCTATGAATCAATGTTTGGCATCGTATACATGTTGTAACACAGTAGGAAAGGTAATGATCCACCAAATTCTGGTCCATGAGGGCCCATAACACCTCAAGAACCATTGTTTGGAATTCATTTCAAAAAACCATACATCAGAAATACCCTATCAAACAGTAGGTATTCTTATCAAAGCATCTATCACAACAACATTCATATTCTACACAACATCTATTACAATGACATGAAATCTCTAATCATCCTAGATGACATGGAATGAATGCAGGACATATTATTTCTAGCAAGTTCCTATATGATGTATGAGATGGCATACTCTTATCTCATCGGGATGCGACATAAATAAATCCTCAATAACATCAACGGTAACAACAAAAAACATTTGAATCACCCAACAGTGATATCAAATCTACTGTAAAATTGAAAAAAATAAAATAAAATAAAATAAATGAGGTAGATTGGCTTTTCCCTATACACAGGTTTGCTACTCTAGGGCACAACTTATTACCAAGTACCTATTCCATACTATCCCTGTTTATAGGCTCCAAACAGTAACTCAAAGAAGAAAATAATTCCTTTTATACCACTCTGTAACATCCCTATTCTGAAATCCACCTAGAGGTGCCCCGTACCCAGTTGGTCACATGGCCTCAAGTGCATTTCCCAAAATTCTAGAGGTGGCCAACTAGTAGTGAGGGCCTTGGGTGTGATAGAGGGGAAAATATTCCCTCATTGGAAGAGTAACATAGTGGAAGGCGAACAAATACACAATAGGGGAAGCAGTAAACATACCAACAACAGTAATAGCGGAAGACTGGAATAACAAAAACTGAAATAGATATATAAATGATGCACGGTAAAAGTGTCTAGAAAAGTAGAAAAACAAATCACAATGAAGGAATATAAATATTACTAAACCCATGTATAAAATAAACAAATAAATAGTTCCTCCGCATCGCCAGCCTATGCTTGGTCTCATGCTCTCCAACTCCACAACAAGTCATGTACCTAAAGTAGAAGGGCACTTTCCCTTGTATATACCTACAACAATATAATCTGTTTAGGCCCAAAAGCAAGGCCCAAAAAGGAGTGAGACTAAATCCCAGTAGGAAACCACCACATGATTTGTGCCTAACAGTCAGTGATATGGTAGTTAAAAGTTAGAAGCAGTAAACAAGAAAGTACTCAGTAGAAACCAATTCCACATATCAAAAGAAACTAATCAAGAACGATAACCCTCTAAAAAGTTCACACAGCCTATCCCCTCTGGTTTAGTTATAAGAATATATAAGGACTCTCGGAGGAAGAACTCATAGTAAATTCCCCTTATAGTCAAAAGTAATCCAATACTCTCTGAGGAAGCTCACATGGTCAATTCCACTTATAGTCTACAGTAATTCAAGGACTCTCTGAGGAATCTAACATGGAAAATTCCCCTTATAGCCCCACGGTCATGGAATCTCTGAGGAATCTCACATGGTTAATTCCCCTAATATCCCCAAGTGGTTCAAAGACACTAGGAGGAAGCTCACTCGGTCAATTTCCATTATAGACTAAAGTGCTCAAAGACTCTCTAAGAAAGCTCACCTGGCCAATTCCCCTTATAGTATACTACACCAGGTTCTCACGAACCTATGTTGGTCAACCATCATAGCTAGGCAAAAATGGCCAAGGTAATCCTCAATAACTACTTGTCTAATCGGTTTACAACATATCAAGCATGTTTGAATACAAACACTCCACCCTATTGCACTAGGCATGGAAAACAAGCAAGGAGGCCAAACAGTCTAAGAAGACCAACGGTCGTAAACAAAACATGAATGGGAAACAGATACAAAGCATAGAAATCAACCCTATTCATATCCAATTAACCTCTACACAAGAATACAAGAAAGGATAGAAATAAATAGGGGTAAAATTTTAAACACAGAATACCCCGTTCAAGGGTACTAGTAAAAATTTCACATAATATTCAATGACTATCTACAGAAAGGCACAAACCACCTACCTCGGCATTGGGAGATTGATATACTCCAGTGTCAGACCTTTTATTGACCAATTACATGGTAGATATAAAAAACTGTCTAAAACGTTCAACCCATGATATCTCATAAGAGATGAGAAATCAGAAGATGGTTCTCAAGGAGAAAAGAGAACTCACCGATGCAATTCCAATGCAACCAACAATTTTTGATTCGGAGGATATACGCTCCCTCGGGGGTTCATCGAAGATCCATAGCCGTACAGTGCTCTCTGTCAAACGGGACTTAAAAGTTGATTTTTCTGTTGATTAGACGTGACCCCAGTGCGTTTAATGAAAAAACAAAAGTACACGACATGTACTTTGGATGTACACGAAGTGTACTCACCGTTTCTGTACACTACTTTAGGCAGCCTCCAGGTCACTCACATGACCATGTGGATGGCCTCTACATGTCCAGCACTCGACTACATGCGGTAACCAAGTAAATGGCGTGTACTTCGAAAATTTTCAGAATTTCCTCTTTTCCTCATAAACGACCAGAAAAGAACAACATCCCTGAAAAGAAGATTCGAGTTCTTATAGATAAAAAGATAGATACCAATCGTAGGATTGAGGGATTACCTGGATTTGGGTAAGATAGATATTCATGAAAGTATAAATCATGTAATCTTTATCCAAGGTTGTTGGATACCCTTTTCTTTGGGTTAAAAAAAGTATTATTGTTACTTTCTCTTTATTACAAGTGGTTTTTATTCATTTCATTCTAATTATATTACATTGATTATGTTAAATATTCTATGCACATTAAGGTAGAGTATTTCTATTAAGAAAATCGTCCTTAATATTTTATCTTAATTTTGTAAGGTTTAAGAAAAAATTTCTTTAAGAGGATTTGGGAATATTTTTTAAACATTGTTAAACAATGTTTTCATAATGTTAAAATATAACCACAAGAAAAAGATTCTATTAAGGCTATGAAAATTTCCTCAAGGAATTTATATACTAACTTTAATGGTTCCAAAGTAATTTTTAAAGTATACAATTCACCCCTCCCTCCCTCTTGTATTTTAGCATCTTATTATACATAATCAATCCAAAAATTGGTATCATAGAAGGTATCTAAAATAATTATATTCATAAATGAGTTTTATTGCTCAAAATTTTGTTAAATTTAACTTATTATTATTTTTTAATATTTGTTTACAAACTTTTGTTGTTAACAAGTTCTATGGAAAGAAATTTTTTTAGTATCAAAGGCATTCACGTTGGATCTCAAAACAATATCAATCCTACTTGACCACTGATCTTTGATGGAAAAGACTATGAGTACTAGAGAAACATAATAAAGATATTTTTGATAAAAACAAGTGTAGACAACTACATTATGTTAAAGGGAGAATATAGGAGTCCTGATATGAAACATAGAACCCACCCTAATCCAGAAAAGGTGGAATATCAGTTGAACATTATGGAAAGTAATAATTTTATTTGTTCCATGAATAGAAATATATATAGCGAAATTCAATATTTTTAAGTGGAAAATATAATTTGGGAGAAGCTCTATTTAACTCACTTTGGAACTTCTAATGTCATTGAAACTATAAGTGTCATGCTCAATGATGAGTATCATGGTATTTTTTATTATGGTAATCCCATATGTAAGGTACAACAATGATTTTTTAATATTGTCAGGAGTTTACAATCAATTGTTGATAATGTTTTAGATGATGAGATTCATGTAGAAAAGATTATAAACATCATGCCTAACAAATGGGAATCCAAAAGGACAACTATAGATGGGAATATGATAGTTACTTATATTTCTCTAGAGGTGTTGTTTGGAAATCCCCTTCAACATGAAAGTAGAATGAAGAGAGATGCTATTAATATTAAGAAGAAGAATGGAAATGAAGGTGTTACATTTACAACTACTTCAAATCATATGAAATCCAAGACTAATGATAGTGTTACTAGATCAGAAACTAATAAAGTTGTTATTCAATCTGAATCTAGTAAAAGTGATGCTTTAAAAAATGAACTATCCAATCTTTCCCAGAGGATGAACAAGATTTTTGTGTAGAAGAACTTTCAATATAGACACAAAAATAAATATGGAAAATAAAAGAAAGATGGAGAAGTGACATGTTATGATTGTAGAAGAACTTTTCATCTTAGACCTGATTATCCCATGCTTAAGATAAGAGAAAATAAAGAAGGGAATTATGAGAGGATCAAGAATAAGTTCTACATATCAATGAATAATAATGTATTGAAGGCCAATGGAAAATGGAGTTCTAGTGGTTGAGTCTCTTTTGATGAATCTATAGAGTATGAATCTTCTGGAAAAAATAACATTGGTATTATAGCCAGAGCTCCATTTCAAAATCATATTCTTATGGATAAGGTACAAATTGCTGAATTCGTATCCAATATGTCTTTATGTGAATATTTTCATATAATGTTTTTTCTTCAGACGAAGAATCCTCTTCATCAAACAATGATAATGATATATGTTCCTATAAGGATGTTTCTATATTTTCTATGTTTATTGATATAAAAAATTTAATTTTTCTATGAAACATGAAAAAGGAAATTCTAGATAATTTATTTTTATAGAAGAAATATTGGATCATAACAAGATCATGATAAGAAAAATGATGATTTAAAAAATCTTTCTAATGAACTTTAGGATGTTAATTCTAAGAAGGATAAACTACATAAGGATCTTAAAAATAGGATTTTGGAAAATGATTCATTAGATGATAAACATAACTCTAGATCTATTATTATATAGGATAATAATTTAGTTATGAGACTAATGTCTTAAATATTTTCCTAGAAGAAACATCTTGAAAATTTTACATATTGTAAGAAAAATTTTGAGAAGATGTATTATCAGATCTGACCTCATGGATATACTCAAGGATTAGGTTATTGTCATGAAAACAAATTTTTTAGATAGAATTAATTTTTCCCATCAAGAGTTCCCTTTTTCACTAAATGTCAAATTGGTGGAAATTTCAAAAATAGATTTTCTTTAAATAAATTCTATCACTTGGATTTCATAAATATAACTTTTCAAAACCAATACGGAAACCCCAAAATTTATTATCTAATAATTCCAGATCCAAGGATGTTTGGATTCTGAAAACATAACACTTTATTTTTTAGGATAATGAAGGAATTACTAAAAACATTTGGTACATGGATAGTTGATGTTTTCAGCACATGACTGGTAAAAAATATTACATCAAAAATATTGTAAATACTAAAGGTGGAAAAGTAACATTTGGAGATAAATCTCATGGAGAAATTTTCAGTATAAGTAACATTATTCTTCATCTCGATAAATATATTATTTAAAATTTTCATTTTTAAAAATTCCTTGAGCACAACCTCATTATCAAAAGTAAATTATGTGATGAAGGTTACCTTGAGAATTTTAGAAATGATAAATTTTTAGTTTACAATTCCATTGATGAGTTTATTCTTTCCGCCCTTTGGAATGTGAATGTGTAGACCGTAACACCATGAAGATCTTAGAAGTCAAGACCTATTTTTCCATAGTGCCATTGAAGATCAATCATGGATATAGAATATAAGACTTGGACACTATAACTTAAGGAATCTTAATAAACATTGTAATAAAAGACACATTTTGGATCTACCAAAACGCAGTTTTAATTCTTCAAAGGTCTGTGATCCTTGTTAATATAAAAAGCAACCTAAATTTATCTTTAAATCTATAAGTTATGTTTCAAATACTAATTCCCTATTTTTGGTGAACATGGACTTATTTGGCCCAAAAAACTGGAAGTATTAGAGGAAAATTCTATGTGTTTTTCCTAGTTGATGACTACACTAGATTTACATGGGTCTATTTTCTTGCAAAGAAATAAGAAGATTTTTCTTATTTCAAAAATGTTAGAGCTCAAGATAAGAAAGGGAAAAACCAACCTTTGATAACTATTCAAAGTGAACATGGTGGAAAATTTGAAAAGTCATACATTGAATCATATTGTAGTATGAAAGGTATTAATCACAACTTCTCAGCTCCATGAACACCTAAACAAAATTGTGCTATTGAAAGAAGAAATTGTATTGTATAAGATATGTCTAGAACCATGTTGAATAAATATTCGACAGCTAAAAATTTTTGTGATGAAATTGTAAGTACTTAATGTTATACTCTAAACCAAGTTTTAATAATACCTTTTCATAATAAAACTTTTTTTATGTTATGGATAGTAAAAAATCCAAATCTTTCTTACCAAAAAGTTTTTGGATCCAATGTATTTATCATGAATAATAACTATCACATACCTAAAGTTTCACCCAAATCCGATGAAGTAATTTTCTTACATTACTCTACTAACTCTAATTAATGTAGAATTTTTAATAAAAACACTTGTACTATGCAAGAAATATTACTTGTTAAATTTTATGAAACTGGTCATTTTGTTTTCAACCAACCTAAACTTATTTCTGATATATTTTCTAAAAATGATCACCAACCATTGATCGATGATCCTTGAGTTAAGGAAAATATTGATTAAAATAGTTTATAAGAATTTACTACTGAAGATTTTCTACCCTATGTTGATGAACAAGTTTTACAAAAACCTTTTCAGTTGTTACTTAGGAATCATCCTAGTGATAATATCCTTGGAGATGTTAATAAAATAGTATGAAGTAGAAGTTCCTTAAGGAATGAAGTTGACCATGTTCATTTTTAATCACAATTATAAAAATACAAGTCTCTATATTACATTAGTCTCATGAATATTAATAATCCAACGATTACTAATCCTACAACAAATCTGATGATGGTTCCTCTTTGGATGCAAGGATTTATTATTCCATGGAAAAGTGATATGGAATCATTAAATATTTGTGATATCATTATATTAGAAATTTTTTTCAATGTAAGAAAAATCAACACGATTAAGTACATATTTCTCACCATCCATGTAGTAAAAGGTGGAACCATCAGTTCTCAGATAATTATGTATCTGGAAACTATCTCCAGGGTAATTGTAATGTGCCTTCAATAGCGGAATGTCCTTTGTCGATCAATTTCTAAGCCATTCAAGAATTTTTTACTCTATGATTATACTCTTAGGATAATAAAGGAATAAATTTTTCTAGAATCCAATATTTTTTAATAAATGGTTGTTATGAACAAGGTTGATGTTCCAGAATTATCGAAATTAGTACCTAAGAAATGGAAACATGAAGAACCAAGCCTACCATCATCGGTTCCTACAGACTCGGTATCATCACATCGTCTTGTAAAGAAGAAAAAATCCTATTCTGATGCAATGGTTGAAAAATGGAGAGTTATGGCAGCTACCAGAATGGAAGTTGATCCTTCCTTTGGCTTAAATACTGTAGAGGATAAGGCCATACAATTTTGGAAGCTAAAATTCTAGAGAAAGAAATGAAGTAGAAGATCTTGAAGATGAAATCCTCAGAAGCTCAAGTATGTTAGTCTTTACTGAAAGCTATAGATAAGAAATCGAAGGAAGTACCCGGATCTCATGTTATTCATAAGAAATTGTTTGTCACTCCAAAATCCAATGATCTTATAAAATATTAATTATTTCAGAACCTGTTCAAGATATGTAATATCAGATCCTACAAAAAGATACTAATGATATTTTAAGGGAATTGGAAAATATAATGTAAGACCTCAGACTTCAAAATATATTTCTGAATAATATGATATTGAAGAAGAAGATGATGTGGAAGTTGAATAAGAAGTTGAATTTGAAGTGGAAAAAGAAGATAAAGAAGAGGAATAATAACAAAGTGATGAAGGGGAAGAGATCTAAGATGAATAATGATAATAAGGAACTCAGAAAGAAGTGGTTCAAGGGGTAGAAGTTGAATAAGGGGATCTAAATGTTACCCAAGTATTCTATGAAAAATACCAAGTTTAAAATTATTAAAATGGAAAGATTGTTATGGTTTCATCATCGGAAAAATAATATCCCCAGATGTCATCCAAAAATATAGAGAAACTGAATTCCTTAACTAACAAAGGAGTTGAGATTGGAAAAGATGATTCAGACTCCGGATCCTCATTTACTGTTGAGCCGGACATTGTTAATATATCTTTAAAAAAGTTGGTCATAACTATTTTGGTTTATCCAAATATAGATGCCCAGAGTCAAATGATGCAAGAAAACATGAATCAAAATATAGAATATAATAATATGTTGATTGAAATGGTGGTTTCACAAAAATTAGATTTTAACAATATTTTGATAGATTATAGAGTGCATAAGGTGACTTTCAAGAAAGTCTTTAGCCAGCCCAAAACCATCAATTAAGTACTTAGATAGTCCAGTGACTTCATGGATTAAATAAACAGATCTTTCAATATTTGTGAATTTGGGTTCTATAGTGTCATAGCTTCCATTTCTGAGAAAGTAAGCCAACTCAATTCCGTTGCTCAGTCTGTATGTAGTGACAAAGAAGTCAATGCCAAATTAGTGAAAAAGGTGGTTGCTCAAGAGGAGTTCATTAAAAATCAAGATTATATAACAAAATCTCAAGGAGAAAGTCTCTTATCATTAGATAAGAAGAACTAGGATCATGATATTTGTTGAAGAAACATACTAAATATCATAAGGAAGTGAAGAAACTATGATCATTGATAAATAAAATGATGTCTGAGCAGAAAAATGATGGATTATTTTTGTCTTACATTCTGATATTTTTTTGTAATCTAAACATCATTTCCTAAATTTCCTTAAAAATACTATTACATATCATTCTTTTGTTTTCACATGTATGTTTCCTTAACCATACAGGTACATCCTATACTTATGCATTCCTTTTCGAAAATCATATAGGGGAGAATTTATTTGAAAGAAGAATTTAATGAAGACTCCAAAGGGGGAGAATCTATTAAAGGGGAGTACAGTAAGAAAGAATAAAGCCTATGTAAGGGGATTTATTTTAAGTCTAAATGTTTATCTAAGGGGAAGATATTTTCTTAATAAATAAAACCAGATACAAAAGATCAAGAATATGATCCATGGGAAACATAACCTAAGGTGGAGTTACTCGTATTCATCCTAAATTTCTATAAAAGGGGGACATGTGTTTTTCTTATTTTTTTCTGTGTAAATAAATTTTTTGTTAGCAAGGATGGTTGTAATTTCTAAAAAGGGTATATTGTTGAGTAAATAAGGCTCTCTTATGACTTCTTGATTCCTTATGGTCTTATGTTTTGAAAATCACAAACACTTTTCCTTAGGATCTGTTTTACTTATAAATTTATCATTCCGTTTCACATACAGATTTGTCATTCCATTTTACTTATAGATTTATCATTCTGTTTTACATACATATTTATCATTCGGTTTTACGTAGAGATTTATCATTCCATTTTACATAAAATTTATCATTCCATTTTACTTACATATTTGTCATTCAGTTTTACATATAGATTCATGATTCCATTTTAATTACCGATTTTCCATTCCATTTTACTAACTGATTATTCATTCCTTTTTACGTAAAAAAATTAATCTATTTTACTTACAGATTAGTCATTCTTTTTTACTTAAAAATATTTCATTCTGTATAACTCACAAATTTTTTATTACGACTTACTTATATTTTTTTCATAATGTTTTTCATACATATTTAACATCATGGTGTACTTATGAATCAAACGTATTGTTTTACACAATCCTAGGTCATACCGATTCAGGGATACCCCATTTTTGAAATAACGTTGTCACATGAAAATATATTAATCTATTTTAATTTTTATGATACCATTTTACGTGATACCGATATCGGTAAAAATGCCATACCGAATTTACGAAACCGGTACCAAAAATAGTGATAATGTTTCCTCAATCTAATTTTCAATTTCTTAAGAATTTGTTTCCTTGATAATGTTGTAGTTTTTTCAAGTATCCTTCAAATATTATAAAATTCTAAGAATTATTATAATTAAAATTTTTCACAAACTTAACATCATTTCATATACATGAAACCATGTCGTACAATCTATTATAGAATAACTATTGTCAATTTGACACATGCCCATATCCCTCCAAAATTTATGGAAAATATGACCATTAGAGTGGAGCTGACTGTTGAAAAGTTTTGTATATAAATACGAGTTCATTTGAGTGGGCTATGTGTGGTTGAATTAATGTATGTGAAAAATCTGTGAAGTGAATTCTAGAGAGAGAGGAATTTATAACTCTCAGTGCTTCATGTAGATGTCGTGAACAACTTGTTCAAACATTCATTGTGCATTCTGCGATCATGCTGATTGTGGGCTTCCAAATTTGGAAGATAGAGGTTCTCATTTTGATCTAAATCTCGGGCTTGCAATGAGATAAAGACATATACCAATCTTCAAATTAAGGGCTTACCAGGGTTTGGGTAAGATAGATTTTCTTCAATGTATAAATCAAGGAAACGTTATCTATGTTTTTTGGATACCGTTTTCTTTAAGTTAAAAGAAGTCTTATTGTTACTTGTTCTTTATTATAAGGTGTTTTTATTCCACTCTTTTTCATTCCATTCCTCTAATTATATTAAAGATTTTATATGCTTTAAGGTATAACCTTTCTTTTAAGAAAATCTTCCTTATGTTTTTACCTTAATGTTGTAAAGTTTCAGAAACAGTTTCCTTAGGAGGATTTGTGAATTTTTTTTAACTTTGTTAAGATAATGTTTCTTAAATATAAAAGAAAATATTAAGAAATAGATTCCCTTAAGGTTAATAAATATTATTTAAAATGTTCTATACTATCTTTAAATATAGAAAAAGAATATTTAATGTATACAATTCACCCCCCTCTTGTATTTGAGGATTTTCTTATTCATAATCGATCCTATAAACTTCGTAAATAAAATTTTATTAGATAATATTAATCGTAAATTGATTAACTATCCATTATTTATTTTGATGATATGTGTAATATGATTGGATAATAGATATGGGATTTTTCTATATTTCTCTTGGATTGATTTTGTTTTGAAGGATGCCTAACCGAACATTTCCATTTGTTCTTTTGAGATTACTAGTTTTCATGAAATGTAAATATTATATGTTTTTTAGAGAACTGTATTTAATGATTTAGGGAAGGGTTCATGGTTATGTACCCACCATAGAGAAAGATGCATGGGTTGCGGTCTGACTGAGGGAATGTTTCATGGGATACAAATCGCCTGAGGGTAAGCTATAGACTGAATAGATGATTGAGAGAGTGATTAATGTATGTACATGTGAATGGTGCAAGATATTCATATATTTGATGCTTGAGACAAATATAAATGGTTATGTTCCTTAGTGTGGGTATGGTACACGGATCCCAAACCATCTGAGAGTAAGATTCATGGGATACAAACCACTTGAGGGAATGTTTCATAGCCATTGAATGTATACGTGTATGAAGTATGATTAAACTAGTTTATTAAGGGTGGGATTCATGTTATCCTAATGTAATAAACCACTTTTTTTGATAATTTATTTGAAATTCATCATGGATAGTAGAATATTCCACTGACATGGGGTTATCCATCCTAATATTGGAGGATCCTCCACTTGATAGATATTTACGACATCGTGCCAATGTAGGAGGTTAAGATCTTGATTTACTGGGATATATTACACGATCAGAGATATATCTAAATGTGGGAAATTCTTTTTAGTAGATATCAGGTGTCAAAATGGAACCCTATGGTCATTGGATTTATTTTGTGTGCAGTATTAGTTTTATGAAATAAATATCCCTAATTATATATTGTTTCATGCTCAAAAAATTCCATGATTTTTTTAGACACCATTGGTGGTGGATGACTGAGTTTTACAGACACCCTTCTCAGGAATCTATTGTACAAGTGTACCAATGTAACTCATACATGTATATTATAGGAAAAACTCAGGATAAGTCTCGATATAGCATGGTCGTGAACGATGTCGAAGATGATATCAGGATACTGAAAATGTTTCATCTCACTGGTTTTTGGGCCTTTATTTTTCATTATTTATATTATTCTATCATATATCTACGACCAGTCGAGTGGGTGTATTGTTGTATGTTTCATAATGCCTATATTGGATTTTCTATATTTTATGTATTGTTAATATATTAATATACATTTATTAATAACATGATGTCATTTTTTCATATATTTTGTTTTGTTATTTACATGTTTTTTTGTTCTCAAATATAGGGTGCATAGTCTCCCCACAATACCACCTTACACCCCTCTACTAGTTGACATCCTCCGATGTATGGGGAGTAACACTTAAACACATGTTGTGAACCTGTTTGGCCATTTATTACATGGGGATCAAGGGTAGGATGTTACAACCAACCACTAAAAAATAAGTTTTTTTGGCATCAACACACAGATTCACCCCCCCCCCCCAATCTGGTGTCCATTAGAATATTATACCAATAATTACACGACTTCTAATAGGTTGTAACTCGAAGTTATATATTATTTAATTTTTATTCACATGGAATAAATGATTAATCCTTTATATTTTAGAGGAACTAATTTTATTAATTTTCTAAATAAATGATGATGTTTATATAGGATTGTGTTATGAAAGACTTTTAATGTGAACAAAAAGATGGTATTATAAAAAATTCACACAGAAATAGTTGGTTATTTGATGATGGAGAATAATTTTACAGATCACTATCCAATTAAATTTTCAAGAAAACTAATCATTGCTTCTCTACTCTTAATTTGTGGAAAACATTATAAATTTTTATATAAAATTATAAGTGGAAAATGATGTTGTGATTTCATCCTTAAGATCAATTTGAAAAAACCGGATTTAAATATATGAAACCATTGAACTATATTGGTAAATAATTGCATATAAAAAAGGAAATGAGAAAAATAAAAATCAAATGAATACGTATGAGAATATAGGCCCTCCAAAAAAGGTGCGAAATTGTAATTATATTGATAAATAGCATTCTAGAAATATTTTGGAGGACACATGAAATTTTGGAATTTTAGAAATACCTGTAAAAATAAGATAATATAGAGATGTGTTGGATGAATGAATAATTAAAACTATCTTCTGGTCTAACAGATGCCCTTGTGGTAACCAAAAAAATATTCAATCCCAATATGGAATAGCGTATCTGTAGAAAATCATTCCCCAAGTTGATATAATGTTCATTAAATATTATTTCATCGGAAATAAAAGAATTATAAAATTTTATGTGTTGATGAGTTTTGGCATGAAAGATGTTGGAGATAATGGATAATCAAAGTGATTTAAATTAATAACTTACAAAAGATATAACAAATAATATTTCTATCGAAAAAATAATTGAAAATGAGTAGTATACCTCTCAAAAAATTGCGTTATGAGAGGATAAGATCTAGAAAGGTAACCATGTCATGGATATAAAACAGGATTTCCCACTTCAAGGATAATGATTATAAAATTCAGGATCTAAAAGAGAAGTTTAATACCTTTAAGAAATGGTGAAAAATACCTTAAAATCTATTATAGATAAGTGGAGTACAACAATGTATAAATATAGAAGTTTATTTTATTTATTTTATTTATTTAGTATTACTTTATTTACATTATTTGTCCATGCATACACATCCCATGCACATGCCATTGCACATGCCCATGCAATATAATGAAATTTTGCGTTTGGTGGGATTTGAACCCCTACCCTCTTGCATATTTTCCAAATACATTACCACTCCAGCAAGCTCGTCATGTCGTTAATAAACAGAATTTAATATACTTATACATTTTAATTGAAAAAACAAATAATACATATATAGTAGATATAAACTCAATAATAATAAATAATAAATAATAAATAATAAATAAGGAATAATAAATAATAAATAACAAATAATAAATAATAAATAATAAATAATAAATAAGGAATAATAAATAAAAAATAAAAAATAAAAAATAAAAAATAAAAAATAATAAAAAATCATAAATAAAAAATCATAAATAAATAACAAATAATCAATAATCAATAATCAATAATCAATAATCAATAATCAATAATAAATAAATATAAATATAAATAATAAATAATAAATAACAAATAACAAATAATAAAAAATAAAAAATAAAAAATAAATAAATATAAATAATAAATAATAAATAAATATAAATAATTAATAAATATAAATAATAAATAATTAATAACAAATAATAAATAATAAATAATAAATAATAAGTAAATATAAATAATTAATAAATGTAAATAATTAATAATTAATAATAAATAATAAATAATAAATAAATAATAAATATTAAATATTAAATATTAAATATTAAATATTAAATAATAAATAATAAGTAAATATAAATAATAAATAAATAATAAATAAATAATAAATAAATAATTAATAATTAATTAATAATTAATAATTAATAATTAATAATAAATAAATATAAATTATAAATTATAAACAAATATAAATAATAAATAAATATAAATAATAAGTAAATATAAATAATAAATAATAAATAAATATATATAATAAATAAATAATAAATAAATAAATAATATAAATAATAAATATAAATAATAAATATAAATTATAAATATAAATAAAAAATAAAAAATAATAAATAATAAATAATAAATAATAAATAATAAATAAATATAAATAATAAATAATAAATACTAAATACTAAATAATAATTATAAATAATAAATATAAATAATAAATATAAATAATAAATATAAATAATAAACAATAAGTAAATATAAATAATAAATAAATATAAACAATGAATAATAAATAGTAAATAAATATAAATAATAAATAAAAATTAATAAATAAATAAATAATAATTAATATATAAATAATAAATAAATAATAAATATAAATAATAAATATAAATATTAAATAATAATTAATAAATAATAATTAATAAATTATAAATTATAAATTATAAATTATAAATAATAAATAATAAATAATAAATAACCAGTAAAAAAAATTATTATTATTATTATTATTTTATTATTAGTAACAATAAATAATAAATAATAAATAATAAATAATAAATAATATGTAAATATAAATAATAAATAAATATAAATAATAAATAAAAAAATAAATATAAATAATAAATAATAAATAATAAATAATAAATAATAAATATAAATATAAATAACAAATAAATATAAATAATAAATAATAAATAAATATAAATAATAAATAAATATAAATAATAAATAATAAATAGTAAATAATAAATAATAAATAACCAGTTACAAATAATAGATAATACATAAATTGAAGTATATTATAAATAATAAATAATAAATAATAAATAATAAAGGAAACACATGGAAAAGTATGAAAAGAGGTGATAAGAGAAGAGAAATCATGAAAACGCATGAAGACGGATGGAGAAGTATATGAAGAATGAGGCATTAGAAAGAATGAGAATGCATGAAAACTAGTGACAACTCTGAGAAAATCCTTAATAATTCAACATAATCCTCATAATAACCCACAAAAAACCATTGATAAAGATAACAAGTCATGGAAACCCAAATAAACAGTAATAAATGGAGTAACCGTTAAAACTCGTCAAAACAGTCACAAAGAGACAAAAACATTAGACTCACATTAACAAAGATAACTTATGATCCGAGAGTCCATTTTAGATCCACAACCTATAAAATGAAACATCCTGAAACGATCTTCGACCTGAAAGGATAAAGAGTCCGAATGGACAGGCAGATTGGAAGCTACGACCATTTAAAAAAAACCTGACGGGGAATGGGTGTTAGAAACGAGGCATCGAAAAACATAACAAACCTGATACCCACTAAAAAAGTCATAACATATGATCCAGGAGTGCATGTGGGTGCCGCGACTAGTCAAACAGAAGCTCATGGAACGCGCTATGATCTGGCAGGTGGAAGAGTCCGAACTGACATGTGGATCGAAAGTTAGGTCCGTTTGAAGACTAGTTCAACAGGACACCAGTGAAAGAAACGGAGTTTCGGATGCCTTATGAGGTTTTTTTGGGGTCGAAAAACATGACATAAGTTTTCTTCTGTTGATTTGGTGCGTAGCTCTCTTTGCTGGCTTCGATTTGATATGTGGTAGAGCCCAAACGGACACCCAAAGCAAAAGTTATGGCTGTTTGAAGTTGGAGAACTTTTTTCAACTTTCTTATAACTCTAATATCTTCTGCACCATAGACATTCTCATAGATTTTATTATATTTTCCTATAGATCTCTTCATTATCTTTGATTTGACTGGTCATGGCTCTCCAACGGACTCCCAGATCAAAAGTTATGGTCATTTTAGTGATTTCAGGGGTTCTCGTGTGTTTTTATTTTTTCATTTCATTTCGAGGTGTTTTTAACGAAACCGCCGCTATTTCGCGGCGGTTTTTTTAAAAAAACCACCACTAATCCTCGAAAAAAATTAAAAATAAATTAAAAAAAAGTAAAAAAAAAAAAGAAAAAAAATTATGGCATTTCGCGGCGCTTTTGAAACCGCCGCAAAAAAACCTCCGCAAAACGGCAGTTTTCTTGTAGTGAAACATATCAACCTAGAGGCGATATGAATATGTGTGAATTTTTTGTGTTATATTTTTTTCACTAAAATTGAATATGTGGAATGGAATTGCTGTAGTAAAAGAACAAAGAATTTATAAAGAAATGCTATATTCTAATAACAAACAATGATACCGTTTGTTGAAGATTAAATTCTATTATGTTAGAAAAAAATATTCACTACTTCAGAGGAAAAACATGGTTCTCAATAGAAGGTTAATTATGAACCTATTATTGTAAAATCACAGCATCACTCATGATGAGAATGAAAAAATATATGAAAAGTAAATAATTTACATCATATATGAGAAAGGCAGAGAAACACATTTAAAATGATATATTATGGAAAATGTGTTTTGAAATTTTTCATATCGATGTAGATGAATTTTTATAAGAGGCATCCCTTAGTTGTTTCTAATATCATAGTAATATGAATAATATGAATACTAATCCAAGATCCCTTCTATATAAGGGAAATCATGTTAACTGATTCAATAAAAATGCATAATTATAAGAAACCTACATTAGTGGGATTAATATCATTTTGCAGGAGTCCAATTTGAGGAAGATAATGAATCATAGAGAAGGGATCATGTATTAAATATTCAAATGTGGTGTCATCTAAAGGATTGGTAATTTTGAATCTTGAAAGGGGGATGAAATGAAAGGGTTGGTTCATAATAACCAACCAAAATCCTTAACATGAGGATGTCATTGGTATTACTCCCCCAATAAATTAATATTTCCTACACTATTATTTAATGTTTTTTATAATTTAGGGATGATTTGATCTATGAGAATATATATACTGAAAATTTAATGCATTTTGTTTTTTGGAAAAATAATATTCTTGGGAAGAGATGAACGGAGATTAATTCACTAATTGGATTCATAATTTTAGAAGTTTATATTTGGTATCTAGTCTCAACAGAAATAAAAAAGGATATTAGGGAATTGACCGAACTCAATGATTTGGGACAAGTATCCAGTTTGTTTTTCAAATATGAATTAGAATTTTTCATACTCTAATAAAGGATAAAAAAATTATGTGCAACCTATTCTATATTAAAATATTTCTCAAATATGTAATTTACTATTTTATGGTAATTAAAATACTATTGATGATCAAAAAGTGTCATTGGGATAATCCTCAAGTGGAATTTTATCACTAGAAATGAGATAAAATGATTCATAAAGAGAAGTTGAAAATATTATATATTATATGACAAATTTTTATTTTATTAAAAAATTTGTTATAAGAATATTGGTTTTAGGTCAATGAGAAGCTTCTATATTAAAATAACATCATTAAAAAGTTGGTTCCCCAAATTAATAAATTCCAATAAGACATTGTGTCATGAACTAAAGGAACTCTACGAGTATTGGTGATATAGACTTCATGTTAGTTCTTCCTTATCTAAAAATGTGAAATCCTTTGAATAACATAGCACCGTAAAAATCAATTGGTATCAAATGTTTTTGATAATCAATTTATATCAATTTATCCTCGATAGATTATATCTTTTTTCAATTGACTATTTATTTATTATTTTTTGATGGTTTAGTGTTGATTTAGATCAAAGGAAGATTTATTTAAGTAATAAGAATCTCAATATTATTGTTTTTATAGAAATGAAGGATATGTAAAACGTTTATATTTTTGACCAGTAATATTTTTATTACATTAAGCTAAAACTCAATACACATAGTTGATTAATTGAAAATTCAAATTATATATAGTAATTCACTCATATAAATCCTATAAGTTGAGTAAAAGAGGGAAAAAATTGTCTTAAATCATGAAAATGATAAATATGTTACAATTATATTCAAAAAAAATTTATAGGATGAAGTGAGGAATCACAATTGATGTTTTTTAGAAAAATTGTATCCTTATGTTGAATCTAGGATAAAGGGATAATTTTAATTTTCTTCTTAGTGTGCTGTACAAATTAGTGGAAAAAAGATCCTATTAGTCAATATCCAATTTTTCTAGGAAAAATCATTGATCAAAGTATGTGAAACTAAAAGTTGATTTTTTCAAAAAATGTGTTTATAAGGATTCAAGAATAAAGTATAATAATAAATATGTTCCTATAATAAGTATGTTGAGGAGAATCAACTTTATCAATCAAAACTTTTATATATCTGTTTGAAAATTTTGTGCAATAATATAATAAAAAAAGATGTGTAATAGAAGAAATATGTACCGCTATAGAGTATCAAAAAAGAGGGGGATATAAATTGAATAGTAAATATAAATTTTTATACTATTTTCATCTCTCTTATCAATGGTGGTAGTAAAAGTTGTTAAAAATCTAATTTCATTTTTATATTAATAGTGGATGAAATCAAGAAATCATATATTTTCATCCTTAGATGTATTTTATATATTTTATATAAGATTTATTTGTGATAATATTTATAAAAAAAATTGATACAATGACCCATAATTTTCAAATATAACTATTACATCCTGTTAGATGATCATTCATTATATAACAATATAATCCATGCCATTACAATACTGGTATAGTGTCATGGAATCATGGATACATAAAAACACTTGATCATAATATATTCTACATTATCTCCCACATATTTCTTTACAACTAGAACCCATCTCAAATAAATCATAAATAAATAAATTCTTCATATCCTGGGTAATGGAAAACATAATAAAGGGTTTGTTGAGATTCTCAACAAGGGTAAACAAGGTAGTTATCCAAAAGAATTTAAAAATTGAATGATAATAAAAGTTATGATAACTTTTTCATAGACTTTGAAAATTATACCCACCTTTTCAAAGATCATAAACATATATCATTGAATAAATATAAGCAGATTGTAAGACCAAATTCATAAGGGGATGAATGAACTTGATCCAAGAGAACATAACATTGTCATAAGATCATGTCATAAATAAGTGGTAAAATAATTCCAAAATAATAATAATTGAAATAATATGTAAAATCTACCCACCAATATTTTTCTATAATGTTAATATTGGGATAACCATAGGTGTACATACATTGGATTTGGGATTACCTCCTCTGAACCCACTTGTTGGTTTGGGAAAATCTCCCAAGTGCCATATTTTTTGGCACTAGGATGACCTCCCATGTACCCTTTTTCCACATAGAACATTAATACATACCCAATTTATTGGGTGATATATAATTATGGTATCATCCAACACATAAACATAAATTCATTAATTTGTATGGAATAATACCACAGAAACATTCATCGTATCGTATCCCATGGATGAGAAAAATCATTTCATTGATATTAGATCATCGGAACTGTAAACCGCGTAAATAAAGAATAATGATGGTATAATTTCATCATATCCTCAATAAATCATATGTGATATCAAATTATGTACTAATATATGAAATATTCTATTAGAAGATCATTGGAATATTTCATGAAGAATTTTCCCCTTCAATTATTAAATCACATTTTAAAATCTATCATTTTTTGGAATATGAAGATAAAAATTTTATATATAAAAAAATGGAAAATTTTAGAGTATGATTAAAAATATTTAGTTGTCATGTTGGAGAGAAATTTGTTTCATGTCATGTACCTTAAGATAACACTATGTTTCATATTTATTTGTAAAATATCAAAAGTATCTCATTAAAAAAATTATAAGATGATTCATTTAAAATAATTATTTAAAATTTAATCTTAGGTAAATGTGAATTTAAAAAAACATATGATAATATTAATAAAATATTGAATTTTATTTAGTAAATATGGAAATTGAAGAAATATGATATTTCAACTAAGGGAGAAATTATGTTGATTTTCTGTTAAGAAAATGACTATTGCTAACATGAGTTCTTAAAGAGAGAAAAATGAATTTAAAATAGGTAATATCTAGAAATAACTATATAATAATAAAATTAATTGGATTATTGATTGTTAGATCATTATATTTCATCATTAGAATCATAATCATAAATTATCCTTGTAAACAATGAGATTGTAATAAATAGCTTCTTACATCATGTTTGATTTTCATATAAATAACTCTAACATCCGATATTGTAAATATAAATTTATTATAGTTATATTAAATAGCCATTTATATGCATATATGTAACAGCCCGAGATTTTATAAAAAATATTCTCTTTAATTTCATTAATGTTTTGTGTTGTATGATACACCAAAAGAAGCTTGTACAACATACATCCTTGACTTTCCTTGCATTACACGCAAGCGCGACCTTCCGCGATAGCGTGTGTTGTACGCAATACCGAGTTTCGCTAAACAATGATATGCTATTAAAATATTATTAAAACTAGCCGTTATGAATAGTAAAAACCACTTTTTGAAATTTTGTAAATTTTATTTTTCAAAATGGTCTTCATTTTTGGATTCTGAATATTGAAATTATCTTAGGGTGAAATTTTGGTACTTTTCGGATAACTTTCATATTCTGATGAATAGTGAAAATTACTAAATTTTAATTAAAAACAACTTTTTTAATCGAAAAAATTAATAGTGATTAATTATTAATTTGAGTGGTTTTAAAGTATATTTAGAATATATTTATACAATTTAATACAATTTTGGTCATTGGATGTAATTTCACATTTAAACCAATTATAAACAAGTGTCAATCTTTTGATAGTTAGTATCTCTTAAGAACACGCTATTTGTTTTGACGACGGGAATTAATTTTTAAATTAATTAATGCAACTAATATGTTTTGAATTTGGTAAAATAGACAGCATTTTTGAGTTCATAATATCAAATATAGCTTAGGCCTAATTTTTGGTATTTTTCTGGAAACATTCATTTTTTGATGAATAGTGAAACCAATAAGTAGTAGTAAAAAAAATGAATTTTTCATAAAACTTAATTTTACCACTTCTGTGAGTGGAATTTCAAAAATCTGAGAGACATGGTCAATGTAAGTAAGTAAAATGTGGTTCAATGAGATGAAAATAATTTTTGGTGAATAGTAACTTTTTACTTTTTTTACCACAATTAAAAGTAAATAGGGTAATTAAGGGTAAAAATGATATTATTATTACCCTAACACATGTCCTAATTCTATTGGATAAGTGTAATTCGTCCAAAAAAACCTTAGGAATAAAATATGGCCATTTAGGCCCACTTGGATTAGATTAGGACATTTATTATTATTTAATTCAAAAAAGAGTTAAAAGAGTTAAAATTAATGTTTATTTACTAAAACATTTTTAATATAGGGTTATACATAATATAAATTAGATTATAAATATTTATTAGAAATCTAATAAGATTTCATACTTAATTATATTTTATTTATAATTTTTAGACATTAAATAAATTAATTTATTTATGACACAATGATGATGGAGTAATTACCATAATAGTGAAACATTATAATAATTGATATTATAAATACCCAAATAAATATAATTTGAGACTTTTAATGAATTACACTAATTTTCTAGGTTAATATGACATGTTAGGATTGATTTAATTAACTTTTTTTGAAATAATAATTCTGTTATGAGTTTCACAAAAATCAACTATTGAATAGTGTCAAAATTGACATAAAATAGTTTTTAAAACAAATATTATATTATTAATTATTATTTTATTCCTAAAAATCTAAGGTTCGTCCAAATGACTTAGATAAGGTTATATATATTAATAAAACACAACTTGGGGGTCTCTTGGATATATATGGTATGTTTATTAACTACATAATATAAAAATACAAAGTGACATGGTAAATGTCAATCTAATTAACTAAGAGTTAAAACTAAAAGATAAGGTTAATATAATGACCTAAACATGTCTAAATTATATTTTATGAGAGTATTTCGACCCATCCCCACCTTATCTTCGAAACAACTCAATTTGGAGCTATTTAAAACAGAACATGACTTTATAATAAAATAATATTTTTAGTTATTCCAAATTTTCCCCTCTCCTCCCTTCTAAAAGGGCACCTCCTCCCCCTCTTCCTCACACCACTTTGAGCCTTCAATATCGGCCAACCCCTGCCAATTTATTCTCTCCACTTCCCTAGAAACATCCTATAGGTTCTGGTCTTCTTCAAAGACCTATTTTAGTGCCCTAAAAAGAGGTCTCAAAGAAGAACTTCAAAGAAGAGGTAATATCCATTACCGATCGTTTCCAATTTCTTTCTTCTTCAAATTATTCTTATTTAGTTGTTTCATTATGAAGTAATAACATAAGTCTCACTCATATACTGATATGTTATTATAAGTATGAAACAACCTTATTTACCCATCTATCCTTCCTACGGAAAATGAAATCACTGTGCGTGCGTGCGTACGGAATACCGTCTCCACGATGTGATGCGACTCGTTCTACATGATCTTAATTTCATAATGATTATATAAATGAATTGAATGAATCAATATGATATATATTACACTAATACCATTCTGGAAATTAGGTATCTATAACCAAAGGAGAAGAATAAGAATTTATTCGACAAAACACGCATAAGAACAAAAAGTAATAAACACCCGAATAACAAGTAGTAATGAAATATTACTAATAATAAGATAATAATATGACCATATATGATATCATAAAAATAAGTATGATTCTGTAATAAATCAATAACATTATTTAAATCATTATACAGGAGGTTTGGACACGTACAAAGCATATCGGACCAAAGGTAAGGGAAAATATCACAATCTCATTTTTATCCGAGATTGTTTATACTTTGGAATTTACTGGGGTGTATTTTATCATCCACATCGATGTTTTATTAATATTTAATGTTATTTCTATCCACCTAAAATTTTTTAAATCCAATTTTACCCTTCGGTGAGTTTTTAGTAAAGGATATGAAAGGAAACTTGTGTCCTTTTTCGTACGAGGTACTTTTTGACTTTTCCGGCAAAAGTACGAAGAATGTTTTTTTTAACTTATACGGCATGAATGGATTTTAAAACATTATTTCCAAGAATCTTCATTTATAAGTTTCCAAGTTTATTTTTAATGAACTTATTTTAGTTTAAAATTTTATGACATGTTAAGAAAGGAAAAAATGTTTTTGAAGTAGAAAGGATATTTTCCTCAAGAATGGAGTTCAAGTGTTTTATCAATATTATTTTCCATATAAGATAATATAGGGTTCTGATTATATCCCTATCATTACATTGACTTTATTATGTTGTGATGGAATTATTTTTATGAATTCATTTATCTTATATGAATTGTTTTAAGATGTCACGATGTTTAAGAATTCCATTTTTATTACATGGGTTATGCAATGATGTATGATTTATGATTTTTGTGGCACACATAAGAATGGTATCATTTTGAGATGGGTGGGACCTATATATCCCTCCAATGCATTGGGTAACGATTTGATATCTAATGAGATAGATATGGCTGGAACGGTAGGTTATACTGGTTCAGTGAAACAGGACTGAAACGAGGGTGACTCGGTTCTGAAATGGACTTTGTCCACTAAGATAGTCCTGGCATGAGTATTGACTAATAAGATATGATTCTCTATGATTATGTGTGTATGACACAAAGTTTCATGTTTTAAGTTATGATTATTGGGATTTCATTTCACTACTATGATTTATCCCATGTTATGAAATTATGATCTCTTTTGCAGGTTAAGATTTCGAAAATGTTATGTTCTTTTGAAAATGATGTGATTGATATTTCTTTTGTTCACCCTTACTGTGCATTTGATCTCACCCTTTTATGTTTTATTTTCCCCATGATTTAAAGAAAGGTTTTAGGTATAAAAAAAGGAAGATCTTTATGGGAGATGTTGAAGATCTTTCACCACGATTAGAAGATTATATTCCGAGTTTCCAAAGACACTAAACTATTACGATCCTTGTTTGTGTGTTTTTTTTATGTACTAATTATTCCGCAAAAGTAATGTAATGTCCATGTATGTTAAACTTCGGGTCTCTACAGTTGGTATCAGAGGAAAAGTTTAGTCAACCTTTGGAAACTAGGATGAAAAAACGTTAGTGAGATCCCTAGAGATATTTCTATGGTATGTCTAGGGATGTCCCTAAGGATAAGTATATGTATAGGATACAGTCCTAGAACTATGGTAAAGATATTAGATTAAACCAAAGATGTTAGATATTGAAGTTACTCCCCATTTATTATGATTTTTGCCTCTCACACTATTCTTTTTTGGTTTTAGAAAATGGTTGGAAACAAGATGATTCACGATAATGGAGGATATGATGGACAATAGAATGATATTATTCATGATCAACCAAATGAAATGGGATTTGGAAGTCCAAACATCATTATTATGCCGAATCAGCAATCTCATAATATGATCAATAAAGTAAAATTTGGTATGTTTCCTGACTCGACTAATAAGAGAAAGATGGAGTTTGATGATGATCATATAGGAAAGTAAGTTCAATTTCCCCTATGTAAATCATGTGGGAAGAGGCATCAAGGAGAATGTTTCAAAGGAACTGGAAGATGATTTGGGTGTGGAAAAGAAGGACACAAATCCAGTAAGTGCAAAGGAAAAAAGTTAAGTTAACACCAGGGATGAGGATAATGGTATTGCTACGACATCAACAATGGTTAAATGTTTTAAATGTGGAATGTACGGGCATTATGCAAACCAATGCCCTAAGGGAATGTCTCATGAAGAGAATCAGTATGGTCGTATGGGTAGTATTTATGTGGTTGATGATGAAGAGTATACAAATGATATGTGAGATGAAAGAATTGTTGAAGCTCAGTCAATGGTTTAATAATCTAGTGGAATGATTACATGTTTATCATGTGTAATGTTGTATAAGTAATCTCATGGTACTATGGAATAAAGAGACATCTAAGGATTGTTACACTGTTGTCTTTCCTTGAGATTTGAAAGTGTATGATTAATGTTACCAGTATCCATGAATGGTTATTCAGATATTTTTGGAATATAGATGATATGTTCATAATGAAGGGATAAGGAGAAAATTAAATGTTTGATAGTATTCATGAGCTCGTGACTGATATAAGGAGATGGTTATATCGTGGTTTGAGTATATAGAATTTTGGGATTTTGGTATGTGGAAAGAGTTAACGTTTGACAAGATTCATGTTTTCACTAAGGTTTAATGTGTATTCATTTTTCAAGAGAATACATCATTAAAGTATTCACATGATTGGAATGTGACCAACAAGATATATGGGGGATAAATGATGGTATTCACATGCTTGATTGACGACATTTCAAGTTATCAATTTCTTTATACTATGATCATGGACCGAAGTATTTTAGATAAGCCTAAAGATTATAATGGATTATGTTGGACATAATTTAGTATTGTTTAAGGATAGAAGTTTTTCGATATTGTCGATGGGATGTTATAGTAATGTAGTTTTAGAAAAAGGACAACCTACAGGACGGGCGACAACCCATCGCGTCGGACAAGGCCATGGGAATCGAACCCACAACCGAAGTGCGACTCACATTTATCGCATACCACTTCCCTACAAGAAGACCCTGTTTAGTAGAAACTAATTTTATTATATTAAGCAGTATGATATATGAAGTATAAGTCCATTTTAGGAACCATATATCATTAATCTCACTATAGGTGGACTTATGTATTTTTTTGATAACTTTTATAACTTTTTTTTGAGACAGATGGAATGACCCATCATTCTATCACATGATCTGCTAAAACATCACGAATGACAAATTCAACTTCATTTCTTTAAGAGATGAAGTGGAAATTTTCCAAAGAATGACCAACGGTGAGACTATACCTAAATCATGAAAGTATTTCTTCTAATTCCAATTTCATCAACTTTAGGGAAACGATCTTAAAAACCAAAAATGTTGTCCCAGTGCTCTTATATCTGATGAATCAGATGGTACCTTAGATCGTCACAAATTTATGGCATTGTGATTGCTGGCTTTTCCATATCCATGTTCTCTACCACTCTCCATCAGAACTTGATTGTTAGATTTTTCTTCCATATCAATATTTTCACCTATGTTCTCCTATGTGGAAACCCAGTGATTAGTTTATTTGGGTAACTGTTACGTTTCATACTTTTGTTTTTAAAGATTGGTTTTGGAATTCCTTTTTAGGATGTGGGTTTCTATTAAAGAAATTTTCTAGTAGTAAACCATTCATAACCCCGATGAATTTCGAGGGCGAAATTCATTTTAAGGGGGGTAGAATGTAACAGCCCGAGATTTTATAAAAAATATTCTTTTTAATTTCCTTAATGTCTTGTGTTGTACACTACAACAAAATAAGATTGCACAACACGCATCCTTGACTTGCCTTGCATTACACGCAAGCACGACCTTCCGCAGTAGCGTGTGTTGTACGCAATACCGAGTTTCGCTAAACAATGATATGCTATTAAAATATTATTAAAACTAGCCGTTATAAATAGTAATAACCATTTTTTGAAATTTTGTAAATTTTATTTTTCAAAATGGTCTTCATTTTTGGATTCGTAATAACAAAATTATCTTAGGGTGAAATTTTGGTACTTTTCGGATAACTTTCATATTCTAATGAATAGTGAAAATTACTAAATTTTAATTAAAAACAATTTTTTTAATCGAAATAATTAATAGTGAATAATTATTAATTTTTGTGGTTTTAAAGTATATTTAGAATATATTTATACAATTTAATACAATTTTGGTCATTGGATGTAATTTCACTTTTAAACCAATTATAAACAAGTGTCAATCTTTTGATAGTTATTATCTCTTAAGAACACGCTATTTGTTTTGACGACGGGAATTAATTTTTAAATTAATTAATGCAACTAATATGTTTTGAATATGGTAAAATAGAAATCATTTTTGAGTTCATAATATCAAATATAGCTTAGGCCTAATTATTGGTATTTTTCTGGAAACTTTCATTTTTTGATGAATAGTGAAACCACTAAGTGGTAGTAAAAAAATGAATTTTTCATAAAACTTAATTTTACCGCTTCTGTGAGTGGAATTTCAAAAATCTGAGAGACACGGTTGATGTGAGTAAGTAAAATGTGGTTCAATGAGATGAAAATAATTTTTGGTGAATAGTAACTTTTTACTTTTTTTTACCACAGTTAAAAGTAAATAGGGTAATTAAGGGTAAAAATGATATTATTATTACCCTAACACATGTCCTAATTCTATTGGATAAGTTTAATTCGACCAAAAACAACCTTAGGAATAAAATATGACCATTTAGGCCCACTTGGATTAGATTAGGACCTTTGTTATTATTTAATTCAAAGAAGAGTTAAAAGAGTTAAAATAAAAGTTTATTTACTAAAACATTTTTAATATAGGGTTATACATAAGATAAATTCTATTTTAAATATTGATTAGAAATCTAATATGATTTCCTACATAATGATATTTTATTTATAATTTTTAGACACTAAATAAATTAATTTATTTATGACACAATGATGATGCAGTAATTACCATAATATTGAAAAATTATAATAATTGATATTATAAATACCCAAATAAATATAATTTGAGACTTTTTATGAATTAAACTAATTTTATATGTTAATATGACATGTTAGGATTGATTTAATTAATGTTGGTATGAGTAATAATTTTGTTATGAGTTTCACAAAAATCAACTATTGAATAGTGTCAAAATTGACATAAAATAGTTTTTAAAACAAATATTATATTATTAATTGTTATTTTATTCCTAAAAATCTATGGTTCGGCCAAATGACTTAGATAAGGATATATATATATTAATAAAACACAACTTGGGGGTCGCTTGGATATATATGGTAAGTTTATTAACTATATAATGTAAAAATATAAAGTGACATGGTAAATGTCAATCTAATTAACTAAGAGTAAATACTAAAAGATAAGGTTAATATAATGACCTAAACATGTCTAAATTCTATTTTATGAGAGGATTTCGATCCATCCCTACATTATATTCGAAATAACTCAATTTGGAGCTATTTAAAACCGAACTTGACTTTATAATAAAATAATATTTTTAGTTATTCCAAAGCTGCCCCTCTCCTCCCTTATAAAAGGGCACCTCCTCCCCCTCTTCCTCACACCACGTTGAGACTTCAGGCTCGGCCAAACCCTTCCAATTTCTTCTCTCCACATCCCTAGAAACATCCTAGTGGTTCTGGTATTCTTCAAAGACCTATTTTAGTGCCCTAAAAGGAGGTCTCAAAGAAGCACTTCAAAGAAGAGGTAATATCCATTACCGATCCTTGCCAATTTCTTTCTTCTTCAACTTCTTCTTCTTTAGTTGTTTCATTATGATGTAATAACATCAGTATCACTCATATACTGATATGTTATTATAAGTATGAAACAAACTTATTTAACCATCTATCCATCCTATGGAAAATGAAATCACCGCGCGTGCGTACGTACGGAATACCGTTTTCACACCGTGGTGTAATCTATTTTCAACCACCACATTACTTGGATGGGTATAATGGTGTAAATAATGACTATATATGACTATTATAAATTGATACTGATTTTGAAATAGTATACAAACACTCCAATACAATTCCATGATCATAGGAATGATATCATCACTCGTGCGTACGTACGGAATACCATCTCCACGATGTGATGTGACTCGTTCTACATGATCTTAATTTCATAATGATTATATAAATGAATTGAAGGAATTAATATGATATATATTACACTAATAAAATTCTGGAAATGAGGTATCTATAACCTAAAGAGAAGAATAATAATTTATTCAACAAAACACGCATACGAACAAAAAGTAATAAACACCTGAATAACGAGTAGTAATGAAATATTAATAATAATAAGCTAAGAATATGGCCATATATGATATCATAAAAATAAGTATGATTCTGTAATAAGTCAATAACATTATTTAAATCATTATACAGGAGGTTCGGACACGTACAAAGCATATCAGACCAAAGGTAAGGGAAAATATCACAATCTCATTTTTATCCGAGATTGTTTATACTTTGGAATTTACTTGGGTGTATTTTATCATCCACATCCATGTTTCCTCAATATGTAATGTTATTTCCATCCACCTAAAACTGTTTAAATCCAATTTTACCCTTCGGTGAGTTTTTAGTAAAGGATATGAATGGAATCTTTTGTCGTTTTTTGTACGAGGTACTTTTTGACTTTTCCGACAAAAGTACGAAGAATGTTTTTTTTAACTTATACGGCATGAATGGATTTTTAAAACATTATTTCCAAGAAGCTTTATTTACAAGTTTCCAAGTTTATTTTTTAATCAACTTCTTTTAGTTTAAAATTTTATGACATGTTAAGAAAGGAAAAAATGTTTTTGAAGTAGAAAGGATATTTTCTTCAAAAATGGAGTTCAAGTGTTTTATCAAAATTATTTTCCATCTAAGATAATATAGGGTTCTGATTCTATCCCTATCATTAAATTGATTTGATTATGTTGTGATGGAATTATTTTTATGAATTAATTTATCTTATATGAATTGTTTTATGATGTCATGATGTTTAAGAATTCCATTTTTATTACATAGGTTATGCAATGATGTATGATTTATGATTTTTGTGGCACACATAAGAATGGTATCATTATGAGATGGGCGGGACCTATATCTCCCTCTAATGCATTGGGTAATGATTTTATATCTCATGAGATAGACATGGCTGGAATGGTAGGTTATACCAGTTTAGTGAAATAAGACTGAAACGTGGGTGACTCGGTTCAAAAATGGACTTTGTCCACTAAGATAGTCTTGGCAATGAGTCTTGACTAATAAGATATGATTCTATATGATTATGTGGGTATGCCACAAAGTTTCATGTTTTATGTTATGATTATTGGGATTAAATTTCACTACTATGATTTATCCCATGTTATGAAATTATGCTCTCTTTTTCAGGTTAAGATTTCCAAAATGATATGTTCTTATGAAAATGATGTGATTGATATTTCTTTTGTTCTCCCTTACTGAGCATTTGAGCTCACCGTTTTTTGTTTTATTTTCCCCAGGATATAAAGAAAGGTTTTAGGTATAAAAAAAGGAAGATCTTTATGGGGGATGTTGATGATCTTTCACCACGATTAGAAGATTATATTCTGAGTTTCCAAAGACACTAAACTATTACGATCCTTGTGTGTGTGTTTTTTTATGTACTAATTATTCCACAAAAGTAATGTAATGTCTATGTACATTAAGCTTCGGGTCTCTACAATATAGTTTCTTATTTGATTCACTTATAACATTTGATCACCCATTTATGAATAATTCAATACTAAAATCAATAATTTCATTTGTTAACTATTTCGTTTTTCCTGAGAATTTCTATTTGGTAGTTCTTGTATTTTACATTGATCAAGGTTAGATAATATCTATAATGTTATTTTTTATGTAAATATAATTAATATTCATTGTATATATATTTATAATCATCCATAAAATGTGCATACAGTAATTTAATTACACCATATTTGGAGATGGTAGGTCATACGTACACATAAATGTCAATTTCAATTATCAATATATGGAATAAAATAATGTTAAAAATTTATTATAAATTAAATAATTATTATTATATCATGTGTATCATATATAGTTATTAAATATATCCTTATTACCATCCATTTCAATATGAAATGGAAAATGAATCACATCGCTTCGTGGAGGTGGTAGTCAACACGTACACATGAGTGAAGTTATCATTTTCCAAAGGATTGGAAAGTCATATGGTAGATATGATATCATAATAAACATATTTATATTAATTTAATAAATATAATATATTTACATTAAACCCACCATAATAATAATCAATTCAATATGGTGATAGAAAATTAATTGTATCATTATGTGGAGGTAAAATTCCCCATACACACATGAGTGACAATTTCACATAAAAATTAATGGAAAAGTGGGTCGGTAATGGTACATATATAATTTTAATACAATTTATGTATATTTAATGTATATAATTTATTATTTTATGAGAAATAAAATCTATCTATTAGAGTAAAAAAATAAATAAATTGAAAGAGGTTGGGTAAGATGTTTACCACCTCTTCAGGATAACCACTTTAGATATTTCCATAAGGAACCATTAAATTATATTTTAATTTGTATATTAACATGATTTTATGGATAAATAATTTTATAAAATAATTTTTCATGTTTTAATGGAGATAGATGGCTTAAATTTTGGTAAACGAATGATAAGAATGGGGTACTTTCATTCAGGGGAATGGACACAAATTGAATTATTTAAAAAATTATAATATAATTAAGTCATTATCAATAAATATTCTTCGAAATGGCCATATATTCAATGAAAATTAGTATATGATCTAATAATAAATAAATTTTAATCATAACCGTGGAATTGAATTTTTAAATATAAAATGGATTTAATTTAACTTTAGAGGTAACAATTGGATCATAAATTACCAAATAATTAAATTTTATATCATTTATCATCCTAGATTTCTTCTATAATTATTTTTTTGATATATAAATAGTTTAATAAATTATTTGTATCAAAAATATTATTAATTTCATTTAAAGGAATCTTTACATAATTTGACTGGGAAAAAATTAGTTAAATATAAACCATTAAAATATATCTAATATTTAATATGAAAATATAAAATTACTGGTTAGGTAAATATCACCCAAAAATTATTACTTTTAGTGTTTTAAAAATATTTACATGATTTTTTCTTATTTACACAAGCGACGTGTCAGCATTGTGTCAAAATTTAAGGTAAATATTAAATCACTAAAATTTAAAAATAAAATTCCATGATAAAAAAATCAATTTTTATATGATGTAAATTTTCATAATGAATCTTAAACTATTTTCATCCTTAGGTTATTTTTTACAGATATTAAAATGAAGAGAGTGATATTTTAGAATTTTCATTACATAAGATATTTTAAATTTTATTATAAATGTTAAATGTCACAAAAATAACAAATATTTTAATTTGGAGTTTCAAAGGTCTAATTTATTCTATTAAACCAAAAGGGGAAAATTTTGGGCTGATTTTGAGACCTTACCTCATGGTTTTATCCCGGTTTTCAAAATTTTACCGTTACCGAGGTGAAACTTTTTTCCATGATTACTATTAATAATAAAAAACATAAATGGGAATATTTTATAAAATTTGAATATGTTGATTTAAAATATTTTATCCATTTTCAATATTAAATATTAAAAAGTGACAAAAACAATTTTAATATATATTCGTATTATGAAAAAGAGTTTTTATAATATTTCATTTTTAAGCATAAAAGTTAACATTAATCAAGATAATAAATATTTCTGATACAAAAATAGTTAATTGGACTATTATAAATCAAATAAATCAAATTTATATTTATTTCTAAATAAAAAATGACACTTTTCTATTAGTAGATTCATTGATAATATTTGAAAAATAAGTATTTTTCATTATTAATCAAAAAATTAATGATTTCAGGAAAAATATCAAAATTTCACCCAATTTAAATTTTTATACATTGATTTCAAAAATAAATGTCATTTTTTCAAATAAATTTTCTAAAATTGAAATAAAAATATTTTTATTATTTTCTCATAAAAATCAATAAAAACAATTTTTTCAGAAAATGTGTTTTTGAATCATATAATGTCTTTTCTAAATATTCAAAACTTATTTATCTTTATTTTTTTTATATAAAACCACTATTCATTTTTTTAGAATATGATTATTAATATTCATTTATCCAATTTTATAGTTATGTTATGAAAATATACTATATCACTATTCATTTAGACTCAGGGTTGTGTGTAGGGTATGTCGTTGATGAAATTTCATTTATTTAAAATTAAATATGTAATAAAATCATTGGTTTTTACAATACAAAGGGTTGATTTTTGGAACCAAGGTTCATTACTGTTGTATTTTTTTCCAATAAATGAAAAAAGTGTGTTTTACGTTGGAAATGGAGTTATAAATAAGTACATGTGGTCAGGTATTGAAGAAAAGTCAATTAATTATTGGAGATACAAATAATGCATTATTGGAATATCAATGAATTTCACATGAAAGAACTTTTACATATTAAGAAATTCTAAAAGGCACCTAGATTTATATTTGATATCATTATCTTTTTCATGGTTTTGAAAATAGTGTGCATGATATTTTATAGGTAAATGATGAAATGAGAATGCTATAGATTCAAAGGAGAAAAATAAATTTAGAAACAACTGAGATGTATTATAGAATTAATATGATCACAACATGATGAAAAGAATCCCATAGTGATAGAACATTTTTAGGTACAAAGGGGAACTTCAAAAGGCTCATTTCACTACCGCTTTATCTTCATACATAATATAATTTAATATGTCATATTGTGGTAAAAAGTTGATGAGTTTCAATATTACATGAGATCAGAAGCCTACATCAGGTAAAATATGGGCACATTTTGATACACTAGAGTTAAATATTAGACAATTCTTGTAAAAAATTATAATACAATTTATTTTAGATACAATAACTTTGTTAATATTTATCATACAAAAATATTTATACATTTTCAAATTAGAAGGTTTATGATACACACTTTGAGACAGTTGTTCACAATATAAAGGTTTTTAGATTAAATTTAGTCATTCTATAGTAGAGGTTCATACACCAGTGATAGTAGGTCATTCCATTATAGGTTGAATAATAAAATATTATTGATAAGAACAAAACCTATGATTTCATCCTTTTTCTGAATGGAGACAGGATAAATTTAACTAGATTTTGATGTTTGAGTGCCTCCATGCCACAATGTAAGGTTCTTTTACAACCTGTCAAGAGTAATGTAAGTATACATCATGAAGTAGTGAACCATTCACCCATGGATTTTAGGGTTATAAATTTTATAATAATCATTTAATGATAAATGAATTTACAGAGAAGGATATATTCATTTAAATTATTTGGATCTATTAATTAATTAAACACAGTTGGATTAATTTGGTGTTAATTCCATGAAGTATCTAGAGTTGAGGAATGTCACATCATGAAAGAAGTTATCACTCCAAGTAAGGGTTGTTTCAAAATTACCATCATTATATGATATGAAACTAATGTGAAACAACTAGCATAGGATTTCATGGATTAAATTCATAGTTATTTAAACATATTTATTGCATTAAGTACATATAGGACACATAGAAAGATCACAAGAATGGAAACAATGTATAAATAAACACAACCATCAAATCAAATGGGATGGATGTAACAATTATATATAAATTCACATAGAAGATATAGAAAAGTATCCAAAAAATACATAATATTGATATATTATGAAAAATTTAGAATAAATCAATAGATATTTAAATTTTCATATCTAGTTCATTTTGATATAAAGTTTATCGAATATGGTGGTATTATAATTCTATATCGGGTTAGAGCATAACCTGATAATTGTAGTTTTTAACTTTTCATATCTAGATGATTTTCTATTATTGGTGTTTTGTGGAAGGGATATAACCACCCTTTACATCATGGGTTTTACTTATTAGACATTGACGAAGGAAATCAAAACAAGTTTATGATCAACATAGAATAAAATCAGGAACAATGATGCAAGCAGAGTTTCTTGCAGAATGGATATATAAAAACATGTTCTTAAACTATTAAAGATGACCCTAAATTATATAAATAATCTAGGACATATTTTAAATTAGAGCATGAATTGATAAGAAGTGGTAGTTCCCCTATATTAGATATGTTTCATCACAAAATTAATTATAGAAAATACAGTTCACAGTGCAATATTTTGGAATTTCGATAAACCTTTGATTCATGCTCCATAGATTTTTCATTTGTGGTGAATGATGTATAATCAAAATATACTATATTAATTACCTTAGGGATCTATTTTGTTATTTTTTTATCAGAATGGGTAATAATAAGATATTTAAAATGTTCCTCCTAACATTTTAACAATATCTTTAATCAAAAAGAACCAAACATGGTGAGAAAAAGTTTAAATATGTCGACACCTTAATTCCACCCACCCATCCATCTAAATGTGTACTATGTCAATCTAGTCCCAATGGGTAGTTGATATAACATTTATAATGATTACGTGGTACAATATGATGTACATTGATAATAATAATTAGTATATTGTTTGTGACAGATAGTGAAACATTGTGGTTAATATTTCAATTTTTCTTTTTCAAATTAACTCTTAATTTTTTAGAATTTTTAGATTCTATGTGTATGTTTAAATGAAAAATATGAGACAAATTTTTATTATATGTGGGAGATTTAGGCTTTATGAATAGATGAGATGATCAGGACTCACAAAATCCATGTTTTAATGATTTGTCTTGGATGAAGGTAATAATGATTACTATTGAAAATGTTTGAGTGACTGTTATTTTTTCATGATCGGTGAGAGATAGTTATTACGCTACCAAAGTAATTTCATCATATATCTTAAAGGGAGATGATTCTGGATCGTCATCCTTCACTAGTTAAAATCATGATGTTAGGTTGTGAGATCATGATAATTTAATATAGAGATTGAGTATAGTGATGAAGTATTAGTAGAAAAAATAGGAGGTGAATAATTTGTATCAGGAGAAGAAACCTGAGTAGATGTTGGAGTATATATAGGAAAATGTATGTAGATTATGAATCAAGATCCCATTTATTAATGGATCTGACCACCTAGACCCTCAGTGACAGGATTATTATGTTATTTTTATAGTATATGTGTTTTATATTTTCAAATGAATGTTTTTTTATATTTTTTATTCTTTAGTACATTTTTATTTTTTACTTATTTAAAGTGTTATTTTTTATCTATATCAAATTTCATTAAAAATAATATTTGTGATGGAAATTTAAATCTATTACAAATAAGATGTAATTAAAGTAATGTTGTTGACTTCAAAATCCATCAAAGATAATATTTATAATGGATAATTATTTCTATCACAAATAGTATGATCCTCAAAAAAATTTTGGAAGACTTCATAATCCATAAAAATTAAGATTATATGAAATTATTGGATACAAAATTCAAATCTATCATATAATGTATTTTCAATGGAAAAATATTTTTGTTTAAAATAGCATGACCATTTGAATAATTTTGAAATTTTATTGAAAATAATTTTAATTTCAATGTGATATTATTTGATTGGTTATTTGTGAGAGATCGTCATTGTATATAAGGTAGTAATTTCAAAATGGATGTGGTAATCCTGGTAACTAGATCTATACCTCCACCCTAATGGAATCCCTTCCAAAACGAGTATCAGTCGACCACTGGCACATGTAAAATTTCCCTCACCCAAATCTTATGAGAAAATAACCCCAAGCCTTGATGAAGTATTCAACGGAGTCCATGTTGATATAGAAGGTCCTCTTTTTTGGAACTGGGAACATGACCTACTCTGTTAGATTCCAAGAGTTCAAAAGAAAAATAAACTCATACAATGGGGGATTGTCCCTCCCAAATCTTGCAACATGTTTCCATTTGAGGTAATCATACACTTCATGAAAGGAAGCCGTTAAAACCAAAAGAACTGGAGATGTTGATTCCATGGATCCTACTGGTCTACGATAACCTGTCATTCCCCCTCCAAAAATGTGTACCCCTCCTGGGCCAGCAATGTGGGAAGGGAGATAATGACCCCTGAGTCCCGCATCTAGTAGGCCCTGGGTTGGCGACTAGCACCGAGGGTAGTGTAAACACACAAATGAGAGTCATTATCCTCTAAGAGAACACACGCAGAAGAGAGAGATAATATAGACACCAACCAAATCAAAATCACTCTGAAATATATATGAAATTCCATGCACAAATATGAAATGTCATGCAAACTACTACATCTGAAGGGTGGAAAACTGAAAATACCCAAAAGAAAGTAAAAACAGCAGCAACCACAAGCCCGAACAGCTCATGCAACCCCAATCAAGTAGAAATCATATTGATCTCCAACCTTCTCCAAGAGACCAAAAATATAATTTATATATATATATATATAGGGTGACTATAACACTATACTCAATAGGATACTCCCCGAAGCCACAAATGAAAAAGTAAAGAAATCATGATAATGCACAGTGAACAACAAGTGAAACTAACTCGTCAACTAAACTACTATACTAAGATCAAAACCTCACCATGGATACTCTCATCAAGTAATGCACACAAGTGTATATAATATAATAATGAATATCAAGGGTACCCCTCTACTACTTCCCTGATGGTTTTCCGCTTTTCACCAATGTCGCACGTCCTAAGCATCTATCTCCAAAAGTCTTTCTCGCAGGCACCTAGGAAAAGAACCAAAACAAGCTCCTCATGAAAAAAACCAACACGTCCATGTATGCAAGTAACCAGGTAGTTTTCGGGAGCTACCACACCTCGTATAACATGTATCAGATGTCGTGTATTATACCTCATGCCATTACAACCCATACACTGAGTAAGGATCCTCAAGCCATCACAGCCTATACACGTTACGTCTATAGTAGTTCGTAGGTTACTATATCCAGAACATATGTGTGTGAATAACCACATGCCATTATTTTCCTATACACACATATATGGTGAAAACTAACTGTGGTGCCTACCAGCATAACTTACTACCAAAAGAAGATAACATGGACAAAGGGGGTAGTCGGCCATCCATCCTCACACCGGAATGTTGGGGAAAACACCCCCCATGGATTAGAATCCCTACGGTGTCAGTTTCCCTAACTGACAAGGTGGTGTAGCATATTGAAACTCCAAAATTACAAAATATACTATAGCTCACTGCCACACTACGGGCATAACCCAGTCTCAGACTCAACTGCAGCTAACATCTCTCGATATCCCAGCTACAACTTCTATGACTAGGTATCCTATAAGCACACTACTATTTAAAGAGCCTTATTACATTAATTCATTCCATTTTCATCAGTTTCACTTTATGTTCATTAATTATTTAAACATAATTATCAATTATAAATTTAAACCTTAAATTTCATTAGCATCACACCTGAAGTCTGCTATCCTTAGCATTGCGTCCCAACAAGCTCCAACTCCATGGGTTAACAAAATTTATTCAATTATTTGTTTACATCATTACTTTCCCTTATTCCTAGGCATTGTAGAAAAAAATTCTATGCTACTAAACACAAGGGGCCTCAACACGGCGAGTAGATAACTATCCGTCGTGTGTTTTCTGCCTATAGCAAGAGCATAGATCCATCCTCCCTTGAGAAGCTAAACATGGAAATCATGTGGCATACCCCGCCCGTCTTCAACCTTTTCAGAATATTGGTAAGCAAGACAATATTCTTCAAGAAGTGGGGAATGTAATGAAGTAAACCAATCAATGAAACATCATGAATCCAAACATTCACATACAAATTATTCCATCATCCCTAGTGTTATCTCTGACACCCACATGAATAAACCATGCATCTTGCCACTCTTGGCGTCTTCTGCTGCCACAACCAAAAGGCCTCCCTATCCTAACATATCACAATAGCCTTCCCGTCTCACCTCACAACACAAGCATCAGGGAAAAAACCATCATATCAATTGGGCTATTTTCCCTTAAACAAAAAAGGAGTAATTTAGAAACCTACAATGAAATAGCTTTTATCAATCAAATTGTTCTTTAATCCATCTTGGATTAACCGATTTATTATTATTAGGTTCCAAATTCTGTAATCCTAATCAGTAAGATATCACATATAACTAAACATGCTAACTGCACCAATTTTATTATCATCAAATTAAAATAAGAGGAACTAGATTCATTTACGTTATTGTTTATCTTGATCCAAATAAGTATCCATTACTTATGGATTTACATTCATTAACAATTTCCACTGAGAATTTATAATCTAAGAAAGAAAGAATATATATGACAATATCTAGAATAACAAGAGGCAATAACAGACAATCGAACTCAATTTATTTATCCAGTTAAAATATTTAGTATGCCAATTTCATTGTGATCCTGTTGGATAAAACATGATAGATCTACAGATGCACATAATAGAAAAGCGAAGCAATGAATCCCCTACATCAAACAGTTCTTGACATTTTTTTATGTTAATTATCCACAAAATTTGTTACGATATTCTCCCCTATGACAACTGTATCCACCCGTGGATGCAATGAAACCACCACATCAGCAAACACCCATGAAAATCTCATTACGAACACGGGGGTAAAAATCCATAAAAAGGTAATGGAGAAAGAAGGAGATGAACCCAAAATAAATCATATGGATAATACCTTATATCGATGACTGGTTGATATTGGTTGGTCACCTCAGAACAGAGAAGAACAATTTCTAGGAGGTTTGTTTTATTGCACAACTCCTACAGGAGGGAATGGGATGTTTGAGCGTCTCACACACGAGAACAAGGAGGAAGAACTAGGGACGAAGAAATCTCTCCCCTTTAGAAGATTTAATGGAGTAGTGGTTTAAGATATGCTGGGTTTTCCATTAAAAGAGAATTGTATTAAACCATGCAGTTCGACCAAGAAAAAGCATCCCACGCATTATGAGAAATTAATATAGGAGATACAACCTTTGAATTACCCTTAGAGTCCATAAAATAAGGCATTAAATGCATTTTATATCCAAGGAAATGTTAGAGGGGTGAACTCTGGGAAGATGGAAACACTATTCAGAAACTCAAAATTTGGCAAAGGAAAAACAGTGTTCATAAACATCACAATTTGAACCATTGGAACTTCACCATTCTAGAAACAATATTCCTGAACTGCAAATTTGGTAAATGAAAAATGTAACCATTGGAACCTCCCTATCCTAGAAGCATTGTTCATGAACTAAAAATTTGGAAAAGGAAAGATGTGACCATTGGAACCTCACCATTCTGGAAACATAGTTCATGAACACAAAATTTTTCAAAGGAAAGAGGTCATTGTTGGAACCACACCATGTTGAAAACATTGTTCATGAATTCAAAATTTGGCAAAGCAAAGAGGACACCGTTGGAACCTCACATATGGAACCTCACCATTGCACTGTTCACATGAGGTTACCGATGACACTTTTCACAGAAGGTCGCGATGAAACTGTTCGTATAAGGTCACTGATGTCACTATTCACTTAAGGTCACCATTTCACTTTTCACAGAAGGTTACCAATGAAACTGTTCACAAAAGGTCACCGATGAAACATTTCAAATAAGGTCACCGATGTCATTGTTCACATAAGTTCACCATTGCACGGTTCACATAAGGTTACCGATGACACTGTTCATATAAGGTCACTGATATCACGGTTCACAAAAGGTCACCGATGTCACTGTTCACATAAGGTCAACATTGCACTATTGGCATATGGTTACCTATGAAACATTTCACATAAGGTTACCAATGACACTGATCAAAAAACTTCACCGATGACACTGTTCCTAGATGGTTACCAATGCACTGTTCACAATGGTCTACCGTTGTAAATGTTCCCCGATGGAACTATTCACCGAAATGGAAATTTTTCAAAGTGTTGGGGATAAGTCACCATGACCTCCCGAAACTACTCATACACCTTATTTTCACAAAGGAATGTACTAGAGGGTTCTAGGCCATTACATTAGATACCTCTCAAAATATTCTCATCCTCAGGAATTCAAAACACACCTAAAGGGAAAACGAAACGAGTTCTTAACAACCACCCATCAAGATACCTCTCAAAAGAGAGAAAGCCACCAAAACCAGCAAAAGAAATTACTTTTATAAACATGAATAGTCTATAACCAAAAGGCTATATCTATACATGAAAAATTTTAAACATCAAAAAAACTCTTGGTACTGAGAACACATCTATGAATCACTTTCCCAGATACTCTCCTCCATGAAACCATGTCACCATAAGACATGAACCAAGGTGATAGAACACCCACAGAACACCTTCTCTTTGCGGTATTGGATCTCCATAGGCTTCTCCTCAAAGATCGCATCATCATCATCATCAATCTCTCCCCAATAGATGATGTGAGATTCATCATGAAGGTAATGGCAGATCTGTGATACATGGGAAACATCATGAATACAACATATCTATAGGGGGAAGTGCTACTTGATAAGCCATAGCTCCAACACGTGATAACACCTCGAAAGGACCACCAAACTAGGGAGAATGCTTAACCCCACGACAAAACCTTCACAGCCCACAATGGGGAGTCACCTTCAGAAACACATGATCCCCAAAATCAAACTCTATGGATCTCCTTATTTGATTAGAATATAATTTCTAATGATCTTGTTCTGTCTTCATCCTCTCATTAATCACCTGAACCATCTCTGTTTTATTATACAGTATATTCATTCAGAGAATTACCGACTCTCTGACCCCAGTCCGACATAATGGAGAACGACAAGGTCGTCCATTCAAGGATTCAAATGGTTCCACACTGATAGTGGATTGAAAACTATTATTTTAATCAATATCTTGCAAGGCTAAGTGCCGCATCCATGAACCTCAAAATCCAGGACAGAAGAGCTTAACATGTGTTCAAGATTCTAGATGGTTCACTATGTCTGACTATCTGTTTGAGGATATAATGCAGTTCTAAGGAATAGTTGAGAACCGAAAGCATTTTGGAGACCTCTCCACACCAAAGAGGTAAAACAATGATCTCGATTAGAAATGATCATCCTTGGGACTCCATGAAGTCTCACTTCCCCCTCCAGATACTCCCTCGACAAAACATCAACCGATATTGACTCCATGATTGCTATAAAGTGGGAAGATTTCGTTAAACAATCCACTACCAGACAAATAGAATCATGTCCTCCCTGAGCTCATGGTAAACCAATAACAAAGTCCATTGGGATGTCATCCCACTTCAACTGAGGTATATCTAAAGGCTGTAACAGACCACCAAGATCACGGTGTTCGACATTCACCATCTGGCAGACCAAGCATGAAGACACAAACTCTGAAACTACACGCTTTAGCCCAGGACATCAAAAATGGTTCCTCAAGGATCGGTACATCTTGTTCACTCCAGGATGCACCGCTAATGGATAAATATGGAACTCTATGAGAACCATCTCATGCATCTCCAAAGGAACAAAAATCCTTCCTTGATACAACATGCAGTGTTGTTCATCCTCAGACCAACCATCAGGGGCCTCACCACAAACAACTTGGTCTCTCTAGTCCTCCACCTATGGATCCCCCAATTGTGACTCTTCTACCTTCTGCACCAGAGATGAATGCACCGTCATTTGAAAAAGTAAACATATGCCTTAACTTCTCCGATATCATGGTGTAATGCTGACAGTTATTCCATTACTCTCCACGAGTCACAAGAATCACGCACTACAACACTACATGACTTCTGACTCAACAAATCAGCTATAACATTCCCCTTAAGAGGTGTATATGATATTTTAATGTCATATTCCTATAAGAAAACCATCCACCAGCACTTTTATATGTTCAATTCATGCTAGGAGATAACATACCTCAAACTATTATGATCGATTAAACCACAAAGTGCTCACCAATGGGGTAATGTATCCACAACTTCATAGAAAACACTACGGGTGAAAACTCATGATCATGGGTGGCATAGATACTTTCATGGAGACATCACTACCAAGACCCATATGAATCAACTAATCTTTGCTGCATCAGAACACAACCATACCCAAGATTTGAAGAATCACAGAAAACATTAAAATGTACTCCCTCAGTTGGAAGAGAGGGAACTGGAGCACTTACTAACTTCTCATTTAGATACTCGAAAGCCTCCGACACAGATCAATCCATATGAATTCCAGATCCATCCAGGTCCAAGATGTCAAAGGAGTTTCAACTCGATAGAAATCAGTTATGGACCTCAGTTAGTAGCCTGCAGGACCAAGGAAACATCACACCTCTGACACTGTCTTGGGGGCTTCCAATGACACAAATGATTCTATCTTCAATGGATCCACAACAACTCCCTATTGGGAGACAAAATTACACAAGAAAGTTTGTTCTTGAGCCCAATACTGACACTTCAACAACTTCCCAAATAGATGATGTTGACAATGAACTCCCTAAATGATGTGTAGATGCTCTTCATGCTCCTCCTCGGACATGGAGTGTACAAGGATTTCATCGATGAAAACCACCACGAACATGTCTAAGAACTCACGGAAAATAGATTTTATCAATCCCATGAACACCGCAAGAGCTTTTTTCCTACCGAATGACATTACAACGAACTCATAATGCCCATGACAACAACAGAAAGCAGTAATCGGGATATCCACATCCTTCACATACATCTAATGATATCTTGATCGCAAGTCGATCTATGAGAACCAAATTTCACCAATAGGTTGATCAAATAATTCATCAATAAGTGGAAGAGGATAGTGATTCAGCATAGTCACTTTGATCAAGAGATGATAATGGACACCCAACCGCATAATACAATTAGCATTATTCATGAACAAAACTGGTGCACCCCATGGTGACAAACTCTGCCGAAACAAACTGCACTATAATAGACCATCAGGCTATATATGTAGCTCTTATAACTCAGAATAGCCCATACTATATGGAGACATCGATATTGGATACACTCTTAGTTGTAGATCGATACCAAACTTGATCTCTCGACGAAGGGTAATTCTACAACACCTTTTGGAAAGACATCAGGGTACACTTCTATGACCCTAGGAAACACCAACAGATGAACCTCTAAAGAAATCAGCATCATCTCAGTCATCATGGATGAAAAGGATAGAACACTCCATTGACCCATCCGAAGATCTCGCTTTCCAACAAACAACACCATCTCTCCATCCTCATCCTAGAAAAAGACCTTCTTCCTGAAGCAATCCAAAATAGTATGCATCGATTACAACCATTCAATGCTGAGGATGACATCATATGGTTGTATTTGTAAACATAGGAAATCTCTCAAAGAGTGGTGCTGCCCCAACATTAGCTCATAGTCTATTAATACTTCAAACAAGTCAGCTCGACCTCCAACTATCATAGTCAATGCCCGGTGCATTGGAAACCTCTCTACCTCAAGTCCCAAAGCATGGAAAATGGTTGTTGATATGAAGGAGTGTTTTGATCCTGAATTAAACAAGGAATTCCCCAAGGTATAAAACGAGAAAAGGGAACCTCGAATGATGTCTGGCTCACCTGGTGCTGGAAATGCTAAAGCATGGAGCCGACCACGACCTCTTCCACGACCTCTTTGGCCCTGATGAAGACCACCACCATGGCAGCACTCTACTCTCTAAGGATGGGGATCATCACAGGGTTTTCCTCTACCTGCCCCATCTACCCTCAGCTGATCTAAAGTTAGTGCAACTTGCAGCTGCTGACTCTACTGAAACTGTCTCAATGGAGGAACCTGGAGTGGAACACCTGGTGCAGGATGACTACTCTGAATGGTTGGGCACTCTCACTTATGATGACCTCGACCATCACAAGAAAAATATGTTCTTGATCCCTAAGCATTGGCCTGGGAGCTACCGCCCCTGGAGAAATGAGATGCTAAGGGTTGGGACATACCCCCAGCTGAACAGAAACACTTCTTCCCAGAAATTAGGGAAACCCATACCACTGCTCAACATCATGAAGAATCATGACAACTCCCCTATCATGATGATCGGGTTCTTACCAAAGTCCTCTCGATGACCTTTTCCCTTGCCAACACTTCAAGGTATGTCTTCAACATAAATGGTGTGACCTAGAGTTGGATCTCTAGATGCAAAGCCTCCTCGAAATTCCTTGGCCTGGCCTCCTCATATTCAACAGATATGAAGCATATCAAAAAAGCTTCCTAAAACATATTCCAAAATCTCGCATACCGGAGCTCCCCTGTTAAAGGATAAGAAGCTCTTAGAAACTGGATGCCTTCAAGGTCGAAGAAAGAAACTCGACTCTAAAACTGTATTTGAACACCTCCCATGACATCGTTAACTCTTCATGACCGCTAAGGAAAAAGAACCACCACTGCCTCGCTTCTCTACACAACATCATCACAACCATAGAATCCCAAGGCTCCTTTCAAGCATGGATCGAACTAAAGCCTATCTCGAACTCCTTAAACCAGTCTTCCTTGAATGCATCTAAAATGGAGTCCTCATACTTCTATAGACTCTGGAACTCAAACTCTCAAAGTTTCCTCCTCCACATGTCATCTTCATCAACCTCTACACTACGACGATCTGTTGGCTCAAGTTTCTAGACATCCTCTAGGAAAACCTGATGAGGTCGTCGACCAAGAGCCATACCAATAAAATAACAAACCATTAGAGGTTGTAAAACATGAATATGGAAGGCTCAAAATTAATTAATTAATTGCTTTTTGTTATTCATTTTTGGTTATACTATCCCAAAGTTTACCCATTCAAACACAGTCCCAATGAACAATGATGCATGATCCTTTCCTAGGTCTCTACCCTGCAACTAGTATCACCTCATTTTTTAGCCATTATAAACATAAAGGTTCATGCATCAGGTCATTGGGTGGACTAAATGATTATGTCTCAGCTGGTCTCCAGTTATTACATCACTTGATATACATGAATGAAATCGATGCCCTACCAACCCGTGCATCCTTGCTTGTGCCTAACTCCAAACTCCATCATATCCCTCAAACTCCCTCTGAAACCACTCCGCCACAAGCCCTCCCCAAAATGTGTACCCCTCTAGGGATAGAAATGCGAGAAGGGAGATAATGACCCTGAGTCATGCCTCCTGTAAGCCTCGGGTTGGCGACTAGCACTGAGGGTATAATAAACACACAAATGAGAGGCATTAGCCTCTCTGAGATAAAAAGCAGAAGAGAGTGATATGATAGAAACCAACCAAATCCAACTCAAACTGAAATATAAAATAAATCCCATGTAAAAATATTTACTATCATGAATACTACAACAACTGAACGGGGAAAACTACCAATACACAAAAAAAAGTAAAAACAACAGTAACCACAAGCCAGAACAGCTCCTGCAACCCCAAGCTAGTAGAAACCTGCTAGATCTCGAACCTCCTTCAAGTGACCTAAAAACAATTTATATATACATAGGGTGAGTATAACAGTATACTTAGTAAGATCCTCTATGAAGTGTATCACACAAATGTAAAGAAAGCATGCTAATGCACATTGAAAACAAGTGAAACTAACTCATCACCTAAACAAATATACTATGTTCCCAACCTCACCATGGATACTCTCACCAAGTAACACATACAATAGTATATATAATAATAAATTATATCAAGGGTACCCCGCTACTACTTCCCCATTGGTTTGACACTTTTCCCCAATATCGTACGTCATAAGCATCTCTCTCCAAAAAGGCTTTCCTGAAGACACCTGGGCGTTGCAACACAACATGCCCCTCATGCAACTAAACCACAGTGTCCATGTAAGAAAGTGTCCATGTAGTTTCTGGGAGCCACCAAATCTTATATAACATGTATCAAACATCAGGTATTATACCTCAAGACATTGCAGCCCATACACCAAGTAAGGATCCTCAAGCCCTCACAGCCTATACACGTTATGCCTATACTTTTCAATAGGATACTATATCCATAATATAAGTGTCTGAATAACCACAAGACATTACGACCCTCTACACACATTATGAGGAAAACTAATCTTTTTTTCCTACCAGCACAAGTAACTACCAAGAGAATAGAGAGGGGCCAAATGGGGTTGTTAGCCATCCATCCTCCCACCGGAATGTTGGGGAAAACACCCTCCGGGCTCAAAATCCCTGGGGTGTCAATTTCCCAAACTGATGGGGTGGAGTAGAATATAGAAACACAAAAATTATAGAATATACTATATCGTATAGACACGCTATCGAAATAACTGAGTATTAGAATCAACAACTGCTAACGTCTCTCGGTCTCTGAACTGCCACATCTAAGACTAGGTATCCAATAAGCACACAACCATTTAAAGTGATTTATTACATTACTTCATTCCATTTTAATCAGTTTCACATTATGTTATATAATTAATTAAACATTAATTAACCATTATCAATTTCCATCTAAAATTTCATTATCATCACACCCAAAGTCCACTTTCCTCAGCATTACGTCCCTGCAATCTCCAACCCCATAGGATATAATCATTTATTCAATTATTTATTTACATCATTACATTACCATATTCCCAGGAATTCTAGACAAACATTCTATGCCACTAAACACAAGGGGGATCAACAGGGTGAGTAGATAACTACCCGTTGAGTCTTTTCCACCTATATAAAGAGTGTAAACCCATACTCAATTGAGAATCTAGAAAGGGAAAGCATGTGTCTTACCTCGTGCGTCTATAACCCTTTTGGAAGAAGGGTATGCAACACCAACAACATCGAGTAGTGGGAAATGTTAAGAAGACAACCAATCAAAGAAACATTGAGCATCAAAAAATTCACATCCATCCAGTTCCATTATCTCTAGTGTCCTCTCTGACACCCACATGCATAAAATGATTCATCTCACCACTCTAGGAGTCATCTTCTACCACAAACAATAGGCCTCCCTACCCCCACCTATAACAAAAAAAATCCAGGATCACATCACAAAACAAGCAGTAGGAAAATAACCATGATATCGATTGAAATCTTGGCCCATAAACAAGATAGAAGGTAACTCAGAACCCTATAATGAATTACCTTTTATCAAACAACCATTTATTTCATCCATCTTGGATTAATCGATTTATTATTTGTAGGTTCCAAATTTTGGAAACCTAATCAGTAAGCTATCACAAATAATTAAACATGATTACTTCACTAATTTGATTAACATAAAATTACAACAAAATAACTAGATTCATTTACATGTCTCTTTATATTTCTCTAAAGAATTATCAATTAATTTCGGATTTACGTTCTTTACCAATTTCCCTCAAGAACGAAAAATCTATTCAATCAGGCTTATATATCACACTATCTAGAAACACAAGAGGAAATAAAATATGATCCATATCAATTTATTTATCTGGTTCAAATATTTATTATTCCAATTTCATTTTGATATAGTGGGATAAAACATGGTAACTCTACACATGCACATAACAGAAAAGAGAAGAAATGAATCCCCTGCATCAAACAGTTCTTAACTTTTTTTATACGAGAATGAGCCACACAACTCTTTACGATCTCCTCCCATATGACAATTATATCCACCTGAGGATGCGGATACACCACCACATCAGCAAACACCCTACATAAACCCATTAGGAACACGAGGGTAAAATTACATAAAAAGTGAAAGGAGAAAGAATGAAATGAACCCGAAATAATTATGATTGATTATACCTTATATTAAAGACTGATAAATATTGTTTGGTTGCATCAAAACAAAGTGGAACAAATCCTAGGGGAAAAGTTTAATTGCAAAACTCCTATGGGAAGGAATGGGATGTTCGAGAATCTCACACCCGAGACCAAGGTGGAAGAATTAGAGAGAAGATATCTCATACATTTAGAAGCTATAATGGAGAAGTGGTCTAAGATATGCTGGGTTTTCCATTAAATGATGATCACATTAAACCATGTTTTTAGACCATGTGAAAACATCACGAGCCTTTGGAGAAAATAATATAGGAGTTGCGGCCTTTGAATCAGACTTAGAGTCATTAAAACTAGGATTTAAATGAATTTTACGTCAAAGGAAATGTTAAATGGGTGAAACTGTAGGAAGATGGAAACACTGTTCACAAACTCAAAATTTGGAAAAGGATAAACACTGTTCATGAACATCACCATTGGAACCTCACCATTCTAGAAACATTGTTCATGAATTCAATATTTGGCAAAGGAAAAAGGTCACCGTTGGAACCTCACCATTCTAGAAACACTGTTCAAGAACACAAAATTTGGAAAAGGAAAGAGGTTACCGTCAGAACCACCCATTTCAGGAAACACTATTCATGAACTCAAAATTTGGAAAGGGGAAGAGGTCATTGTTGGAACCTCACCATTCTGGAAACACTGTTCAAGGACTCAAAATCTAGGAAAGGAAAGTGGTCGACATTGGAACCTCATCGTTGGAACCTCACCGTTTCACTATTCAAATGAGGTTACGGATTACACTGTTCATTTAAGGTCACTAATGACACTGTTCATATAAAGTCACCGATGTCACTATTCACATAAGGTCACCGGTGCACTGTTCACAGAATGTTATCGATGACATTGTTCAGAGGAGGTCCCTGATGTCACTATTCACATATGGTCACCCTTTCAATATTCACATAATTTTACTGATGACACTATTCATAGAAGGTCACTGATGACGCTGTTCATATAAAGTTACCTATGCACTATTCACAATGGTCTACTGTTGGAAATGTTAATCGATGGAAATGTTCACATAAACGGAAATTTTGAAAAGTCATGGGGATAAGTCACCATGACCCTTGGAAACACCTCATACACCTTATTTTCAAAAAGGAATGAAACAGATAGTTTAGTACCATTACAAAACCACTGGGGAAGAATCTCCCTTAACATGTAGAAATAACAGGGTTGGTAGAGAATATCTTTAAAATTAGGCATATGGGATGACATCAAACTTGGAAAGGTGATTGATCCATCTGGTGGAGCCTCAATGTTGAACAATAGAGACTCTATGAATTTGTATGCCTTAACTCATGATGGCTTCTACATAATAATGGTTTGACTCACATATGAAATGATTGGATGATTTTGAAAACTCATTAAATTATAAGGTGCATTCTTTTCCTTTATTTTTCGATGAGGTGGATTACGATCCACCTGGTGTTCATTGAAATTATTTCCATACTTTCTATAATTTTTTAGAATTTTGAGGGATCAAATCTTCATAGATTTGAAAATGATGCACATTATAATCATAATGTAATGAACATCATCAATACTTTCAAAAAAAATTATCAACCACCACTTCTAGAAAGGATAAAAGAATATCAATGAGTTTATGTTTGCGTTCAGAATAATAAGGTTGCTATATGAAAATGGGAATCTGTGGAGTTCAATGTTAATGAAGTAAGAGTTGGAATATTTGTATCATGACTATATGTACCATAAAATAATAAGTTAAATATGATGCTCTGGTATGATGCACATAGCTCAACCTTCTCCATCCACACAGGGTGCATAAATATTTATTGAGTTGTCCGAGAGAAATATTGGTTGGATAATATGAAGAAGGAGATCAAGATATATAAATAAATATATCATGATTGTCAGCATGTGAATTCAGAAAGGCAAAAACATATTTATATAATGAAACTATTACCCATAGAAACTTGGAAATGGGAAAGCATCACAATGGACATTATCATGGGACTTCTGGATACATCAAGAAGAAGTAATTCTTTATAGGTTGTGGTGGATCATCTAAATAAATCTTCTCACTTAAATTAGTTTTGAATGGACTTATCACTATGATATATTGCACATGTATATATTTGAAATGTGGTGAGGCTACAGGGAACACCACTTTTTATAGTATCTGATCATGAGTTAAGATTTACATTAAGGTTTTTGAAGAGTGTACAACATTCTGTAAATATAGAGTTGAACATTATCATTGAAAATAATCGTAAAACTGTTGGAAAATCAATGTGGACTATCACGACACTTGAATAAATTCTGAGATCATTATCAATTGGATTGAAATGGGGATAAGATCAATATATTACTTTGGTCGAGTTCTTTTACAATAATAGATTCCACTCAAGAATCCAAATATATCATTATTATGTTCATTATGGGAAGAGGTGTATAATACCAACATGTTGGGATGATTTTGGGGAGAAAAAATTACATGGTCCTAAAATAGTAGAGGAAATGGTGGAAAAGATTAAAACCATTATGCATCACATTAAGCTTATTCATTGTCGACATAAGAGTTATGCAAAAAGTAGTGAATGTGACATAGAGTTTAATGTATGAAAAATGGTATTCCTCCATATATCTCCATTGAATAATGTCAAGAGATATGGAAAGAAGGGAAAGCTTAGTCCCAGATACATTGATGACTTTGATATCCTATATCACATTGTTGTAGTGGCCTATTGACTATCACTCCCACCTGACTAATCTTATGTACATGATGTCTTCCAAGTAATCCTAATGAGGAAGAACATAACAGAAAAATCAAATGTAATCAATCTAGAGGTGGAGCTAGTGGAGATTGATCATTCCAATGAAGAAAAGCTGGTGAAGATCTTAGATCATAGAAACAAAGTTATATGGAATTAGAGAGTGCACATGGTCAATGTATTGTGGTGAAACCACATGTATGATGAAGTGATGTGGGAACTAGAGGAAATGGTGAAATGGAAACACCATAACCTATTTTACTATGGGAAATGAAAATTTTAATGGAGAAATTTCTAAATGGGGATGACTATAACGACCTGGAAAATTATAAATAAAATTCCCCATATGATTTAATTAAATGTCCAATAATGTAATATGGTTATAGAAAACAAATTCCCATGTTTTTATTTATTATATCATATCATATTTAAATGTTCATTAATCATTATTAGTATTGATAATATAGTATTTTAATATTGATAACAAAATTTGTATAATTATAGGGTTTTAAAAAATCTAATTGACCCAAATAAAAGATATAATGACCTCAAATATTAGGATCATAACCTTTGAATCCAATTTATTGGAGCTTTAGAGGAATATATTATCACTTTGAATTTCCCTTGATTAATCACACGCTAATGTCTAACAACATAAGAATAATAAAAACCATTTATAATATAATTTCAACTACATAGAGATAATGTCGAAACCAAGTTTTTCGAACCACCCCATCAAAGTATCTCTCTCATGCACCTTTCCCTTAAGAATTTCGGTGGTGTATCAAGTGGATATGTATCAGGACACTATATATATGATTATTTATATTATTTTTTTTACAGAATAATGAATATATTTTTATCCAATTATCGTTACATCAGAAATTGTATTTATTTCGACACAATAAAACATGAAAATTATTTTTGGGTAATATTAAAATTCGATTTTGGAATTTATATTGATTATTTAGTGGATTAATGAAATAAAAAATATTTTAATAAATTAGTATTATTAAAAAATTATTCAATATATATAATCATATAATTTTTATGAAGTCAAATGAAATTTTTATAAGGATACAAAAACTATTACCGCCAAAAAACAATGAATTTGACAATAAATGTCGATTCATATTTTAAAAGTAAAAAATTATAATATTTTGAAAAGTATTTTGATAAAATGAATATTATTTTGTGAATCTTAATGCCAAAATTATCCAAGAGTTATTTTTTCATAATTTTTGGAGACATTCAAATTTTTGTGTAAAAAATAAATACGTTAAAAATATAAGTTGTGTATTATGACATCATAATGACCCATTAGTGATATAATAAATACTATAAAAGATATACAAAACAAAATATATGTTTTCCATTTACAATAATTTTATTTTTTTATTCAATATATTTTATAAAGCCTTTATAAATCCTCCAAAACTATTATTATATTTTATGCATTGAAAATCATTTTTTAAGTGTATGAGTCACTTCCACATCTGAAAGGTTATTATTTTATTATGTTATGACCTTGTCCATATAAAATAATTAAATTCACTCCCATTTGGTAGAAACTATGGGAAAAAACATGGGATGGTTTGGGTTTTTGGTTATTTTATTGCTTAGTGTCCAAAAACATTGTTTGAGAAATAATAACGAATTCCTCACTCATTTCCTATATAAACACACACAATATACCATTTACCTTCACTCAAAAGAATTGGATCATTTTCTAACACGTCCCTCCCATCTCTAGTGTTCTTCCAAGGTTCGCCCGAGCTCTCAAGAAGCTCCCCCAAGCCTTGGGAGTCACACTATCCTGGTGAGGGATTCTTCCCTTATACTCTTTATTCACATTTCTTCATTATCTTAGGACATTTATGTAATGTTATTAATGTTGGGTTATGTTTTTTCACAAAACTACTTTTGTATTTTTTTCAAATTATGAGAGACACATTTCTCACTCACAACCCCATTTTAAGAATTTATATGTTACACTGTTATGCTGTTGAAATTCCACAACGATTTTAAATTACAAATAATTTTATAGTGAATTCCCATACCCATTTTCTTTCATGGGTGATTACATTAATGTAGATAAACATATTTATTGGGGAACTAACTATATTAATTCCACACTAAATTATAATTTAATAATTTTTTTTTGATAAATTATTCCATTTTTTATTATCTATATGGAACACTTTGGTATTATAATGAAATGAATGTGACATGTGCATCCAAAATTATTATAGCACTCCAATGCATTGGGTAATGTGTAGCCTAATGAGACTTCATGTTGGGATTACATTTTAACCTGAATCCCATATGGGACTTCATCATTCATTATTTATTGGACGTTATCTTTAACTTGTGTTTATCATGCATTGTTTCAAGTTGTTTACACATTTCCCCGGCCGCCTTTATGTTATGATGCTTTATCATGTGTTTTTGTTAATGTTTTTTTATTCTCACCCACTTTATTCTCCATTGATATTCCTACTTTCAGACATTTTTTACTTTCTTCTGCTTATTCCATGTTTACTTTTTTACTAGCCTTTATATTTCACTAATTTCTTATAAATGTTCCTGCATTGTCACATCAATTTTTAAGTGTGAACTTATTGAAAATGTCTTCAATAATGATGTTTCTTTTAATATATTAAGTTGATATGTAATGTACATAATTCCAAATGAAACTAGAATTAATGATATTCCATTTTTTATTAAGTGTAATATTATGTTATAAATCTTGTATTAATCTGATATAATGATATAGGTTTTCATATTGTATGGCACTATAATCTGAAAAATATTTTAAATGAAAACATGACTAAAATATAGTTCACTTACCCAATTTATTAATAAGATGATATCAATTCACTCTATGGGGGTGGATGAATGATATCCTCCATATTTTTAATAAAATTACTAGAAATGGTCTTGCAAGGGGTTCCACTAATATCTGTAACATTCAGACATCCAATGTAAGAATACTATCTCTCTCCTACATCATTTAGTATTATGGTACCTAAAAAGGTGGTCACAATTAATACTCCAACTATATCTCCAAGTTTTTGACCACCATAATCCAACACATTCACTTTCCCAATGCTCCAACTTTCAAAACACAGTTCATAATGGGAACTATCCCATAGTGTTTTTTAAAAGATAACCATCAAGGAATCATCTATCCTTGATTTCCCTCATGACATTAGAACTTCTTCCAAATATCATATCGATATGAAATTAGTCCAATAAATAATTTTATAGTCTCAATTATAATGCCCACGTTGAGTTTTATCCATCAAACTAATTTATCCATCTCCATTTAATAATATAACATGTTCCCAAATACATGGTTTATTTCTACGAATAATTTTTTATTATTTATTTCTCTCTTGGATTCTTTGGCATAGGTTGTGTAACATAAAATAAAAATGTGGAAAAAATATCTCATTTATACATTCTAATTGAATCATTAATATTGAACTATTAAACCATAAAAAATGTCTAAGAAACACATCATGTGGTTCATTGGCCTCTAAAATTTCACAAGTGTAGTCTTATTTCCCTACAAAGCAGCCAACCTCCTCTAGTAAAACGACATCCCAGAAAAGGTTTCAAACTCCAAATATTATAGAGCATTATCTATGAATATTTCTGAAAAAATCAACAACCAAAGACTCCCCACATTGTATAAGTGGGTAAATACAAGAATATTTTACTTATTTAAGAATGCCTAAACCTAACAGAATCATGGTTCACAAACTCTTTTCAGACCTCTATCTACTAAGGATCAATTTCTCATCACAAAACAAGAATCTATCTGATGTTGAAATTTATACAATGTACTCAGTCTATATTCTGTCTTGCCCACCTTAGTGGTAATTAACACATACTCTATTTGAAATATTTAAAATAAAATGGATCATCACTCACTATTCTATAGAAAAAAGTCTAATGATAATTATGGGATCATTATAACCCAAAAATGACACACATGCCATCTATTAGTTGGTGACATTATTTATTTATATTGAATATAACAATAAGAATTATATAATCTCTAGATAATGCAACATAAAAAGGAAATGATAGATCATAAAATACGTCTATATGGTGCATAGACCAAATAACTTACACCCTATAATTATGTTTTAGTTCTTTACATTGAATATCTAGTTATCAATGTCTTGGATAAATGATATATTGACCATTACTCCTACACTATTCTTAATATTCTGATAACCAAACTCAATAACCCCTTAAAATCATTACTATAAGATCCCAAAACATTCCTCCCAACACCACTAACTCCAAAGTCCACCCTGAGGGAAATAAATTGATATCACCCTCACACAACTTACCCAATATGGCCCCTCCTAAGCGGGCAGTAAGTCGAGTGTTCCATGTAGAGCCTACATCAAAAATTATAGAGTCTAGAGACCAGCCGCAAGTAGGTATATCAAACAATATTGGAGGCCTTATGCTATATGAACCTATAATTATTACATATCTCTATTTCATAATAATTATGAGTAACAATTGTAAGAAAATTATATAAATTTAATAGAGTCTATCGCATGAATGGAATAATAAATTCATGTACCCCATATTGGAAAATAAAAAAACCAAAAATATTGATATGGTATGTCCTTTAATTTGACTGATATAAGACTATTATAAGATACATCTCATTGCATTTACTCCTTCATTAACATCCAGCAATATCTTATGATTCCCACATCATGAAATATCATGTTCCATTATGTGTCACTATGTACTAATTAGAATTAGCTCTACACAAGTCACCCCAACTCTACATCTGACAAGAATTACATTTAAACTATTTTTCATCTACCTATAAATAGTCTATGTGGGAAAACGTCCTATGTAGGTTTGAGTATAATAATACCGAATATGACTCCCATAAAAACATAATAAAATCATGATCATCAGCTCAATTTGAAGCTTGTATAATTAAATGGTAATTGGAAGTAAAACAAGGAGAAAATAACTCAAACTATACAATATTGGAACAACCATAGGGGGGAGGTAATATATACACGATCTATAATTATAACTCTGAATTATTAAATGATGTTCCCAATCATTTCAATTCCAATCCCAAAATTTCATACCATATGGGGAAATAGGTGATCCAAAAACACTGAATTGTCAAATAAGCCTAATGAAAAGTGGAAATTATATTCAGAATCATAATGGTAACCCATGTGGAGGAAATGGGTCAATTTTTTTAAACAAATTTTAATTTCAAATTCATTTTAGATACCACACCACCAACATAATACATAAAATGGAACATGAAAATAACTGATACATGGTCATTAATTGAGGCAGTACCACACTCACTGGACCATCAAAACAATACAATAAATCTTGTAACATAACTACCATTGCTATGAAACCCACATCAACACATTTGAATAGTATTTTATTACCCAAATACTACTGGAAGGTACCTATGTAGGGGGATTATTGACTCTATGGATTAATGAGACACTCTTAATGTAACACCCCCACAACTCGAACCTCATGTTGTGATAGGTTCATCATTACTTTTGTTTAAATTTCATAACAACTAAAAAAACATGGTTTTCATGAGAATGTAATAATATGGTTTTAATTTATATTTGAATGTAAATGAGTTAAACACAAAAATGGATAAAAGGCTTTTTATAATAAAATGAACACAATAGTGTTTACAATGTGTCAAGAACACAAGGAACCATCCTACGAAAAAATGACAAATAAAAACTCTATTGAAACTACGGGAAGCCCCACTACAAAGGCATCAAGACACGATAAATAAAAGAGATCCTTCGGGTAAGTGAAAACAACGAACACCACCACCATGATCATATAAACCATGCTGAGCATCAATGGTATGGAAAGAACCATCTTCTCCTTATTATCCTTCTTCTTCTTCTTCTTATTTTTCTTGAGTTTAGGACACCCTAAGACATGGTTTTATATGACATCAGCTTGATCGTTACCTTGGTTGACCACTTGAAATCCAACGGTTTTTACTATAGCTATTGGCCTTGTGGTATTTAAACCAAATAACAATTATGTACAACATAGTTTTCCAAAATTTACATTATGAATTGGGAATTATAAGATAACCATAAACTGTGATATATTTCATTGAAATACAGTTCTGTTTTGAAATATTATAAGTAATTAAAATACACTTTGCAAATATTTTAATTATATTGTGAAGATTTCCAGTTCTTTAACAGTGTTATAAGTTATTTTTAATTTCATAAAATTAAATTATGTTCCTGATTAAACTAATCATTCTATAATACAATTATAGGAACTATCATGTATGTTTTTTAAATCTCAATTTAATAAATATTATGTTAAAAAGATTAGTGTTTATTAATAATTATAGAAATACTTTTTAAGACGATGTATAACTTGTATTATTTGACCAACTAATATTTAAATAAAATCCATTTTTAAAATATATAATTTTATATGGTTTTAATCAATGTAATTTTTTCATTCCTTAAGAACTTAAAAATTTTATATGGTAGTTTTTATAAAAAAAGGGACAGCTAGGGCCAGCCCATTTAAGGCTGGGGAAAAGGAGGCAGCTCACACGTAGTGGCTGAGCCTAGCCCTCATCCCAAGCCTTGGCTAGACCATGCTCTGGAATAGGTTCCTGAAAGGGAAAATGGGAGCATGAGAACATGAGCGTGCCATGGTGGACGTAGGGTCCTGGTGAGGAAAGGGTAGGGCGAAGCCTACGTAGGAAGGCAGAAGCCCGCGTGTAATTCTCCTTGGTGTGTGATGTGTTATTGGAAGTGCTGTGGGAGGCTTAGGCTTATAAAGAGTCGCCGAAAACCCATTCCGAATCAATGTGGTAATAGTATTTTCGGTTGAAATGAGATATGGACCATTGGATCGCATCGCCCGCGATCTAGGCTGTCGATCTTGACCTCGGGATCGACCCGCAGCAACCACGTTTTTCGTTGAGATTTACATTGATCGTTCGATCCTGAATGATCTAATTGAGACCATTCGAGGTTTTTAAAACATCACGACAATCGTGAGCTTCCCGATCATGCCTCATATCAGTACACATCGTCCATCACTTTTATAAATACCAGATGTATCCCGACCATTGGATTGATCACGGATCAAATCCTGACCTTTCGTTTTTCTCCTGGTTTCGCCCCACTGCGTCGTCTTCTTCCTCATCGCAGTGTGCACTTCACCGAACCATATACTCTTTTGCACCATTTTTTTTCTTCTTTCTTCAACCTAGATAGCTAGGTGCACCGTCCTTGTCCCCCTTTTCCATTATTCTTCCCCCACCAATTAATGAACTAGTTGGACATGTTTCTTCAAAACGGTTATAATAAAAGCTTAGCATATTTTATATAGTTTATAAACCAATTGCACCTAGGAACCTCTCAGAGCCTTCATCTCTCAAACCTCTAGCAATATTCTTCCAAGACATCCTCGAGTTCTCCTCCTCCTCAGTCCAATGCAAGGATCTATGTTATTCTTGTCTCATTTCTTTCAGAGTATATATATATACACATATATACTCATAAAAATATAGATTTAATGCTTTGTGGTATAGTATAAAGGTTCTTCTGTGCTGAACCTGGGTCTTCAAGTTCAAATTGTATAATGGATGTAAGGGTTTTAATTTTTTTTTGGTCTCATTTCATTTGGAGTACATGCACATACAATCCTACGGTTTAGTTAACAAAACCTTTCCTTTAACCGAATCAAAATATTTTGGTTTAGTTCAAGAGGTTGTATAAACATTGGGGCATATTTTTAATACAAGAAAAATATAATTTATGTACTATATATATACACAAGTGTTTGTTGTAATTTTTTTTTATAAGTGTATGAATTCATTTATAGTCTAATAGATTGGGTGGAAATACTCAAATAGCCGATTCTAGGTCCTTCAGGTCTTCACGTTATGAAAAATTCAAGAAATTACTCCTTTCCTCATGAAATATTTATATATATATATATAAATATTATTTATTATTATATATGTATATAGGGTCACATATGTCATAACCTAACATGGTTGGTTTTTTTAAAATGTCATAATAAATACCTTTTAAGTACCTATTACTAATGAAAAATTATTAAACTTAGTTCAATATTGGGAACTCACATATTTATACTTTGTATATATACCGTTATAGTTACCAATACCCTAATTTTATGAATGGATTATTGGAATTTGATTAATTAAGTGATGTAATTAATACTTGTAAGACTTGAATTAATGTCAGTCTCCAAACAAGCCAACCCAAGAGGTAGTCACGTAAAAGTGTATGTTGTAATCCATAAAGTGTGTCAAACATGTTTAAGTTAAAGAATTATTAATGATACGAGCCTTATTATGATTGTATGTCTCAATGTCATTGTATGATTGACCTTATTGTGTTTTATGATTAAACAGAAGATACACTCTTGAACAAAATATTTTTAAAGGACCAAAAGTTGTGTTAAACCATGAAATCATGTTATGCTCACCTAATGTTTTGTCAACTGTGGTGACTTTTGTTAGTTGAGTCAGGATGTAATTTAATTGTTTGATCACTGACATTTCTTATCTGCACATTAAATAACTTGTATATTCATTCATGGAATAATATTTTTTTTATTTTTATTTCAATATTTATCATTTTAACGCCTCATATGGAAAACCCCTTATCACCCACTATTTGTTGTGCTTTAGTAATCATCTCTTGTTAAAAGAATGTGTAATGAAACATGTGTGCCTTTGATAAAATTTTACCACCTTATTTTCAATGTTATCGGTCATATTCTGTGTTTATGAATTAAATGGTTTCATTTTCCATTTTAAAGTGGCACTCAATGATGCATGCATGTAGCATAACATGATTAAAAGATAAGAAATTAAATAATTCAAAGTAGTGTGGGATACCTTGAATACATGACCAGTTCCGACATATGAGAAATGCATTGTACTAGTATGTTCTAGGTTAGGGACTGGTAAATTTAATTCCTCCGGGTTGGAGACATGTAAAAGTACGCTTTTTGGGTTGGAGACCGGTAAAAGTAATCTCTCCGAGTTGGGGTCAAGTCATAGTTAGCCCCTAGATCTTAGCACAAGGCCTTGACATAGAAGTATGAAATTCTACATTCCCTCACTATGTGTATGATAATTATGTAACCAAATAGATATCCGACTCGTAGAATATCCATGGTTATGATCCAGTACTTATGATTATAAGTAATGTAAAATCTTATGGCATGACATATGTTTATCACTCAGTGAATTGGTTTTCAGTTTATGAAAATGATGTTTTTACCTTTATGCACAAATCTAATTATTATTTTAATTGGTGATTACTGATTTATATTTCATATAGGTTTTGAATGTATTTTATTTTACTCCAAATGAGAATTCCTACTTGAATATTGTATCCTTGTAATCCTATTAGCATGTTTTGTTAATTGAGAAATTTTTTATAATATGTTTCATGTGTTACATCTCATATTTATGAAAAAATTTTATTGTAATGTTTTAAAGAATTTGGTCAAAAGATATATTGGTTTATTTTTAAAACCCTTACTAGGCATTCGTATGCTCATCCTACATTTTTTATTTATTTATTTTCATGTTTTCAGTTTGAGTTAAAGGAGTACAAAAGAAGTGGCTGGTTTCTCAGAAAATGAACTGAATTTTATCTTCTCTGGATGGGACATGATGTATAATTTATCATGGAATTATTTTGTTAAAATTTTCACATCATGTTCCGAAGGCATTGGCTCCAAGTGATCTGGGTTCGGGTCTTCACAGTTAAATAGATGATACCTCAACTGAAGGACTTCTAAACTCTTTCTTTAATAGCATGGGGACCCACTACTTATTGAAACCAATGGAGTACCTAACCCATAAATACATTTATAACCCACATAAAAATTTTATGGTGGAATACTGGACTCATGAATAAAATAATATTGGGGACTCTTGCCTTATCTCATCACACCATTAGGGGAGTAACAACATTGTCCAATATTTTATGAACACACCTTATCCCAATCATCATTATCCCCATGGAGATAAAATAAAATTTATTTCCAATGTAAAGAGCCATAAAATTCAAGGAAATTTTTTTCTTATTTTTCTTTGAAATTTTACAAGAACGCACTTTCTGACGGAACTTGATTCCGAGGCCCGGTGTGCCCGGAATCATTTTCTGAAGTTTGGCTCGGGTACGTTCAGTGAACGAACGAGGGGGTCTTTATAACATTTGAACCAGTTCTCGGAATCAAATTCCGAGGGCACCGTTGGAATCGAAGCGCCGATATTTGCTTAGAAACTCTTTTTTCGGAGTTGCGTTTGCTCGGGTGTGGTTTTTAATTTTTGGGGTTATGTTATGAAATAAAATAAAAGTGGTGCGACACTTTATTTTATTTCACATAAAGCCACTTAAAGCCACTTAAGACATGTTATGCGGCTAAGGTGGGACCCACGATATCCTACCCACTTGGTAGGATATTTGTGAGGTGGGGCCTGCAGGAGCCCCACCATTTCTTTCCCTCTAAGTAACGCACCCACAAACCCCCTCTTTAATGAAAGTCAACCGTGCATTTTTCTGGTTAAGAAACGCCCCATTACATTCGATTATTAAATTAATACAATTAATTCTTCGAATTAATTGTTCGTTTCTTATCTTTTGATTTTCAAATTCTTAAGTTGATAATAAAATAAGAAGAGGACTTATTTTATTATTGTTGTGGGTTTGTGTTGTGTTAAACTTTTGAGAGAAAAATGAGATGATTCTTCGTTCTTCGATGAAGAACGCGAAGAATGAACCACCACCGATGAAGAACGCGAAGAACGCACCACCGCCGACGAAGAATGCCAATCTCCCGGGGGGGACGACGCCGAGTGACACCTTCCTCAGAGATCACCTAACGCCAATGGAGATTCTCTTCTTCCGCGGAGATCTTCTTCTTCCGCGACGGTTAATTCTGCGACGAATGCTCGTTCGACGATAGCATTGAGGTAGGGGGTTTTCTGTGTTTCTATTTTGTGATTTTCTTCCATCGTTTATCCCCTTTCAATTGAACCACCTGTTATCAGATTAACGGGGGGAGGTCAGACCGCATGAACACGACCGACACTCCTCCCCTTTTGGTTGTGGATTTTTGATGTGGCGAACAAGGAAACACGGTGCTGAAACACCGCGTGGAAATCGTAAAAGGGAGAACGGAGAAACGCGGCGCCGCCGCACCACGCTGTGGGAAGCAACAATTCTGCGGCGCTGTCGCGTCGCGCCGTAGAATATGAACAAAGGACGCGGCGCCATCGTGCCGCGCCAGAGGACCTCAGAAGCACCGCGGTCGGATCGGGGCCGCGGCGGAGGGGCAGGGCGTCGTCACGCCGCGTCAGACGGACAAAGGCCGCGGCCGGTTTTGGGCAGTGGCGATGCAGGGGAACCGGCGGCCGGCACCGGGCCGCCGGCGTCGGAGCAAGCGGACCGGCCCTTGCCGGTCACGTGGCGGAGCAGGCGGCCGGCAGGTGGAGGCCGGCCGGTTCGAGGAGAGCGCCGGGGGTCGTAACCCCGGCCGACCAGCTGAGCAGCCCCATTAAAGGGGCCGCGGTTTAATTCACGCGGGGGCAGCACCCCCTGCCCCGGAAAGGTTAGGTCGTTAGGCCGAACCCCTTGCGGCGCGCCAGCGCGCCGGTTTCCGGGCGTCTTCCCTTGCCGGTCCGCCAAATTGGACCGCCAGGCTGGGCCGCGTCAGCGGGGCCGGGCCAGGCCGCACCCAAGCGGGCCGGACCCAGACCCGGTTTAGGTCGACCCGGTTCGGGCCGACCCTGGGGGTATCGGGCCGTGTCGGACCGGGCCCGAACACCCTGTTACCGAACCTCTTCAGTCTGTTTCCCATAAATTGAGCTATGGGCCTCCGATCGATGCACCGTCAGTTGCGATACGATCCTTGGATCGAGACAGTCATTTCGTTATATCGCACTCATGGTTTTTAAGAACTTTGTGTTCGGCCGGGTTGGTTCATACACGAAACCAACCGGGCCCTCGGAGCGGAAACACTTATTACTTGAGGTCCGGACGTCCGATTGACGTGCCGTCGACTTTGATGGATTCCTCTAAGTGAGACGGATCATTTGGCTTACTCCTCCTGAGTTTTGGAAGCAGGTGGAGTACAATTAGGTTGGTTTTGACTGAAAAACCAACTGGGCCCCTGTGACGAAAAAGCCAATAACTCTCAAACCGGGCGTCCGATTGACGCGCCGTCTGCGACATTGAGTTCCTGTTGACGATACGGATCTTTTGGATACATAAAATCCAGAATTTGTGTCAGTTGATGTATCAGCCTCTCGGCTCGTGGAGCGGACCCTCCTGAACAAGCTTGCTGTGTGCGGGAACCCTAGAGCTAGCTGCGACAACGACGACGACTGTACATAGATCCTCAGTGGATTTGACGGCGACGACTACAACACTCAGCGATCCTACGTGGATCAGTGCTACAGATCCTGTGTGAGTCTGATTCTATGTGGGTCATCGCTCAGCGGTCCTGTGTGGGCCAACGCCTACAAATCCTATGTGGGTCTGATTCTGTGTGGGTCTTTGCGGGGGTTAGTTACCTATCGATCCATTGTGGGTCATTGTAGGGGTTAGTTATATTACGATCCTTTGTGGGTCAGATCCTTTGTGGGTCATTGTGGGAGTTAGTTACCTATCGATCCTTTGTGGGTCAGATCCTTTGTGGGTCATTGCGGGGGTTAGTTACCTATCGATCCTATGTGGGTTAGATACTTTGTGGGTCATTGAAGGGGTTAGTACCTATCGATCCTTTGTGGGTCTGACAGATTAGATGAATCAGTGGATATATCTGATCATCTCTATCATCTTACGAAGAAGTATACCTGTGTGAGATGAATCCTCTTTTGCTTTCCTATGTGGATTGTGTTGTGCTATCCTGTGTGGATTTACGTTTTTCTTTCCTATGTGGACTGAGTTGTACTTGGGCTCTGATGTTGGAGCCAAACGAGAATTGGTGACATAGGTATATGTGTGGGCATATACATAAGAAGAGTCGAATGTTACTTCGTGATTGTATCTTTCCTTTCTGGATTATCCTTTTTGGATTCTGAGAGACCTCCGAGGGTCTCGGGGTCCCTACTGAGTAGCTTATAATCACCCCTACACAGGCTATGCCCGCACAACGTTGTGTTGGTTGCAGACGATGGACAACGCTGATCGTGGATGAGGCTTGCGGAGCAGGACGATACCTGGAGGTGGACCACTGGGAGGGAAATTCTCAGAGTGGACGACTAGACCCGAGGAGTTCTGGAGTCCATCTGTACTCACCGTTCAGGTGGGACTTCCAGTGGACGGCTTGACATTGCGGCTTTACTTTTTAGTTACTATTTTCCCTTTCCAGTGGTACTTTACTTTCAGTTTGGGTTTGTATTCTAGCCCAGTTACTTTTCCTCACTTACTATTGTACCCAGTTTTTACATAGTGTTTACTCCTACTACCTGCTTGCTTTGTGGTGTTTGTTTCCTTTACAAAGGCAATGCCTTCCCTTTTTACCAGGAATTACGCCTTGGTGCAAGTCGCCAGTCCCTGGCCTATGGAAGGCAGGCTTGGGGTAGTCACGACACGGGCCCTGAGGATGGGTCATGACATCCAATATCTCCTCATATGTATAATTCAGTGGATAAAAAAACCACACAATTTCTATATATGAGTCAAGATAACATGGATGGGATATTTCATTACTAATAATGTTCAGGTATTTAAAACATTTACCTTTTATAATCATATTGAAGAGTGGGGTTACATGTCGTGCCTTGGTTATAATGCCACGAGTCATATTTTTATATCAGATACTGGACTTGAATTGTTTTCCAAGTGGCCATGATTAGAGTTTCAATGATAGATCATCAATTTGGTATAGTTGTAAGGAGATATGGTCAGTATATGAATTTTTAATAAAAATAGTAATATTTTTTATAATAATAATAGTATTATTATTATTATATAAATATATGGTGTGTTAGGGGAGATGGAATATTTCATATAGTATTTAATATCTCCAATGAGGCCTCCCACCACCTATCTCCAATCATGTTTCCCTCCCCTAATTTAACTTTATATTTATTTATTATTAATATAATTATATTTTCCCTTTTCCTTTGGTCTTTCCATAACACCACTCAACATTATCCCTATACTTTGGCTTCATTCCATACTTTGGCCTTCATTCAACGGAATTTAAATCATCTTTTCCCACTTCAACACTATCATATATACATGTAGTGTCTATCCTCCCCACATCACCACTAGTCACAAATATATCCAGCCACTTATATGATTTCCATTTTTTGTGTCCCTTCACTAGACCATTGGACCCCCACCAAGAACAACCACCACCTCCCATTCATTATCCCTCATTTACACTGTTTAAGTGAAGTAATATACAATTAAAAGAATTATAAAAAAACACATGATTAAAATAATATATCCCAAAAAATTTCACATAATTGATGGACTTAAAAAATTAATGTCTTAAAGATTAGCTACATAAATAACTTATTTTATGAGACATATAAATATTTCCTTTTAATATGGCTCTTATAAAACATTTTTTATATAAATCGCATGATATATTCCTATTCATAACCCCAGGAATAGAAATATAAGAAAGGGGTGAGCTAAGAAGAATATTAGGGAAAACTATATCATAATCATGAAGGAATACATGAGGAAGAAAAAAATAACATAATAAATGATCAAAAGTAATTAGATTATAATCATAATGCATGATAGAGTTGGAAAATCTCTTAAATAAATCATTGAGGAAGTATAAATGTCATATACTAGCTCAAAACACATCCCAATATTCATATTACTTAAGAACATGATATAAAAGTGTGAATTACATTAAATGTACGACATAATTATGAAAACAAAAAACGCCATTCAAATTAAATTCAACTAAAAAGTTGATGAATAATATATAAATATAGAACAACCATAAGAATAGGAAAACCTATGTGAGATAATTCATTATTCCAATTTCCTATGTGAACTGACTCAATATTTATATACCTCAACATTTGATAAAACTCATGATTCCCATCACTCTGTGAAAAAACTCATTATTCCTACACATGACTATCTCATGAGATATATGCTTTAACCAGTACACTGGAGGGTGATTTTAGAGCCCACCCATCTTCATCTATACATATGTGTGCCATTTAATCTCAATTTTAATTAAAATTTTAAGAAAACATTAAAAAAAATGAATTTCATAAACATCGTAATGGAAATCCTTAACATTTCATAAAGAACCCATTTAAATAATATTAGTTTATTAATTATCCAAATGGTATAAAATAACATCACGAACATTATATTTTGATACAAAGAACTAGATCAACCACAATAATCACATAACAAAAGAAAATAATGGGTGAAACATGAAACATAAATCAATTTTTGAATGATAATTTTTTTATAATGAAAACTAAATCACCAAAATATATTTTTGAAATCATTTTATTTTAAATGTTGTAAAAATCATAGTTATGAATCCCTTTTAGAAAGACAATTTTTTTATGAAAGTAAATGCTTCAATGAAAAATGATTTGTATCAAAAACACTTTTCCTAAAAAATAATAATACGTAATTTATAAAGATGTTATTTTGTGGAAAATTAATGATTAATAATAAATAGTATTTATCAAATAAATGATTCTGAGTTGTTATGTCCCATACTTTTACCATTGATTCCCATAGAAATGATATAAAATTTGTATAATAATGATAAAAATCATAAATAAATTTTATAGAACCTTGTTATTATTATTTTATATTTATAATCTTCATTAAAACAATTATTTTCATATAGAATATTTTTTAACCTATTTCTAACCTTGGGTATTAATAATCATAATTGTTTGGAACTAGCATCATAATAGTGGGGCATGTATTCCTTTTTCTCTAACATTTATTCATTTACAAACAACTAAATGTTATATAATTGATTTTTTAAAAATAATTGTAATGTTTTAATTATATTAAATTAGGGTTTCATCATGTTTAATGAAATGGAAAACACTGATGACACAGTTTTTGTTTATTTATTGATATCAATGGATTAGATTATAATGAATTTAATTTTTATGTTATTAAAAACACATATTAATTAAATATATTAATATTAATAATAAATATCATATGAAATTATAAAATATAAACTAGAACCATCAATTCGTGGAAGTAAAGGAGAATGAACCATGATTTAGCATGGAGCCGATAGTCAGTACAACACATGATTCACATTTTAATTTTTTAATGGATAAGGGCAGGGTGGGTAATGATTATACCATAATAATAATTACATAAAACTATAATAACGATACAAATAGTATCATTTTATGATGGTGAAATAATATTTTATTAAAAATAAATGTGTAAAAATAAATAGAAAAAATAGATGTTGGAACTTATACCTCAATTCATGTATTATCTCATTTGTTAAGGGGATTAACCATTTAAGGAATGATATTTTGAGAATTCCAGAACCATGTTATGGTGTATATGAGTGTGGAGGATATCTTTGGTAATATTTTGGACTGCATTAAATGTTTTTTTTCAGTCATTGTGAGGATATGAGTACCCCTTTTATAAGTGAAAAGGATTTGTATTTTTGTAAATACCCAAAAAAAAGCAATATTGGGAAGTAACCCTAATGTAAAGTGGATTAAAAATTAAAAAAAATGAGTGTATGTGAGATACGATATTTTCAGACCTCCAAAAATAAAATTAATTTTTTAAACATTTTTGTTTGTTAAAATATTAGGATACACACGTTTGGGACTTTAGTTTTCTCCAAATTAAGTAGTTATTATATTGCTAATTTATCCATTATGAAAAAAATATAATGGTCCTTATTATATATTTTATAAATAATAATTAAAATTTCTAAATTCATTTTATTTTATTCAATTTGTAAAAGTGATAAAAAATTATTATAAAAAATGAATGTATAATGTATTAATTATTTTTTGGAAATAAAAAATAAATATTAAAATGTCAAGTATGGGGTTATAAATGAAAAAAGAAATTTTAAAATTTTAATGTCACTTAAAAATATTTTTTTGGAAAACAGTAAATAATACATAAAATTAAAATTATTTATAATGTGAAAATTATATCCAAAGATTTGTCATTTATAATAATTGTATTTCACAATATTCACATAATATCAGCCTTTTAAAAAAAATATCTAAAATTAATCTTAACATAAGATTACATTGATAAATCTAAAAAAAATTTTAATTTTTTAAAAATCACGTCCCAAATTTTATAAATATAAATTTTAATTAATAATAAAAAATATAGTTTCAATTTTTTATATTGGAAAAAGAGTTTTCATATATTATTTATTCACTTTCATGTTTCCTATAAATTATTAATTAAACTATTGATAATCCATTATTCATATAAAAATATATTATTCTTCAAAATAAGTAAATTTTAGAAAATAGTTTTTATTAGTTGCTTAGCTGCATTAGTTATACTGATATTTAATAATATCTTTATTATATATATATACATAATTTTACTACCACAGTTTATAAGAAAAAATTATTCAGCTATCTAATAATGGTCAATAATTTTTTTTGGGTTTCACATGGAAAAATCCATCAATCATAGTATTTATTTAAGGATAAAAAATCATGTCATTACATTATACCCCATTAAAAGAATTTCTTTCTAAAATGTTAATTACATAAAAGAATGATAGTGACGATAATTTTCTCTCATCAAATCACTTGGATCCCACATATAATTCTAAAACGTAGGATTTTTTAGTGGAAACACTATTTGATGAGTGATGTTATATAATACCATAACTCTTTGATCATATGTTTTCATTAGTCATTCAACAAATGATAGATCCTGTTCATGTATCATAGCTTCTGATCATATATTATGTGAAGGTTCTGGTGTGTTCTCTATCAAATGATATACATGGAACAGATCATGAATTTGGGAGAGGAGTGTAGGGAGCACTAATAGAATGGATACAACCTCAACATAATCATGGATATCAAAGGGATTAATTTATCTGGGGTTTAACATACCATTCTTAAAAAATATATTAAATTTATTCCATGTAGATATTTAAATGAACACCTTGTTACCAACTTCAAACATTATATCTTATTGACGATTAATTATATAACAATACTATTGAATATGTGGCGATTTTATATTTTTCTAAATGGTTTGAACATTATTCATCATTTCTCAAACAAGGTCATTATCTATTATCATATTCTCTAAAACATGATCCTTGTATATTTTGGTTTCGCATCTATTCCCATATATAGATTCATATTTTAAAATATGAATACTATAATAGAAAATGTTTTTATATGATAACTATTCTAAGGGGAGGTGTTGAGGCCAACTTCTATAGAAATCCCTTAAACAAGATCTCAACATATCCTCAAGAGTTTTAATTTTACTGACAACTTGTCCATAGGTCTAAGGGTGATTTGTAGTGATAAATCTCATCCCCATCTCTAAATATTTTTGATGACTACTCCAAGTCATATAGGTAATACTTAGAACGTGATCAGATATAGTGGACAGTGGTACTCCATGCATCCTCCCCACACCCCTTTTATATATCATGGTTAGTTTTTCATCGGATAAATCTTCTTGGATGATAATAACATTAGATGATATTATAAGGTGATTGACTAAAACCCAAACAACATTATGGAATTTAGATGTTTATTAAAGTCCTATTAAAATGTCCCTAGTGATGTTTTCCCATTTTGACACTATTATGAGTAATGGTTGCAACATATCCATATAATTTTGTCAATATTTATTTCTTTTTTATCATATGAATAATCATGAAACATATTGAACAACCTATCACTTCATACAATCCCAGAAGATGTTTTGTTTTAGAATACTATACATCATCATACATCTAGGACCTATAGAGATGGATGATCTCTGTATATCATTAAAAATTATCCTTTCAATTTAAATATTTAATAGGACACATATCCATGTTTCAAAACTAATAACACCATATTTATCAATGTTTATTTCCAAAATATTCTCTACATTTTTATAAAGCTCTACATCATATTTCTAATATTATTTAATCTCAATATGAATGGAAGGTTCAATATTCAATTGGGAATTATATAATTTATCTCCTCCAATTAAGAATTCATGATTCATACACTTTACATCCATTATTATTGGGTAGTTTTCAATCCTCATAATAGATATAGTAACTTTTTCTTTCCTAATTAGAGCACAATCTACCTTATTTTTATTTCTTGTGTAGTATTGTATTGAGCAGTCTGAACATTTTATCAACTCCATATATCTACTCTAGTGTGAAATTAATTCCCTCTATATGAATTTATATTTCAACATATCCTTATCATAATATATATATATAACTTTTCTCCCTATAGATAATTTCTACAAAATTTAATTTCAAATTTCACTACTTACCATCTCTAATCAGTCATGAGGTAATTTTTATTAGGAGTCATTAATTAGTGTGAAAATTATGTAATTAACATATCAATATGTATTAGGAAGCAACCCAAACAATTTTTTAAGCATCACTATGTCTTACAATCCCTTCCCCACCATACGGTAATGTATGTACAGGAGTAGAGACCAACCACTTCTTCAACTACATAAAACATTCTTCGCATTACTCAATGCAACAGAAAATTTCTACATTATGTTTCCTCACGGTCAGTGGATTTGATATCAATGAGATATTTCTCACAAAGTGAAAATAATATTCTACTAAACCTCGAAAACAATGGATATATGATATACTGCTCGATCTAGGCCATTTCATGATTACTTCCACTATTGATGGATCTACTAATATGACATTTATTATAATTAAATGACCTGATAATGAATTATTTTGTATAAATAATTCAAATTTTCAAAATTATTCGAATAACTAGATCTTTTAAAAGGTATTTAACACAATTTGGAAATTATATTCATGATATTCATTTATAATTGATTATATAAGAATATCATCTATAAAGATACTAACAAATTGATCATGATACTCTCTAAAGACTCTATATTTTAGATCCATGAGCATAGTATAAACAATCATAAGTCTAATGGGAATCACAATACACTCATATCATCCATACCTTGTATATAGATTTATCGTGGAAATATCCTCCTTTTGACAATTTATTTATAGTTTCTTGATTAAATTTTAATGTTCCTGAAGTATTGAGATTAATATACTTGGTCATATAAATCATTAATATGATGTAGATGAGACTATTTTTATTATTATTTTGTTAATCTCATAATAATCAATATAGAGATACATTGATCCATCCGCATTTTCAACAATGAGAATTGTTGAAGCCCTTATTGAAGCACTAGGGTGAATAAAACCCTTTTACAAATTTTATTATAGTTTCTAATTTATCTATTATAATTCAGCAGGATCTTTTATATTCATAATCTTTAAGATATGAAGTGATCCATGTATTATTTGAATTTAAAATTCGACATCCCCCTTTGGGGGAAGACAAGAAATTTATTTGAAAATACATTAGTATATTCAATTATAATTGGCATGTTATAATGTTTTACTTCCTCCATGGTCCTTTGTGTGAATTGTACCATATTTTTGGGTACCATAACCAGTATTATAGAATATGTGTCCACAAGGAGTTCATAATCATCATTTCACTAATACATGATAAATGGATTCTTTGGGATATTAAATGAAACTTCATTATCTTTCTAGTTTACATGTTATTTATGACGAAAAATCTAATCCGCATACAATATTATTTTAAATTCATGCCATATAAGAATAATTTGATCCCTAAGAAGTATCCTCCAACAAATCTCAATTAGATAATATCTCTAAATCATATATGCAATCATTTTCCCAGAATGGGTTTTCACTCATTGTTCAATATCACTTTTTTGGTGATTCTTTATTAACAATAATGTTTTTTTATATAAAATAATTTCATAACTCCGAATAAAATTTGGTATTTGAAAATAAAAAAGAGTTAAATTGTACCTCACATGGCTTTATTATTGTGATCTACCTCGTCGGTGGGGATCACAAATTCACTTAATACTTCCCTCAGTTTGGGTGATTTTATGGACTATTTTTTTCATAGGTATGGGTTTTGGGAAAATAATTCTAATTTTTTTTTGAATTCCTTGCACATGATTCGTTATATTGCGAGTTGATCAACAGATGGGACCTTCATCTTTCCTATTTTGTTAATCTGCCTCTTACAATTTGTTTAGAAAATTAGGTGTTTGTGTCCTACCTCACCACACTTAAAAAACTTCCCTGATCCCTTAATAAAATTTCATAGGTGATTTATCCCATATTAATTACTTGTAGGAAATTGGCCTTTCATTCCACTATGTGTCTTATCATTAGTTCTTATGTGTTACTCAAATTCACTTTCCTTTTCCCAAGAATGTTGAGAAGTTCCAATTTTGGTATCAACCTTAAGATCGCATTGAACAATATCTTCCTAGATTTCAATGTCTATTATTTATAATTACCTTCATATATTCGGTTTTAAGCTTATAAGGATGTGATTTACATTAATCCCTATATCAATGATAGAACTGGAGTCATACTTCACATGGAATTCTAAATATTCTTAATTTGAACCAATAGATTCATCTATTTTTTCCTAAACTACAAGAATTCCAACTCCGTTTTTTTGAAGGGTATGTGGAAAATAACAGTGAAAATTAACTTCATAAACAATTCCCATCATATAGTGTATACATTCTCCTTTTCAATTGTATTATTAATGAAACTCTACCACTAGACATCATTATATTCCAAATGATAGACTCCCAAAAAAATGATCACATGATACAGAAAATAGTGAACATGAAATATCTTTTCCATTTCATTGACCTATTATTGTGACTCCTTGAAATTATAATATATTATATCCTTTAATAAGTTAATTCTCCAATAGATTAATCCTTACGCAACATCAAACATAAATGAAATCAAGATATATTTACATAAATAGTAAATATTTATGTAATACTATTAAAACCTAGTAGTTGAATTAGATTGAATGAATATGATCAAACACTTTATGAAATCATAGTGAAAATAAAATAAATACTATATTTAATGTTAATTAAAATCATTAGTTTACCTAAAATGACTATTAATGTCATTTATCATTTGTAATTTTTTTTAAAATATAATTATATAATGATACACATTTCTAATTTAAAAAATAATTAATGATAAATTATGTTTGATATTAATAATTATTTAACACTAATTTAGTTATTAAATGAAATTAAATAATAATTATATTGTAGAATATCTTAAAATGTCAATTTTTGATATAAATGAGTTTTCATTATATTTAAGGATTTTTTTAAAAAAAATTATAAGTTTTTTTAAATTGAAATAAATAAAAATTAACTTTATTTATTAATTCCTCACATCGTAATTAATAGATTATTAATTTTTTAGAATTTTATAAAATCATGTAATTTTTATTTGAAAATTACTGGTTTCACAAAACAAATTATAATTTCCATGATTTTGTAACTATGTAGGAATAACCATGGATATTTAAAAATATTTTATATAATAAAATATGAATTTTTATAAATAAAATAATTAATGTTAATATATTATATTAACTTATAAAACCCATAAAATAAATTTTACAAATAATTATAATGAAACATCAATATAAAAATTGTTCTCACCATTTTCTTTAAATCACACATTTTGTTGGAGAGTTCTAGTTTTGGAATAACTTTCTATCCTCATACATTTTGTTAAATTAATTAAATCAATTTATTTTCATAAAATAAATAACCATGATAATTTAATCTTATTTATTAATTTAAATATTAAAAATGTAATTTTTATAATATCTGTTTTTACCCTATAAATAAATTATTTTGAAATTAACATTTTAAAATTTTAATAATAATAATTCCTAAAATGATTTCCTTATTTGATATACCAAGGATAAAATTTGTTAAATTTAATAATTTTAAATATTATCATTAAAATTAATTATTATGGTTAATGATTAATTACCATGGTAAATGTAATGGGGGTAAACTGAGTTTATCCTATTGCAAAAGAACAAAATCATTTATATAATTCATTCCTTTAAATGAATTGTTGAGATTTTTATTGAAAAATAAATATTACCCCTACTTTTTTTTCATTTATGAGATATTAAACCATCAATAGTGTCATAGAACTATTAAAAAAATGTAATGGTGTTCCCGAAAACCACCCTTTCCATCACACATAAAGAGGTTACAAACTTACCACATAGAGGAAAAAATACCCTCAAATTACTTCATGAAAATATTTAATTTTTATATTCCTATAATCTTATCCCAATAGAAAAATCCCTTGATCAATTATAGTTATCCTAAGACCATCAAATTCAATAAGACTTCTAAGGAAAATTGAAGTTCCCATTGTTAGTGTTATCAATTACATAGTTTTATTATTAATTGTAATCTATAAAATTTTAAATATCTACAATAATATAATGATATAAGTATCATTTTTTTACTTTAATTTCACTAAACTAATGGAATTATCATTTTTATTCATATATCTCATCAATTAAGATAAAAACCGTTGTTTAGGAAATTTGTGGACTGCCACCTCAATAACGTAATGTGTTTCATTTTTTGTTATAGTCTTAAATGAATGGATATAAGTATTGTATTAAATTATAAATATTTTATTTTAAATGTAATTAATGTATTGTTGTGTAAAATTAGATATCCAACTAATGATATGATCAACAAACAATCAAAGTTAACTTAATTATTTTAAATGGGAAAAATAAGAAGTAAATAATCATTTACTATTTCGTAACGTATTTGTATAACTTATATTATAGTCTATAATATTTCAAATTATATTATATGACACTAGTAAAAACTATATAAGATCACTATTCCTCTTTTATAATGATTTTAAAGAAATACCATCCCATAACCTTTCAATAAATTTTTTTATATTCATGAATGGGTTGGATTAACCTACTAATAGAACAGTACAATGAATTTAAACAATGTATTTATATGAGAAGTTATTTACTAGATTAAAATGATTTAAATATTTAAATAATGATTTCTTCATTTTGTATAGGTCATATAAAAAATTAAATCATTAATTAAGAAAAAACCTTTTGTGCTTTAGGAATAATAGAGACATGATCGTCATCTATATAATAATCATTGATCATAACCAAAAGTCACATTAAATGATATTATGAATTTATAAAATATATTTAAAAATATATTCATATATCATATATGATCAATTGATGATTAAATTTTAAATATGAATAATCCTGGACACCACTATTGTGAAACTAGTACAAATAACCAAATCTTTAACCAGCTGATGTGAAAAATTATAGAATTCGACATAAATAATGTTGATTTTTTTAGAGTATGAATGAAAATTGAAGTGAGTAAGGTTTTTAATTATGTTACTGTGATATATATTTTTTATATAGGTTATTAATGTATGTTATTAGATGACTGGATATGTGGTAAGTGTTTTTGTCATAATTTCTCTTTATTGAGACAAGTATTGCATTTATGCACATAATCTATTTAATTTGGTGTATATACAGCCTATTTGAGATTTCAAATCATAAATTATATTTTACTAATGATATTTTATGTTCAATTTAAATCCTGAACATTCAAGAGGTTTTGATTTGAATGATTCTAAGTCATGAAGAATTTTCCTGGTCTCAATTCTTATTCTTTAAGAGATAATATATTTTATACATAAAGATCCTTTTTTATGGGGATATATTAATTTATTATCCCTTTAATGTTCATTTAATTTTTTTGTGGGATTTTAAATCCAAACCATGTTCCCTTAAACAATTCACTAGTGATTTATTTTTTTCCTTTGTAGTGTTGATTTTTATATCACAATTTTCATTAATTGAGTTATGATTGTTATTTGGAAATATTTCATCTAAGTTCGGTACATTATAAAATTTAATTGAATTATTTTATATTATATTAATTTCCTAGAATAAATATTATTAACCACAAAACCCATTGAAAAAAATTTATAACATCATAAGATATATTCTATTGAATAATCCACATCCTTTCTCCGGATGGGTTTTGAACATCTTGTTACTATATGGTCTTGGTGTATACACTATGTTTTATACTATGTGAATATAACATTTTACATAACTCAGATTGGATGATGTTCATCCAGAATATTTTTAATTATATTAACATAGAAAAAATTATTGGTGTTTCAATTTAAATAATTATTGGTACGGTTGATTCTATATTTTTTATTCATTTTCTCTAACTATGAATGTATTGGACATAAACATGTAACAATTGGGGCCTGCCATTATATTTCCATTCAATGCATTGAACAATCACATGAGTTAAAACATGTTGGTCTTTAGTGTATACCACGTATAATTAAAGGATATTATCTTGAACCAGATCTTTGATAATAAGATGCTTGATTGTGGTTTTGAAGACATTTAATGTGTCTTCACACAAGGCCTTGAAAATAAAATTTTTAATGACTTGATTTATGTATTCTATCATTATGTGATTTTCATTATTGATATTTATATTTTAATTTATTTTCATGGAAATATAATGCTCATAGTTTTATGTTGATTATGTCTTCTTGCTGTTTACCTATTCATACAAAAATGTGGATGAAATTTTAATTGTATGATTACTTTATTTATATGTTTACCTTACTGTGTATTTATGATCACACCTTATAATATTTCAGTTTCCCCATATTATAGAAAAAAATAGAATACATGACATGATTAAAATTAAAATTGTGAAATAATATATGTGAGATGTTAAAGACTTTACAAATATTTAGTAGTTTAGAATAAAATGGGAAGATCATCCATTTGATCAAAAGAACATGGGATTTTTCTGTTTATGTTTTTTCCTAATTATCTATGTCACTTAACCAGAAATAATGCATCAGATGTTAGAGATTAAATAATAATTATTCTTTTTCTATGTATGGTTATATATAGGATTTTATAGATGGAATCAATATAAGTACGTAAAATTTGAGTTTATGAAAATTAGATATAGGAGGCAAGATTCGGAGTTCCACAATTTTTATTAAATAAATTATTTCGATATATTTTGATATTGGGATGATTATTTATAATAATTAATGAATTGATATGTTATGTTTGATCATATGATCAACGATATAGATAAACATTTGGGAAAAAATATGATTTAAAATTAAGTTCATAATACACATTTTATTTGGGGATTATGATAAGGAAACATTGGTTAAAACCAAAGGATTAACTGTAGGTGTTGGATAATATCTTGATATTTTAGAAAGATAAATATTTTTTGGTTTTTACAATAAGTACATCCATATTTGGATATTGTGACATGGATGTTGTAGTGGTTGAAATGTGCCAAGGTGTAATCACCCTAAAAGGGTTTGTTGAACAGTGACTCTATCATCAAATTGATGCATGATGAGTGGTCCTATGATTTCACAGTTGGAGAGAAACTCCCGAGCGATATGTTTTGGGAAATAAATTTATTTTTACAAAGAATTATAAATTTTTTAAGAATTATTATAGTTAATTATTTTTTTGAAGCTAATAAAAATGACCATGGATAACCATGGATTGCACAATGGAGTCATAGGTGCATCTAAAAGCATCATATGATATAATAATTGTGTCATGATGAAAGAAATATTCAGATATATGTTTTTATATTAACATAAATAGTATTTTTATTTTTTTGATACACAATCATAGGAATGAAGAAGATAATGGTATATACCTAGAAAAATCTTTGACTTATAATAAAATAATGGAGAATAATTCAATTATTATGAATTTTATTATTGGCCTACTAGGATGGAAAGGGGGAGTTTCCAAATATTACCAAAGGTAGTTACATTGATAAAATCATGAAACAGTTAGCTATTTTTACTGAGTGACATTTATCAACAATATTCGGTTATACTATAAATTATATAAGGACAATTTCACACCACTAAGGATTATTCTTCAGTAGTTTTAATTTAATGGTATGGTGATATATATTATTTTTATAAAAAATGAGAATTGATATTATGTCAAGGTAATATTTTTTGGGATATCTATTGGGGAAAATGTAATTTATTTATGGATAAATCTAAATAATAATATACACATGATGTTGAGATAATAAAGGGTGATTTGACTGTGATGAAGTAAATCAAATTGTAATTTGTAACAGTGAGGTTGATAATTGATTCATATTTTATTGGATAATTTCATCTTATTTCAGGGATTATGATATATAGTGACTACTATATGACATTTTGACCTATTGGTTAATACCATTTTAGGATTAAATATAGAATTAATTTATAAAATATACAATCTCGATGTGGTTGAATGTCATGGATATTGAAATAGGTATTGGGAATGGTCTAATATTAAGAGTATATGATTATGGTATATACATACATGGATATACAATTTTAAGAATGATTAATTTTTTTGGGGTGTTATAATTTGGAATTTGAGAGAATAAATTTTAATTATTATTGGGTTGATAATATTTCAGGACATTTCAGGAAAATTTGGGATCTATATTTTAAGGAATAGGTTTATAAGTTTATGTAAAATCAACTCATATTATCTTAGGATTAACCAAGAATTATATATGAGAGTGATATAGGTTTGACCAACTCTGATATAATTTCTGTTATAAGAATTATATGATAATATGAAATTGTTATAATGCGATAAGTAATGAGGTTAAATTTTCTTATTGTTATTTACAATAATTTAATTTTAATGTTGTAGGTCATGACAACTCTTATGGTTTTAATAATGTATGAAACCAAAAATAACCATGGATGTATGGAAAAATGAAGAGATTCTATCAAGGAAGAACCCAAAGAAATTTTTTTAAGTGATAATTCTTGTGATTATGAAAAACAAGATATCACAAAATTTGATTAACAGTGTGAACACAGTCGAAGTCTCAATACACCAAGGAAGAGAAACATTGTGTCCCATGAATGATCAAGGGATGAAGATAAAGAAGGGAAACAATATTCAATTTCTTATTTGTCACAAATGTAAGAAGAAACTATTGGATTTGGTTTACTAAAACCAACTAATTATAATTTGGATAAATTTATCTTCAATTATTTTAATATTATTGATTAATATTATTCAATATTGTTCAATTTCGTTCATGAAATTAATATAACAATGCCATATATTATCCGCCACATTGAAAAATTACCAACAGTTCTCTATTATGATGAGAACCCTGAAACGTCATGATGATAATCATTAACATTGTTCCAGGGATAGATAACACTATATTTTGGGGAACATAGTATGTTAACTATCATGTGAGTGTACACATAATCATATTAGACTTTTTTTGTGATGTTTTCACCTGGAAATCTCCTAAAATGGATATTAGGAGAATATACCCACCATTAAAAATTCTATAGGTTTATGGGTCATTAGATATTCAAATCAATGTGTGTCATTAGAGGGACGTAAAATTTAAAACAATTATTAATGCATTCCATGACTCACACACTTAAATTTACTATACAAAACCATGAATCTATATATTTATGGAATTTACGGTATGCTGGAAGCATTATGAATGATATATTATGGTGGATAACTAAAACAATTAATTTTCCATTATATAATTATATATGATCACATCTCAACCCATTTATTGAAATATAACCCTCGAATTAAACTCTATAAAAATGGTGCAATTGTGAGTTTATTTCATGTATTTAAACAATGTTGTATCAACCACCAAGGATGATGACAAAGACTCTCAGCCTACATTATGATATACTTCTAGAAGAGGATTATATAATAATGTGAGTGATCATATGTTGTATTTTATTTTGTGACATTAAATTTTTTATTTTTGGAGAATTGGTCCATTGATTGATAGTAATCATGGTCTTTAGGCAGGCCCACCTAATTCTATTGAGAATGAAGCCTATAGGGTCTTACACTATGTGCTTCCATTTATCTCGATAAAATTCAAATTGAATCTAATTATTGTAATATTTATCATTCTCATGAATTAGGAATGATTTTATTCATGTTTTATTACATGAATATATGTAATAAAAATTTATTTTTAGTATTTTGAATAGAATATTAATTTTATTTATTGAATATTTAATAAATAATTATTTATAGGAATGTAGATAGTATATTTTTTATGATTAAGTATTTATTTAAATGTTCACATAATAATTCTATAAATTTCAAGGAGGAAGATTTGAACATGACTGGGTCGAATTATATTAACTTTTAAGCTGGTAAAATAATATTTAATGTTGTGCTAGTTAGTGACTTCTATGAAATTATATTAATAACATTATTATAAAGTTAAATGTGGTTATATGAGGTTTATAATATTATTTAACATATTTTTTGTACTTATATATTTATTTAAACTAATTCCCAACTATATAATAAGATTTTTATGTTTATTATATAGGTTTATTGAGAAATTTATAATCATTCTACAATATATTTTTCATTCTCCAGATTCATCCTCCTCTCATACGCTCAAGAAAGTGAAGAATAATACACAATCTTTTGATCATGAAGGAACTTCTAGATCAATATGAATAAAACCATAAGATTGAACCACCACACTAGAACTCAATATTTATTCGGTGTTGATTCAGAGATTAATATATCATGTGTGGATCAGTGCTACATGGATTTTATACCTGGATCCCACAAGTGAAATAACATAAATAAAAAAAGTGATTTTTGTATGATCAATAAGATCAATTATGATAGATCGTTCAATGAGGTATTATTTCCTCATAAATAATTAAAAAATTATAAATTTAATTTTCAAAATATCCTCTCCATTTTCCAAGATTTCATTTGTAAATAGTCAATGTAAACATTTCACCAGTCATGAAGTTCCAAATTTTTATAATTTGTGAATGGTCTATGGAATAGGAAAAATAAATTTATGGGTATTCTCCCATAAGGCGCTACCACTATGTCTGGAACCTTGAAGAGATATTATAGGGGTCATGTTTAAATTTAAAATTATTTATTTAATTATTGATCTATATAAAAAAATTTTGTCATATCATTCATTTCCATATTATTCATTCAATAAATATCAGTTTTTATTAACATGTCTTCCAAATTTTAATTTTTTTTGTTCAGGGGTTATATTTTCTTAAATTCCCAAAAAAATGATAAATAATCAGAGATACCATGAGGAGGTGCCAAATTTTTTGGCAAGGGGATTGGGTTTCACAAAATCTAGAAAGATTATACACCGTGTGCCTTTGTACACTGCAACAAGATGTTTCATAAGATACATGACTTTCGAAGATGTTATAAAATATAGTGTATTTATTTCACATTTCTTGTTGACTGGGAGGACCTAGAATAAAGCTTGTCACATTTCATGAGATGTAGCTGGAATGAATGTTTTGTATTCAACATATATTATTTGAATAGTTTGTTTTAATCATGTTTTAAAATGCACATTTAGTGATTGCATGAGATTGAAATCATGGATAATTAATTAGACACATAGAATGTATCTAGTTGATACATCATGTAACACATTAATTATTGTGTCTTATGTATGCACTTAGTCTATCAATTCCTTATACGGACTCAAAAAAAGGGAAGAATCAATGTGTGGTTTATGTACAAGCCATGTAATTTAATCAGAAGAACACACTGAGTAATTTAGAGCGTTATCTGGACACATGAAAAGTGGATCACATGGGGATTATTAGGTTTTTAAATGTCATGTAGTCCGAAAAATGTAAACAACTAATCCCCCAGAGTTTATCTTGACTACAGAAAATGAAAGAACATGGCATGTATCTCGTAAGTACATGTCATGTAGTCTCACAATAAAATAAAAATTTAAAATTTAATTAAAATTATAATTGAATAATTCAAAAATAATTTCTTCATTTGTACAAAATGTGTTTGTCTATGTAATAAAGGATATTATCAATTCATAAAGGATCAATTAGTTAAATGTAACTAGTTGTAGTTATTTCTCAGGAAATTTATTTTACTTAATAGATTTTATGATTGGTATCTCCAAGAGACATCAAATGGTTATTAAGAAAAAGGAAATTAATTAATTAATACAAGAAAAATTAACATAATACTAAATAAATAAAATAAATAAGTGTTAGAAATTGTACATTTAAATATTTATTGAATGTTTTTGATAGATCGTTAGCTTCACCAAGACATGTGTATGATTTGGTATAATTTAATTTAATTTTATTACAAGGTTTTTGTAACTATTGAATATTAAACTAAGGTTTATAGAAAGTGATTCACCTCTCCATCCATTATTATGTTAGAAACAAGTGTAAAAAGTGATTTATATAATACCCCATAACCAATCCTTCAGTTCCCCTAACCATCATGTGAGTTATAAAATCTGGTATTAATATAATTATCCGAAGGATTATGGTGGTAGTTCAAGATGAAACATAAATAAAACCAACCCAGATGATACACAGGTGGGCATGTGGAATGATGAAAATAATTCCTTGACCAACCTAATGATTTCCCTCCTAGGGTCATAGTTTGGTTTATTGTCTTCTAAATAAAACAACTATTTTATAATGTCATGATCAAATCGTTTATTTATTTATTTATAAATTATTCAATATTTATTTATATCTTATTAATAATTTATTTTAGGGATTCATGGCCATGATAACATAAATAAATGGATAATATGTAAATATTGAGTGTAAATAAATGTATTATGAATAATATTTTTTAACCAAATATGGTTATTTTCATAATTAAAATCCACCTAATAATAATAATACATGTGATGGATAAAATAACAAAAATTTATGCATAATAAATAAAATCCATCAACATATTATTAAGTAATACAAAACCATCAATTACATTTTTAGGAATTAAAAAACACCCATATTTATATATATGTTCATGTGTATTTGACCAGCACTCATTGGGATACTCAATTTCATTATGGAGTTCTTATGGATGTTTTGAGTTTAGTTTAAAATTTTAAATCTGAAGATATTGCCCACACCATACATAGTGTGACCTAGAGGGAAGTGTTAAAGATATATGAATAAGGTTTTTTGGATTGGGGATCCCACTCAAGATACCATGTAGTTGGAGTCAAAGAGCTAGAAAAGACCTGCCTACCAAATTAACATATAGTAATTTTCCAAGCCCTCACTTGGTTTATGGGAAAGGGATATGGATCCTTTCCACAACAATTTCTATGAAACATGGATTTCAAATTCCAATGGTGATATATTCATGGAATTTATAAAATAATGGGATACTTAATACAATTTATTTCATTATGTCTCACATAATGAAATAATAAATTGAAATAATAATCCTTACTTTTATAATTTCAGAATAAATGGGAACTTATTCATACACATTATCCAAGTGACAACTATTAGAGAATGATCTCCTTACTCGAAATAACATCCATCTATGGTTTATATTCCTAGGGGTTAAGTTCCATCATGAATAATAATATTAATGTCTATAATCCTTATTGAATTTTCCTCTTAAAAAGGGGGAAAATGAATAATTGATCATGATCTATGATAAAAAATGGAGTGACATAGTAAAATTCAATGTTTAATGATTTCATCCTTTTCTAGTGAACTTGTTATGAATCACGAAGACATGTACTTTTTATAGAATGCATCAACGTTTTCATGGTCTATATGAGGATAGAGATCAGATAAAATATTTTGAGATATACAAGGTTCTCTGTATGTGTATTCCTATATAGGTTTATCTTGCTGGGATTCACGTAGTCAAAAAAATGGATAAATTGTGTTCCAAAAGGTTCTGGGGTTTAAAATACAATAACCACTACAAACCGATCTCATTATTTCATCACTCCCTCAAACTATCTCCAACTTTTTTAAAATATGAAATACTAACAACATTTTTAAATCAATATTGAATCTTCTCAAAATTAATCACTAATTTGATAAGGACATAAAGCATTAAATTTCTTCTATGCTTATAGTGAATAAAAGGAATCTCCATAGGATGATTTCTAACCCCAAATACTATGTCAAAATTTCTTCCAAGAAGATTATTATTATGGGTAAAAGAAGGGAGAATGATTATATCTATTTCTCACGAGGAATGAACGACCATTGGATAAAAAACTGAACCCGGAAAAATATGCATGGGGTCAATTCAGGTATGCTTATTATTGAGTGGAATATATCTATTCAAATAAAGTGGGAATTAGATACAATATGTAGTGATCAAATATGTATTTAAATATAATAAGTAATTATATTTTGAATTATTATTGTAGGGGAGGTAGATTTATGAGTATCTAACACATCCAAACCTAAAATGGTTGTTATTGGGGACTAGAAACAAATGTTTCTGATATGAATTATCTTAGTTTTAAAAGATTATTAATGTCTTTCATCTATTAACAATATCATAATTTATGCATCCATATATGAAACAGATGGACTTATTTTTATATTTGGTAATAAATTATGATTATTAAATTAGAATATCCTTTGATATAGTAAGGAGAAATTAAATAATTTCCTTTATTTTTTTTACAAGATCCATGTGATGCAAATCGAAAATGAAACTACATCATATAACTCATACAACACACAATTATGGTATCACTGGATAGGTCATGTAAATTAAAATATTTATAAAAACATATACAAAGATAGATATTTATATACCTTTAAACTAACACTACATGTTTTATGTCATGCATGTTTACAAGGAACAATGACCAATGACAAATTTATTGAATGGGATAAAGGTCCATGTAGCTTTCTAGATTTGTTTACACCGATGTGTGTGATCAATTTCTAGTAGAATAAAAAATTGTGTATTAATACATTATAACAATTATTGATGATTATATTGGATATGGATATATCTACTTGATGACGTAAATTTCATATTCTGTTGATAAATTCATTGAATAAAATAATTAAGTTGAGAACCAGCCTAGTAAGAACAACATGAAAATAATATTGGTATATAATGGAGAATATATTTGTCAATAATTCATTGATTATTAATGGAAGTTTTGGATTATATCACAATTAACGAAATATAATACAACTCAGTGCAATGGTGTAAGTGAATGGAGGATCTTCACCTTTTTAGACATTTTGCGATCAATGAAGAGTCATGAGAATATTCCTTTATCATTTTCTAGATAAGTGTTATACGAAAAATTATAAATAATAAACCAGGTTATAAATAATCTTCAAAATGGTACTCAATTCTAATTATGTGGTAGAAGGAAACACATATTATCATGCATATATGTCTGGGGCTTCGTTGATTTTGTTACGGCCTCATCCAAATGAAAACGATTCATCCTAAGGCACAATGTGTACCTATATATGATACCTTATGAAAGAAGAGGATTTTTACTAGAAACCCCCTTGGAGAAAAATATAATAATTGAACGACATGCCATTTTCCTCGATTGGTATAACAATACGTAAAGTGATAGTGGGATAGAGATATAATTTCATGAAGTCCTTGATAAATGTACAAAAAAATAGGATATGGTGATATTCCACAAATAACAAAATAAAGAGAATTTCTAGAGACATAAGAATTGTATAGGAGTACAAGATTTCTTAGAAAAATGAAACTCTAGGGTTTTTTAGTAATCAGGGATGGTGAATCATTATTAGTTGATAAAAATGATCTCATAACCTATAAATAAGTAATATGTGGAATAGATATTTCAATGATGAAATAAGGTATGAACTCTAAAATAGATTCCATATACAAAAACTATGTATATGTTTTTTAGATCCTCTAGTGGAAGAATATCCAATTGATTGTAAATGGGTATTGATGAAAAAACATGTTATGCTTGGACAATTAATTAATGATAAGGTATAACTAGTAGTAAAATGATTCAAATTGTGTTAAGGAATATACGAATGTAAATCCTTTTCATTAGTTTCTATTTATAAATCTATCTGAAGACTAACTACAATTGACAATTAACCTGACTAAGAGATTTCGAAAATATATATCAAAACATCCTTTCGTGATGGAATTATATAGGAAGATTCATATATGAAATAAATTTAAAGGTTTCATAATCCCAAAGATTGAAACAAGTAGTTAATATTAGAAAGTACCATTTATGGATCAAAGTTAGAATCCATGTCATATAACATTATGTTTGATGATTCCATAGTGCAATTATTATTCATAAAGAAAAAATTTGATCCTTATGACTATAACTAGTTTTGTGGGAGGGAATATGTCTCTATAATAGTTTATGTCGATGACAAAATAATAATTGAAAATTAAATACCAGTCTTAGATTACGATAAAGCATGGTTGAATAAATTCTTCTCCCTAAAGGACAAAGGAGAAGTTTAATATATTCTTGGGTTCATGATTTATCATCAAATATTTAAGTGGATTATTATACTATGCCAAGGTACATATATATTGATAAGATGATAATGAGATTAAATATACAGTAATATTAGAGAATATTGTTATCAATGACCATGGAATTTATCTTTCTATAAAAATTCTTCCTCATACCCCTGAGGAAAAATATAGAATATAAATGATTCTATATGAATTATTGATTGGGAAAGTCTTTTATGTTACAACACGTATTAGGACAGATTTCACCAATACCTTAGGTGTGGTATGAAGATATCATGTTAACCCTGGTGACCACTATTGGATGGTGGTCAATAATATCCTTTAGTGTATACGTTTCACTATATATAAGATCTAGGATAATGGAGTATATGAAGAATTAGTCATCAAAGTATATGAATAAGAATGTTCCCAAACAAATCAAGGTGATTATAAATTGTCGACATGATAAATCTTATCACTTAATGGATTTTATGTGATATGGAAGAGAAATAATAATAATGTGGTTATAGATTCTATATAATAGTATGATTATATTTCATATTGTGTGCTAGATAAATAATATGATGGATATATAATTTCATCCAAGATCATGAAGTTGTACCTATCATTAAATATCCAATCACACTCTAATGTGATTATACTATAACAGTGTCCCTTGAAACGGAGCCAAGGTCACATTATTGGTTGAAGAACATGTTTCTAAATTAACATCTCTTGAGGGACTTTTTTCATAGAGGTGATGTTACAGTGGGTAAATTGACCTTGGATTTAGTGTTCTTAAACCAGCTGATATTATGTTGGATTACATGTATATTTTAAAATCATAATATTAATAAAACAACTTATTAAATTTTGTTCATTATTTTAAAATAATTTAATATAATAATGACCAATAGTATATATCACATGGGATGTATGGTATGGTGGGTTTTTTCACATATGGCATGTTGTAGATAATATTTTGAGGAATTATTTTTCTCTTCCATTTTTATGAAAGTCTTTATCTCAAACCTTATAATATATTGTTCTTATAGTTTTAAATTTGATGGAAAATTGGAAATGAAGAGTTTATATTAGATAGTCAAATAAATACATATCAATCTCATATGTAGATGAGACGTATACACAAATTTCATCATGAGATATTGTGAGAAAGGGTTTATATTACACAAAAGTCCTCATATATTGTTGTACAAATTTCCATAGTAACTTTTTTCTTTTTTATTGACCCATTGTATGATCATAATCATGGAAGATAGGTAGGGATACAAAATATTAATAAGAATAAGAACTAGAGGGTCACACAATAATTTTTTTTGTTGATATCAATTATGTTCTCTAGGAATTTAATTTCTGGAATAAAAATTATTCTCAATATTTTTGTATAATTTTATTCAGTTTTTATAGATACTAAATATTAAATAATTATATATTCTCCAGATTTTAAAGAGAATATATATTTTATCAAGTTAATAATTAATTATTATTTATTCCCCAGATTATTAATAAAATATTTATTTATGTATAAATATAAAATTAAATATTTATTTGGGTATTTAGTAAATTTTGAATTTGGTGAGTGGACCAAGACCATATCTGGAGATTATAAGTAATTTATAAGTGTGGAAATTAATATTAATCCCTACTTCGGTTAGAACACTATACAAAAATATAACAAGAATAATAATAATACATGGAATTTTGTTAGATGAGGTATGTTATATTATTTAAGCGATTTTTTGGAATTAAATAATATTTTTACCTTAACCCTAAATCTATAAATTTTCTGTTATTCCGTTTGTGTAGGGTTAATATGTAATTGATAATTATTTCTCAAACAATATTTATTTCTATAGATTCCTCCTCCTCCATTCCTTTCAAGAATAATAATAATAAGAGAGAAGACTACAATCAGGTAGGATTTTGTAGCAATCAAGGTGAACCAAACAATATAGTTGATTTGTTGCACAAGCATCCAAAATTCATTTAGTGTAATTTTGAGATCAATGGAGAAAATGTGGGTCACTGATAGAGAGATTCCCAAAAAATATCCTTCAAGAATAACAATGGTATTATTAAAATTGGTTTTTAATAAGAACAATTATTTTAATGAACAATGATTATATGGTTTGGAATCAATTCGTCATATTTAAGAAAATTATTGATAAATTTAATGTTAAAATGTTCCCATAGAGATTCTAGACAATTCTGTGTTAATATTTGATAGAATATTTTCATTGGTCATCATGATCGTGTATTGAAAATATATGGAAATGATCCATCAAATATAATAAAATCCTTTATATTTATTTATTAACAACGTTTTCATGGTTCATTCATTATATAATTAATAATGTGAACAGAGTTGAAGACCCCAACACAGTAATAAAGTGAAAGATGGATTGTCATGAATGGTCAATAGATGAAGATGATGTAGTAAAACAAGATCCAATTTCATATTTGGAAAAAATGTGGGAATAAATATAGGGTAAATTATCTTAAATGGATGGGTAAATTATATATGTTTGGATATTAAGATCATCAAACATAGAAGTCCAAACCAAAGAATGAAACTACATAAAACATTTTCTTTAATTTCATGATAGTTTTGCAATATAAAACTTAATGTCCGAATATAATGGTCGATGTGGTAGTTAATAACCAACAACCATTTATACAAGAAATATCATATTAATATACTACTAATGGATAGAATAGTTAGTTTTCACTATATATTTTTAGTTACCTTTAACATCTAAGTCTTCACTAACTACAATACATTAAATAATAAAAACCACTTATTGTAAGAATAACATATAAATAATATCTAGTTTGTTTTAAGTTATTACATATGAATCTTAATCAAAATACTTTAATTGGATTATATGTGAAAATGGAAATGGGTTATCTAACTTTATAAAGATCTTGTAACAATTTTTCATGTAGATAAATGTATTTCTGCATCCAAAATAAACCCATTATCATATAACAGAATGTTTTTAATTACATGTTCCCTATTGGAATTACTCTGATATGATGAGATATATTTATAGGATTCATTTTATTTAATAGCGGAGAATATAACAGCATGAAATTATAAAATATAATTACTATTAGATTATATAATTTCATTCACAGATAGTTGTGCAAGAAACATTGAACACAAACTGAACCCTAGTATGTTTAGAAAAAAATATATATTTATGTTTTATAGATAAAATATAGTAATTTAATTAGAGGGAATGAATAAAAGAAACAAATTTATTAAATTTATGTAAAAATGATAACAAATACCACTTTTAATATCAATGAAAATCCTTTAGGTTAGCAAAAATGATTAATAAGATCATTTATTGTTTTAAAAAATATTTTTCAAAAAATAAATTTTTATTTTATAAAATGTTTTATTTCCAAAATCATATAAATAATTGTAAATAATTACCTAATGTATTAATAGGTTAACACATATTTATTTGGTAAATCATATGAAATATGTATAATATCAATTAAGATTTTAAAATTTTATTTTCTAAACTAGTTTCTCATTATTTTTTATGATTTTAATCCCAAACTAAATTTATAAGCATGGGACATAAATTAAATAAAAATTAACTTCATTTTTGAGTACATATATCAAAAGTGATCTATTAGGAATTTCTAAGCATTTTCTAAAATGGTGGTTTTTTATTAAACAAATGTCGTATTTACAAACATATAATTTCTATGATTTTTCCATTTTGTAAGCATAACCAGGAAGATTTAATATCATTTTAATTAAAAAAATTGAATTTTAGGAATAGAATTAATGATTTTAATATATTCATTGAACATTGAAAAATTATGTCCTATATTTTAATAACTAATTAAAACAATACATTAACATAAAAATTATTTTTACGGGTTTTTAATCAAGTGTTTTAAAGGAGATGTTTGATTTTCAATTTCCACAGAAAACTCATAAATTTTATTTAATTAATTATAATTCAATTAATTTCATTAAAATCAGCAACCAAGATAATTTTACCTTATATATAAATTTAAATCTAAATAAATTATTTTTAAAATAGTAGTTTTTGCCGGATTATGTGTGTCAATTTTAAAATTAACATGTCAAGTGAATTAGAAAAATATTTTTTAAAATTATTTCAAAATTTGAAATCATAAGTACTAAAATATGTAAAAGATACTGTTTTATTAATTTCCTTTAAAATTAATTACTATGATTAAAAATTAAATACCATGGTAAAAGTAAAGGGGGTAAATTTAGTTTAACCTTGTCTAAAATACCTATATAATTTAAAATAATTACATATATATTAATGGATTATCTTTTGATTGACTAGTACATGTTTCCCAAACACGTTTTCCACTTACATCCATTGATCCATGAATGGTGTCATGCAATAACAGAAAATTGTAATGGTGTTCCCAAAACTACCCATTCCATCACTTATAAAAGGGTTACATCTTCACCATTTTAGGACAAACCATACAATATAATTTTTGAATAAACACTTCCACATTACTCTCCCTAGAACCCTATAACAATAACATAATCCCATTTTCATATATAGTTATCATATTCCCTTTTAAATTTATGGATAATTACAAGAAAAATTTATGCCCCAAACATGAGTATTATCAACTACATTATTTTATTCTCAGTTATCTTCTTTAAAATTAATTATATCCAAACTAATATAATGATATTAGTTTCATTTATGTACATTAATTATACTATATTATGGTTATTATAATTCTTTATTTATATACCCCATCCATTCAAGAAATGAAATATGTTTCTCTTGTGTTTTGTTGACTATCACCTCCAAAACATAACACATTTTATTTTCCTATTCTGCTTTAAAAGGTTAGGGAAAATGATTTTATTAAAGTATAAATATAATTTTTTATTATATAATTAATCAATATTATGGTAAATTAGATAACCTATTAATGATATGATCTAGGAAATATTATTATAAACTTAATCGTTAAAACAAGAATACTAGGAGGAAAATTATCACTTTTTTCAAAGTAATGACTTTATATAAATTATATTATCATTATAATTATTTAAAATTCAATTATATAATACTAAAAAAATATAAATAATTTCAATTTTACTCTTTTATATTTATATTTCAACTAAAATATCTCATAATCATTCATTAAATCTGGGATTGTTCGTATTTTGGTCGGTTTAACCATCAAATTAAAAAAGATTATGAATATTTTATATGGATGAGTATGAGTAATATTAACTAGTTTTATTTTATATAAACATATATATAATGTTTTTTTGTTTTGTTAACTCTTTATCTTTATTTATTTGAATAATTAAGTACATACCTGTTGTTTACTAAGAATCAGTAAAACACAATCATTCCCGATTTTATCATTATAATTCGTAAGCAAAACTAACATGAAATAAAATTTAAAAATTATAATCTATATTGTAAATTCTATTCTAGTTGATTATAAGATATATTAATTATGAAAATTTTAATTATATGAAACAAAGATTCCACTATTTTAAAACTAGTACAAATGATCAAAACTATAAACTCCCAAAGTGGAAAATCAGAAGAATTCATATAGAGAATGAAAATTTATGAAGATTATGAATGAAAATGGAAATGATAAAGGTTAAAAATTAAATTATTAATATATTTATTTTTTAATTACATATATTAAATTATTCTAATGTAATTTATAATAAGAGGTAAGGTTTTTCTTCTCATTTTTTCATTATTGAGGAAAATATTGTATTTAGGCAACTAATTTAATTTATCTAGTATTTATAATTCTATTTAAGTATATTATCCTGAATTAAATTTTAATCATGTTATTTTATATTCAATTTAATAACCAATCATTCAACGGTACTTCATTTAAATGTTTCTAATCTGTATGGATTTTCTTGGTCTCAATTCCCAGTTTTTGAGACATAATACATTTTATGAACCACATTCCCTTTGTATAGTGTTATATTCAATTATTATCCTGTGGATGATATTTAAAATTTAATTCATGGTATTTTCATTCAAAATCTAGTTTTGTTGTTGATGTGTCATGTAATTTAGCTGTTTCCCTTGTATGGAGTATTTTTTTGTAATTCATTTTTCAGTCATTGAGTTATGGTCATTCTTTGAACATATTTCATACAAGTTGGGCACATTATACCATTTTATTATATTATGTGGAATTATATAATATTTTAAATGGTATAAATTCATACAACATAAACCATTTGATAAATATTTCTCACTTCATTAGATATATTCTATTTAAACCCCCAAATTACTTTATCAATATGGATTATGATTATGTTATTCCAATATTATATTAGGTGTATACCCATTATTCTATATTGTGTGATCACTAAATTTTACACAACTCATATTGGATGATGCTCTCTAATAGTATAAGATATTCTATATACAAGGAAGAATATATTAGCATTTCAAAACCGATTATTTTTGGTAAGGTTGGTTATGTATTGTTTATTATGTTTTATTATTGTGAATGAATTGGAAAAAACAAATGTAATGTGGGGCCCACCGTTATATAGCCCTTGATGCATCAAAATTTCTCATGGGACAAAATAGGATTTGTTTCGTTGTATGAATCTTTCCATAATAATGTATTTTTCAGAACAAAACATTGATAGTTGGGTGTCTTTATAGCATTCTTGATGAAAAGTAAAGTGTATTGGAATACGGGCTTTATAGATGGTTTTTGATGTTCAATATTAACATTTCATCAGTATGATATCATAATTACTGAAAAACAAGTTTATATTTTTATTAATGGATACATAATTCATGAAGTTTCATGTTCCTTATAGAATATTTTTCCCTATTCCTTCAATAATGTCAATATTAGGTTTATTACATGATTTTACTAGTTATATATTACCCTAATTGACTGTTTGAGCTCACCCATTTTTATTTTTCCATTTACATATGTTTTTATGATAAAATTATTACATATGATATTTTTGTAATTTTAAAATTTGTGAAAGAATTTGAGGGAAAATTTAATATTATCCAGGAATTTTTTGGTTTCATATATAATAGCAAAATTGTCGGTTTCATATCAGGAACATATGAGTTATTAGTTTAAATTTTTTACTTATTTTTAAAACCAACAAACCTAAGAAAACCTTTTTATGTAAGAAATGAAATACTCGTTTGTTATTTTTTATTAAGGATGATTATATCCAATATATTATAGATGGTGTCAAACAAGGTAACTATTTAAATTATGAGTTAATGAGCCCTAGGTCTGATAGTGAATGTTCAGGGCTACACAACTACTAATAAACTAGTGTATTAAAAGACCCAGAATATAAGGGTATATGATTCCTCATTAACGAATTATAATGTGTTTCTAACATCATGATTCATTTCGGAGCTAAACATGGGTTCTTTTATTTTCCACATCTTGAGATAGTCGAGTGATCATTACTATGATATTTTTCATTCCATCCCAAATCTCATTTGGTTTCCTATTAGGAAAATCTCTACATTTTCCAATACTCCCATTATTAAATTTATTAATTCAGTTTCATTCTATTTCCATGGATAATGTAAAATTTAGGATGATTATACTTAAATTAACGATGGTATACTAATCGAAACAATAAACATATAATAAAGATTTCATAAATTATGTGCATATGTTATCCTGTTAATTGTTAGGTTTTAATCAAGGTAATCCATTATTTTTATTAACTTCCAAAACAGTTACATATATATATATATTCAAATCCTTTAAAATAATTTATAAAGATATTTTTATTAACCAATGCATATACCTCGGCAGTTTCAACCCATATAGAAGCCTGTTTATTTTACATATAAATATTAATTCCTTTTAAATGGATACTAAATATATAACATTATGACCAACATCATAATTATAAGAGTTTAGTGACATTGGGTACTATTTTAATATACAAATTTTCTAATAATAATATTTATCACCCCCCATAATTTTATACCCACTATGTACTATTTTGGACATACCCTACTTAAAACCATTCTTTATGACAAGGGGAATGAAAACATAGGAAATGGTGATATAAGATTATCTTTAAGGGTAATCATGGTTGATATAAATTGATGATAATATGAAATAATAAGATAAGAGTAAGGGTATATGATCAGGGACATAACATAAATTTTTTTTACCCATCTATTATTGGTTGTAAACATGAGTCGTGAAAAAATTCAGTTCATTTCAAATTTCAAGATTTCATATGATTGAGAAATGTAACACCCCGAGATTTTATGAAAAATATTCTTTTTAATTTAATTAATGTCTTGTGTTATAAGCTACACCAAAAGAAGCTTTCACAACACACATCTCTGACCTAGCTTGAATTACACGCAATCACGACCTTCCACGATAGTGTGTGTTGTACGCAACACCAAGTTTCGCTAAACAACGATATGCTATTAAGATATTATTAAAACTAGCAGTTATGAATAGTAATAACCACTTTTTGAAATTTTTTAAATCTTATTATTCAAAATGGACTTCATTTATGGATTCGGAATATCGAAATTAGCTTAGGGTGATATTTTGGTGATTTTCGGATAACTTTCATATTTTGATGAATAGTGAAAATTACTAAATTTTAATTAAAAACAACCTTTTCAATCGAAATAATTAATAGTGATAAATTATTAATTTGAGTGGTTTTAAAGTATATTTAGAATATATTTTTACAATTTAATACAATGTTGGTCTTTGGATGTAATTTCACATTTAAACCAGTTATAAACAAGTGTCAATCTTTTGATAGTTATTATCTCTTAAAAACACGCCTTTTGTTTTGACGATGGGAATTAATTTTTAAATTAATTAATGCAACTGATATGTTTTGAATTTGGTAAAATAAAAATCATTTTTTAATTCATAATATCATATATAGCTTAGGCCTAATTGTTGGTATTTTTTGGAAAACTTTCAATTTTTGATGAATAGTGAAACCACTAAGTGGTAGTTAAAAAAACTGAATTGTTCATAAAACTTAATTTTACCGCTTTTGTGAGTGGAATTTAAAAAATCCAAGAGACAGGCTTGATGTCAGTATGTAAAATGTGGTTCAATGAGATGAAAATAATTTTTGGTGAATAGTAACTTTTTACTTTTATTTACCACGGTTAAAATTAAATAGGGTAATTAAGGGTAAAAATGATATTATTATTACCCTAACACATGTCCTAATTCTATTGTACAAGTTTAATTCGACCAAAAACAAACTTATGAATAAAATATGACCATTTAGGCCCACTTGGATTAGATTAGGACATTTGTTATTATTTAATCCAAAGAAGAGTTAAAAGAGTTAAAATCAATGTTTATTTACTAAAACATTTTTAATATAGGGTTATACATAAGATAAATTCGATTATAAATATTCATTACAAAGATAAAAAGATTTCATACATAATGGTATTTTATTTGTAATTTTTAGACATTAAATAATTTAATTTATTTATGACACAACAATGATGCAGTAATTATCTTATTAATGAAATATTGACATTATAGATGTTATAAATACCCAAATAAATATAATTTGAGACTTTTTTTGAATTCCACTAATTATATAGGTTAATATGACATGTTAGTATTGATTTAAGTAAATTTTTTCGAACTTATCATTCTTTTATGATTTTCAAAAAAATCAATTACTAAATAGTTTCAAAATTTACATAAAATAGTTTTTAAAACAAATATTATATTATTAATTGATATTTTATTCCTAAAAATCTAAGGTTCGGAAAAATGACTTATATAAGGTTATATATATTAATAATAAACAATTTTGGTTTCTTTTGGCTTCTTATAGTAAGTTTATTAACCTTATAGTATAAGAACACAAGAAGACACAGTAAAAGTAAAATTATTTAACTTAATGTTAAATCTAAATGATAAGATTAAAATATTAACCTAAACTTGTCTAAATTCTATTGGATGAGAGGATTTCGAACCATCCCCACCTAAGCCTCGAAATAAATCAATTTGGAGCTATTTAAAACCGAACATGACTTTATAATAAAATAATATTTTTAGTTATTCCAAAGGTGCCCCTCTCCTCCCTTATAAAAGGACACCTCCTCCCTCTCTTCCTCACACAACTTTGAGCCTTCAAGCTCGGCCGAACCCTGAAAAAATCTCTTCTACACTTCCCTAGCAACATCCTAGATGTTCTGGTCTTCCTCAAAGACCAATTTTAGTGCCCTAAGAGGAGGACTCAAAGAGGCGCATCAAAGAAGAGGTAATTTCTGTTACCAATTCTTTCACCTTTATTTCTTCTTCCACTTCTTATTCTTAGGTTGTTTCATTATGAAGTAATAACATAACTATCACTAATATATTGATATGTTATTATAAGTATGAAACAAGCCTATTTCACCATCTATCCATCCTACGGAAAACGAAATCACCGCACGTGCGTACGCACGGAATACCGTCTCCACGCCGTGGTGTAATCTATTTTCCGCCACCACCTTAATTTGATGGGTATAATGGTGTAATGAGTAAATATATATGATTATTATAATGTGATATTGATATTGGAATAGTATACATACACTTCAACACAAGTTCATGATCATGAGAACGATATCATCGCTCGTGCGTACGTACGGAATACCGTCTCCACGACGCGATGAGATTCATTCTCCACATTAACCATTCATGAATGATTATAATGTATATATAATGAATAATAATGAAATATATGACATGTTAAAGCTACTGGATTTATGTGTATATATATGTATTTCATCTACTTAATTCCACTCAATTCAATAAGGAAACGAAAACAGCGTTCATGCGTACGTACGGCCTACCGTCTCCATGAACGGTGTATTTCGTTCCATTTATCTATCCATTATATAAATGTATATTCTGAATATATATTATATATAAATCATGGTTTATATTCTATAATTAATTAATAATTATCTAAGTAATCATATGAATAATTACAAGTTAAAACACGAACGACAAATGAGACGATTTTACCCAAAACGCTACTTTAACATGAATTTACAAAAGAACGGGTAATATAAAGTCATAAGTGAACCATATATGATATAATAACAATGAATATGATTCTGTAATAAGTTAATGACATTATTTAAATCATTATACAGGAGGTTCGGACACTTACGAAGCCAATCAGACCTAAGGTAAGGGAAAATATCACAATCTCATTTTTATCCGAGATTTCTTATACTTTGGTATTTACTATGGTGTATTTTATCATCCACATCCATGTTACCTCAATATGTAATATTATTTACATCCACCTACAATTTTTTAAAACCTATTTTACCCTTTGGTTAGTTTTTGGAAAAAGATATGAAAGGAATCTTTTGTCGTTTTTCGTACGAGGTACTTTTTGAATTTTTCGACAAAAGTACGAGAAGAGTGTTTATTTTAACTTATACGGCATTAATGGATTTTTAAAACATTATTTCCAAGAAGCTTCCTTTTATAGTTTTCATGTTTATTTTTAATCAACTTCTTTTAGTTTAGAATTATATGACATGTTATGAAAGGAAAAGTGTTTTTGAAGAAGAAAGGGTATTTTCTTCAAGAATGGAGTTCAAGTGTTTTATCAACATTAGTTCCATCTAAGATAATAAAGGATTCTGTTTTTATCCCTATTTTTACATTGATTTGATTATGTTGTGATGGAATTATTTTTATGAATTCCTTTATCGTATATTAATTGTTTTATGATGTCATGATGTTTAAGATTCTCATTTTTATTACATGGGTTATGAAATTATATATGATTTATGATTTTGTGGAAATCATAAGAATGGTATCATTATGAGATGGGTGGGACCTATATCTCCCTCCAATGCATTGGGTAAAGATTTTATATCTCATGAGATAAAACGGCTGGAATGGTAGGTTATACCGGTTCAGTGAAACAGGACTGAAACGAGGGTGACTCGGTTCATAAAGGGACTTTGTCCACTAAGATAGTCTTGGAAATGAGTCTTGACTAACAAGAAATGATTCTATATGATTATGTGTGTATGCCACAATGTTTCATGTTTTATGTTATGATTATTGGGATTACATTTCTATACTATGATTTATCCCATGTTATGAAATTATGATCTCTTTTGCAGGTTAAGATTTCCAAAAGATATGTTCTTATGAATATTATGTGATTGATATTTATTTTGTTTACCCTTACTGAGCATTTGACCACACCATTTTATGTTTTCTTTTCCCCGGGATATAAATAAAGGTTTTAGGTAAGAAAAAAAAGAAGATCTTTATGGGAGATGTTGAAGATCTTTCACCACGAGTAGAAGATTATATTCCGAGTTTCGAAAGACACTAAAGTATTACGGTCCTTGTGTGTGTGCTTTTGTAATGTACTAAGTATTCCGCAAAAGTAATGTAATGTCCATGTACGTTAAGCTTCAGGTCTCTACAGTTGGTATCAGAGGAAAGGTTCAGTCAACCTTTGGAAACTAGGATGAGAAAACCTTAGTGAGATACCTAGAGATATTTCTAAGCTATGTCTAGCGATGTCCCTAAGGATAGGTATACATATAGGATATAGTCATAGCACTATGGTAACGATCTTAGAATTTAACCTAAGATGTTAGATATTAAAGTTACTCCCCCTTTATTATGATTTTTGCAACTCACACTATTCTTTTTGGGTTTTAGAAAATGGGTGGAAACAAGATGATTCACGATAATGGAGGATATGATGGACAATGGAATGATATTATTCATAAGAAATCAAATGAAATGGGATTTGGAAGTCCAAACATCATTATTATGCCGAATCAGCAATCTCATAATATGATCAATAATGTTAAATTTGGTACATTTCCTGACTCGGCTAATAAGAGAAAGATGGAGTTTCATGATGATCATAGAGGAAAGAAAGTTCAATTTCCCCTATGTAAATCATGTGGGTAGAGGCATCAAGGAGAATGTTTCAAAGGAACTGGAAGATGCTTTGGGTGTGGAAAAGAAGGACACAAATCAAGTAAGTTCAATGGAAAAGTTTCAGTTACCACCATGGATGAGGTTAATGGTATTGCTACGACATCAACAATGGTTAAATGTTTTAAATGAGGAATGTACGGGCATTATGCAAACCAATTCCCTAAGGGAAGGTCTCATGAAGAGAATCATTATGGTCGTATGGGTAGTATTTTTGTTGATGATGATGAAGAGACTACAAAGGATATGTGAGATGAAAGAATTATTGAAGCTCGGTCAATGGTTTAAGAAGGTAGCGGAATGATTACATGTTTATCAAGTGTAATGTTGTACTATAGAATAAAAAGACATCTAAGGATTGTAACACTGTTGTCTTTCCTTAAGTTTTGACAGTTTATGATGAATGGTATGAGTAACAATGAAAGGTTATTCAGATATTTTTTGGAAAGTGGATGATATGCGCATAATGAAGTGATAAAGAGAAAATGAAATGTTTGACAGTATTCATGAGCTCATGATTAATATAATGACTAAGTGATATCATGGTTTGAGTATATAGAATTTTTGGATTTTGGTATGTGGAAAGAGTTAACTTTTGACAGCATTCATGTTTTCACTAAGGATTAATTGGTATTCATTTTTCAAGAGAATGCATGATTAAGGTATTCACATGATTGGAATGTGAACAACAATACATATCTTATGATATATGGGGATCAACGATGGTATTAAATCTCTGGTAATTGTTTTCACTATATTATGAGAGTGGACTGCAGTATTATGGATAAGCCTAAAGATTGGAATGGATTATTTTGGACATAAGATAGTATTGTTTAAGGATAGAAGTTTTTCGATATTATTGATGGGATGTTATAGTAATATAGTTTTAGAAAAAGGAAAACCTGCAGGACGGGCGACAGCCCATCGCGTCGGACAAGGCTGTGGGAATCGAACCCACAACTGAAGTGCGACTGGCCTTTATCGCCTACCACTGGCCTACAGGAAGTCCCTGTTCAGTAGAAACTAGTTTTATTATATTAAGCAGTATAAAATATGAAGTATAAGTCCATTTTAGGAACCATATATGATTAATCTCACTATATAATGACTTATGCTAACCTTTTCTTTGAGACAGATGGAATGACCCGTCATTCTATCACATGATCTGCTAACACTTCACGAATAAAAAATTCAACTTCATTTATTTAAGAGATGAAGTGGAAATTGTTTAAGGCACAAACAACAGTGAGATTGTACCAAAATAAAGTAAGTATTTATTCTAATTCAAATTCTTCAACTTTAGGGGAACGATCTTGAAAACCAAAAATGTTGTCCTAGTGCTCTTATATCTGATTAATCAGATGGTACCTTAGATCGTCACAAATTTATGGATTTGTGATTGCTAGCTTTTCCATAGCCATTTTCTCTACCACTCTCCATCAGAACATGATGGTTAGATTTCTCTTCCATATCCATATTTTCACCTATGTGGAAACCCAGTGATTAGTTTATTAGGGTAACCTTTACGTTTCATACTTTTTTTTAAAGATTGGTTTTGGTATTCCTTTTTATGGTGTGGGTTTCGATTAAAAAAACTTTCGAATAGTAAACCATTTATAACCCCGACGAATTTCGAGGGAGAAATTCATTTTAAGGGGGGTAGAATGTAACACCCTGAGATTTGATGAAAAATATTCTTTTTAATTTCATTAATGTCTTATGTTATACGCTACACCAAAAGGAGCTTTCACAACACACATCTCTGACCTGGCTTGAATTACACACAATCACGACCTTCAACGATAGCGTGTGTTGTACGCAACACCAAGTTTCGCTAAACAATGATATGCTATTAAGATATTATTAAAACTAGCCGTTATGAATAGTAATAACCACTTTTTGAAATTTTTTAAATATTATTTTTCAAAATGGACTTAATTTATGGATTCGGAATTTCGAAATTAGCTTAGGGTGAAATTTTGGTGATTTTCGGATAACATTCATATTTTGATGAATAGTGAAAATTACTAAATTTTAATTAAAAACAACTTTTTCAATCGAAATAATTAATAGTGATAAATTATTAATTTGAGTGGTTTTAAAGTATATTTAGAATATATTTTTAAAATTTAATACAATGTTGTTCATTGGATGTAATTTCACATTTAAACCAGTTATAAACAAGTGTCAATCTTTTGATAGTTATTATCTCTTAAAATCACGCCTTTTGTTTTGACGATGAGAATTAATTTTTAAATTAATTAATGCAACTGATATGTTTTGAATTTGGTAAAATAGAAATCATTTTTGAGTTCATAATATCAAATATAGTTTAGGCCTAATTTTTGGTATTTTTCTGAAAACTTTCAATTTTTGATGAATAGTGAAACCACTAAGTGGTTGTTAAAAAAACTGAATTGTTCATAAAACGGAATTTTACTGCTTCTGTGAGTGGAATTTCAAAAATCCGAGAGACACGGTTGATGTTAGTAAGTAAAATGTGGTTCAATTAGATGAAAATAATTTTTGGTGAATCGTAACTTTTTACTTTTATTTACCACGGTTAAAAGTAAATAGGGTAATTAAGGGTAAAAATGATATTATTATTACCCTAACACATGTCCTAATTCTATTGGAGAAGTGTAATTCGACCAAAAACAAACTTAGAAATAAAATATGACCATTTAGGCCCACATGGATTAGATTAGGACATTTATTATTATTTAATTCAAAGAAGAGTTAAAAGAGTTAAAATCAAAGTGTATTTACTAAAACATTTTAAATATAGGGTTATATATAAGATAAATTCGATTATAAATATTAATTAGAAATCTAAAAAGATTTCCTACACAATGGTATTTTTTTTGTAATTTTTAGACATTAAATAATTTAATTTATTTATGATACAACGATGATGCAGTAATTATCTTATTAATGAAATATTGACATAATTGATGTTATAAATACCCAAATAATATAATTTGAGACTTTTTATGAATTAAACTAATTTTATAGGTTAAAGTGACATGTTATTATTTATTTAATTAAATATTTTCGAACTTATCATTCTGTTATGATTTTCAGAAAAATCAATTACTAAATAGTTTCAAAATTGACATAAAATAGTTTTTAAAACAAATATTATATTATTAATTGATAATTTATTCCTAAAAATCTAAGGATCGTCCAAATGACTTAGATAAGGTTATATATATTAATTATAAACAATTTAGGGTTCGTTTGGCATCTTATAGTAAGTTTATTAACCTTATAGTATAAGAACACAAGAAGACACGGTAAAAGTAAAATTATTTAACTTAATGTTAAATCTAAATGATAAGGTTAAAATAGGAACATAAACTTGTCTAAATTCTATTGGATGAGAGGATTTAGACCCATCCACACCTTATCCTAGAAATAAATCAATTTGGAGCAATTTAAAACCGAACATGACTTTATAATAAAATAATATTTTTAGTTATTCCAAAGGTGCCCCTCTCCTCCCTTATAAAAGGACACCTCCTCCCTCTCTTCCTCACACAACATTGAGCCTTCAAGCTCGTCCAACCCCTGACAAAATCTCTTCTACACTTACCTAGAAACATCCTAGAGGTTCTGGTCTTCCTCAAAGACCAATTTTAGTTCCCTAAGAGGAGGTCTCAAAGAGGGGCTTCAAAGAAGAGGTAATTTCCGTTAACAATTCTTTCACATTTATTTCTTCTTCCACTTCTTCTTATTAGGTTGTCTCATTATGAAGTAATAACATCAGTATCACTCATATACTGATATGTCATTATAAGTATGAAACAATCCTATTTCACCATCTATCCATCCTACGGAAAACGAAATCACCGCGCGTGCGTACGTACAGAATACCGTCTCCACGCTGTGGTGTAATCTATTTTCCGCCACCACCTTAATTGGATGGGTATAATGGTGTAATGAGTAACTATATATGATTATTATAAAGTGATATTGATACTGGAATAGTATACATACACATCAACACAAGTTCACGATCATGAGAACGATATCATCGCTCGTGCGTACGTACGAAATACCGTCTCCACGACGCGATGAGATTCATTCTCCACATTAACTATTCATGAATGATTATAAAGTTTATATAATGAATAATAATGAAATATATGACATGTTAAAGCAACTGGATTTATGTGTATATATATGTATGTCATCTACTTAATTCCACTGAATTCAATAAGGAAACGAAAACAGCGTTCATGCGTACGTACGACCTACCGTCTCCATGAACGGTGTATTTCATTCCATTTATCGATCCATTATATATATGTATATTATGAATATATATTATATATAAATCATTTTTTATATTCTATAATTAAGTAATAATTATCTAAGTAATCATATGAATAATTACAAGTTAAAACACGAACGACAAATGAGACGATTTTACCCAAAACGCTACTTTAACATGAATTTACAAAAGAACGGGTAATATAAAGTCATAAGTGAACCATATATGATATAATAACAATGAGTATGATTCTTTAATAAGTCAATGTCATTATTTAAATCATTATATAGGAGGTTCGGACACATACAAATCAAATCAGACCTAAGGTAAGGGAAAATATCACAATCTCATTTTTATCCGAGATTTCTTATACATTGGTATTTACTGGGGTGTAGTTTATCATCCACATCCATGTTACCTCAATATGTAATATTATTTACACCCACCTACAATTTTTTAAAACCTATTTTACCCTTTTTTTAGTTTTTAGTAAAAGATATGAAAGGAATCTTTTGTCGTTTTTCGTAGGAGGTACTTTTTGACTTTTCCGACAAAAGTACGAGAAGAATGTTTATTTTAACTTATACGGCATGAATGGATTTTTAAAACATTATTTCCAAGAAGCTTCCTTTTAATGTTTTCATGTTTAATTTTAATCAACTTCTTTTAGTTTAGAATTATATGACATGTTATGAAAGGAAAAGTGTTTTTGAAGAAGAAAGGGTATTTTCCTCAAGAATGGAGTTCAAGTGTTTTATCAAAATTATTTTCCATCTAAGATAATAAAGGTTTCTGTTTTTATCCCTATTATTACATTGATTTGATTATGTTGTGATGGAATTATTTTTATGAATTCCTTTATCGTATATTAATTGTTTTATGATGTCATGATGTTTAAGATTCTCATTTTTATTACATGGGTTATGAAATTATGTATGATTTATGATTTTGTGGCACTCATAAGAATGGTATCATTATGAGATGGGTGGGACCTATATCTACCTCCAATTCATTGGGTAAAGATTTTATATCTCATGAGATAGACATGGCCGGAATGGTAGGTTATACCGGTTCAGTGAAACAGGACTGAAACGAGGGTGACTCGGTTCAGAAAGGGACTTTGTCCACTAAGATAGTCTTGGCAATGAATCTTGACTAACAAGAAATGATTCTATATGATTATGTGTGTATTCCACAAAGTTTCATGTTTTATGTTATGATTATTGGGATTACATTTCACTACTATGATTTATCCCATGTTATGAAATTATGATCTCTTTTGCAGGTTAAGATTTCTAAAAGATATGTTCTTATGAATATGATGTGATTGATATTTATTTTGTTTACCCTTACTAAGCATTTGAGCTCACCCTTTTATGTTTTCTTTTCCCCATGATATAAATAAAGTTTTTAGGTAAGAAAAAAAAGAAGATCTTTATGGGAGATGTTGAAGATCTTTCACCATGATTAGAAGATTATATTCCGAGTTTCCAAAGACACTAAACTATTACGGTCCTTGTATGTGTGTTTTTGTAATTTACTAAGTATTCCGCAAAAGTAATGTAATGTCCATGTACGTTAAGGTTCGGGTATCTACAAGAAATCCTCATAAATTGATCACGAAACATTTTTATATTCCATTATCATGTCATAAAATCTTGTTACAATCATAGGATTTGAATCCATTTCATATGCTAAGGTTAACTACCAAGAATATATAATCATAGTGGATTATGAATAATAACATGTTTCAAATATCATAATGGATCAGATATCATCACATGTTTCCCATAGTGGATCAAGCACATCAAATTGTTTCACATAATTATCTCATTAGATATGAATCTTTACCCAACGAATTGGAGGGCTATATAATTCTGGACCCATCCATCACATAATTAAAACAATACACATGTGTTATACATGATAATAAATAATTTATCATATCATGATATTATAACCCCTGGAAATAAAACTGGTATAAAAAATATCTCATAGATTAATCATAGAATAAACCAAGGAAAATGAATGGGTTTCATAAAAATATCATCATAAAAATCCTAAACTATTCCTAGAAAGAACAAGGACGGTATCATTGGCTCACACCCTATTAAGTCATATGATTCTTAAATATTGTTATCAAAGATGAAAATTCCTTTAAAAGATCACTTCAATATTAATATATGAAAATAAACTTCTCAGTTTGAAATAAATATTTAAAACATAAAAAATTTATGAAATATTATTGAAAAACTTTTCACTGAAAAGAACCAGGGAAACATTTATTAGAATAATTATTGCTTTTAGTATTCATTATTATAGGAAATTAAATTCATTCCATGAATGATAAAATAAATATTTCATTCACATTTTTTATAAATATTCAAATATACCTCATTCATTAAATGATAAGTAAATTATATTTCTTTTTAATAGATTAAAAATGGATAAAAATTACATTAAACATTTATAGTATAATAGTAAAATATTTTTGGGAAACATTTTAAAGATAACGTGGACATAGAAGAAAAATATTTCTCACCAAATTGTAAAACATATTCAGGTTTCATAAAAATGGGTAAATTGATAGGATAAAACATATAGATTATAAATATCCATGTTAAAATAAAATGTAAATTTATTTATGATACAAGTATCATATCACTTCCTTATTGGAAATCTAGACATAAATATCTCTAATAAATTGGGATTGAGACATAAATATCTTACCTTAAGTATCACCTTAATTTATACGTGTTTGAACCTACTGTATAAAAATATAGATTTATTATACACTTATTTAAGATATATATATATATATATATATCATAGAATATATTTTTTACCTAAAAAATCCTACAATCCTTTTATTCACAAGTCATTCAGAAAAATTATTTGTCTATGTGATAACAGCTTCATTTTTCATGAATGTTTGAGTTCAAAAGTCTAATTATTTATGCCTTTATCAGGGTACCATCATCTCGAGAATGTTAATCAGGATATAAATATTATATTTATATTTATTATACATATATATTCATTCATTATGGAATCTTACCTTCATCATACATGACTTTTAGAATAATTCATAAACAAATATTACATTAAGAACATCAAATGATCTTTTGAGATCTAGTGAATTGGAAACATAGTAGATAATAAAGAAATTAAATTATAAAAATATAAAAATAAACATTATTTAATAATTTTTAAATAATATTTTGTTATTCATACCCACTTCTTCACACATTAAAAAATTTCCTGGGGATATAAAATAAGAGAAAATGGTGAACATATACCTCAGTAAGGGGTAAAAATGGAAACAGAACATTAATGGTCCTCATAAAAATAGGATATACCTGATAGGATAAAACAATTATGTGATACATAACTTATAAATTTATCTAAATTATAAAAATTAGATATTAGTAATAATATCACCAATTCTTATGACTATGGTGTCATAAAACATAATAATGTGGGTTACTCAACAATGTATCGAAAAACAGGACATCTTTTGAAATTAATTACGTACCTCATGAATTGGACTATTATCTGGGTAAACCCTTCATAAGTATTAATTAATATAATATAATATTATAATAATTAATCATTTAATAAATAATATGATGAGAATAAAGAACACGTTTCATATAAAATCATTGATTTATAAGATCTAAAATACATGACCATTACATCATTATTTAGTCATGAAAAGGTAATATGTGTTTAATACAAGTAAAGCACCAATAAATAAATTATATTTATATATAGGTGATTACCAACATATAAATATGTGGTATGGGTATTCATAATAATATAATATTTCATGCAACAGATTGATATTAATGTAATGAATTTCGTATCATTTTGATATTCAATGTGGATTATTGAAATGGTATAATCGGAGGGAACAAAGATATACGATTAATAAAAAATATTTTTATATGTAATTGGATAATAAAAAATGATATGAAAAGTAATTAACTCAAAAGTTATAAAACATACCACAAAATAGGTACTTGAATGGAAAATAGGAAGTAGAGAATTCCAAAACCTGGAATAGTTGCTTCCAAGAACATGCAGATTGAACATTATCAGCCTGGGGAAACCTTGTATGGATACTATAGGAGAAAAAACAACCAAAAATTATTGGATAATATATTTTTAGTGCCATGAAATTGTGATATTTGTGGGTATCTATAGTAAAAGATAAGGAATTGTTCATTAAATTCTAAATATAGGTCTTGTAATTTTAGGTTGTAGAAAATGAAATATGAAGAGATTACCTAGGATTTTTTCTCACGTTTTAAGAAATATTATTCCTATTATACAATTTTTACTCCACTAAACCTAAAATAAAATTTTATATATTGGTTTTCTAGGTAAAAGTAAATTTTCTAAACATTATGTTTTTTAAAGGGTAATTTCCATTTTATATTTTAGAATGTAATGTATAGGCATGTAAATTGATTTTAAACCATTAAAATGGATAGTATTCATAAAACAATAATTTTTTGTTCATAGATTATATATAATTAATAATTACTACATTATTACATATATATGATGCCATAAAACGTACCAAAAACACAAAACTAGGTTTTCAATATTCTTTACAAAATAATAAATTTTAGAAAATTCGATATATTTCATCATAAACCAATTTTAACATGATCATTACAAATATAAATTTTTTAATCGAAATTTTTTTTTTAATTATTCTAATTTTATATTTCCAATGAAAATTACATATTTATTTTAAAATATAATAGTTACAACATAATCAACATTCTGAGACTTATAGAAATTTTCTAACTCATTTTAAATTATTTTATAATCATTATTAAAATAAATACTATTTTATAATACTATACAAATAATTTAAATTTTATTTACAATACCAACATTATAAATGTTTCTATGTATTTCCAAAAAACAATTATGTTTTATTTGTATTAAAAAATTAATTTATCAAATTTATATTAAATTCATGTGTATTTTATTAAATAAAATAATACTATAAATATTATTGAAGAATTAAATATTTCATTCATACCATGGAAAATAACCTTCAATAATAACAAATTCTAGATATGTAACCCCTTATTACACCGATAGACACCCTAATGGTAATGCGTGTGGTGGTGGTAGTTTCATAGGCTAGCTCATCTAACATTGAACAATTGGTAATCTATACTAATTTAAACTTATACCATATTTGTTTCCATCCATTTCGTTTAATATATTATATATGCCTAGTGGTACAATTACATCAAATCACCCAAACAAATATCACACCATCCATGGGGTAGGTCATAGCCCCCAAAGGGATAACACAACCATTATATAGCACCCCGTGGATATTTTTATTCCACTTGGTAATTTTAAATTACATTATTGATCCTTAGAGACTAAATATTTATGAAAATTCTACTGATATTTTCCTATATTAAGGTACCCATTTCAAGAATTTCAAACACAAATAATTATCCATTTTAAATTTAAATATTTACAAAAATACATCATCAAACATCCATTCACTTGTTCACAAGCAATTATTGTTACCATAAACCTCTTTTCCAATGTCCTTAAGCTCAATCAAAAGGAGTTTTTCCAAAGAAAAAAGATATAACTCATAAATGTGTTCTATATTTTTTATTTCTTCTCATAACTCGTTAAAATATATTATTATCTTGAAGGAATAAATAAATCAGTATATTACATACACTAAGATGTTATTATGATAATAGAGAAATATTTTTTTATCATATTTCCAATCATATAAGTATTGAAAACATCATCCATGCATAAATGTGGAGTACCTCTTCCAGGAAGTGATGTGTATTTTTTTTATCACCACTGCACAAGCATGGTTATTATGATTGATATAATATATATATATATATATATATATATATTAATAACATAATATTAATTAATTTAGGATATTATATCATCTATTTTCATACCTATCCATCAACTGAAAAATGATAATGTCATGTCTGCATAGGTGTGGACTACCACCTCTACGAACCGATGGGATTTTTTTCTCATGCACACATATCATAGATGGTTTTGAAATTTTATTAAATTTTTATAAATTATAATATTCTCATGATTATGATTCTGCATATTTTTTAATATTTACCCCTTTGAACACATTCAACATACCAAAGTTGTTATCCAATTATAAATCGATCATTCTCAAAAGACCTGATGTGGACATAAATAATAATATCATTAAATATATATATTATATTAATGAAATAAATGGTTTAATTATAAGCTAATAAACCTGGATAAGTTTCTTACACAAATAAATGGTAAATATAAGTTTATTATATTGGAGTTAAATGACATACATAGAATGTTAGGACTAGAGGTATGGGGATTCATAAGACAATTTATTTTAATTGGTTTATAACACTTCATTATTAACTATGTTATGAAATTATTATATTTGAATTGATATTGATTTTTTTTGTAATATTTACATTTTTTTATATGTATTTTCATATGTCCACTTTATCACTTCAGGAATTAATTATCACTTTAGAAGATATGATCATTGTAAAAGTTTCATGTCTCAAACATCCTTCATGGAGATATGTTCTGAATGATGCACATATATTCATTTATATATTTCATGTAATTAATCATGAAATATAATTTAATAACTATTTTTATAGTAATGGTATTTTATTTTCCTTCTTATGTTCGATCTTTTAAATGGGTTTTGGTTTTGAATGTTTGTTAATTTTTTTTATTTTAAAATAATTATTTTATTGTTTTTAATGATTTTTTACCAAGAAAATCATTTACATTTTTATGTTATTCTGTAAATTTTTTATTAACACAATATATTTCCTAAATTTATTTTCTATGATAATTAAACTTTTTAAATGGATTTAATTTGAAATTTCGAAACATTTTCTACATGGGTGAGTTTTTTTTCTCTTTACAAAAGTTTGGAAAGAAATTTTTTTTAGCTTCTACGAAACAAATGTATTTCACCACCATCATGAACATTATTTTATTTGAATATTACTTTATAAGTTTACATGTTTATTTTTGAAGCCAAAATTTTTCCAAAAAAAATCATAAATTTTTATAACATATCATAAAAATATATATTTTCCCTAGTTTTCAATAAAATTTCTTAAATGATATTTTAAATATATTTTTCATCCATGAAATTGTTATTTATTTTTATCATATAATTAAATTGGAATATATTTAAATAATTCAATCATTATTCTTCATATTTATGGATTATGGTTGTTTTAATGATATTTCCAAGAAACCATTTTTTTAACATGGGGGTGAAGCCAAAAATATACGATTATTTTTTTTCAAGTGTTTTATAATGAAAAGTAAAATATTATAAATTATTTACATATTCAGTGGAACTAGAAAACTATTGGATAAAAAATTATTTGGGCCTGAATCCAAATACATAAGTGAATTTGGCTAATATTTTATAGGTTGATCCATTATATCCCTCTAGTTAATTGGGTAGTGAGAGACAATTAACTAGACTGATGTTACTCTTATTATATGATAGAGTAATGTTACTCCATATAGATAATGATGTTAACTAATTATAAGTTAATCCTATGAGTTTATGGGGTTTACCAGTTATAGGTTACACAAAAGATTTTTCAAATTATCTTGTTAGTTGATTCCATAATTAATATTTAATGTTCCAACATACCAACAATATTTTTTTAATGATTTAAATGATTTATAATAAATCCAATTACCTATGATTGTTTTCACATGGACAATTATTTTTGAATTTTATGAATATTGACTTTTGTCCAATTGTTATGTCATGTCTCATGATTTTTTATCTAGTTTTTTATAGGTTTGAATTTGCTAATGTTATTATTGTGAAAATTTATTATTTCATTATACCCTTAAGACAATATTTTTATAACTTATTTCAATCAATTTTTATTTCTTATGTGTAACCTTACTGAGCAGTTGACCTCATCCTTCTTATATTTCACTTCCTAGAATTTCAAAGAATGATGTTAATGATGATTTGTTTAGAATGGTACAATGTGCATGAAAATAAATGCATAATTCTGAAGAATACAATTTTAGTATATTAGTAAAAATAATCACATAAATACATAAGTAATGTTATATATATTATTTTTTCATGTTTTGTAAAATTCTAAACATAAATGGAACTTGAGTTTGTAAGTGGTGATATTTTTCGTTTGATTTTTTATATTTTGGATTGAAAAAATTAGTTCACGTTTATCAGTATTAAATAAATAAATGTAAATATAAGGTATTTATCATTGGATCAATAAGTGTGGGATCAATAATATTATAATGATATATCTCTAATTAGGTTAATTCATCTATCTATCTTCATTTATATTTCCATCTAGTTCTGTGTAGTGCTTATGAAATATCTTATTGGAAATTAAATACTGGTCGTGGTGATGGATTCCAATCCTAGGTATTTACTAGGAAATGGTTGTTAATAATACTTAAATTTAAAATTTCAATTATTCATTGGTGGTGCACCCAATTAATTTCCAATGAATCTTGGGAAGAAACATTTATACATGAAATTAGGTGATTTGTATTTACTAGTGGATATGGATTTCAATGTTGATGTATATGGTATCTATATTTACAATTAATTTGATTCAAAAATTGGGTAATTTATTTATAATTTATCTTCGTAATTATCTGTTAAATATTAGTTAATTCATTAAAGTAATTCCAGTTAAATTATAAATTGGGTTTTCATGTAATTAGTCATGGTTATCACTCATTTATTAAAAATGCCACATAATTGTTAATTATTGATGGTTCTATAACAAAAATCTGATATGAATATGTACATAAATATGTGTAATCTTCAACAGTTCACTGAGTGATTATTAATGTTGTATGGTAGATTTTTTTTGTTAAATTACAAGAAATTTCTCTGTGTAATTTAAAACGGTGTTTTAAAATTCATGGTGGAGTATTATAAATGGTGGATAATTATTGGATGTGATTGTGTATATTGTTTATAATTTTATGTTATTTGAGTGGTGATGCAAAACTCATAATCTATTTTTCTTTTTCTGGTCATGTTTTAAGGTCACATTTAACCAACATGCAATGGGAATTACATATTTATAAATAATCAATTATTCTATTTCCAGATTCACCTCAGCCATTACGAGATTTTATCTAGAAGAGATACATCATTTAATATTGGGAGTTATGATGATATGCATGGTGTAAGTCAGAATATGTGTGAAAAACATTGTGATTTTCTCTTATTTTGTGTTATCTTTATATATAATACATTTTTGCTGAGAGTTCTTGTGATGAGAATGAGTAGTAATTTGTGATAAAATTCGATAGATGTTCATTTTATCTCGTAGTTTCATATAATTATTAGTTTTTTTGTTACAAATTGGAACATCTTGGTTGATGAAGGAACCTAGTGAGTATTTTATGCTCACCCTGATCACAGACACAAACACACACACACTATTTTTTAGATTTATAGGAATGTGTTAGTGGTGGTATTAAAACCTGTTGGACACAGTTATTAGGGATTAGATTTGGTGGATAGAGTTTTACTTATATATAAATGTATACATTGTGATATTAAATATTTTCTTATATGAATTTTATTTTTTTGTTTTTAATATTTAATGAAATTTTTATTTATTCTATACATTTTATAATTTTTAGATACATGGTCTGAAAAAGTTTTAATTATAAATGGTAATACCTCTATTTCCTCTTAGTTTGATACCCTCTATGCCAGTTACCAAAAACGTTCTTATTAGAGGTGGTCATGGACTTCATTATTATTCTCCTTTTTTGGTTAGAAAATGTTTAAGTTGAATGAAGTTGTGGGAAATGGAAATATAGATATTTTTTTAGGATGGAGTTTGGAGTATGCACCAGTCAAGTTTGAATTCATATTAGTAATTTAGTAGTGTATAAACACATAAGTTAGACCATAGTTCCATGATATTGTAAAAGAATAGGGTGTATGATTTATTCCTCTGTGAGGACTTTGATTTTCAATCAACTATGACCAAGGGATTGTATGAAAACAATGAGGTACCAAATTATCTATGTGCATCAATCATATAGATTTATGTCCTGATGTTTTTGTAGGATTTTGATGTAAATAACAAATGTATTTTGTAATTTTTATTATCATAATGATAATTAATATCTTATCACATTAATAGTATTATTCTACGTAAAATTTATGTTAAAATTGGGATAGAAAATTTATCACTTAAAATGGTTAGTGGTTCTATACTGTGATGAGAACAAAAAAGTATATGGAAATATTCATAAAAATGTGATTTATGGTCTAGATAACTTCTATCAAATAGGATATAGGTGATACATAAATATTTTTTGTTAGAGGCCCGTAAGTCATTCAAACATCTATTCATTATGTTTAAACATGGAAATATCCATGAGTTGATTCTATGAAGATATAACTACCAATATGGATTCCACATGTTATTGGTTTCATTGGATATTCCAATTTTCATATACATTTATTGGTCCGTACACTTGAGCTTATTGTAAATGTGTATCATGTGTCACATACTTTGATGTATAGATGAAAAAAATGATACTTATTATCATATAGAGCTAGCATACATTTGATGTTTCATATGTTTTATGAAATTAATTTAATAATTCAATAAATTATATGTCACTTCTATGTTAATAGAAGAATAAATTGTAGGACATTTGATTAAAATGGATCTATCAGATTAAATCCATTGTCATATTGTTCACTGAGGACTTCATTTTGGGTTGTCAAAGTTAAAAAATCAATCATCTTGCATGGTGATACAAGTATGATTCCTTATTCATTATATATTAAGAAAAATAGAGTTCATTAGACAATAATATTCATAGGAATGTTGATTTAATTACAAAACTAATTTCCTTTATCATGGTTTTTTTGTCCCATTTCAATATGTTGATCTTAGAATTTACATATTTTCCACTAATTCCACAGAGAAAGTGGCCTAGAGTGTCACACACTAAGTGTATCTAGAATATCATGAAATTATATTTAATTCAAATATTATGGATAAATAATATTTTTGACTTTTGGAATAATAATTATTCATTTTATTTTGATTTCATAAATTTGATCCCCAAATATTTGAGTTTAGAAAATGGGAGTTAAATATTGACTCTTGTTTATTAATCACATGGTAATAAATATATATAAACATTTATGAATCTTTTTAAATAATAAATGTAAATATTTATTCATGAGTTTTAGTGAATATAATATTAATTTATTTATTGTATGATTAATATTTATTTGAATAAATTTTTATTATTCAAGGTTAGATAAATTACAACAAGAAATGATGAACTATGATAAGGGCCTGAATAAAATGATATATTTTATTTAATATCATTAATATAAATATTACTTAATTTATTTAAAAAGGATATATAAGATATCCTTCAGTTTATCACATTTCACGGAATATAATTATAATAAAAATATTTTGAATATTTTACATTGGTATTACCTAGAATAAACAAATTAGTATTGGGATTTATTGAAATTATTAATTTATTAATCGTATGTATAAATTCCAAATTATATCCTTTTATAGGATGATGGGTCATAGTGAAAAACAGTGAGACTCAACAGATTATCTCATTCCCTAGATTGCAAACACTCCTCAATCTCTCGCAAGAACAATATAGAATAAGATAAATATATTACTTTAATCGACCACGAACAATGAAAAATTGTAGGTTCCTTGGCACAAGCACCCATAATACCAATAACATTGTTCTGAGATTCATGAATTTTTTGTGAATACAACTCGACAAATTTAAATAAATATTATCCAGTACAATAATTACTAGAAACAAGTGACATTGGAAATGATCTTAAGAAACTATATTGTTTTTGGTATTTTTTTTCAATTAATTATATAATAAATTTTAAATATCATTTATTAGAATGTTATGGGGTTTTATTCATTATGTTCATCAGATATTATTCTTTTTAAAATAATGAAAAACCATTGTGGGAACCGACCTGATGCTTTTAATATGACCCAAACCCATCATGATGTATAAAATTGGTATCATTATATTTTATAATTATATATTATTTGTTTGATAAATTTTTAATTTTTTTAATTTTGTTTCTATTTTTTTATATTTAATATGTAATTTAACATAAGACATTCATTCGTATTCACATGAACAAGAATAAGCTAATAACAGCTAAATAATGATCAATGATCCTATATGGAGGTTCCTAGGTTTCTTATTGCACAACACATTTACAAGATATGTAATAGTAAACTATATGTTGGGTACCACAGTCAAACACAATAGTTATGGTCCACTTCAATCATTACATACAGGGTGGGTGTCAGAACATTGTTTCATTACACATTGCATATAGACCACCAGCTAACACTGTCACGACCCGACCTCGGGCCCGTGTCGTGACTACCCCAAGCCCGCCTTCCATAGGCCAGGGGATGGCGACTAGCACCAAGGCGTAAATCCCAACAAAAAGGGAAGGCATTGCCTTTGAAAAGTAAACAAGCACCACAGAGCAAGCAAGCGGAAAAGTAAACACTAAGTAAAACTGTACAAGCTGTGCTGAAAGTAAAAAGGGGCCGGAAATACAAGCCCAACTGTAAAGTACAACTGAAAGGAAAAATAGCAACTGAAAAGGGAAAACTGCAGCGTCGAGCCGTCCTCCGGAAGTCCCACCTGAAGGGTGGGTACAGATAGCCTCCACTGCTCCTCGGGTCCACCTAACCGCTCCGAGTACGTCCCGCCCAGTGGTCCACCTCCAGGTACTGTCCTGCTCCGCACGCCTCCTCCACGATCAGCGCTGTCCATCGTCTGCAACCAACACCACGAAGTGCGGGCATAGCCCGTGCAGGGGTGAGTATAAGCTACTCAGTAGGGACCCCGAGACCCCCGAAGGTCTCCTGAAATCCACAAAGGATAAACCACGAAGAAGAGATACAATCACGAAGCAACATCTGACACGGCTTAGGTATATGCCCATACATATACCTAAGTCATCAATTCCCCGATCGGCTCCAACGTCTGAGCCCCTAGCACAACCCAGTCCACACAGGAAAGCAAAACGCATACCCACGCAGGATAGAACAACACAATCCACAAAGGAGAGAAACACAAGATTCAGCTCAAACCAGGATTTTCATTATCAAAAACGTAACTGCTGAAGAGCCCCATCTCTGAAGTGTACAGTGGTCCTGTCACGACTCCGAGGTACTTCTCACTAACCTAAGACTGCTGAGGTACTCCTCCTGTCGAGTACCGCGGGTCTGCTGCCAACTACCGGGCACTCCGTCCGCTGAGGGTCTGCTGCCAAATACCGGGCGCTCACCCAAATAGCCTACAGAGGTACTCCTCCAGTCGAGTACCGCGGGTCTGCTGCCAACTACCAGGCGCTCCGTCCGTCGTGGGTCTGCCGCCAAATACCGGGTGCTCCGTCCACTGGGCTAGTCGACTCACTCCATGTCGAGTCGGTCGAGCAGTCTTCAGGTCTCAGCCGGCTACACGGTCTCCGTACTCCGTACGCTCATCTCCAGTATCGCGGGTCTGCCGCTACAACCAAGCGCACCACCTCTATCGAGTAAAACAGAAGATTCAGCTCACACAGGTATACTTTTTCGGATGACAATAAAGATGATCACTGAACCATCTAAGTCGTCGGACCCACGAAGGATCGATAGGTACTAACCTCGCAGTGACCCACACAGGATCGGTCCCACACAGGACCGGGCCCACGCAGGACCTGTAGCACTGATCCACGTAGGATCGCTGAGTGTAGTAGTCGTCGGAGTCCACGGAGGATCTCTGCACAGTCGTCACTGCAGTCCACTGAGGATCTCTGCACGGTCGTCGTCTGAGTCCACAGAGGATCTCTGCACAGTCGTCGCCGCAGTCCACTGAGGATCTCTGCACGGTCGTCGCTGTCGAAGTAGCAGTCGCAGCCAGCACTAGGGTTCCCGCACACAGCAAGCTCGTTCGGGAGGGTCCGCTCCACGAGCCGAGAGGCTGATACATCAACTGACACGAAGTCCGAAGTTGATGTATCCAACAGTTCTGTATCGTCAACAGGAACTCAACGTCGCAGACGGCGCGTCAATCGGACGCCCGGTCTGAGAGATATTGGCATTTTCGTCCTAGGGGCCCGGTTGGTCTTTAAGGAAAAACCAACCCGACCGCACTCCACCTGCGTCCAAACCTCGGGCGGTGTATGTCAAAAGATACGTCTCACTTAGAAGAATTCAACAAAGCTGGCGGCACGTCAATCGGACTTCCGTAGCTCATGATATGAGCGTTTCCGCTCCGAGGGCCCGGTTGGTCTCGTGTACGAACCAACCCGGCCGAACCCCAAGTATTCCGAAACTTTGAGTGCGATAAACCGAAACGACCGTCTCGATCCAAGGATCGTGTTGCCGCTGACGGCGGGTCGTTTGGAGGCCCGTAGCTCAAGATACGGCCATTTGAACGAAGTCTGTCCGAAGACGGGGGGTCCGGGCCGACCCGGCCCTACCCCCCCTGGTTGGCCCGAACTGGGTCGGGTCCGACTCGGTTGGCCCGGCCCGGCCCGGCCAGGGCCGGTCCGGCTCGGCTCGGCCGAGCGGTCGAGCGGCCGACGCGGGGGAAAGCCGCCGCCCCGCGTGACACCCCCGCGGCACCCGCGGGGTGTCGGCCAGACACCCGCGGGGTGCCGCGTGACAACCCCGCGGCACCCGCGGGGTGTCGCCCTGGACACCCGCGGGGTGCCGCGTGACAACCCCGCGCCACCCACGGGGTGTCGCGCTGGACACCCGCGGGGTGCCGCGGGACAACCCCGCGCCACCCGCGGGGTGCTGCGTGACAACCCCGCGACACCCGCGGGGTGTCGCGCTGGACACCCGCGGCACCCCCGGGGTGTCGCGCTGGACACCCGCGGCACCCGCGGGGTGTCGCGTTGGACACCCGCGGGGTGCCGCCGCCTCCGGCCGCCGGCGCCGCCGCGCCGGCGGCCCGCGCCACCGCCGGCTTCCGCGGGCCGCCGGAGTCGCTCCGGTGACCCGTTTTCCTTCCCATCTGCGCCGTTGTTCCTCCCGGGTTCCGTTCTTTACTGCGGGATCATCAAACACCCGTTGCGGCACGTTCCGTCGTCGCCCACCAAATCCGCAAAACACGAAGAACGGTGGAGGGTTGCCGGGCCGTGTTCGTTTGACCCGCACCCTCCGCGTTAGATTAAAACAACGGGAGAAAAATTGTTCAACACATGAACCGACAATTTTAATAAAATAAAATTGTTCATTTGAAACCGGCTCTTATGTTTTTAAAGAACGTTCACGGGAATATAAAGAGGGGTATTCCAAAATGAATCCCTACCTTGATGATCGTCGTGCGTGGGCGTTCTTCGCGGAAGAGACCGTCGCGGAAGAGATCGATCGTCGCGTCGTCGCGGGGAGGCGTCGCGTCGTCGCGGATTCCGGCGTTGAGTCGGCGAGCTCAACGAATCAAGAACAACAGATTTAAATTATTAATATTTAAATCTGTGTTTTGTTTAAAACCAAAGAAAAGAACTTGGGAGGAAATCCGAAAGCACTCACCTCGAATGGTCGGTGATCGGAGATCGGAGATCGGAAGAACGTCTCGGGCGAAGGCGTCGTCGATTTCCGGGTTCGGCGTTCTTCGCGTTCTTCACGTTCTTCGCGTTCTTCGCGTTCTTCGCGAGGGAGGAGAAGTTGCGAGGGTTCTCCCAAATCTTCTCAAGCGCAAATAACCAGAGGTTAAGCGTTGGTCTTTTTTTATTATTACACCAACGAATTTGAAAAACTGGTTAAGAAACGATCCATTAATTCGTTGAATTAATTCAATGAAAGAAACGACCCATTTAATTCACGAAAGAAACAGCCCATTTAATTCACGAAATGAACCGCCCAATTAAATGGTCTGTTAAGAATTTAGAAAACGCGTCGGTTGACTTTCATTAAGACGGGTTTTCACGGGTGCGTTTCTTAGCGGAAAGAAACGGCGGGGCTCATGCGGGCCCCACCTCACAAATATCCTACCAAGGGGGTAGGATATTTCTGGATAGCATCCTATCCAGTTCAACTCAGTTCAAGCCTCCTTTAAGTGGCTTCAAGTGGCTTCCAAGTGGCTTAAGTGAAATAAAATAAAGTTGTCGCAAAATTATTTTATTTCTTAACTTTAAGCCCGAAAATTAAAAACCACACCTGAGCAAACGCAACTCCGGAAGAGGCGTTTCTAAGCGAATATCGGCGCTGCGATTTCATCGGTGCCCTCAGAATTCGATTCCGGGCACCGGTTCAAAAGTTAGAAAAACCCGCTCGTCTGTTCACTGAACGTACCCGAGCCAAACTTCAGAAAATGATTCCGGGCACACCGGGCCTCGGAATCAGGCGCCGTCAGAAACTGCGTTCTTGTAAAATTCCAAAGAAAATTAAGAAAAAAATTTCCTTGAAATTTACGGGTCTTTACATTACTCCCACCTCAGGACTTTACGTCCTCGTAAAGATACATCAAAACTAGGGAAACAAATGTGGGTACTGAGCACGCATCTGAGCCTCCCGCTCCCAAGTGCTCTCCTGGAGGTTCCCGTGCTGCCATCTGATGCGCACAAGAGGAATCGATCGCCCACGTACGACCCGCTCCTATCGATCCTCTATCTCCACTGGGACCTCCGTAAAAGTCGCCCCATCATCCACGTCTAGCTCCCCATAGTCAATGATGTGCGCCGGGTCATGCACGTATTTCCTCAGCTGGGATACGTGGAAGACGTCGTGCACCTGGTGCAACTGAGGTGGCAGAGCTAGGCGATAAGCCACCTTGCCAATCCTGCTGAGGACCTGGAAAGGCCTGATGAAGCATGGAGACAACTTGCCGCCTCGACCAAATCTCCGCAACCACGTCGAGGTGAGACACGCAAGAAGACGTGGTCGCCATCCTCGAACTCTAGTGGCCTCCGCCTCCTGTCAGCATATGACTTCTGCCGGCTCTGTGCTGTCCTCATCCGCTCCTGGATGACCTGGACCTTCTCTAACGTGGCCCGGACCATCTCTTGTCCCACAAGAGCTGCAAGATTTCTTCTTTGCCGAAAACAGTCAATCCTAACATGGATGATACTAATCCATACCAAGGATGACGTCGTAAGGCCTCGACGCTACTACTAAGAGATCCAACCGTTACTCTCGCCTCCAAGGGTTGAGTCACACTGTCGGCATCAGTGTGTGGTAACTGGGTCTCCTCCAGTAGATGTCTCACAAGTGAGGGTCAAGTCAACAGCCAAAACTGGAACCTCTTAGTAACATCACGAAAGAGGATAGGAACGAAAATATCACAAAGGTATGCGTCTTTTATTATTGCAGCTCATAATACAAGACGCTACACAAAAGCAACAAGGAACCAGAAGTACAAAGGACGTATCCACTAGTTCTGCTCCTGTCCATCTGCTCCCAGAGCTCCATGATCGAAGGCCTCGGCTGCCTGAAGCTGAGCTCTCGCATGTTCACCTACTCCCTATGGTCGGGGCGGACCTCCTGGTGGTGGTGGTGGCAGAGCCTCAAAGCGTCGCCCACCTCCCGTTGCGCGGCCAGCTCCTCTGCCTCGTCCGCCTCCACCCTGCGGACCGCCACGGTCGAACCTCTACCTCTGCCTGGGAGGTTCTTCACTTAACTGCTGATCATCAGCATGGCGGGTCGGACAGTCACGAGCCATGTGACCAATCCCGCCACAGGAGTAACACTGCCCACTCTCGGCACGCCTGGCTCTGACTCCACCCCGGCTCCCTCGCACAACTGAGCCTGAGTCGTGCAGTCAGCCACCGGTAGGTCTGGTCTGCCTGGAACCCTGAGTCATCCGTCGGCTACCTGCTGCCGATGACTCCGCTATCTTCCGCCCTGCAGTAGGTCTCGCTGTGGACTCAGCCAGGAAGCTCTCGATCAGAAGGGCTCGCTCCAGTACTCCTTCCTTGGTCGGGATGCTGAGGGAGATCAGCGATGCCCTGATCTCGTGTCTCAAACCCTGCTCGAAGGTCCGGTCCCGGAAGAAGGGGTCCCGTACCATGTCTGTCGAGTACCGAGAAAGGTCGGTGAACCTCGCCGCGTACTGAGCGACCGTCAAGCTGCCCTGCCTCAGCTGAAGAAGCTCCTGGATGCGCACCGCACGGAGGGTGGCCGGGACGAACTCTGAGCGGAAGAGGATCTCGAAGTCCGTCCAGATGAGGGTGGCCTCATCGTGTACCTGGAGCATCAGGCTCCACCAGCGTCCGGCTGCTGCGTGCAGCAGGCTCGCCGCGATGATCACCATGAGGTCTGCTAGTGTCCTCACTAGCCTGAAAACTCGGACCACCGCCTCCAGCCAGTCCTCGGATGCCTGGGGGTCCGACTCCCCACGGAACCTGGGTGGTCGCTGGCGCTGGAACTCATGCAGAGCTCCGAGGCGTCGTGCGTCGTCAGCTGCTAGTGCTGGAAGCATCGGGGGCTCGGCGGGTAAAGGTACCGCCGGTGCCTCTGCTGTCAACGGGCCCTGTACCGAGGCCTCGTCGCTCGGTGGGCTGTCGTCGCGCTCTACTCTGGGAACCCTAGCTGGCTGCTATCGTCGTGCCATCCTGAAAAGGAAACAAGTATGCCACGGTCAGAACAGTATACCTGGTGAGCTGACGCAAGTAATCACAAGAAAACTTGAAACACACATGCAAACAATGTTTTCGTACATTAAGTCGGGAATCAGAAGTCAGGGTCCTGGTGTGTGGATATGTCGGCCGCCGCACCAACACTGGACTCCCTGGACTGATAACCACACTCAATACACTAAACACTTTTTCTTCACATAGAAGAAAGATCAGAGTCTGCGGTAGAACCGACCACCTCTGATACCAATTTGTCACGACCCGACTTCGGGCCCGTGTCGTGACTACCCCAAGCCCGCCTTCCATAGGCCAGGGGATGGTGACTAGCACCAAGGCATAAATCCCAACAAAAAGGGAAGGCATTGGCTTTGAAAAGTAAACAAGCACCACAGAGCAAGCAAGCGGAAAAGTAAACACTAAGTAAAACTGTACAAGCTGTGCTGAAAGTAAAAAGGGGCCGGAAATACAAGCCCAACTGTAATGTACAACTGAAAGGAAAAACAGAAACTGAAAAGGGAAAACTGCAGCGTCGAGCCGTCCTCCGGAAGTCCCACCTGAAGGGTGGGTACAGATAGCCACCACTGCTCCTCGGGTCCACCTAACCGCTCCGAGTACGTCCCGCCCAGTGGTCCACCTCCAGGTACTGTCCTGCTCCGCACGCCTCCTCCACGATCAGCGTTGTCCGTCGTCTGCAACCAACACCACGAAGTGCGGGCATAGCTCGTGGAGGGGTGAGTATAAGCTACTCAGTAGGGACCCCGAGACCCCCGAAGGTCTCCCGAAATCCACAAAGGATAAACCATGAAGAAGAGATACAATCATGAAGCAACATCTGACACGGCTTAGGTATATTCCCATACATATACCTAAGTCATCAATTCCCCGATCGGCTCCAACGTCCGAGCCCCTAGCACAACCCAGTCCACACAGGAAAGAAAAACGCATACCCACGCAGGATAGAACAACACAATCCACAAAGGAGAGAAACACAAGATTCAGCTCAAACCAGGATTTTCATTATCAAAAAAGTAACTGCTGAAGAGCCCCATCTCTGAAGTGTACAGTGGTCCTGTCACGACTCCGAGGTACTTCTCACTAACCTAAGACTGCTGAGGTACTCCTCCTGTCGAGTACCGCGGGTCTGCTGCCAACTACCGGGCGCTCCGTCCGCTGAGGGTCTGCTGCCAAATACCGGGCGCTCACCCAAATAGCCTACAGAGGTACTCCTCCAGTCGAGTACCGCGGGTCTGCTTCCAACTACCAGGCGCTCCGTCTGCCGTGGGTCTGCTGCCAAATACCGGGCGCTCCGTCCACTGGGCTAGTCGACTCACTCCAAGTCGAGTCGGTCGAGCAGTCTTCAGGTCTCAGCCGGCTACACGGTCTCCGTACTCCGTACGCTCATCTCCAGAATCGCGGGTCTGCCGCTACAACCAAGCGCACCACCTCTATCGAGTAAAAGAGAAGATTCAGCTCACACAGGTATACTTCTTCGGATGACAATAAAGATGATCACTGAACCATCTAAGTCGTCGGACCCACGAAGGATCGATAGGTACTAACCTCGCAGTGACCCACACAGGATCGGGCCCACACAAGACCGGGCCCACGCAGGACCTGTAACACTGATCCACGTAGGATCGCTGAGTGTAGTAGTCTTCGGAGTCCACGGAGGATCTCTGCACAGTCGTCGCCGCAGTCCACTGAGGATCTCTGCACGGTCGTCGCTGTCGAAGTAGCAGTCGCAGCCAGCACTAGGGTTCCCGCACACAACAAGCTCGTTCGGGAGGGTCTGCTCCACGAGCCGAGAGGCTGATACATCAACTGACACGAATTCTGAAGTTGATGTATCCAAAAGTTCCGTATCGTCAACAGGAACTCAACGTCGCAGACGACGCGTCAATCGGACGCCCGGTCTGAGAGATATTGGCATTTTCGTCCTAGGGGCCCGGTTGGTCTTTAAGGCAAAACCAACCCGACCGCACTCCACCTGCGTCCAAACCTCAGGCGGAGTATGCCAAAAGATCCTTCTCACTTAGAGGAATTCAACAAAGCTGACGGCACGTCAATCGGACGTCCGTAGCTCAAGATATGAGCGTTTCCGCTCCGAGGGCCCGGTTGGTCTCGTGTACAAACCAACCCGGACGAACCCCAAGTATTCCGAAACATTGAGTGCGATAAACTGAAACGACCGTCTCGATCTAAGGATCGTGTTTCCGCTGACGGCAGGTAGTTTGGAGGCCCGTAGCTCAAGATACGGCCATTTGAACGAAGTCCGTCCGAAGACGGGGGGTCCGGTCCGACCCGGCCCGACCCCCCCCCCCCCCCTGGTTGGCCCGGCCCGGCCCGGCCAGGGCCGGTCCGGCTCGGCTCGGCCGAGCGGTCGAGCGGCCGACGCGGGGGAAAGTCGCCGCCCCGCGTGACACCCCCGCGGCACCCGCGGGGTGTCGGCCAGACACCCGCGGGGTGCCGCGTGACAACCCCGCGGCACCCGCGGGGTGCCGCGTGACAACCCCGCGGAACCCGCGGGGTGTCGCGCTGGACACCCGCGGCACCCGCGGGGTGTCGCACTGGACACCCGCGGCACCCGCGGGCTGTCGCGCTGGACACCCGCGGGGTGCCGCCGCCTCCAGCCGCCGGCGCCGGCGACCCGCGCCACCACCGGCTTCCGCAGGCCGCCGGAGTCGCTCCGGTGACCCGTTTTCCTTCCCGTCTGCGCCGTTGTTCCTCCCGGGTTCCGTTCTTTACTGTGGGATCATCAAACACCCGTTGCGGCACGTTCCATCGTCGCCCGCCAAATCCGCAAAACACGAAGAACGGTGGAGGGTTGCCGGGCCGTGTTCGTTTGACCCGCACCCTCCGCGTTAGATAAAAACAACGGGAGAAAAATTGTACAACACATGAACCGACAATTTTAATAAAATAAAATTGTTCATTTGAAACCGGCTCTTAAGTTTTTAAAGAACGTTCACGGGAATATAAAGAGGGGTATTCCAAAATGAATCCCTACCTTGATGATCGTCGTGCGCGGGCGTTCTTTGCGGAAGAGACCGTCGCGGAAGAGATCGATCGTCGCGTCGTCGCGGGGAGGCGTCGCGTCGTCGCGGATTCCGGCGTTGAGTCGGCGAGCTCAACGAATCAAGAACAACAGATTTAAATTATTAATATTTAAATCTGTGTTTTGTTTAAAACCAAAGAAAAGAACTTGAGAGGAAATCCGAAAGCAATCACCTCGAATGGTCGGTGATCGGAGATCGGAGATCGGAGATCGGAAGAACGTCTCGGGCGAAGGCGTCGTCGATTTCCGGGTTCGGCGTTCTTCGCGTTCTTCACGTTCTTCGCGTTCTTCGCGAGGGAGAAGAAGTTGTGAGGGTTATCCCAAATCTTCTCAAGCGCAAATAACCAGAGGTTAAGCGTTGGTCTTATTTTATTATTACGCCAACGAATTTGAAAAACTGGTTAAGAAACGATCCATTAATTCGTTGAATTAATTCAACGAAAGAAACGACCCATTTAATTCACGAAAGAAACAGCCCATTTAATTCACGAAATGAACCGCCCAATTAAATGGTCTGTTAAGAATTTAGAAAACGCGTCGGTTGACTTTCATTAAGACGGGTTTTCACGGGTGCGTTTCTTAGCGGAAAGAAACGGCGGGGCTCGTGCGGGCCCCACCTCACAAATATCCTACCAAGGGGGTAGGATATTTCTGGATAGCATCCTATCCAGTTCAACTCAGTTCAAGCCTCCTTTAAGTGGTTTCAAGTGGCTTCCAAGTGGCTTAAGTGAAATAAAATAAAGTTGTCGCAAAATTATTTTATTTCTTAACTTTAAGCCCGAAAATTAAAAACCACACCCGAGCAAACGCAACTCCGGAAGATGCGTTTCTAAGAGAATACCGGCGCTAAGATTTCATCGGTGCCCTCAGAATTCTATTCCGGGCACCGGTTCAAAAGTTAGAAAAACCCGCTCGTCCGTTCACTGAACGTACCCGAGCCAAACTTCAGAAAATGATTCCGGGCACACCGGGCCTCGGAATCAGGCGCCGTCAGAAACTGCGTTCTTGTAAAATTCCAAAGAAAATTAAGAAAAAAATTTCCTTGAAATTTATGGGTCTTTACAAACACACTCCTTAACAGGGATTACCTGGAGTGTAGTTGGAATAATAACTATGTAACCTCACATGAAATTGAATCCATATAAATCATGATATACCTTGTGTTCATAGTACATAATTTCATCAAATTTTGGTTATTGACTATTAGTATAGAGACATAGGCACAAAGAGATTACATGGTCCCTTTCATGATTTAAACACCAGGAAACATGAGATATGTTGCATGAATAACTCAATAACTAACATGACCCACCCCACTGAGGTCCCACCATGGTCCCACCATGTTTTGTAGTTAGTCAAATGTACCACCCAAATCCTTCCCCCAATAGACTAAGGGTCGGTGACTTTCACAAAGTAGAAATACCACAATCTAAAGGGGGATTTATCATATATAAACCTACAATAGGCAAAAATCTCCAATGTTCAATATATCTCACATCACTATTATAAAATAAATATAGAAAAATGAACTAAATAAAACACATGCATGAGAAATCAAATATAATCAAAATTAATGATAGGAAAATATGAAATGAATTTTTAGTTTGACAAGCCTCAAATCTGAATGATACAAAACATTGAAAGTTCCCACTCATTGAGAGTATATCTGGATCAATTTAATGTACAAATGCTCACCACCTTCGTTAGGAAAAATACTACTCCACCATGCATCACAAATAATCACTAAGTGTTATCTCAAAAAATGGCACACGTGGTCCACCTAAACCAAGATCATATTCGAACCATGCATCAACATCATATACACAATAAGTGTGGGAACAAGGCCCATGTGGGTTTATGTATAAACATATACAGAAGGATGACCAAAAAACATAAAAGGAAATAGTAAGCTAAAAACTTCTAATAGGTGAGATTATCCAAGAGGAATATGGGAGAGGTTCATGATATGATCAACCATTAGAAGTTGAAAATAATCAAATTAGACTTGATCATTTAATCTCATGTCCTCAAAGTTTGTACATCATAAGAAACTAAGGATTCTTGGAGTACCAAAAATCCCACAAAGCATGATATTTAAGGCCCTTTGTATGTCACATCGTGAAGGAGACCAATTGGTTCTTAAGGAGTCACAAGTTCTGAATAATCCAACATAATCAGCCTCTAACATCAAATTCTCCGTTCTTGGAGACTATAAATGAGAAAAATGATTTAGTGAAGTGTCCCCACCTCAGTAAAGAGATTAATACACATGGTTTCTATAATTTTTATTACTACACATGAAACTCAATTGGGAACCCACACAATTCATTAGAAATGATTTTAGTCTTGGGAATAATGACCCCTAGTGTCATACCTACCAATATATTCTATAATCGAGAAAAGTGAATATGTTGGATAGAATACTTATCTTTATAGATATCTATAGGTGAAGTCAACATAAAACTCCAAGAATCCAAACTAACCAACTTAGTAACTCACATAATGCCTATAGAATAGTTTTTCAGGCATCGTTTCTTATCATGTAGAAAATAGAATGTGAATGAGTACTTACTCCATAGATAGAGGAACTATACCCTAAGTGTATGGGGGAGTGTCAAACACTATCGATATTGTCTGGGGGACCAATATCTAGTTTATGATGGGGATGTATTGATCCAATGTTGATCTGTAGGATCCATTCCCCAAGAATATGGGGGAGTACCAAATACAATGATGAATATAGATGACCCACTCTCTATCACTCGTATGCTTCTGTGGGAGTACCTACCATGTGAATCCTCCAGTCATTACACATGATCCACATAATGGAACCAACAATACCAATTCCCAAAAATACCTATGATGAATTTAAAACATTCTCATGTAATTAAATAGAGTTCTCTATCATGATCTGGATTTAAATAATTCATGGGATTTGTTATGTATTTTCCCAAAATGGACACATGAAGATAATTTATTGAAAAAACCCCACATAGTGAAAATATGTTTCATCGAACCCCCAAAGGATTCCTCATGGTGTTTTATAGATAGGTAGTACATTCCCCATTAGGTGTGTGAGATGTAACACCCCTATGTTAGGTTGAGAAGACCTAAATGACATTTAGAACCCACTTGTCTAGGTGGATAGGCGGAACAAGTGGTTTCACAATTGATTTCCACAAGGAGGGTGCGGAACCAACAGATCCCTTGGGACTGGATGATTGGGGTTGTACCCTAGAACCATCAGTTAACTACTCCTCATGTAATAGTATCCTGTATGGATGTTTCAACCAACCTTGTTGGCTATTGATATGTTTGTTCACATTACATCCATCATTAACCTCCCCTGATGCCTGATCTTCCACCATTGCAATAACCCCATTATTATCGCTGATCAAGACCACACTAGAGATGCCTCATTTAATTTATTCCACCTCATTTTCATCCACCCTTCTTCACAAAACATCTCTTCCCTCTCACACCACACCTCTTTACATTATCCTGCACTATGGCCTTGGAACTCCTGGAACCTAATCTTGTGTACCCTTTTTTAGAACACCTAACTTGAGGCACATTCATAAACTTAGTCCCCTTTTTCCCCACAGTTCCATCATTATTTTACCCTAGGTCCTACATTCTCTATTCATTCGTAGGATAAGAGAAGACAAAGACGGGGAGAGATCTTGGGGAGAGAGTAGAAAGAGGTTAGTAAATTGGGATCTCATTCTTCCCTGATCTACTACTAATATCATTCAATCACCAAGAACAATGTTTCTTCTAAATATTGTATACCCCATAAATTTCATGGTTCACATTTTAGAATTCATTATCAGTGGTACAGTAATTTATAATAGGGTTAGATATAAATTAAATAATACATTTCAAAAAATTCATGAGGAATAGAGGTTTAGTTTTTTTTATATAATGGAATCCATAAACAATAAATAAATAAAAAATTACAAATCCCACCCCACATTAGATAAATAGTTAATAAGTTTAGGGTCCCAATCAGGTTTCATCGATGATTTTGATTAATAATTCCATTAAATTATTCCATTATTTGACCTTGTGGATTCCATTGATATGAAAAATCTATTGATATCTATCATAATATATCTTTAAATAATTCTACTATAGATAGTGGATAACTCATGAATTAGAAATGATTATATTCTTAAAGGGGAAAAACTAGTTTTTTAAAAAAAAAATACATGTAATAAGGATTAGTTTCAGAAACTGCCAAACTGAAATAAAATTATAGCGCCCATTGGAAAAAACCCCCATCCGAGGATGAATTGAAGTCTTATATTCTCCACCCAAGAATTTTTTTAATGGAAAATAAATATTCCAATGAATTTCCTTGCTCAAACTAATAATAATATATTGTCCTATATATATATTACTTTCGAGGGTCCATAATTCTGAAACTTCATCTCAAAAAAAATACCCATATCCAAAAAATATTACAAATATTTGTATGGTTTTGATTAATAATACAAGACACTAACCCAAAGAATAAAATATTTCATCCAAAAAAATAATGATTGGGGTTCTTAAAAGAAGTTTCTCACAAAACATTCTTGTGTAAAAATGAACCATACTTCAAAAACACTCACTAAATATTTTAATTTCTATGATATAAAATAACTGTGTAACACACCACTCGAGAATGTTTCTTCCCCCATCATAACCTAGGACATTTGATTCAACTCATATTGAAGAAAACCCTCAACAAAAATATGCACTTTCTCTATTTGAGATTTGATAAACCTTCCCCCTAAAACATATGATCATCCAAAGGTATCCTTACCACATGGGATGAAATGAGTCCACCTCCCACTTATATCCATATGATAAAGGTTCATTTCCAAGGATACCCCTAGTGGGATAACTCTTCTCCCAATATTTATTGATCATTCTAATTTGTTTCTGTGTGAGGATAATCTATCCATGTTATACTCAAACATAGATCATTTCACCATGATCTCACACAAATATTAAGAGAGTTTCATAGTAGTTGTCTCCCCAAGACCAACAAAAATTCATCCCTAATATACTACCTATAAGAAAGAGGTTCCAATATCTCTAGATGAGGACATAATGAAATGGGATTTAATCATAAAACTCATTATAAACATCCACTGTAATACTCTATATGTATCATGATATCCAACTGGTTCTTATACATCGTCGAATACATCATGGTTTGGTTGTCACCACACTTTTTCAAAATCTACTATTGAGGAAATTTGGAACAACACCCACTCCATAAAACTACTATTCATCACACCACTACCCATCATGTTGACCAATCATTCATAATCAATGTGGATTTTCTATAATATTCAAATAAACTTTCGTTCTAAGCTCCATAACCCATGATAAGACCATTGAAATAAGACAATTAAAAAACAAACAACTTCAAAGAAAATATCCTCCTCAACTACATAGAAAATGTTTCTATGTGATGGGTACACCTAAAAATATCTTCTAGGTATACCACACTAAGGGAAGAAAATAATTATAGTGCTCCCCTATTATGATTTCCATTGAATCTATAATTAAAAAATCACAAAGAAACCACTATCTTTCAAAGGAGTGGATAACCTAATTCCAAACCATCAGGAAACCCCTCCTGGTCTGTCATTTGAGAATGATTGATCAAAAAGGTCTACTAAATCAAAATCACTACCATTGGCCACTCTCTGGCATTATAAGAGAGTGGGGACTCCACCATTAATTGAAGGAGGGCAATGTTTCCCTCTCTATTTTATAAAAAAATTCCTTGGAAATAATAGATCGATTTCCCCTTTATGAATTCATAGTGAACCATCTCTAAAATACTATTATGAATATTATAATGGTTCATAGAAAAAATAACCCTATAAATAAATCCTATAAACATTTAAAACTTTTCATCCGTGAAAAATAATCAAACGAGGTTCTTAAAAAGGATGTCTATAAAACAAACTCATCTAAAAATAAACCCACCACTACCTGAACATCCTTATATTTTGTTATCTGTGTTTTAGATAAAAATGGTACACCATTACATATGAAGTGATCATACACTATTATCACCTATTCCACCAGCTATAGCTCATCATAAATAATTACCTCAATGTAAACATGTATTCACTCCATGAATTACTTTAAAAGCATCTACACCGAAAAATCCTCCTCATCTAAATGTCTCTATCCCACATGGGAGGAAATATATCAACCACCCACTAGAATTCATATGTTAAATGTTCATTTCAAAGTATAAATTTAGTGTAATTTCTTTAGTCCCAAACTATAATGATCATTATAGATTGATTTATCATTAGGAAAATCCATAACCTAACACTGATTGTTTCACCAATATCATTAACTAACACTAGGAGTTATGCATGATATCATTATCCACCAGTACTACCGCAATTCTTCAATCAGATCCTCATTGTATGGAACATTTACCAATAACACTAGCTCAAGGAACATGGGAATCATGTACCTACTTCCATAACATCATTACAAATATTGATGGGAATATTCCAATCGAGTCCTGATCACCCGTAGGTTTTCATTCACTATCAAATATTTCCTAGATGTGTTGTCACAACTCCACCATGAAAGCTACCTATGGGTACATTAGGAACAATACTAACACCATTAAACAAATTGGAATCACACTAGTAACCATAAGGCACTCCAATCATCCGTATTCTAAACCAGAAAAAAATTTATAATCAAATGACCCTAATACATCAGCTACAAACCCCCAAGATAACAACTATTAAAAAAGATTAATCAAAAACCAAAACTTCATATGAAAACCTTCCCTTCCACCCCATAAAAATAGTTTAAATGAGGTGTTTGCACCTAAAAATATATGATAGACATAATAAATAGGGTAATAACTTCACTAGTGTGGTCTCCACTCAAGATGTCCACCTAAAAAATATGAACATTACAGGAAAACCAGAATTTGATAGGGGGATTGGATAACATGACCCCCATGTTATGGACACCCTGCAGGTCTTTCATATATTAACTCTTGTTCACATAAGACCACTAATTGAACATCACTACTATAGGCCTCTCTCACATGACTAAGAAGTGTGGGGAACCAACGTCAATTGATGGTGAGTATAGTCTCCCTCTCCATGCAAGAAACAAATCCTATGAAGATAATAGATCAAGCACCTCCGTCATGCTAGATCAATGAAACATATAAAAATACAATATGAAATAGATGAAAGGTTCAGATAATAATTGTTTATGTCACCACATCCTCTCTACATTTACACCACTTCATTCATGAAAATAAAACAACTGAGGTTCTTGGAAATAAAAATTCAAAATATCATATAAAAATTAATCCACTTTCACACATACTTCCTTCATCTTCATAGGACAGAGTTATAAAATAATTCATTACTCAACTGATCAATAATGGAATATCATCTATCACTACATCAAATTTTCACCCTACCACATGTCATTAAATAAATTCACTACCCATTAGAATAAAAATGAGAAATGTTTTTTGACAAGGCCTACCCTAGAGGGATCACTCTTCTCTAAACATATAAATAGTATTGTACATTCATTTTTTTACATTATATAAATCCATACATATCATAACTGACAACTATGATTTTCATCAAGATATCACATTGAAACCAAAAGTGTAGAAAGAAGAAAAACTCCCCAAATACTACCTCATTTCCTAAATTATCTCCCACCAACATGGAATACATAAAAATGACACTATATAAATACATAAAGGAATCATGGTAGTTCCATCATAACTTATTTTTAATCATCTGTGAGAATTATCCATTTTCATCCCAATCCCCAATAGGATTTCATCCATAGTCAAAGTCAACCTAGTTGTATTATCTTCACCATTTCACAAAATCTACTAATGTGTGTAAAAAGTAAAACTCAAAAACCATCAAACTGGTTAGAACCACATTACTTCATTTTGAGTTTACTAATATACCCTAATACATAGTATATAGTCTAACATGCTTATATGAACAAAAAATTTCAACTCTAGACCCCATCATAATACCATCCAAAGATGATAATTTCAAAACCACTACCTATTTAGAAAACATATTCCTCCTCGACATTGAAATATGTTTTATGTGGTAGGTACACATAAAATGATCCACTAGACATACCAAATTATGGTTTAGTCTTCACATGGGTCATGTCTACTCAGGATGTCCACTAAAACATTAAAAAAATGATCATCATAGGGAATTGAGAATCATCGTAGAATGGTAGGGACAATAACATGCCACCAACCATCAATAAAACCATGCAGGTCTTTCTCTTAAGAACACCAAGTCACATAGAATAACTAGCTTTAAAAACCATTATTGTAATGACGCCTACCAAAAATGCATACCCCTCCATGTTTAGAAATGTGAGAAGAGAGATAATGACCCCTGAGTCCCGCCTTCAGTAGGCCATGGGTTGGAGACTAGAACCGAGGGTATAATAAACACAACGGTAACACATACAAAACAGAGAGACAAGGAAGACACAATCCAAATCCTTCTCAAACTACAATATAAAAATAATCCTTAGTACACATATGTAATGAAATTAAAAAACTACAATTGACCTAAGAAAATATTTTGTATATTCATAGCATTATTATAAAAATCTACTTAGTATAATCATACCAATATCATCTCATGAAAAATTGAAGAAATCTTGATAAAGCATAGTAAACATCAAATGAAACTAACTCTTCACCAGAATATATATACAAAGATCACACCATCACCATGGCTACTCTAAAAAAGTATCACCTACTAGATTATGAAATATAATAAATAATATCATGGTTTCCCATCTACTACTTCCCCACTAGATTTCCTCTTTTTCCCAACATCTCACGTCCTCAGAATCTCTCTCTAAAAAGGATTTCCCACAGACACATGGGGGAAGCACCACAATATGCCCCTCATGTTTCTATATGTACCTAATGAATCACAACACCATTTCAATGTAACCATAGTAACCAGTTAGTTTCCTGGATCCACCACTTCTTACATAACACCTATCATATGTCTGGTATTATAACTCAAGCCATTACACATCATACACTGAGTAAGGATCCTCATTTCATCACAGCCTATACACATCATACCTATAGTAGTCCTTAGGAATGTATATCTAGAATACATGTCTGAGAAATAAACACAATCCATTACATCCCTCTACACAAATATATGGTGAAAACTAAATGATCTGAATTCCCTCAGATCTAACAACTACAAAAAGATAGATGGGCCAATGGGGGTAGTAATCCATACATACTCCTATTACAATGTTGTAGAAAACACCCCCAGTGCTCAGAATCCCTGGGGGTTTTTCCATAACTGATATGGTGTGGTTTCATATAGAAACACAAAAATAATATGATATAATATATCTCACAACCAGACAATTGGGATAACATATTCTTAAACTCAACTGCAGCAAACATCTGTGGGACTCTCGACGGCCACCACTATGACTAGATATCCTATAAAAACAAATCCATTTAAATAGATATATAAAATTAAATTATCTCATTTATCAGTATCACTATACATTAATTAATTCATTAATATTTAATTAACCATTATTAATTCCACATTAAATTTCATTAGCATCAAAATAATGTTTCATGCCCTATAGGCACAACCAACTTGAGTACATAGTTTCTCAAAAGTATAACATCATCATTGCATCCCATTAAACTTATACCCCATGGGTTAATCATTTATATCAATCATTTATTAATAGCATTATAATTTTTCTATATTATCAAGAATTATAGGAAATCATTCTAAGATAACAATCACTAGGGGATAAAAATTGTGATTAGGTGAACAACTCGTCGAGTCTTTACCACATATAGAAATTGTGTAGACCCATCCATATGAAAGAACCCGGATCTTCCTTTCAGGTATGAATCTTTTTTTCTAGTGTTGTTTTATAAAAGAGTAGTTTTTGGAAATTTAAGTAGTAAACGTTGTGTACTTTGAAGTACACATCATGTACCTGGTTTTCACGGGTGACTTTGTACTAGTCGTGTAACGGCCAATTACATGGCCGTGTGGGGTGACCTGGAGACTACCTAAAGAGGGGCTCGATAAAGGCAGATACAAACTGTGAATATTTAAAATACATGACATGTACTTAACGTTTTTATTTATTATATTGAACTGGGGTCGCGTCTAATTGGAAGAACACCCTACTCCTGGATCTATCTCATCTTGGAGTGACCGAGAGCAGTGATTCTTCTCTAAGCCATAGACCCGTCGTCCATGTGCCAAATCATTCACCATTGATTTCCTTGGAATCAACATAGTGATTTCATCCTTCTTCTAGAGACTCTTGTCTTCATTTCTCATCTTTTGTGAGATATCCTCAGTTGAGTGTTTTTTTAGTATTTTAAACATCTACAACATTCTAGGTCAATTCAAGGGACGATTCCAGAGTATATTGATCATAAAACACTGTGGTAGGTGGTTTGTGCCTTTCGGTAGTTAGTCCTTGAAATTTATGTGAAACATTTCCCAATACCGTTGAACTGCGTATTGTGTGTTAGATATATTTAGCCATGTTAATGTATGTTATGCCTAGTGTTCTTGAGTAGATGTTTATTGATTTTTAATAGGGTAAATTTCCATGCAATGGATGTGTTTCCCATGTTTTTTTATGTTGAACGTTCGGTCAAGACTTTTCGATTAGGCTTATGATTTTCCATGATTAGTGTATTTAGGATGGAGTGATATTTTTTGATGTTGTTATATGCTTGTGGATGTATATCTATGTAGTTCTTGAAAGCTATTATCCAAGTAGTTTTGAAGGATTGATTTTCCTATTGAACATCGTTGTGCACTAATGAATTACACAGGGCTCTGAGAACCTGGTTTAGAATACCATATAGAGAATTGGTGCTGAGGAATTCTCCAGAGTGTCTGTTTTCTTTTAGGTTGAGAGAACATAGGGGGATGGACCATGTGATCCCTCATAGTATCTATAGTCCCATGATATGATACCATAGGGGGAATTGGACTTTGAGTGATTTCTTATAGTGTCAATTTATTTCAATAAGAGACCATAGTGGGAATTTATACTGAGAGCTTCCTCAGAGAGTCTTTGCTAATGCATAATAGAGGGGTTAGACTATGAGTACTTCCCAAAGGGATAATTTTGTTTGATAGGTTGAACCGGAGGGGTAAGGCTGTGATTAATTCATGGAGGTTTACTTTTTTATATTATATTCATTCTTGTTATATGAAAATTAATGCAACTGAAATTGTAGTATTATTTAATTTTGAGTACTTCCTTGTTTTTTGCATATCTTTTCATAATGCATGACCTATATATTCACTGACTATTTTGCATAGATATTTCGAGGGTTGCCTACTGGGACACTTCTCAGACATAGTTTGGTTCATTCTTTTGGGCCCCAATAGATTATATTTTAGGTAGCTATAGATATGTCCAAGCACCCTTCTACTTCAGGTACATGATCGTTGTGGAGCGGGAGAGCATGGGATCAAGATGAGGCTTGTAATGATGCTAAAGTATATTTGTTTTCTTATACACATGTTTAGTACAATATTTCAGTATTGTGACTTATTTGGATGCTTTCCTATACATATGTATGTTGCATTAGTTATATATATGTTCTCAAGTTATTTATGGCTTCCAGTCTTCCATTGTTTACTTATTTCATGTTTTACTACATCTGCTACTTTTAGCTATGTATTTCCACTGCATTACTCTGCCAATGAGGGAATAGATTCCAAACTATCACATCCAAGGCCCTCACAACCATTCGACAGCCTCTGGCATTTTGGGAAATGCTCTTGAAGCCCTTTGATCAACCGGGTATGGGGCACTTCTAGGCGGCACCCCGAACCGGGAAGTTACAAAGTGGTAATTGAGAAATTGTTTTCATCTTGACATACTGTTTGGAGCCAATAGTTAAGGATAGTATGGAATAGTTAATTGGTAATAATCTTTGACTGGGAGTAGATAACCCATGTTCAGGGAAAAGCTAATTTACCTCGATTATTGAAATTATTTATGGTTTTTCAATTATTAAAGTTGATTTGATTTCATCATTGGGTGATTCACATGTTTTATATTATTATTGATTATATTATTGAGGTTCTATTTATTTTTACACCTAATGATATTTTGGTATTCCATCTCATGCATCATATAGGCACTAGCTATAGATCACATGTCATGCATTATTTCTGTGCCATTTATGGTGCATTAGTGATTTCATGTTGTTGTGATAGATGTTGTGTTGTATATGCATGTTGTTGTTATAGATTCCTTGATAGAATAAATTTGGAATTTGGGGGATCAATGATATTTTATGTAGGTATATGAGATGTATAAGATGCTAAGCTTTGATTCTTAGGGAGTATGGGCCCTCACAGATCAGAATTTCTCACTTTAATGATTGATTCTGTGTTTTTCGAGGTTCTAGTTTAGTTTTTGATTCTTACTGTCTAGAAAACCCCAAAATACACGGTGTGTATTTATGAATACCCACCATGTATATTTGTTTTCAGGATGGAACTATTTTTCTTAAGTACACTCCATGTAATGTATGTACACGCTGTGTAGTTTCTAACCATGTTACTGCTAGTGTGGGCTGAGACACGGGGTCGGTGAATCCTTAGTGGAACACACTATGTACTGGATTTACATGTCGTGTGTTTAGACCATGTGTCCAACCATGTTTCCAACACCACTGGTGGATTACGGGTTGATAATACATGCCATGTATGGAAAAAACACGCCGTGTAGAGTCAGCCGTGTAACCAGTTGTGTGACTAACAGCACAGTTCAGTGAAGTTCTTCCCAATACATGTTGTGTATGAAACAAACATGTTGTGTAGTATTCCTCTTGGAGAACTGTGTGGGTTATTCAAGTAGAAGAACTCTTGTAGGGGAACACGAATAAATTACACACTGTGGCTTTGGAGAACATGGTAGTGTGTATTGGTTGTTACACGAGTAGGTTTGCAAAGATTACACGCCAATGTGAACACATGATGAAACCCGTTGTGTAGAAGAAATACACGCCATGTATCCATATGTTTGAAATAATTAATGATTTCTTCCTCATATTCCTTTCGTTAACATCAATATTTCAGTCCTTGATAATCTTGATCTAAGGTGCGTGTTGGACCTTACAGAGTCATGCCACCGAGACGTCCTCTGGTTGTACGCTAGATACAAGGCTGTGATCAGACATTGTACATGGATAATTATGGACTACCAACAAATCCTCCAGTAATGCTCATCTTGGCACCAAACATTATTACAGACATAGGTTTTGATGCATAGTTTCGATAATTCTTCATGATGTTTATACAGACCTTCTAGGGAGTGTCGCATCGTGCCCTATCTATGGTAGAATTGATGTGGGTCTATCAACAGCAGCATCCTCCTACATTTTTAGTGGATGGGAGACCTCAGGCTAATGATTCATGTTTGGAAGCCATGCTATCTATCTTAGAGAAACTGTAGACACCTCCAGAGAGGAGGGTGAAGCTCACTACATACATTATTTGGGATAAATCCAAGAGATGATGTGATGTCATCTTATAGGCGAGATACCAGTAGGCTATGGAATGGGATGATTTCTAGCATGCCTTCTATGATTACATATACCTGGAGACATTGAGGGCTAATCGATCCCAAGAGTTCATGAGTCTAAGATAGGGTACACTTTTCGTCATGGAGTACACTTCTCGCTTCAAAGAGTTGTAGTAGTTCACACCCATCCTTGGAGGCGATGAGTTATTCCTATCAAGGAAGATTGTGGATGGTCTCAGGAATTACATCTGGTCTCAAGAGAACATTTTTAGGATGAATTACATAACCTCTATAGTCAACCAGTCACTAATAATTGAGCACAATATGAGGAATTATGAAGTTTTGAACCAGGGAGGCTCAACATATAGAGTTTTTATCCCACATACTGATAGTATAAATCTCTACAATGAGTCTATATACGGGGGTCCGAGGTAGTGGGATATTTCTTCTGGTTGCTAGGTGGTGTGCTACCAGTGTGGGAAGAGTACGCATACGAGGCCAGATTTCATATGATACCATGTAGAGTGTTGATCTTATGGAAATATGGGTCTTCTTAAGAATTTCTAGAGGTTATTCTCACCAGAAGCTAGTGAAAGAGGTAAATTTTTTATTCCTCATACCGGAGCAGGGCCACCAGTTTCTCATCATTCTGATAAATGGAGTTCATTTGGCAGTTCAGGCCAAGGTGGAGGTCGTAGTTGTGGTAGCCAGTCACCTAGATTTCAGTGACAATGGATTGGATCCACTGAGGGTGGTCACACAGGCTCACATGGACATAGTATTGGCCAACCTTTTATACTGGAGCAAACCCAACAGGGGAAGGATCTCGGACCCTCTACAGTTTGAGCTATGATCCAATTTGCCTCAGTTTTAGCCTCTTCACTAATTTATATAGGTGGATTCACATAGTTTCATATCTTTTTTTTGGGGGGATCCTAGAGCTCTATATCATTACTTTTGATGATATCTGGACACTGGACACTATGTTTGGGATATGAATGGCTAGTGTACATCAGTGAAAGCAGTGAACTCTTGAGGTTGGTGGGTGTCACTTCTTATGGGACCACTATGTCCTAGAGATGACATGATATGATGTAATTATCATAATAGTCTTGTTTGTTACCTTCCATTCTATTATATATTTCTACCATAGTAGGTTGTGTTTCACATCACCAAAGGGAAGTTTTTTCATACATAAGGGAGAATGGGATGTCTAGGAAAACAGAGCAGGACCCGAGCATCCTGGGATTGGCAGAGCTACAACCCAGATTGCTAGTCTACATCTGGATGACCAGGGGACTTCTCAATTAAACTTTTCACTAGTAGAGGATCATTTTAGGAATGTCTTAATAGAGATTTTTTCAGGTTTTTCTCCAGATCAAGAGGTGGACTTTTGTTTTGATCTTGTGCAAGGAGTGGCACCGGTGTCCATTACTCTTAATTGGACGACTACACCAGAGTTACAGGACCTCAAGAAGTTGTTAGAGGAGTTACAAAAGATGGGTTTAATCAGACCCAACACATCTCCTTGGGTATCTCCTATCCTATTTGTGAATAAGGGGGATGGTACCCTCAGACATTGTGTGGATTATCAGAAATTGAACTATTTGATGGTTAATAAATGATATCCCTTTCCATGTACTGATGATCTCTTTGATTAGCTTCCTGGAGTCTGAGTGTTCTCGATGATTAACTTGAGATCTAATTATCATATGTTGTGTGTTAGATCATCTGATATACCTATTACAACCTCTCAGAGTAGGTATGATCTATAAACGTTTTTGTTTTTGTCATTCGGTGTCACGAACACGCCTGTAGTTTTCATGGCACTGATGAACCGATTGTTCCATCCATACATCGATTATTTAGTATTAGTAATTATGGACGATATTTTTTTGTAATATCACACTCAACAAAACCATTCCATACATCTTGATATCATTCTGAGTATAGTGAGAGAGCACCAGTAATATGTTCAGCTCTCAAAATTCCACTATTGGATGGGACAGATTCACTTATTTTGTCATGTTATCTCAAATACAGGATTATCATTAGACCCATAGAATGTAAGATCAGTAGTTTCCCGGGATTAGAGGAAGATCTTATTTTAGGTACAAAGTTTTCTAGGGGTGGCTAGATACTACAGATGTTTCATACAGGACTATTTGTACATAGAAGGAACACCGATGGGAATGACTAAAAAGGGTGCGAAGTACTTTTGGTACGATTTTTGTCAGTCTACCCTTCTAGATCTGAAGGAGAGGTTGAAATCAGCACTGATACGAGTTTTACTAGATCCACGAAAGATCTATAATATATTCTATGATGCATTGGGTATTAGGATGGATGTGGTGATTATGCATGAAGAAAGATTCATTGCATATGGGTCTTGGTAGTTGAGGTCACATGAGAGAATTACCCAGTGAACAATCATGAGTTGGATGAAGCTCTTCATGCCATACACTATTGGAGAAATTATCTGATGGGAGAGAATTTTGTGGTTTTTTCTGACCACAAAAGTCAAATTCACATCTTTAGTCAGCACGATGGGAATTTGAGAAAGTTAAGGTGGGTTGAGTACCTTCATTTTTTTTGACTTTGAGCAAGCCTACACGCCTGGGAAAGGAAGTGCAGTGGCTGATGCACTGAGAAGGAGGAATTAGATATAGGTACTTCAGGAGGCTTGGAGGGAGTGGTAATTTATGGCTCAGTTAGCTGATATTCATTTTGAGGGGCATGATAGACATGGAGAGACATTTCATTCTTATGTAGATGCTACCTCTACTCTACATGATCATGTGAGAATGAGGCAGCTATCATATGCTAAAGTCCTAGTCCTATGGGAAAGTATTTCAGGAGAGGACCCTATTTCGTTATGGAATAGGGGAGAGGATGAGATCATTCATTTTCTGGGGTATGTATGGGTGTCAGCATACATATACGAGGAGATGATGTGGGGATTTCTTTCCTTAGTTTGTAAAGTTCATCATGGTGTCACCAAAATGAATTGAGATCTACCCCATTAGTATTGGTGGATATGTATGAAGAGAGATGTTGCTAGTTTCTTGATGAAATGTTCCACAAGTTAGTAGGTGAAGGAAGAGCATCACCGACCAAAAAGACTTTTTTACAGAAATTACCCATTCCTGAGTGTAAGTGGAATGTTGTCACAATGGACTTCATGATTGGCTTACCAGGGTCCCCTCTAGGGAATGATTCTGTTTGGGTGGTCATTGAAAGACTCACAAAAGTTTCACATTTCATTACGATTATGGAGAATTTTAGTGATGATGAGATGGGAAGGTTTTAAATTTAGGAGATTGTACGTTTACATAGTGTGTCGCACTCCATTGTTTCAGACAGGGACACCGGTTTTACTTATCGGGTTTGGTAGGGATTACAGAGGGCTTTGGGTACACATGTACTTTTGAGTACAGTTTACCATCCCTAGATAGATATCCAGTCTGAGAATAAGATAATGGTGCTAGAGGACACGCTTTTAGCATGTGTCCCATATTTTGCAGGTTCTTGGGTGAAACACATACCTCTAGTGGTGTTTTCCTAAAATAGTAGTTTTCACACAACTATTCAAATGACACCTTATGAAGATTTGTAATGTAGCCCATGCCAATCAACCATGGGTTGACTGGAGGAAGGAGAGGAAACTATGTTGGGACATCGACATGTCTAGGAGAACACATAGCATATATAGTATATTCGGAAGAGGATGGCTACTACACAGTCAGAACAAAATTGTTATATTGATTGACGGAGATGGCCTATGGAGTTCAAGGTCAGAGATCAGTTTTTCTATGTGTCACACTGAGGTTGGGTCACATGATGATTATGAGACTGGGCAATCATTCACTAAGATATGTTGGACCGTTTGAGGTTTTCGAGAGAGTTGGGCAGGTTGCCTATCAGTTGTTGTTACCTCATAGGTTCTGGGCTATGCACTATGTCCTCCACGTTTCTCAGCTATGAAGTTACTTCCCAGACCCGCCACATGCATTCCAACCAGAGGAGGTTGAGCTTGAGGTGGATGCATCATTCGAGGTGCATCATATCTAGATTTTTAATCACAGTGCGAAGGTTCTCTGTGGCTAGTCTGTTCTTCAGGCACGGGTGCTATGGAAGCATGGGCGAGTACAGGATGAGACTTGGGAGAGGGAGGCTGACGTATGATCAAAGTGGCTAGAGCTGTTTGATGTTTCTTCATTATACTCTGCCTTGCTATTGAAATTCTGGGACAAAAGGTGGGATGATTGTAATAACACGGATCATCCATTTAGTTATGAATCTTTTTATGGGATTTTTGAGAAAAGATGAGAGTTTTAAAATTTAAGGAGCACACGCCAGGTACTTTTAAGTACACACCATGTACCCAGTTGTCGTGGGTGACCATGTAATGACCGTGTAACGGCTGAGTACATTGTTGTGTGGGGTCACTTGCAGGCCGCCTAAAGTGGGGCCTGGTAAGTGCATATACATTCCATGTACTTTTAAAATTCATTCCATGTAATTTTATTTTTAATTCTTATATCGGACTAGGGTCGTGTTTAATTGGAAGAACATCCTTCTTCTGTCTTCGTCTCATCCATGATTGATCGAGAGAGACAATCCTTCTCTGAGCCACTGATCCATCATCAGTGCTTTGAATCAATCGTCATTTATTGCATTGGAATCACCATGGTGAGTTATTCCTTCTTCAATAGCCTCTTCTCTTAATTTATCCCCTTTTGTGAGATTTCCTCGATTGAGCGTTTTTTGATGTTTTGGTAGATCTACTGCATTATGGGTTGGTTCAATGGTCGATGTCGGAGTATATCGATCCTACAATGCCGAGTTAGGTGGTTTGTTCCTTTTCGTAGATAGTCGTTGAATTTTATGGGCAAAAGTTTCCAATACCCTTGAAGGGGTATTGTGTGTTAAGGATTTTTAGTCCTATTAATGCCTGCTATTCCTCATGTTCCAAAATAGAGGTTGTCTGATTGTGAATCAGGATAATTTCCATGCTTTGAATGTGTTACCTATGTTTTTTTGATACATACTGTTTGTTCTAGATCTTCCACATAGGCTTCTTGTTTTCCATGCCTAGTGTTTTTAGGATGGAGTGATTTAATTTGATGTTGTTATACGCTTCTAGATGTTTATCCATGTAGTTCATGAATGATATTAGACTAGTAGTTCATATGGTTTACATTGGATATTGAACATCATTGTGCATGATTGACATACACAAGGCTGCGGGAACCTGGTGTAATAGAACATAGGGAGCATGGATGTTGAGGGAATCTCCATAGTGTTTGTTTACTTTCACAATGTGATACCATTGAATAAATGGCCTTTTGATCACTCACAGTGTCTGTAGTTCCACATTGCGAGACCACAAGGGGGAGTTTGATGTTGAGTGCTTCCATAGAGTGTCTATAGTTACAAATAAGAGACCACAATGGGGAATTGATGGTGAGTTCTTCCTCATAGAGTATTTTCTAAAGTGGAACTAGAGGGGTTAGAATGTGAGTACTTCCCAGAGGGATTCTTCTGCTTGAAAGGTTGAACCTGAGGGTTTAGGCTGTGAGTACATCCCATAGGGTTACTTTTTTGATTATCTGATTATTTGGTATATGAAAATGAATGCAATTGAAAATATAGGATGGTTTATTTTTTAGTACTTCCTTATTTACTGATTCATTTTTATTATTTCCTAGAATATATATTCATTGACTATTAGGCATAGATCGTTGGGTGGTTTCCTACTAGGATTTGTCTCACACATTGTTTGGGTCATGCTTTTGGGGCCAAACAGATTACATTGTTGTAGGTATAGATAAGGGAAAGTTCCCTAATACTTTGGGTACTTGATCACTGTGGAGCGGGAGAGTAGGAGATCAAGCTGAGGATGGCGATGCTGCTAGAGTTTATTTGTTTTCTTGAAATTTGTTTTAGTACTGTATTCATGAATTGGGACTTGTTTGGCTGCATTCCTAGACAAACGTATCATGAAACATTTATATATATGTGCTCCAGTTGTTTACTGCTTCCAGTCTTCCACTGTTTACTTATTTCATGTTTTACTTCTTACGATGTTGTTATCTATTTATTACTACTACAGTACTCTGCCAATGACAGAATAGTTTCCACACTCTCACACCAAAGTCCTTCGATGCTAGTCATCTGTCTCCGACATTTCGGAAAAATCTATTGATGCCATGTTACCAACTAGGTACGGTGCACCTCTGGGTGGCACACATAATTGGGACATTACACTATCCTCAAGAAGAAAACTATAAAAATCATGGAATACCCATAGTGTTGTCACTTATTTTGGATGGAGGGTGTGAAAGACCATCTGGCATAATTAGTAGGGAATGTAAAGCAGATAAACTAATAATAGAATCAACTGAAACCACTTCCAAATCAAAGTGTAAATCCAGCATTAACCTCTCCCAAGATCTATGGTGTCCTCCCCAACACCCACATGTATAAACCAATGCATCTCTTCACTCTAGGCGTCTACTGGTGGAACCACCACTGGGCCTTCCTACCACCACATACCACAAAACCCCTCCAGGATCATCTATCCCTAGCTCATGTCTAAACTCAATCAGTTGGAAACAAACCATATTGAAACTGGGATCTTAGCCCTAAAAACAGAATTCAGCCTTCACACACAATGATCACCAACAACTCTAAAGCATAAGGCCCTAGGACTTTACATGAAAGAAGGTAACTCATTACCTTTCAAGGAATTATCAATATCACACAACTGGTTACTTTTTCCATATTGAATTAACTGATTCATTTAAACATGCATGTAACACCCCGAGATTTTATGAAAAATATTCTTTTTAATTACATTAATGTCTTGTGTTGTACGCTACACCAAAAGGAGCTTGAACAACACACATCATTGACTTGCCTTTCATTACACGCAATCACGACCTTCCTCGATAGCATGTGTAGTACGCAATACCGAGTTTCACTAAACAACGATATGCTATTAAAATATTATTAAAACTAGCCGTTATGAATAGTAATAACCACATTTTCAAAATTTTTTAAATTTTAGTTTTCAAAATGGACTTTATTTTTGGATTTGGAATATGGAAATTATCTTAGGGAGAAATTTTGGTTCTTTTCGGATAACTTTCATATTATGATGAATAGTGAAAATTACTAAATTGTAATTAAAAACAAATTTTTCAATGAAAATAATTAAGAGTGATAAATTATTAATTTGAGTGGTTTTAAAATATATTTAGAATATATTTTTACAATTTAATACAATGTTGGTCATTGGATGTAATTTCACATTTAAACAAGACATAAACAAGTGTCAATCTTTTGATAGTTATTATCTCTTAAGAACACGCTATTTATTTTGATGACGAGAATTAATTTTTAAATTAATTAATGCAACTGATATGTTTTGAATTTGGTAAAATAGACATCATTTTGGATTTCATAATATCAAATATATATTAGGCCTAATTTTTGGTATTTTTCTGGAAACTTTCATTTTTTGATGAATAGTGAAACCACTAAGTGGTAGTTAAAAAAATGAATTTTTCATAAAACATAATTTTACCGCTTCTGTGGATGGAATTTTAAAAATCCAAGAGACACTGTTGATGTTAGTAAGTAAAATTTTGTTTAATGAGATGAAAATATTTTTTGGTGAATATTAACTTTTTACTTTTTTTACCACGGTTAAAAGTAAATAGGGTAATTACAGGTAAAAATGATATTTTTATTACCCTAACACATGTCCTAATTCTATTTGATAAGTTTAATTCGACCAAAAACAACCTTAGGAATAAAATATGACCATTTAGGCCCACTTGGATTAGATTAGGACATTTATTATTAATTTATTTAAAGAAGGGTTAAAATAGTTAAAATCAAAGAATAATAAGTATATCATTTTTAATATAGGGTTATACATAAGATAAATTCGACTATAAATATTCATTAGAAAGATAAAAATATTTACTACATAATGATATTTTATTTTTAATTTTTATACTTTAAATAAGTTAATTTATTTATGACACAATGATGATGCAGTAATTATCTTATTTATAAAATATTGACATAATTGATGTTATAAATACCCAAATAAATAAAATTTGAGACTTTTTATCAATTACACTAATTTTATAGGTTAATATGACATGTTATTATTACTTTAATTAACTTTTTTCTAACTAATCATTATGTTATGAGTTTCACAAAAAATCAATTACTAAATAGTTTCAAAAATGACATAAAATAGTTTTTAAAACAATAATTATATTATTAATTGTTATTTTATTCCTAAAAATATAATGTTCGACCAAATGACTTAGATAAGGTTATATATATTAATAATAAACAACATGGGATTCGTTTGTCTGATTATAGTATGTTTATTAACCTTATAGTATAATAACACAAGAAGACACGGTAAAAGTAAAATTATTTATCTTAATGTTAAATCTAAATGATAAGGTAAAAATAGGAACCTAAACTTGTATAAATTCTATTGGATGAGAGGATTTCGACCCATCCCCACCATATCTTCTAAATATATCAATTTTGAACTATTAGAAACCGAATTTGACTTTATAATAAAATAATAATTTTAGTTATTCCAAAGGTACCCCTCTCCTCCCTTATAAAAGGGCACCTCCTCCCTCTCTTCCTCACACCACATTGAGCCCTCAAGCTCATCCAACCACTACCAAATTCTCTTCGCCACTTCCATATCTACATCCTAGAGGTTCTGGTCTTCCTCAAAGACCAATTTTTGTGCCCTAAAAGGAGATCTCAAAGAGGCGCTTCAAAGAAGAGGTAATATCTGTTACCGATTCTTTCAACTTTATTTATTCTTCCACTTATTCTTCTTAGGTTGTTTAGTTTTGAAGTAATAACATCCGTATCACTCAGATACTGATATTTTTTACAAGTATGAAACAATCCTATTTCACCATCTATCCATCTTACAGAAAACGAAATCACCGCGTGTGCGTACGTACGGAATACCGTCTCCACGCCGTGGTGTAATCTATTTTCCACAACCACCTTACATGGATGGGTATAATGGTGAGAATAAACAACTATATATGATTATTGTAAAGTTGTATTAATTTTGAAATAGTATTCATACACTCCAATACAATTCCACGATCATGAGAACGATATCATCGCTCGTGCGTACGTACGGACTACCGTCTCCACGACGTGATGCGATTAATTATCCACGTTAACCCTTCATAAATGATTATAAAGTATATATAATAAGTAATAATGAAATATATGACATTATAATGATACTGGATTTATATGTATATATATGTATGTCATCTACTTAATTCCATTCAACTCAATAAGGAAACGAAAACATCGTTCATGCGTACGTACGGCCTACCGTCTCCATGAACGGTGTATTTCTTTCCATTTAATGATCTATTATATATATATGTATATTATGAATATATATTATATAAATCATGTTTTATATTATGGAATTAAGTAATCATGATCTAAGTAATCATATGAATAATTACAAGTCAAAACATGGACGACAAATGAAACGATTTTACCCAAAACGCTCTTTAACATGGAATTTACAAAAAAACGGGTAAAATAAAGTCATAAGTGAACCATATATGATATCATAACAATGAGTATGATTCTGGAATAAGTCAATGACATTATTTAAATAATTATACAAGAGGTTCGGACACTTACGAAGCAAATCAGACGTAAGGTAAGGGGAAATATCACAATCTCATTTTTATCTGAGATTGTTTATACTTTGAAATTTACTGGGGTGTATTTTATCATCCACGTCCACGTTCCCTCAATATGTAATATTGTTTCCATCCACCTATAATTTTTTAAATCCAATTTTACCCTTCGGTGAGTTTTTAGTAATGTATATGAAAGGAATCTTTTTTCGTTTTTCGTACGAGGTACTTATTGACTTTTCCGGCAAAAGTACGAGAAGAATTTTTTTTAACTTATACGACACGAACGGATTTTTACGGTTTTATAAAGCCATATTTTCATGAAGATTCATCCAAAATATTTCATTACTATTTTCACCAAAATACTTTTCTTTTAAAATTGCATGACATTCTGTGAAAAGAAAATGATTTTGAAGAAAAAAGGATATTTTCCTCAAGAATTCATTTCAAGTGTTTTATCAAAACCATTTTCCATCGAAGATGACATTATTTCATATGTGTATGTTTCAAGTAAAAAGTCTCTATGATTTACATGGTTTCACTTTTCTTATTATGAAATGATATCCATTTTTTTATATGGATTATGTGATGATTGGATGATTTTTATGAAACCCATTTTATTCGTTGGGTTATTATGAATGATGTATGTTTATTTTGTGGCACAAGTAAGAATGATTTCATTATCAGATGGGTGGGACCTATATCTCCCTCCAATGCATTGGGTAAAGATTTATATCTCATGAGATAGACATGGCTAGAATGGCAAGTTAAACTGGTTGAGTAATACAGGACTGGAACGAGGTGTGAACTCGTTTCAGAAAGGGACTTTGTCCACTAAGATGGTCTTGGCAGCAATGCCTTGACTACTATGGAAATCGTATCTTGTGATTAATGTTTTCCACAATTACATGTTTTATTCCCATGCTATTTTATCATTATTAATGTTTCTTTATGATCTATTCCTGACGTACTTCCATGTTTTATGTCATTGCTCAAGCTTTTGATGATTAAACATTATGTTCATGGTTTTAAGTTAAAATGTATATAGTATGTTTTATTTTATCCATGCTTACCCTTACTGAGAATTTGAGCTCACCCTTTTTATGTTTTCTTTTCCCCAGGATATAAAGAAAGGTTTTAGGTAAGAAAAAAAAGGGTAATATCTTTATGGGAGATATTGAAGATATTTCACCATGATTAGAAGATTTTATTCCGAGTTTCTAAAGACACTAAACTATTACGGTCCTTGTGTGTGTGTTTTTGTTATGTACTACGTATTCCGAAAAAGTAATGTAATATCCATGTACATTAAGCTTCAGGTCTCTACAGTTGGTATCAGAGAAAAAGTATAGTCAACCTTTGGAAACTAGGATGCAAAAACGTTAGTGAGATCCCTAGAGATATTTCTAAGGTATGTCTAGGGATGTCCCAAAGGATAAGTATATGTATAGGATATAGTCCTAGAACTATGGTAACAATATTAGATTAAACCAATGATGTTAGATTTTGAAGTTACTCCCCCTTTATTATGATTTTTTCCTCTCACACTATTCTTTTTGGGTTTTAGAAAATGGATGGAAACAAGATGTTTCAAAATAATGGAGGATATGATGGGCAATGGAATGATATTCTTCATGAGAAACCAAATGAAATGGGATTTGGAAGTACAAACATCATTATTATGCCGAATCATCAATCTCATAATATGATCAATAAAGTAAAATTTGGTAAGTTTCTTGACTCGGCTAATAAGAGAATGATGGAGTTTCATGATGATCATAGAGGAAAGAAAGTTCAATTTCCCCTATGTAAATCACGTGGGAAGAGGCATCAAGGAGAATGTTTCAAAGGAACTGGAAGATGCTTTTGGTGTGGAAAAGGACACAAAGCTAGTAAGTGAAAAAGAAAAGGTTCAGTTAACACTAGGGATGAGGATAATGGTATTTCTACGACATCAACAATGGTTAAATGTTTTAAATGTGGAATATACGGGCATTATGAAAACTAATTCCCGAAGGGAAAGTCTAATGAAGAGAATCAGTACGGTCATATGGGTAGTATTTATGTTGATGATGATGAAGAGACTACAAATGATATGTGAGATGAATGAATTGTTGAATCTCGGCCAATGGTTTAAGAAGGTAGTGGAATGATTACATGTTTATCAAGTGTAATGTTGTATAAGTAATCTCATGGTACTATAGAATAAAGAGACATCTAAGGATTGTTACACTGTTGTCTTTCCTAAGTTCTAAAAGTGTATGATTAATGGTATTAGTAACCATGAAAGGTTATTCAGATATTTTTGGAAAATAGATGATATGCACATAATGAAGGGATAAGGAGAAAATTAAATGTTTGATAGTATTCATGAGCTCATGACTGATATAAGGAGAAGGTTATATCATGGTTTGAGTATATAGAATTTTTGGATTTTGGTATGTGGAAAGAGTTAACTTTCTACAACATTCATGTTTTCACTAAGGTTCAACGAGTATTCATTTTTTCAAGAGAATACATGATTAAGGTATTCACATGATTGGAATGTGACCAACAATATATATATGGGGGATAAATGATGGTAATCACATGCTTGGTTGATGACATTTCAAGTAATCGTTTTCTTTATACTATGATCTTGGACCGAAGTATTTTAGATAAGCCTAAAGATTGGAATGGATTATGTTAGACATATGCTAGTATTGTTTAAGGATTGGACTTTTTTCGATATTACTGATGGGATTTTATAGTAATGTAGTTTTAGAAAAAGGACAACCTGCAGGACGGGCGACAGCCCATCGCGTCAGACAAGGTTGTGGGAATCGAACCCACAACCGAAGTGCGACTGGCATTTATCGCCTACCACTGGCCTACAGGAAGACCCTATTTAGTAGAAACTAGTTTTATTATATTATGCAGTATAATATAAGAAGTATAAGTCCATTTTAGGAACCATATATGATTAATCTCACTATAGATGGACTTATGTATTTTTTGATAACTTTTCTAACCTTTTGTTTGAGACAGATGGAATAACCCATCATTCTATCACATGATCTGCTAACACATCACTAATGAAAAATTAAACTTCATTTCCATAAGTGATGAAGTGGAAATTGACCAAAGAATGACCAACGGTGAGACTATACCAAAATCACGATAGTATTTCTTCTAATTCCAATTTCATCAACATTATGGAAATGATCTTGAAAACCAAAAATATTGTCCTATTGGTCTTATATCTGATGAATTAGATGGTACCTTAGATCATCACAAATCTATGGCTTTGTGATTGCTGGATTTTCCATAGCCATGTTCTCTACCACTCTCCATAAGAACATGATGGTTAGATTTCTCTTCCATATCCATATTTTCACCTATGTGGAAACCCAGTGATTAGTTTATTTGGGTAACTGTTACGTTTCATACTTTTGTTTTTTAAAGATTGGTTTTGGTATTCCTTTTTACGATGTGGGTTTCTATGAATGAAACTTTCAAATAGTAAACCATTTATAACCTTGACGAATTTTGAGGGAGAAATTCATTTTAAGGGGGGTAGAATGTAACATCCCGAGATTTTATGAAAAATATTCTTTTTAATTTCATTAATGTCTTCTGTTGTACGCTACACCAAAAGGAGTTTTCACAACACACATCATTGACTTGCCTTGCATTACACGCAATCACGACCTTCCTCGATAGTGTGTGTAGTACGCAATATCGAGTTTCACTAAACAACGATATGCTATTAAAATATTATTAAAACTAGCCGTTATGAATAGTAATAACCACATTTTGAAATTTTTTTAATTTTAGTTTTCAAAATGGACTTCTTTTTTAGATTCGGAATATCGAAATTAGATTAGGGAGAAATTTTGGTACTTTTCGAATAAGTTTCATATTTTGATGAATAGTGAAAATTACTAAATTGTAATTAAAAACAACTTTTTCAATCAAAATAATTAATGGTGATAAATTATTAATTTGAGTGGTTTTAAAATATTTTTAGAATATATTATTACAATTTAATATAATGTTGGTCATTGGATGTAATTTCCCATTTAAACAAGACATAAACAAGTGTCAATCTTTTGATAGTTACTATCTCTTAAGAACACGCTATTTGTTTTGACAGCGGGAATTAATTTTTAAATTAATTAATGCAACTGATATGTGTTTAATTTGGTAATATAGACATCATTTTTGAGTTCATAATATCAAATATTGATTAGGCCTAGTTTTTGGTATTTTTCTGGAAAGTTTCATTTTTTGATGAATAGTGAAAACACTAAGTGGTAGTTAAAAAAATGAATTTTTCATAAAACATAATTTTACCGCTTCTGTGGATGGAATTTCAAAAATCCGAGAGACACGGTTGATGTCAATAAATAAAATGTGGTTCAATGAGATGAAAATAATTTTTGGTGAATAGTAACTTTTTACTTTTTTTACCACGGTCAAAAGTAATAGGGTAATTACAGGTAAAAATGATATTATTATTACCCTAACACATGTACTAATTCTATTGGATAAGTTTAATTCGGCCAAAAACGACCTTAGGAATAAAATATAACCATTTAGGCCCACTTGGATTAGATTTGGACATTTATTATTAATTTATTTAAAGAAGGGTTAAAATAATTAAAATCAACGTTTAATAAGTATATCATTTTTAATATAGGGTTATACATAAGATAAATTATACTATAAATATTCATTAGAAATATAAAAATATTTACTACATAATGATATTTTATTTGTAATTTTTCGACTTTAAATAAGTTAATTTATTTATAACACAAAGATGATGCAATAATTATCTTATTTATAAAATATTGACATAATTGATGTTATAAATACCCAAATAAATATAATTTGAGACTTTTAATGAATTACACTAATTTTATAGGTTAATATGCCATGTCAGTATTGCTTTAATTAACTTTTTTCGAACTAATCATTCTATTATTATTTTCACAAAAAATCAATTACTAAATAGTGTCAAAATTGACATAAAATAGTTTTTAAAACAATAATTATATTATTAATTGTTATTTTATTCCTAAAAATATATTGTTCGACAAAATGACTTAGAAAAGGTTATATATATTAATAATAAACAACTTGGGGTTTTTTTGTCTGATTATAGTAAGTTTATTAACCTTATAGTATAAGAACACAAGAAGACACGGTAAAAGTAAAATTATTTAACTTAATGTTAAATCTAAATGATAAGGTTAAAATAGGAACCTAAACATGTCTAAATTCTATTTTATGAGATTATTTAGACACATCCCCACCTTAGCTTAGAAATATATCAATTTTGAACCATTAGAAACCGAATCTGACTTTATAATAAAATAATATTTTTAATTATTCCAAAGGTGCCCCTCTCCTCCCTTATAAAAGGGCACTTCCTCCCTCTCTTCCTCACACCACATTGAGCCTTCATGCTCTGAAAACCCCTTCCAAATTCTCTTTTCCACTTCCATAGATACATCCTAGGGGTTATGGTCTTCCTCAAAGACCAATTTTAGTGCCCTATGAGGAGATCTCAAAGAGGCGCTTCAAAGAAGAGGTAATGTCCGTTCCCGATTTTTTAAACTTTATTTCTTCTTCAACTTATTCTTCTTAGGTTGTTTCATTTTGAAGTAATAACATAAGTATCACTCATATACTGATATTTTATTATAATTATGAAACAACCCTATTTCACCATCTATCCATCCTATGGAAAACGAAATCACCCCGTGTGCGTACGTACGGAATACCGTCTCCACGCCGTGGTGTAGTGTATTTTCCACCACCACCTTACATGGATGGGTATAATGGTGTGAATAAACAACTATATAAGATTATTGTAAAGTTGTATTAATTCTGAAATAGTATTCATACACTCTAATACAATTCCACGATCAAGAGAACGATATCATCGCTCGTGCGTACGTACGGACTACCGTCTCCACGACGTGATGAGATTCATTCACCACGTTAACCATTAATGAATGATTATAAAGTATATATAATAAGTAATCATGAAATATATGACATAATTATGATACAGGACTTATGTGTATATATATGTATGTAATCTACTTAATTCCATTTAACTCAATAAGGAAACGAAAACAGCGTTCATGCGTACGTACGGCCTACCGTCTCCATAAACGGTGTATTTCTTTCCATTTACTGATCTATTATATATATGTATATTATGAATATATATTATATAAATCATGTTTTATATTATGGAATTAATTAATCATGATCTAATTAATCATATGAATAATTACAAGTCAAAACACGGACGACAAATGAAACGATTTTACCCAAAACGCTCTTTAACATGGAATTTACAAAAAAACGGGTAAAAAAAAGTCATAAGTGAACCATATATGATCTCATAACAATGAGTATGACTCTGGAATAATTCAATGACTTTATTTAAATCATTATAGAGTAGGTTCGGACACTTACGATGCAAATCGGACCTAAGGTAAGGGGAAATATCACAATCTCATTTTTATCTGAGATTGTTTATACTTTGAAATTTACTGGGGTGTATTTTATCATCCACGTCCATGTTCCCTCAATACGTAATATTGTTTCCATCCACCTACAATTTTTTAAATCCAATTTTACCCTTCGGTGAGTTTTTAGTAATGTATATGAAAGGAATCTTTTTTCGTTTTTCGTACGAGGTACTTTTTGACTTTTCCGGCAAAAGTACGAGAAGAATGTTTTTTAACTTATATGGAACGACCGGATTTTTACAGTTTTATGAAGCCACATTTTCATGAAGATTACTCCAAAATATTTCATTACTATTTTCAAAAAAATCCTTTTCTTTTAAAATTCCATGACATTCTGTGAAAAGAAAATTATTTTGAAGAAAAAAGGATATTTTCCTCAAGAATTCATTTCAAGTGTTTTATCAAAACCATTTTCCATCTAAGATGACATTATTTCATATGTGTATGTTTCAAGTATAAAGTCTCTATGATTTACATGGTTTCACTTTTCTTATTATGAAATGATATCCATTTCTTTTATATGGATTATGTGATGATGGGATGATTTTTATGAAACCCATTTTATTCGTTGTTTTATTATGAATGATGTATGTTTATTTTGTGGCACAAGTAAGAATGATTTAATTATGAGATGGGTGGGACCTATATCTCCCTCCAATGCATTGGGTAAAGTTTTATATCTCATGAGATAGACATGGCTGGAACGACAAGTTAAACCGGTTCAGTAATACAGGACTGGAACGAGGAGTGAACTCGATTCAGAAAGGGACTTTGTCCACTAAGATGGTCTTGGCAGCAATGCCTTGGCTACTATGGAAATCATATCATGTGCTTAATAGTTTCCACAATTACATGTTTTATTCCCATTCTATTTTATCATTGTTAATGTTTCTTTATGATCTTTGCCTTACGTACTTCCATGTTTTATGTCATTGTTCAAGATTTTGATGTTTAAACATTATGTTCATGTTTTTAAGTTCAAATGTATATAGTATGTTTTATTTTATCCATGCATACCCTTACTGAGCATTTGAGCTCACCCTTTTAATGTTTTCTTTTCCCCAGGATATAAAGAATGGTTTTAGGTAAGAAAAAAAAGGGGAAGATCTTCATGGGAGATGTTGAAGATCTTTCACCATGATTAGAAAATTTTATTCCGAGTTTCCAAAGACACTAAAATATTACGGTCCTTGTGTGTGTGTTTTTGTTATGTACTAAGTATTCCGAAAAATTAATGTAATTTCCATATACGTTAAGCTTTGGGTCTCTACAGTTGGTATCAGAGAAAAAGTTTAGTCATCCTTTGGAAACTAGGATGCGAAAACGTTAGTGAGATCCCTAGAGATATTTCTAAGGTATGTCTAGGGATGTCCCTATGGATAATTATACGTATAGGATATAGTCCTAGATCTATGTTAACGATATTAGATTAAACCAAAGATGTTAGATATTGAAGTTACTCCCCATTTATTATGATTTTTTCCTCTCACACTATTCTTTTTGGGTTTTAGAAAATGGTTGGAAACAAGATGATTCACGATAATGGAGGATATGATGGACAATGGAATGATATTATTTTTGAACAACCAAATGAAATGGGATTTGGAAGTCCAAACATCATTATTATGCAGAATCAGAAATCTCATAATATGAACAATAAAGTAAAATTTGGTAAGTTTCCGGACTCGGCTAAAAAGAGAAATATGGAGTTTCATGATGATCATAGGGGAAAGAAAGTTCAATTTCCTCTATGTAAATCATGTGGGAAGAGGCATCAAGGAAAATGTTTCAAAGAAACTGGAAGATGCTTTGGGTGTGGAAAAGAAGGACACATAGCCAGTAAGTGCAAAGGAAAAGGTTCAGTTAACACCAGGGATGAGGATAATGGTATTTCTATGACATCAACAATGGTTAAATGTTTTAAATGTGGAATGTACTGGCATTATACAAACCAATTCCCTAAGGGAAAGTCTCATGAAGAGAATCATTACGGTCGTATGGGTATTATTTATGTTGATGATGATAAAGAGACTACATATTATATGTGAGAGGAATGAATTGTTGAAGCTCGGTCAATGGTTTAAGAAGGTAGTGTAATGATTACATGTTTATCAAGTGTAATGTTGTATAAGTAATCTCATGGTACTATAGAATAAAGAGACATCTAAGTATTGTTACACTGTCGTCTTTCCTAAGTTCTGAAAGTGTATGATTAATGGTATTAGTAACCATGAAAGGTTATTCAGATATTTTTTGAAAATAGATGATATGCGCATAATGAAGGGATAAGGAGAAAAGTAAATGTTTTATAGTATTCATGAGCTCATGACTGATATACGGAGAAGGTTATATCATGGTTTGAGTATATAGAATTTTTGGATTTTGGTATGTGGAAAGAGTTAACTTTTGACAGCATTCATGTTTTCACTAAGTTTCAATGGGTATTCTTTTTTTCAAGAGAATACATGATTAAGGTATTCACATGATTGGAATGTGACCAACAATATATATATGGGGGATAAATGATGGTATTCACATGATTGGTTGATGACATTTCATGTAATCGTTTTCATTATACTATGAGCTTGGACCGAAGTATTTTAGATAAGCCTAAAGATTGGAAAGGATTATGTTATACATATGCTAGTATTGTTTAAGGATAGAAATTTTTTCGATATTACTGATGGGATATTATAGTAATTTAGTTTTAGAAAAAGGACAACCTGCAGGACGGGCGACAGCCCATCGCGTCGGACAAGGCTGTGGGAATCAATCCCACAACTGAAGTGCGACTTGCCTTTATCGCCTACCACTGGCCTACAAGAAGTCCCTATTTAGTAGAAACTAGTTTTATTATATTAATAAGTATTATATAAGAAGTATAAGTCCATTTTAGGAACCATATATGATTAATCTCACTATAGGAGGACTTATGTATTTTTTGATAACTTTTTTAGCCTTTTGTTTGAGATAGATTGAATGACCCATCATTCTATCACATTATCTTCTAACACATCATGAATGAAAAATTCAACTTCATTTCCATAATAGATGAAGTGGAAATTTTCCAAAGAACGACCAATGGTGAGACTATACCAAAATCATGAAAGTATTTTTCCTAATTCCAATTTCATCAACATTAGGGAAATGATCTTGAAAACCAAAAATACTGTCCTATTGCTCTTATATCTGATGAATTAGATGGTACCTTAGATCATCACAAATATATGGCTTTGTGATTTCTGGCTTTTCCATAGCCATGTTCTCTACCACTCTCCATCAGAACATGATGGTTAGATTTCTCTTCCATATCCATATTTTCACCTATGTGGAAACCCAGTGATTAGTTTATTTGGGTAACCGTTACATTTCATACTTTTTTTTAAATATTGGTTTTGGTATTCCTTTTTACGATGTGGTTTTATATTAAAGAAACTATCAAGTAGTAAACCATTTATAACCCCGACGAATTTCGAGGGCGAAATTCATTTTAAGGGGGGTAGAATGTAACACCCCGAGATTTTATGAAAAATATTCTTTTTAATTTCATTAATATCTTGTGTTGTATGCTACACCAAAAGGAGCTTGCACAACAGGAATCATTGACTTTCCTTGCATTACACGCAATCACGACCTTCCTCGATAGCGTGTGTAGTACGCAATACCGAGTTTCACTAAACAACGATATGCTATTAAAATATTATTAAAACTAGCCGTTATGAATAGTAATAACCACTTTTTGAAATTTTTTAAATTTTAGTTTTCAAAATGGACTTCATTTTAGGATTCGGAATATCGAAATTAGCTTAGGGAGAAATTTTGGTACTTTTCGGATAACTTTCATATTTTGATGAATAGTGAAATTTACTAAATTGTAATTAAAAACAACTTTTTCAATCGAAATAATTTATAGTGATAAATTATTAATTTGATTGGTTTTAAAATATATTTTGAATATATTTTTACAATTTAATACAATTTTGGTCATTGGATGTAATTTAACATTTAAACAAGACATAAACAAGTGTCAATATTTTGATAGTTATTATCTCTTAAGAACACGCTATTTGTTTTGACGACGCGAATTAATTTTTAAATTAATTAATGAACCTGATATGTTTTGAATTTTGTAAAATATACATCATTTTTGAGTTCATAATATCAAATATAGCTTAGTCCTAATTTTTGGTATTTTTCTGGAAACTTTCATTTTTTGATGAATAGTGAAACCACTAAGTGGTAGTTAAAAAAATGAATTTTTCATAAAACTTAATTTTACTACTTCTATGGATGGAATTTCAAAAATCAGAGAGACACGGTTGATGTCAGTAAATAAAATGTGGTTCAATGAGATGAAAATTATTTTTGGTGAATAGTAACTTTTTACTTTTTTTAACACGGTTAAAAGTATATAGGGTAATTACGGGTAAAATGATATTATTATTACCCTAAAACATGTCCTAATTCTATTGGATAAGTTTAATTCGACCAAAAACAACCTTAGAAATAAAATATGACCATTTAGGCCCACTTGTATTAGATTAGGACATTTAATAGTAATTTATTTAAAGAAGGGTTAAAATAGTTAAAATCAATGTTTAATAAGTATATAATTTTTAATATAGGGTTATACATAAGATAAATTCGACAATAAATATTCATTAGAAAGATAAAAATATTTCCTACATAATGATATTTTATTTGTAATTTTTATACTTTAAATAAGTTAATTTATTTATGACACAACGATGATGCAGTAATTATCTTATTTATAAAATATTGACATAATTGATGTTATAAATACCAAAATAAATATAATTTGAGACTTTTTATGAATTCCACTAATTTTATAGGTTAATATGACATGTTATTATTTCTTTAATTAGATTTTTTCTAACTAATCATTCGGTAATGATTTTCACAAAAATCAATTACTAAATAGTGTCATTATTGACATAAAATAGTTTTTAAAAGAAATATTATATTATTAATTGTTATTTTATTCCTAAAAAACTAATGTTCGGCCAAATGACTTAGATAAGGTTATATATATTAATAATAAACAACTTGGGGTTAGTTTGGCTGATTATAGTAAGTTTATTAACCTTATAGTATTAGAACACAAGAAGACACGGTAAAAGTAAATTTATTTAACTTAATGTAAAATCTAAATGATAAGGTTTAAATAGGAACCTAAACTTGTCTAAATTATATTGAATGAGAGTATTTCGACTCATCGCCACCTTATCTTCGAAATATATCAATTTAGAACTATTAAAAACCGAATTTGACTTTATAATAAAATAATATATTTTGTTATTCCAAAGGTTCCCCTCTCCTCCCTTATAAAAGGGCACCTCCTCCCTCTCTTCCCCACACCACTTTGAGCCTTCAAGCTCGGCCAACCCCTGACAAATTATCTTCTCCACTTCTATTGCTACATCCTAGAGGTTCTGGTCTTCCTCAAAGACCAATTTTAGTGCCCTAAAAGGAGATCTCAAAGAGGCGCTTCAAAGAAGAGGTAATGTCCGTTACCGATTCTTTCAATTTTATTTCTTCTTCCACTTCTTCTTATTAGGTTGTTTCATTTTTAAGTAATAACCTCAGTATCAATAATATACTAATATTTTATTATATGTATGAAACAACCCTATTTCACCATCTATCCATCCTACAGAAAATGAAATCACTGCACGTGCGTACGTACGGAATACCGTCTCCACGTCGTGGTGTAATCTATTTTCCACCACCACCTTACATAGATGGGTATAATGGTGAAAATAAACAACTACATATGATTATTGTAAAGTTTTATTAATTCTTAAATAGTATTAATACAATCCAATACAATTCCACGATCATGAGAATGATATCATCACTCGTGCGTACGTATGGACTACCGTCTCTACGACGTGATGAGATTCATTCTCCACGTTAACCATTCATGAATGATTATAAAGTATATATAGTAAGCAATCATAAAATATATAAAATAATAATGATACTGTATTTATGTGTTTATATATGTATGTCATCTACTTAATTCCATTCAACTCAATAAGGAAACGAAAACAGCGTTCATGCGTACGTACGGCCTACCGTCTCCATGAACGGTGTATTTCTTTCCATTTACTGATCTATTATATATATGTATATTCTGACTATATATTATATAAATCATGTTTTATATTATGTAATTAAGTAATCATGATCTATGTAATCATATGAATAATTACAAGTCAAAACACGGATGGCAAATGAAATGATTTTACCCAAAACACTCTTTAACATTGAATTTACAAAAGAACGGGTAAAATAAAGTAATAAGTGAACCATATATGATATCATAACAATGAGTATGATTCTGGAATAAGTCAATGACATTATTTAAATCATTATACAGGAGGTTTAGACACTTATGAAACAAATCGGACCTAAGGTAAGGGGAAATATCACAATCTCATTTTTATCTGAGACTGTTTATACTTTGAAATTTACTGGGGTGTATTTTATCATCCACACCCATGTTCCCTCAATATGTAATATTGTTTCCATCCACCTACAATTTTTTAAATCCAATTTTACCCTTCGTTGAGTTTTTAGTAAAGTATATGAAAGGAATCTTTTGTCATTTTTCGTACGAGGTACTTTTTGACTTTTCCGGCAAAAGTACGAGAAAAATGTTTTTTTTAACTTATACGGCACGAACGGATTTTTACGGTTTTATAAAGCCATATTTTCATTAAGATTCATCCAAAATAATTCAGTACTATTTTCAACAAAATAATTTTCTTTTAAAATTGCATGACATTTTGTGAAAATAAAATGATTTTGAAGAAAAAAGGATATTTTCCTCAAGAATTCATTTCAAGTGTTTTATCAAAACCATTTTCCATCTAAGATGAAATTATTTCATATGTGTATGTTTCAAGTATAAAGTATCTATGATTTACATGGTTTCACTTTTCTTATTATGAAATGATATCCATTTATTTTATATGGATTATGTGATGATGAGATGATTTTTATGAAACCCATTTTATTCGTTGGGTTATTATGAATCATGTATGTTTATTTTGTGGAAAAAGTAAGAATGATTTATTTATGATATGGGTGGGACCTATATCTCCCTCCAATTCATTGGGTAAAGATTTATATCACATGAGATAGACATGGATGGAACAACATGTTAAACCGGTTCAGTAATACAGGACTGGAACGAGGAGTGAACTCGATTCAGAAAGGGACTTTGTCCACTAAGATGGTCTTGGCAGCAATGCCTTGGCTACTATGGAAATCATATCATGTGATTAATGGTTTCCACAATTACATTTTTTATTCCCATGCTATTTTATAATTCATAATGTTTCTTTATGATCTATGCCTTACGCACTTCCATGTTTTATGCCATTGCTCAAGCTTTTGATGTTTAAACATTATGTTCATGTTTTTAAGTTCAAATGTATATAGTATGTTTTATTTTATCCATGATTACCCTTACTGGGAATTTGATCTCACACTTTATATGTTTTCTTTTCCCCAGGACATAAAGAAAGGTTTTAGGTAAGAAAAAAAGGGGAAGATCTTTATGGGAGCTGATGAAGATCTTTCACCATGATTAGAAGATTTTATTCCGAGTTTCCAAAGACACTAAAATATTAAAGTCCTTATGTGTGTGTTTTTTTATTTACTAATTATTCCACAAAAGTAATGTAATGTCCATGTACGTTATTCTTTGGGTCTCTAAAGTTGGTATCAGAGAAAAATTTTAGTCAACCTTTGGAAACTAGGATGCGAAAACGTTAGTGAGATCCCTAGAGATATTTCTATGGTATGTCTAGGGATGTCCCTACGGATAAGTATACGTATAGGATATAGTACTAGAACTATGATAACGATATTAGATTAAACCAAAGATGTTAGATATTGAAGTTACTCCCCCTTAATTATGATATTTGCCTCTCACACTATTCTTTTAGGGTTTTAAAAAATGGTTGGAAACAAGATGATTCACGATAATGGAGGATATGATGGACAATGGAATGATATTCTTCATGAGCAACCAAATGAAATGGGATTTGGAAGTCCAAACATCATTATTATGCCTAATTAGAAATCTCATAATATGATCAATAAAGTAAAATTTGGTAAGTTTCCTGACTCGACTAATAAGAGAAAGATGGAGTTTCATGATGATCATAGTGGAAAGAAATTTCAATTTGCCCTATGTAAATCATGTGGGAAGAGGTATCAAGGAGAATGTTTCAATGGAACTAGAATATTCTTTGGGTGTGTAAAAGAAGGACACAAATCCAGTAACTGCAAAGGAAAAGGTTCAGTTAACACCAAAGATGAGGATAATGGTATTGCTACGACATCAACAATGGTTAAATGTTTTAAATTTGGAATGTACGGGCATAATGCAAACCAATGCCCTAAGGGAAAGCCTCATGAAGAGAATCATTACGGTCGTATGGGTAGTATTTATGTTGATAATGATGAAGAGACTACAAATGATATGTGAGATGAATGAATTGTTAATGCTCGGTCAATGGTTTAAGAAGGTAGTGGAATGATTACTTGTTTATCAAGTGTAATGTTGTATAAGTAATATCATGGTACTATGGAATAAAGAGACATCTAAGGATTGTTACACTGTAGTATTTCCTAAGTTCTGAAAGTGTATGATTAATGGTATTAGTAACCATGAAAGGTTATTCAGACATTTTTGGAAAATAGATGATATACACATAATGAAGGGATAAGGAGAAAATTAAATGTTTTATAGTATTCATGAGCTCATGACTGATATAAGGAGAAGGTTATATCATGGTTTGAGTATATATAATTTTTGGATTTTGGTATGTGGAAAGAGTTAACTTTTGAGAGCATTCATGTTTTCACTAAGGTTCAATGGGTATTCACTTTTTCAAGAGAATACATGATTAAGGTATTCACATGATTGGAATGTGACCAACAATATATATATATGGGGGATAAATGATGGTATTCACATGCTTGGTTGATGACATTTCAAGTAATCGTTTTCTTTATACTATGATCTTGGACCGAAGTATTTTAGATAAGCCTAAAGATTGGAATGGATTATGTTAGAAATATGCTAGTATTGTTTAAGGATAGAACTTTTTTCGATATTACTGATGGGATTTTATAGTAATGTAGTTTTAGAAAAAGGACAACCTGCAGGACGGGCGACATCCCTTCGCATCGGACAAGGCTGTGGGAATCGAACCCACAACCGAAGTGCGACTGGCCTTTATTTCCTACCACTGGCCTACAGGAAGTCCCTATTTAGTAGAAACTAGTTTTATTATATTAAGCAGTATAATATAAGAAGTATAAGTCCATTTTAGGAACCATATATGATTAATCTCACTATAGATGGACTTATGTATTTTTTGATAACTTTTCTAACCTTTTGTTTGAGGAAGATGGAATGACCCATCATTCTATCACATGATCTGCTAACACATCACGAATGAACAATTCAACTTCATTTCCATAAGAGATGAAGTGGAAATTGTCCAAAGAACGACCAGCTATGAGACTATACCAAAATCACGAAAGTATTTCTCTAATTACAATTTCATCAACATTAGGGAAATAATCTTGAAAACCAAAAATATTTTCTTATTACTCTTATATCTGATAAATTAGATGGTACTTTAGATCATCACAAATATATGGCTTTGTGATTGCTGGCTTTTCCATAGCCATGTTCTCTACGACTCTCCCTCAGAACATGATGGTTAGATTTCTCTTCCATATCCATATTTTCACCTATGTGGAAACCCAGTGATTAGTTTATTTGGGTAACCGTTACGTTTCATACTTTTGTTTTTTAAAGATTGGTTTTGGTATTCTTTTTTATGATGTGGGTTTCTATTAAAGAATCTTTCGAGTAGTAAACCATTTATAACCCTGATGAATTTCGAGGGCGAAATTCATTTTAAGGGGGGTAGAATGTAACACCCAGAGATTTTATGAAAAATATTATTTTTAATTTCATAAATGTCTTGTGTTGTACGCTACACCAAAATAAGTTTTCACAACATGCATCATTGACTTGCCTTTCATTACACGCAATCGTGACCTTCCTCGATAGCGTGTGTAGTACGCAATACCGAGTTTCACTAAACAACGATATGCTATTAAAATATTCTTAAAACTAGCCATTATGAATAGTAATAACCACTTTTTGAAATTTTTTAAATTTTATTTTTCAAAATGGACTGCATTTTTGGATTCGGAATACCGAAATTAGCTTAGGGAGATATTTTGGTATTTTCAGATAACTTTCATATTTTGATGAATAGTGAAAATTACTAAATTGTAATTAAAAACAACTTTTCAATCGAAATAATTAATAGTGATAAATTATTAATTTGAGTGGTTTCAAAATATATTTAGAATATATTTTTACAATTTAATACAATTTTGGTCATTGGATGTAATTTCACATTTAAACAAGACATAAACAAGTGTCAATCTTTTGATAGTTATTATCTCTTAAGAACACATTATTTTTTTGATGACGGGAATTAATTTTTAAAATAATTAATGCAACTGATATGTTTTGAATTTGGTAAAATAGACATCATTTTTGAGTTCATAATATCAAATTTAGCTTAGGCCTTATTTTTGGTATTTTTTCTGGAAACTTTCATTTTTCGATGAATAGTGAAACCACTAAGTGGTAGTTAAAAAAAATGAATTTTTCATAAAACATAATTTTACCACTTCTGTAGATGGAATTTCAAAAATCCGAGAGACACAGTTTAAGTAAGTAAGTAAAATGTGGTTCAATGAGATGCAAATAATTTTTGGTGAATAGTAACTTTTTAATTTTTTTTACCACGGTTAAAAGTAAATAGGGTATTTACGTGTAAAAATGATATTATTATTACCCTAACACATGTTCTAATTCTATTGGATACGTTTAATTCGACCAAAAACAACCTTAGGAATACAATATGACCATTTAGGCCCACTTGGATTAGATTAGGACATTTATTATTAATTTATTTAAAGAAAGGTTAAAATAGTTAAAATCAATGTTTAATAAGTATATCATTTTTAATATAGGGTTATACATAAGATAAATTCTACTATAAATATTCATTAGAATGCTAAAATGATTTCATACATAATGATATTTTATTTGTAATTTTTAGACTTTAAATAAGTTAATTTGTTAATGACACAAAGATGATGTAGTAATTATCTTATTTATAAAATATTGACATAATTGATGTTATAAATACCCAAATAAATATAATTTGAGACTTTTTATTAATTCCACTAATTTTCTAGGTTAATATGACATGTTATTATTGCTTTAATTAACTTTTTTCGAACTAATAATTCTGTTAGATTTTCCCAAAAATCAATTACAAAATAATGTCAAAATTGACATAAAATAGTTTTTAAAACAAATATTATATTATTAATTGTTATTTTATTCCTAAAAATATAATTTTCGGCCAAATGAATTAGATACGGTTATATATATTAATAATAAACAACTTGGGGTTTGTTTGGATGATTATAGTAAGTTTATTAACCTTATAGTATAAGAACACAAGAAGACACGGTAAAAGTAAAATTATTTAACTTAATGTTAAATCTAGATGATAAGGTTAAAGTAGGATCCTAAACTTGTCTAAATTCTATTGGATGAGAGGATTTAGACCCATCCCCTCCTTATCTTCGAAATATATCAATTTTGAACTATTAAAAACAGAATTTGACTTTATAATAAAATAATATATTTTGTTATTCAAAAGGTGCCCCTCTCCTCCCTTATAAAATGGAACCTCCTCCCTCTATTCCTCACACCACTTTGAGCCTTCATGATCGGCCAACCCCTGACAAATTCTCTTCTCCACTTCCATATCTAAATCCTAGAGGTTCTGGTCTTCCTCAAAGACCAATTTTAGTGCCCTAAAAGGAGATCTCAAAGAGGCGCTTCAAAGAAGAGGTAATGTCCATTACCGATTCATTCAACTTTATTTCTTCTTCCACTTCTTCTTATTAGGTTCTTTAATTTTGAAGTAATAACATCTATATCACTCATATAATGATATATTATTATAATTATGAAACAACTCTATTTCACCATCTATCCATCCTACGGAAAACGAAATCACCGCGCGTGCGTACGTACGGAATACCGTCTCCACGCCATGGTGTAATCTATTTTCCACCACCACCTTACTTGGATGGGTATAATGGTGCAAATAAACAACTACATATGATTATTGTAAAGTTTTATTAATTCTAAAATAGTATTCAAAAACTTTAATACAATTCCACAATCATGAGAATGATATCATCGCTGGTGCGTACGTACGGACTACCGTCTCCATGATGTGATTTGATTCATTTTCCACGTTTACCATTCATGAATGATTATAAAGTATATATAATAATTAATCATGAAATATATGACATAATACTGATACTGGATTTATGTGTATATATATGTATGTCATCAACTTAATTCTATACAACTCAATAAGTAAATGAAAACAGTGTTCATGCGTACGTACGACCTACCGTTTCCATGAACAATATATTTCGTTCCATTTACTGATATATTATATATATGTATATTCGGAATATATATTATATAAATCAAGTTTTTATATTATGTAATTAAGTAATCATGATCTATGTAATCCTATGAATAATTACAAGTCAAAACACGGACGACAAATGAAATGATTTTAGCCAAAAAGCTCTTTAACGTGGAATTTACAAAAGAACGGGTAAAATAAAGTCATAAGTGAACCATATAGGATATCATAACAATGAGTATGATTCTGGAATAAGTCAATGACATTATTTAAATCATTGCACAGGAGTTTCGGACACTTACGAAGCAAATCAGACCTAAGGTAAGGGGAAATATCACAATCTCATTTTTATCTGAGATTGTTTATACTTTGAAATTTACTAGGGTGTATTTTATCATCCACGTCCATGTCCCCTAAATATGTAATATTGTTTCCATCCACCTACAATTTTCTAAATCCAATTTTACCCTTCGGTGAGTTTTTAGTAAAGTATATGAAAGGAATCTTTTGTCATTTTTCGTATGAGGTACTTTTTGACTTTTCCGGAAAAAGTACGAGAAAAATATTTTTTTAACTTATATGGCACGAACGGTTTTTTTCGGTTTTATAAAGCCATATTTTTATGAAGATTCCTCCAAAAGATTTCATTACTATTTTCAAAAAAAATCCTTTTCTTTTAAAATTGCATGACATTCTGTGAAAATACAATGATTTTGAAGAAAAAAGGATATTTTCCTCAACAATTCATTTCAAGTGTTTTATCAAAGCCATTTTCCATATAAGTTGACATTATTTCATATGTGTATGTTTCAAGTATAAAGTCTCTATTATTTAAATGGTTTCACTTTTCTTATTATGAAATGATATCCATTTCTTTTATATGGATTATGTGATGTGGGATGATTTTTATGAAACCCATTTTATTTGTTGGGATATTATGAATGATGTGTTTTTATTTGGTGGCACAAGTAAGAATGATTTCATTATGAGATGGGTGGGACCTATATCTCCCTCCAATGCATTGGGTAAAGATTTATATCTCATGAGATAGACATGGCTAGAACGGAAAGTTAAACCAGTTCAGTAATACAGGACTGGAACGAGGAGTGAACTCGATTTAGAAAGGGACTTTGTCCACTAAGATGGTCTTGGAAGCAATTCCTTGGCTACTATGGAAATCATATCATGTGCTTAATGGTTTCCACAAATACATGTTTTATTCCCATGCTATTTTATCATTCTTAATGATTCTTTATGATCTATGCCTTACGTACTTCCATGTTTTATGTCATTGCTCAAGCTTTTGATGTTTAAACATTATGTTCATGTTTTTATGTTCAAATGTATATCGTATGTTTTATTTTATCCATGCTTACACTTACTGAGCATTTGAGCTCACCCTTTTTATGTTTTCTTTTCCCTAGGATATAAAGAAAGGTTTTAGGTAAGAAAAAAAGGGGAAGATATTTATAGGAGATGTTGAAGATCTTTCAACATGATTAGAAGATTTTATTCCAAGTTTCCAAAGACACTAAACTATTACGGTCCTTGTTTGTGTGTTTTTTTTATGTACTAAGTATTCCGAAAAAGTAATGTAATGTCCATGTACGTTAAGCTTCGGGTCTCTACAATGCATAACAACCTACATTTGATTATCATCAAATTACAATAAAAACTATATTCATTTACATGCCTCTTTATCATTGGACAATTAATCTACAATTAATCTCATATTTAGTTTTTTTACCAATTTTCAGCAATAATGACATGATAAACACACTATCTATAAAAAAAGAGGCAACTACATCACTAAGAAATTGATACATATTATTTTAATCCTTTTCATATATTTATTATGTAAAATAAATTATTATCCAGTTGATAAATCATTCTAACTGTTCAGTTAAACATAAATAAATATAGAAGCCAAAAATCTCCTACCTAAAATGGTTAATGGAATTATTTACATGAGAGCATGCAAAAACAACGGATCACTATCACCTCACCCATAATAAATGAAACCACCCAAGGATTTTGACATAAACCATAGCCAAGAAAACACCATTATATAGATTGAGATGACCTGTCATCACATGGAAATGAGAATCTAGAAGATACATATTGAATAACTCATAAGAACATTGGTAGAACATACCTTATCAATGATTTATCGATACATACTGGTTGAACAAAAACATGGGGTGTGAATGTAATAGGAAGAAACTCTAGGGAAACATGATCCAAGGTCTATATCACAGAAATGAATTTAATATGGGAGGAAGAACTCTGGATGTCCCGTACAAGGGGAAAACCTAGAAGGATGAACTAGGGTCTGCCTTTGTAAAATTTAAATGATGAAACCATTTATGATATAGTATAGATTTACCTTTAATGGATGATCTGGTCAAGCACATGATTTTTGACTGAGTTAAGTCACTAGGACCCTTTGAAATTTATTGGAAGGGGTAATGGGATTTGAATCAGTCTTAAATACCTTAAAAGGGCTATGAAGGAATTTTACATCAAGGAAAATGTTAAATGGGAGAAACAAATATAGACTGGAAGCACTATTCTCAAGTCACTGTTGGAGGAGTCACTTTGGGACAAGTCACCATCACCATTGGACGAGTCATAATTTGAAGAGTCACTATTGGAATAGTTTCTATTGGATGATTCACCATTGGAAAAGGCTCTATTTCTTTTGGATGAGTCGTCATTGGACGAGTCACCATTGGAAAAGTCATTGTTGGACGAGTTGCCGTTGGGACAAGCCACCATTAGCACAAGTTATTTTTACTATTGGAATGAGCTACAAATTTTAAATGGAATTATCTAACATTAATGTTGGATCGAGCTGTCTTTACCCTAGGAATGTGCAACTGTTACTGTTGGAATTAGGTATTGTTACCATCTGAACAAGCTACCATCCTAGAGACACTGTTTCCAAAACACGAAATTTTGAGAAACAGTTGAAATAAGTCACCTTGACCTCCCATAACACCCCAAACAATAGATTTAAAATAATAATAGACTGATTTGGTCTGATCCACTAGATTAGATACCTCTTAAAACATTCTCATCGTAGAATCTAAAACCAACCAAGAGAGAAAACATAAAAGGGGTCATCTGAACGACCACTCCAAAAGATATATATCAACGCTCTGGCCACTACAGGAGCTCAAAAACACCATCAAGAATAATGTCATACCATTAAAAAACTTTAACCAACTCCTAAACACTCTCTAGAGGGAGATACCTCTCAAAATAGTGTAATCCACAAAAATTAACAAGAGAAAACAATCTATTTAACAGAAGGGTATATAACAATCAAACAAACTACATTACAAAAAAGAGGTAAAAATAGAATAGTTTAGGGTACTAAGCATTTATCTACGACTCAAATTCCCATGTACTCTCCTCCATTCCATTGTTCCTCCATAAGAAATTATCTAGGGGTATATCATAGTTGCACAACACCTTTTCCTCGCAGATTAGGATCTCCACAGGTCGATCCTTGAATGATGCATCACTGAAATCCTAAAGTATTCCCCAATAATTGATTTGAGAGTCATTATAAAGATAATTATGGAGATTATACACAAGATAACATCATGTATATAACTCATCTACAGAGGAAGGGCTACCCGATACACCATAGCTCTGACATGAGCCAACATCTCAAATGGCCAAACTACCAGGGGATAAAGATTATTCCCAAGACAAAAAATTTATTGTCCACGATTGGGAGTCACCATCAAAATCATATAATACATAGTTCCAAACTCCAAAGGTATCCTCCTATGATCAACACAAGTGTTTTGAGGAACATGTGTAGATTCCTTCCTCTAATGTATAACCTAAACCATCTCCATCATATTCTGTACTAGTTCTGGCCTTATAATTACATTCTCTCTTACCCTACTCTACAAAAAATGAGAACGACATTGTTTTCAATTTGATTATTCAAATAGCACCATACCGATGGTGGAGTGGAAACTATTGTTTTATGTGAACTCTACCAATAGCAGTTGTCTCATCCATGAACCACCAAAATCCTAGACACAAGAGCACAAAATATCTTCAAGAGTGGGCATGGTCTGATCTTTTTTACCATCCATCTATGTATGAAAGGAAATGCTAAGGAATATATGAGAAAAAATAAAAAAAAAATTAGACCTCTTGACACCCCTGAGGTTGATCTCGATCAGAAATGACCGTCCTTTGATCTATGTGGAGTCTCACCACCTCCTCCATGTACTTATTAAAAAAAATAAACCAATCATGACTCCCTAGTCATTATAAAGTGGGTTGAATTCACCAAACAATCCACTAACAGCCATATAGAATTATATCTTTCGTACGCTCAAGGAAAACTGGCACAAAAGTCCATCGATATATTGTCTGAATTCCAATGAGGAACATCTAATGATTGGAGAAACCCACCAGGAACACAGTGCTCGACCTTCATCTTCTGGAAGACCACGCATCGACGCACAAACTCTACCACTTCACACCTATTCCTATTACACAAAAAATAACTCCCCGATGCTCAGTACATATTATTCATTCTAGGATGTTCCAATAATGGAAATATATGTAACTATCTAAGGACCATATCACTAATCACCTAAATAAAAAAAATTATTCCCTAAAACAACACCCAATGTTTTTCATCGTTAGAGCTACCATCAGGGGCCTCCCCATAGACAACTCAGTCTCATCAGATCTCCACCTCAAGATCCCCCAACTGGGAATATTCTACCTATTGCACCACAGATAACTAAACCATCACCTGAAAAATAAAACCTCTTCCCCCAAGATCTCCCATATCAAGATGTAATGATTAATGATCTTCCATTACTATCTACGAATCACCAGGTTCACACACTACATCACTACACAACTTCCTTCACATTGCATCTGCTATTAAATAATAAATACTTGGTGTATACAAAATTTTAATGTTGTAATCCTCTAAGAACTCAATCTACTGATGCTAGCACAACTTCAAGTCTTTCTAGGAGACAAAAACCCTATGCTTTTATGATCAATGATGACTAAAAAGTTCTTGCTGAAGGGGAAACATGTTCATAAATTCAGTGAAAACACCATTTCGGCCAACTCAATATCATGGTTGGAATAGTTACATTCATAGGGACATAACTACCAGGTCCCATATAGAATGACGTATCTCTGTTGCATTAGAACAAAACATTACCCCAGACTCAACGATTCATAGAAAAACCCATACAGAACTCCTTTTGCAGGAAGAAAAATAAATAGTGAACTGAACAACTTGTACTTTTGAGACTCAAAAGATTCCTAACACTGATCAGTCCATATAAACACCTGATCCTTTCTGGCCAACAATTTTATAAGAATTCCAAACTAATAGAAATCTACAATGAACCTCTAGTAATATACTTCAAGACCAAGGATACATCACACCAATTCCAGAATCATGGGGGCTTCCCAAGACCCAACTAATTATATCATTGTTTCCTGCACAAAAACTCCCTAATGGGATAAAAAATTTATAGAGAAAAAGATCTCTTGAAATCTAAACTCAAACATCAATAGCTTCCCAAATATCTGATTTCGACGAAGAACTCCCAAAATGGAATGCAGATGCTCTGTATGGTACTCCTCAATTGTGGAGTACAAAATGGTTTCTTCATTGAAAACCATCACATTCATATCTATAAACTCACAAAATAATATTTTCATTAACCCCGTTTAAATAGTTGGAGCATTCATCACACAGAATGACATTATCATGAACTCATAAGGACCATAAAAACTATTGATAGTAGTCATTTGTATATGCTCATCCTTCCCACGCATATGATGATATCTTGAACACAAATAAAACTTTGAGAAAACAATTTCAACCTTTATTTGATCAAATAAATCAATAATTCATGGTATGTGGTAGCCATTATTCACTGTCACTTGGTTCAAGTTACGATAATCGATACACGATCACAAAATTCCACCATCCTCCTTCATGAAACAAACTGATACACCCCATTGAGACATGCTCAAAAGAAAAAAAACTACACTGTAAAATACCATCGATCTATATAAACAACTCTTATAACTCAAGAAGAGCCATCCTATATGTAGACATTAAGATATGAGACACGCCTGACTGTAACTCGATCCCGAACTCGATCTCTTGTCGATGGGGTCACTCTCAAAGCTCTTTTGGAAATCAATCAGGGAACTATTATATGAACTTGGGAAATGTCAATTGGGGAACCTCCAATGAATTCATTATCAGCTCAGCCATCAAGTATGATAAGGAAGGAACGTACCTCTGACCAATTTGAGGGTCTCTCTCACCAACAGACTATGTTGGCTCTCTATCTCCATCGAAGAACACCACCTTCTTCCAGAAGAAATCCACAGTAGCCGGAAAAAAATACAACCAATCCATGCTGAGGATGAAATCAATGGTGTTATATTCAAACATAAAAAATATCCCAAATAGAGCTGCTTCTCCTTCTCAATATCACATTATCAACATATTTAAAATAGATAGGCCATCCTCCATCGAGAGTTGTCAATTCCATGGGAACTAGAAATCTCACTACTTCGTGTCCAAAATCATGGAAAATGGTAGGTGATATTATGTCGTGCGTCACTCCTGAATAAAATTAGGAACACAACCAAGTTGAAAATATGTAATGGGTTCCTAAAACGGTGTTTGGATCATCTAGAACTAGCACTACTAGCACATAAAGCCAACCATGACATGTTTCATGGCCTCTCTGACCCAGATGAAGACCATCAGCATGACCAATCACTTCTCTCTGAGGATAGTGAGCATCATGGGGCTATCATTCTCCTCCCCCATCTAATCTATACTAATTCATAAATGGTGAAACCTACTACTACTTCTTGGGATAAAATTTATTTAATTAAATAACTAGAAGAGGAACACCTGACGTACACTAACTGTTCATAAAGGTCATGCACTCTCACTAATGATATCCTTGACCTCCAAAATAAAGAAATGTGAATCCTACCTTCACATAGGTATGAGATCTTATTGCCCAAGATAAATGAGATACTGAGGGATGAGACCTACCCTTGACCGAATAGAAACTCAACTGCCCTGAAAATCAGAAATCTCGGACAACATCTCTACTTCATGATGAATTATGATGACTCCCCACTTGTGATGATCTAGTTTAGGATAACATCCTCATGATGAAATCTACCCTCACCAACACCTCATGATATATCTTCAGCATAAACGTGGTGACCTAACACTAGATCTCTCGATATAAATCCTCCTCAAAATAAATCTCCCCAGCCTCCTCAAATAGAAATAAGAAAGAATAATATCATAGAAGGATCATGAAACAGATTCAATACACTCCCACATAGGTGATCCCTTATCAAGGGGGACGTAGCTCCTAGAGACCGGCTGCATTCATGATTGAAGAAATAAAATTGTTTCTGTACTGTAACCAAAACTCCTCCCAAGAGACTAACCACTATTTTTGATCCCCATGAAACAAGAACCCCCACTGCCTCAGTGCCCAACACATCATCGTCACAACAAATGACACTCAGTGCTCCTTTTGAGGATAGATCAAACTGAAATCTATCTCATCCTCCACCAACTAGTCTTCGGTAACTGCAACTAAAATGTAGCCCTCATACTTTTTCAGATTATATCACTTAAACTCTCAGTGTGCCCACCTCTAATTTTCATTATCATCATCATATAATCTCTGATGATCTATTGTCATATACCTCTTATCATGTTTTCTGTGAATCCGACAAGGAAGTCGGTCAGGATCCATATTTACAAAATAATAGAATGTTAGACATCTAAAACCTAAAATATTAAATACTTAATATTAATTAATTTTTTTTATTCATATTAGATTAACAACTTATAAGGTCTACCCATTCAAACATAGGTGAAAATAAAAATTACGCATAATCCTTTCCTAGGTCTCTACCCTTTAATCAGCATGACATCATTTAGTAGCCACTGAAAACTTATTGCTTCCTGCATCAGATCATAGGGGGCCCTAATTTCCTTTGTCTCATCAAGTATCTAGTGTTTACAACACTTGATAAAATTTACAGACACCATTTCCATTCCAACCCATGAATCCTCACATTTTCATAACTCCACACTCAATCATATCCCTAAAAAAGAGCTATAATATCACTCTTTCATAAACCCCTCCAAAAAATGTGTATCCCTCATGGGATTACAATGTGAGAATAATGATAACAACTCTAGAGGCCTACATCCATTTGTCCTCGAGTTTGACACTAGCACCGAGAGTATAGTCAACATAGTGATGGGAGGTATTGCCCTTAAGATAAGGCATGTGAATGAGAGGGAAATGATATACATGAACCAACTACTTCTCAGAATATAATATAAAAATAGACCCATCTAAACATTTGTAATTTCAATAAAACACCACTAAAATAAAAAGTGAAACCTAAAGGAACCAAAAGAATGTAAAACAGTTGAATCTATGAAGCCAGAACAGCTCCTCTAAAGCCTAAGCAAGTAGTAACTAGCCTGATCTCCAAACTGCTAGAAGTGACTTGAAAAATGGTTTATATAAATTTAGGGGAGTTTAACAGTATACTCAGTAGGATCCTTACAAGATCCTTTCTTTAAAATTATTGAAAGCATGATAATAAATAGTGAACAAAAAGTGGATCTGACTCATCACATAAACAGGTATACAATGTTCTGAGACTCACCATGGCTACTCTCAAAATTTATCACATACTAGAGTATATAAGATAATAAATAATATCAAGGGTACCATACTACCAGTTCCCCACATGTTTTTCACTTTTCCATTACATCACACACCCGGATAATCTCTCTCTAAAAGGCTTGACTGCAGACACCTCAGTGAAGCACCAAAGCTCACACTTCGTGCATCAACATGCACCATGTGCATTACACCACCACTTTTACAAAAACAAAGTAACTAGGTAGTTTGGGGGCACCCCCACATCTCCCATAATGTTTATCATTTTTTGGTTATTATACCTCAAGACATTACATCCCATACACTGATTAAGGATCCTCATTCCATCAGAACCAATACACTTTATATCTGTAGTAGTCAATCTAAAACAATATCCAGAATACAGGTCTGTGGAATAACTAGAATCCATTACATCCCTCCACACGCGTAAATGGTGAAAATAAATATCGTGTATACCATCAAAACTAACTACCAACAGAAGATAGAAGGGACAAATAGGGTTTTTATTCAACCATCCTCTCACCGGAATGGTTGGGAAAATACCCCCAAGGGATCAGAATCCTAGGGGCATTAGTCGGCCTAACTGATAGGGTGGGGTAGCATATAGAAACACAAAAATTACAGTATATAATATATATCACAAAATATTTATGGGAATAACTTAGTCTTATACTCAACTACAGCTAATTTCTCAGATACTGCTGGCTACCAATGCTAAGACAAGATATCCTATAAGCATACAACCATTTAAAGAGTGGAATTAAATTTCCTTATCCTTTTTTTCAGTTTCACTATATGGTAATTAATTATTTAATCATAAATTAACTATTACGAAATCCACATTACATTTCATTAGTATCAAAATAATGATTCATGACCTCCCATCACAACCAACATGAGTCCATGGTTTATCATAAGTATAACCTCGTCATTGCATCCTAGCAGTATCTATCCCCATTAGAAAAACATTTTTTCAATTGATTGTTAACAACATTATCATATTTCCAAATTCTAAAAAATTATTGCAAAGCATTATATTCTACCAATCATAGGGTGCTCAACACATTGAGTTGGTGAACTACCAGTCTAGTCATTTCCACATATTTCAAGAGCGTAGACCCATCCATCCATGAGAAGCTAAATGCCGAAAGATCATGGTATACCACACAGATCATCGCATATTTTGGAAGGAGGGTACAACATACAATCTACCACATTCATTAGGGAATGTATAGAAGATAATCTAGTAATATATTTATCAAAAACCACTTCCACATTAATTTTTACACCCAACATCATCCTGTTCCATCATCTCTTGTGTCCCCCCCAAAACCAACATGCATTAACCAATGAATCTCGCCACTCTAGTAATAAAATACTACCACAACCAATGGTACTATATTCCACCACATCATCCCTCTAGGATCAACCATCCCATTTTGACATTACCACATAATTATAAGGAAACAAACTACATTGCAACTGTGCTTGTGGAACCAAACAAGGAATTCAACCTTCACACACTACGAGAACTCATAGCTCCAATATATAAGGCTGTATTACTTTACAAGAAATAAGGTAACTAAAAAACCTTTATGGAAATATCATTATCACAAAACTGGTTCTTTATTACATATTGAATTAATTGATTCATTTAAAAATGCATTGCTATATCAATTTTATATCATCAAATTACAACAACAACTAGATTCATTTACATTCATCTTTATCACTAGAAAACTAATCTATAATTAATCTCATCTATAAATTAATTTTCAATTTACATCATGAATGAAATGATAAATAATAAAATCATAGATATCACACTCTCATGAAAAAAAGATTCAATAACACCATTGATCAAATGATACCACTTATTTATATCTCATTAATATATTTATTATGTCGGTTCCATTATGATCTAGTGGATAAATCATGTTAACTATATAGTTTCACCTTAACAAATAGATAAATCATGTATCCAATACATAAAAATTTTCTTCATATTCTTTTCATGGGAACATGCAAAAACAGTGGATCACTGTCTCCTCTCCCGCAACAACTACATCCACCCAATGATGCTTGCATCAACCAAAAACCTTGAAATCCCTATTAGTAATATGGACATCACACACTGTCACACTGAAAGAAGAAACAATATGAAACGGATTGAAGAACTAATTAGAATAGAGGTAGAATATATATTATCTAAGACATATCGACACAATATTCTTGCACCAAAACATGGTTTTTTAGTGAAGCAGGAAGAAACTCTAGGGAAAATAGGTTCCATAGTCTACAACATAAACACGCGTCCCCTAAGGGAGGAAGAACATTGGATATCCCATACTAGGGGAAACATGAACGAAATAATGAGGGATGGACTTTAGAAAAATTAAATGGAGAAACAATTTAAGATGCAACTTAGATATTCAATTAATGGGTGATCTGGTCAAGATCACAAATTTTGATAGAGTAAAAGAACCAGGACCCTATGGAAAATTTTGATAGGAGTAACGGGATTTAATAAGCCACAAGTCCTTTAAAATAAGGCCTTTAAGGCCTTTACGTTACATAAAATGTTAAAAGGTAGAAATAATGGGAGTTTGAAAACATTGTTCATGAGTCCCCATTAGGCGAGTCACCATTGGATGAGTCACTGTTGTTGTTTGATGATTCATTGTTGGAAGCGTCGACAATGGATGATTTGGCATTGGATGAGTCACCATTGGAGGATTAGAATTTTTAATAGTCATCATCACCATTGGACGAGAAGCTGTTGGATGATTCATTATTGGACAAGTCACTAACGTATAAGTCGTCATTTGGATGAGCTACAATTGGCACGAGCTTCTATTACCATTAGAATGATCTACCATTACAGTTAGACTATGCTACCATTACCACTAGAACAAGATGATTTTTCTATTAGAATGAGATACCATTACCGATGGAAGGATATAATATTAATGTTGGAGTGATCTAGCATTACCATTGGAATGAGCTACCATCTTTGAAACACTGTTCATAAAAGAATAAATTTTGGAAAACAGCTAAACAAAGTAAACATGACCTCCCAGAACACCCCAAACACCATATTTGAAAAATGGAATGGACCAAAGTGGTCTGTGACATTATTATTATGAGAATCTCTCATAAAAGGGAAGAGTTTCAGGCCAAAATTGTTAATAGAATGTGAGGAAACATCTACTTCTCTATGATAGAAACAACTAAACTAAACTGAACTGCTTAAGATACCCTTATATAATCTTAACATAGATTCATCTACTAGGAGAAATAGCTACCAAAATACAACTAATACACTTATATATTAGGATGTACTATGACATCTTGTTCATGAAGACTGAGTACTACTAAATAAATTCCAAAATCATTCCATGATTGGTTAAAAAAAACTAATATTCCATAAGGAAAACTACGGAAATTCCTATAAATTCTAATAATTTCTTACATTAATTGATACCAGGAATGATTCAATCTATAATTTCACTTTGAAACACTTAGACTCCAGATCCTGAATGTAATTTGAGTCATTCGTTTATCTCCTGTAGGGAAAAAATTTGTAACACTTCAGATTCATTTATTCATTCCCCCACATTAAAAAACTTCATTCTCATTAGTATATATATTTCGCATAACCATGTTTACTATTTTATTTGCAGACAAATAAAAATTATCGAGAGTTGGATATACTCAACACTGTTGAGGGGATCCCACACACAACAGGTGGTGGACCTCACAATTCAAAATCAAATGTGTATCACTATGATGTTCTTACATTGTTATCTAATTCATACTGAGGTAAGTACCACTGAATCACATCTCTTACATGAATTAAATATCTTTAAACCCATTTTCTCCATTAAGTTTTAACTCAATTCACAACAAGTAGTGAGTAATATATGGTCGACATCTATGGAAAATCTCTAGCTAACAGGGGTTTTCCAAGGGTTTTCAAGGAAATCATAAAATCCTAGATATCAAACAGAGAAAGAATAGCTCTGGTGTGCACTATAACAGTCTATTTTAATCATATCCCATATCCCAAAAAATGATAATTCCATGAATGAGATCAGATAATATAAGGACGTTATGATGTTAATTTATTCTAGCATTACCCATTTATAAATTAACCGACACGACCAATAATATGAATTAATAAATTTCTGGTAGGCAACGTGTCCCGTAATAATAATGTCTATGATATTAATCCTATGACCATAATTGAGGTCATTCCATTGAACCGTTAAATATTTCATTATATGAAATTCCAGTTTTATCCCAAATAAATGGTGTATCCCTTCTAAGAATATTCAACATTACAAATATTTCTAGGGCTATCATTCAAAAGTGGTGTTTTTTGAAACCACAACCACAACACGATAATCTCCCTCCAGAGTCTCTTCCCAAAATGATGAGCTCATGTTATTTCATTATGAATCATATCTTGGTAACACCTTTTGAAGATTTTGGGTGCCTATGAATACTAATACACAGTCATTCTATCCTATGGAGGGTATAATATACCTAAGTAAAACTTTATGCTAAAAAATGGATTAAACTCCAATTATGGGAGTGTAGTCCAATAATGAGTTCTATAATAACATAATCCTTTACTAGGTCATTATGTTTTGTATCGATCTAGATGAATTATTTACCCTATATTTTATCAGTTTTCAAATAGTTTGTAAATTTGAGTCTCAAACTACATAAAAACCTTTTTTTCATATGAATATGATTGTCCTCACAAACCCACGAACCATTTTTTTCATATAACACACATATCATATAAAACCTACAAGAAGTATCATCCCACTAAATGAGAACTTCCAAATTATATAAAATATTGATATCTTATAAATATAATAGGTATATAATGTCTCAAAGATCAGGGGATAATAATACCTCATATTTTTTTTGGAAAGAAGGACACATCGCTCCCTAACCAGAGTGGATAAGTGAATCTTCAGGTACCAGATCATCCTATCACTGCCTCTATGGTAATGTTGGGTATAAATGTGTTGTGTCTTTCATTTGATTTGATGATCCCATAATAATTAGAGCATATGTGGATGATATGAAACATGAAGGAAATGAAAAATCATAATTAATTACAATACGATGCATGGAACAATTATCATGTACCATGAAATTGATGTCTTAGAGCTCTAGGTTGACTAAGAGGTTATCAGTGTCCTAGAGAAAGGATTCCTCAAACTCCATACCTATTTGTTCTCCCTAATTTTAGTAACAATCTATAGGCCCCCGTATCTTTGTTTCTATAAATTCAATAACTTGTCCTCACAAGATCACTAAATTCACGCCCTATCCCATGAAATCGAACTCTTTGTTACCAATAAAACATAAACTAATTCATAGGATCCCTTCTTGGGCTGGTGTTAAGCCAATTGTTCCAACCTAATACCACTTATAATAGTTCAAGGTCTAGTGATTGGATCCATGTAGGAATATAACCCAATATGGGAGTCCTTATCTTAAAAAATCACAATAGAAACATATCTTTTATATACAATACAACCAACATCACCAGCAACACAAACACACACATAAAAAACTAAACTACATACAAAAAATTCATGATATAATAGATTCAGTAACCCCATGACATAGAAAAATACATATAGAACCATTCATTATGTAAGACTCTAAATTTGATGTATAATCTTTGGAAAGATCCTCCTAAATGAGAGTACTTCTATATTAATCTCCAATTGTAATGGACACCAATACAAATAGGAATAGTAATGCTCCCCCATGAATTTAAAAGAATCACAAGGTGTTAAGGGAATATTAATCTGATGTCAATATAGAGGAACCATGACCTTTTTATGCAGGTGAATACTAACATGTGTCATTGGGACATCTCAAATTTTAATTAATTTTATATTATCCCATTTTTATGCCGATAATGGAAGAACCCATAGGAATTCTAATGTGTGCGTGATCCAAAGAATTTACTCAAAACAGTGAAATGAAAAAAATAATATAAATGGTCCAGGAAGTGGATAATTGTGCAAGGAGATTATATGTGATTAAAAATGGAAACCAATTTAATTGGGGTGGGTGAAAATCTGGTCGAGTTAATGAATCACAACAAATATAGAATCAATAGTCAAATTATTGATTATTTTGGAACATTTTTATTGAATAAACTCGAACCGACATCCCCTCATTTGTATAAAAAGGGTTTTATCAAGGTATACTCCTATAAAATATTTTGAACACCATATATCGATGGGGTCAAAATATATATTACTTGGGTTCTATTGTTTTAAAAATACAAAAACCAAAAAAACTATGAAATATAATGGAATGAGTTACTCATCATAAATTCAAAACCACCATTTCCTAGTGGATTAAAATGTAATTTTATTTTAATATTTTTTGAATTTTAGTAAAGAAAAAAACAATTTTGATTATTCAAAATAAGAAAACAATATTGTTCCATAAAACATAGATGATATTCAACCCGAAAGAAAAATATAATAAAAATGAGGTAAAGAATGAGATCCATGACAATATCATTCCACCAAAGAGTTGTATAAAATAACCATATTTTATAAATTATGAAACAATGAATTAAATAATGTATAAAAATAATAAAATAGAGATGAATAAAATGGATAAAACATATCACCATTGTCGTTTCAATTATCACGCCCTTGAAGCTCCATTCTGCAACCCATCTCATGTTTGATTAATCCTCGAGTTTTAGAAACCCAGTCATGCTTGATTTTTGAATAATATTACACTTAAAATGATACATCACACAAATATTTAATAACTCATATTTTCCTATAGAGCCCATATTGTTTTATACATATTATTATTTTTAACAAATGTTTCCCAAAAATACAAACCAAGGATCAAAATTCCTAGTGTCCTTGGAGGACCTGGTATATAATTTAAAAATATGAAACTAAAAAACCAAATTTTATTTAATCTCCATAATGATCACCTAACTCCCTTTGAGATCTTATAACATCATAGGAAAACCTGGGAATACATGGAAAATAGGTATTACTTAAAAATACTAGTAATGGAATACACATGGGATAAAGAATATCACATGTGTTAAAATGCATAACTGAAAAACATAGAAGGAATGGATCATGAATACACATAAGTAAGAAGGAAAATAGAACATGGAATATTATGTTCACAACAACATAGGAATGTTGAAGAAACATACAATGTGTTATAAATATGAGTCGATGGTAAATTAAAAGACATTATCACTAGGTGGACTAAATTCCCATAATGTATTAGGTTTACTCCATAATCCCATACATGATGTCTCTTTAGAATAACCATTACCCAATTAATTTTAGTTCTATACGGGTTCACCCATCATAATATTTTCATGAATCTGTGTTATACATAAATAATCATACATACGTAATAAACATATATTTTACTCATGGAATGAAATGGGTTTTATAATCAAGACATAAGGCATTTCCAGAAAGGTTATCAAAACAATATCCATAATACAAATGGATTTAAATCATTTTTGAAAATTATAAAATAAATTAAAGAATATATCATGAGTAATAATTTCAAACTAATCTGAATACGTGAATAAAAATTTGTTATGAATATATAAAAATTATCCACATCAATGTGGTTTAGGGGATATCCATAAAGAGTACTTAAATAGGATAAATGAATAATTGATTTCATAAAAATAGTAATCAAATGTTATTTATTTCATGATAAAATTTTATATTTATTAAATCTATTGGTTGATTAAAATATTTTATGTTTTTATTTCAATATAGATAAAAAATAGTGAAGTTCACATTAATTTGGATTACATTTCAGTAGGAATTGATAAGGAAATATTTAAATAACATGTAATTCCACTCCAATGAATGTTTAATTGAGATACCTATATTTTATTGGCACATAGTTAAAAAATAAAAAATAAATATTTAATAATTATGAAGAAAAATTGGGTAAAGAGAGACAAATCATAACCCAAAGGTAATTTGGTTGTTCAGAAAACCCCTTACCTTACGTAAAAAATTGTTTTACACATGATCTTTGTGTCCTCTTGAAGATCACCAAAATTAAGGATCACATGAGGTTCTTGGAATTATCTTTTGGTGAGGCCAAAAGAACATGTATGTAGGGATATTGGGGAGGAGAGTGTTATTTTTATATTTTGAAATCATCAAGTCTTGAAAGGTGCGAGGAGAAGGGGTTCAAAGGTGTGATATTTATATGGGAAGAGATGGGTGTTTTTTAAATTTCATTTAAGATTTATTTAGAATATATTAATTTTAAATAAAAATACCAAAAAAATAGACATGGATTCTAATATAAGATATAATAGGGTTTTAATCTCATCAAACAATAATGTTTATATATGTATGGGTTTTATTTTTAACCTTTCCATTTTTTAACCCTTAACTAACCTATTTAAATTTAAATTGGGGTAAGAACATTTTTAGTATTAAATGGTTATGATTTTTACTTATAAGGTGTATTGGACACTAAATGTCAAAAAATTAAATTTTAGATCATAAAATAAATAATTTGTTTTTTTTTATTATTTTTATGATTTTAAAAAATTAAAATATTAATCCAATCAAATATCATTGCATACATATTTACAACAATTCAATAATTTGACATTAATAAATATCCATAAATCATGAAAATTGTAAAAAAATCATTTAATGCATATTACTACCTAGTCTTAACATGAAAGGATATTAGATATTTATAGATGGTTATTCAGTACATTACAAAAATACATGCGAGAGGACCATAATAGTTTAGTGTCTTTGAAAAATTGGGATCAAAATATTCTATACTGGTAAAAGATCTTTAATATCTCCAATAAAGATCACTTCCTTTAGTATATATACCATATACATTTATTCATAACCTGTAGAAAGAATACTTATGAAATATGTGAGCTCAAATGCTCAGTAATGGTAAAAAAGGGAGACATATAAGCATAAACAATAACATAGTAGTATAACAATGTGATTGTAACATTAAAAGATCATACCCTTCATTTAAAAGGTCATAAAAATTAGTTATGGGATAATGATTGTCATTTCATAAAACATGAATCATAATGAAATGAAAAGTATGACCCATGAAAGGATAAATAAGGAATAAGACATAGGACTTGTGGCACACATATAAGAATAGAATCTTTTAGGTCAGGGATACATACCATGACCATTAAAACATTTTAGGATTGGGCTATGACCCATGTATCAACATCATGATTGGGCTAGAAACTCATGTCCCCGCTTTCTTTTAGGCTTGTGCTGAAACTGGTGTACCTTTTAATTTCTGGTCTCGGTCATCAAACTGGGTACCCTATTTCTTTTAGGCTTGGTCTAAAACCAACGTAAGATATTTTTTTCGTGGATTTTATACTACACATATACCCTCTTTCATTTAGGCTTGGGCTAAAACCTGTACACACTTTTTATTTTCGAGCTTGGGATACAGACCATACACACTCTTTCTTTTCCGGAATGCGAAATTATTTGTGTACCCATTAAGTTAATATAAATTTTATCATTAATCAATTCATTGGAAAGAGATATTGGTCCCACCCATCACATAGTAAAATTGTTCACACATGTGGGATACGATAATAAAACATTAAACATATCATTAACCATAAAAAGATAAAAGTCTTATAACGATAAAATAATAACCCATAAAATGAAATGGGTATCATTAACATTTCATCACATCCAAAGCTATAGTAAAAATATAGGTTTTATAAACTTTTCATCGAAGCATAACCAATGAAAGAGAAAAGGATTTCACAAATTTATTACCCATGAATGGGAAACACAATTTATAATGACCATGACATTAAGTGTAACCAACTCATAAAAAGAATATGAATTGAACCTTTTGAGTAATTCAAAAAATTTCATGAGTAATATCCATAGATGTCATCATAAATTCTTTTTTTAAATATCATTCAAATATATTTCTTGAGGAGAATGTCATTTCCTATTTGAAAATGGGTTTTCAATATAAAAACCCATTTAAAAATAATTTTCTTATAAAATAATTGAAATCATATCAAAAACATTTCGAAAACCTTTTTCCTTGAAAAAATATAAAATATTATTAAAAACATTTAAAAAAATTTATCATTGAAAAAACATTGAAAAATTAAAAAGAAATCTTAACAAAATTTGAAAACATTTTTCCTTTAAAACTTATAAAATAAGATTAAAATTATTTCTAAAATTATTTTTATATAATAATAAAACTGGAAACATTATAATAAAAATTAATCGTTTAAAAATACAATGGAATCATCAAACAAATGATGATAGGTAAATATTTACATGTTGTACGAGGTAAAAAAACACTCCTTTGGTACTGTAAAAGGATAAAAAAACTCATTGTTCAGAAAGTGTCAAGAATATTCATTTAAAGATATATGTAAAATAAAAAAATGGGTAAAATTATATTTTTAATAATAGAGGATAATGGTATAATATTCCTGGAAAACCTTTTTGAGAAACATTATTTTGAAGGAACCTAGATTTATGACTAAAGGGAGGGTAAATTCGGATTTCCATAAGAACACTATCTTAACTATCATATGTAACTATGAGTATTAAATAGTACTAATACCTGAATATATAATTATTTAACCAAGGATATTGAAAATAATGGGTTTTCATGACACATAGATCATAATATTTAATCAAAGGAATAATAAACATAAAAAATCCTAAAAAGCGACGAGATTGTATCAATAAACCCTTATATCTTGGTAATATAGTATTATACTCTCCAAAAAAAAATAAATTACATGATGATTAAAATATAATAAAAATAAATATATTGTTGGGAAAAAATCCCGCAAGGTAACATTGCATCATTTTTGGGTTTGATTGTGTTGGTTGACAATGCAGGTTTCCATGGTGTATTTTCATGTTCCAGAGATGTTGTTGAAAATCTATGTTGATGGTGATGCTTCGCGATTATGAAGAGCTTCACGAATGACAGAATCAATGATCATTACAGCAATAAAGGGAATTGTGTGTGGAGCTTCGTGGCGATGGTGTGAAGTAATTGATAGGATGATTCACAATTACAACGAGCTCCATGATCGGAAAATTTCCATGGTGCTTCGCGATATTGATAGAATTTTGGCAGAATTTTCAGAGCTTTTTGTTTTGTGAGGATGTGGCATTGAATTTGCGTGGAAGGTTCGAGGGTCGGTGGAATCGCCTATAAATTAGCCTCGACCCCATCAGGATAAGCAGTGAGTTTTAAAAGAAAATTATTGTCCCTCAACTCACGAAGGATATTCACGAAGGCAGTGTGCTTAGAAAAAGAAGAGCTTCATGACGGTTAATCTAGATTTGCAAAAGATTCGAGCTCCTCATTGGATCAGAGTGCTTCATGAGAGTGCTTCATGAAAAGTCAAGAGCTTCATGAAGGATTGTTTGAGCTTTGGGAAATTGGAATCCTCTCGAAGTGAGGTGCTCTAGAAAGGTACTTCCCAAATGTTGTTGCTCAGTGTTCATGAGAAAATAGGCATTCATCAGTGGATTAAATTTGGTCTTCAATAGAGCATATACATATAGTGGAGGATGAATTCATTAGTTGTAATGAAGAGACCTATAGATCTATAAACTATGATAGAATCTTCCAATGAAGTAGTGAGATTACTTCAGTTGAGAGATCAACGAGTTCTCAAAATTGTTGGTGGTTGTAAAACAGGAGGGACAATGAGTCTCCTACGAACTTGTAAACAAAAGTGCACTTATAGTGGAATTGGTTCATCGAAACACTTCTGGTGTATGATCCTTGGACATATCCTAGTGAGGGTGAAACAATTAAAAATCGATATGTCATGTGCATTCGTTATGGTGTATTCATACTCTGCATCGGGAAGGAGAGAGAAGAGGGTTTTGTCTAACAGCAAACCAAGATAAAAAAGGGGTAGTTGTTTTAATCTGTCATACCCTGATTCACCCCCTATCAATGTTTATATCCTTGTTGACCCAACATATATTCATGACATAAAATATAAAATAGGAATATATACATCTAATTAATAGAATTTAGAATCATATCAAAAACCTGAGTCACGAAGGAGAAAAATATATAAAAATCTATTTCACCAATTTGACAAATTCTTAAACATAAACCCCATGAAGGAATGATCATAAATGGGACATGTGAATAACTATAAATTTAAGTATAAAATGTATAGAATACAATAATATGAAGTAGATACACCAGAAAAAATGAATGAGTGGAGAACATAACATGTATCTCACAGAAATTAAATGTGACATGAAATCCCCTAACCTGGTGTCTTGACTCTATCCATACTCATATAAGAATCCTCTTAATTAGGGAACTCCCTTTGGTTTAAGACAAAATGATTCCATGAGAAGATTTATACTTAATGGGAGGTTTGAAGGTATATGGGAATATTTTTGTGAGGCTACTTGAGAATATCATGGATTATCATTAATGGTTTGAGTGGTCTGTGAAATGGGTGGTGGTGGTGGCTATTTATAGGGAAGGAAAATGACCCTTTTAGAATTTCTAGAAACAAGTTAGGTATGATGATGTTATTACCTAAAAAATTATTAAAAACAAACCATAATAATTAAAATAATCTGTATGGAAAATATATGGACATCCAATGGGTGTTGGAAATGTTTTTAGGTCATTTGGGACATTAATTTTACGGTTTAGTCCCTAATTAAGCATTATTTGGCCTTAACTACTATGATGAATATTTGTCACTTTTACTAATCAATTTGGCCAAAAAAATTAACTTGGTATTATTAGAACCTAAATATTATAAATAATACAATTGTTTATGTGGTATTTTTGAAATTAAATACACAAAAGAAGCGAAATTATGATTAGTGTTAATCCTATAGATGGGATGAAATGACTGAGTTTTAAACTAAGAAATGGTTCAAAATATTATTATGGTTTTATTTTCAGGTTTGAAGTGAAATTGTTTCTAATGAATTATATTTAAATAATATATGTAATATTTATCTAATTTTACCATTAAAAAAATTTATAATATCATTTATAATTAATAATAAATTATAGAAATTGTATTTTTTAACTAAAAGCAGTATTTTTAACTATTCATCAAAAATGAATTTTCTAAAAAAAATCTAAATAATTCACCCCAGGATAACTTTGATGTTTTAAATTCCAAAATTATAATTATTTTAAACAATTTAATTCCTAAATTTTTATAAAATTAATTTAATTTTAATGGTAGTTAATTCAAGAAAACATTATTTTAAAAAAAATGACCTTTCCAAAAATATTATCTTTCAATATCAATATGAATAATGTATATAAATTGATTATAAATAATATTTTACAAGTAGTTATCATTATTCATATAAAAACGTTTAGCAGTTATGTTATAATTAAATCATTTAAATTATATATATATAGTGATATTTCATAGAAAATCAGCGTTGCATGCATTGTACACCATGTTGGGATTTTGTGTAACGAATGCGAAGTCAATATTTCATGTAGCAAAACCCAAGTCAGTATTTCCTGTAGCACAATAAAAGTCCATATTGTTTGCGAAATGAATGTTTTATTTTGTGATTATATATGTATATAAAAATTTAATGAACAATCTTCAATGTCACAGGAAAGGAAATATATTAAAAATAATGATTTATTTGAAAAAATATATTTAAAAAAATATCAGGGAGTTATATTCTACCGCCCTATAAAATGAATTTATACCTAGAAATTAATATAAGTTATAAAATATTTAATACTTTTATGTTTCATTTATAAAAACTCACATTGTAAAAATGGATAATAAAACTTCCCCAAAAAAGAATATTTGGAATAATAAAGGTTACCGAAAATAACAAATATTTATGTTTCCAAATTGTAGATCATAGGTGGAAAGTGAAAACAGGGATATGTAAGAAAAATATCAACTTCTTGATCGGATACAGAGTGATGGAGAAAAAAGATAGAGGAAAGTTAACAACTAGAAATCTATAAATCCACAATGACCTAATGGACCATCAGATTCATTGAAAATATAGCTATCAGAAAACAGTTTTGGTTTCACGAAATGTTAAATATTTTTCATTAAAAGACATACTTGCATTATTTTTACACAACGTCACCATTTAATGGTTGTTGATCCACTTCACCTCCTTCTATAAAAAATGAACGTTATTTTTTCATTCCTGATGTAGTAAGAGATCAAGAGTTCCATGATATTCCATATTATTTTTCCTTAGTTACCATCCACACAATGTAGATTGAACATGCTATCCAATATGAATAAATCCATATATAGATGATAAAACATTAATCATACTCACTTAATATGAAATTTATCTTAAAATTTCAATAAATGGATAACCTCATAACCCCTCAGAAAGATGGGAATTCGAGGATTTAGAAATACGGTCACGAAATTATATTAACAATAATCCCCCATATATCACAATGTAACACTTGGATTTCACATTCAAAAAATGTGAATAACCTAATCATATATTCCCTTAAAACATGGTAATTACCATACATCCTTATGGATTACATGTATTCTCACTTATTTCAAGGACTAGTGGATATATTTTACAAATCCAAGACATTATAAACTTCATCCTTGCCGATATAGACCACATTGTAAAAAATTAGTTCCAGGGTAATCTTTGTCATCCAATTTACTTATTCATATCGATCATATCTTTATCCTAACATCATTATCTCAATACTAGAAATTAATTATGGTTTACCTTCTGTTAAATCAAAATATCACAATCATATGAGATGAATTTTCTATGTATTCATTACAATTAAATATGTCATTTTATGTCCAAAATGAAAACATATAATGAATCTACTAAAATATTTCATGATTCATATAACATAATCTTTGATATCAAAATTGAAATATGTTATCATCCAAAACATATTCATAAAATATCCCTCAAGATTCATCAACATAATATATAACACCTATTTCCTAGAATATGAAATATGAATCATGTCATAAGGTTCCTCAACCTCACTCTAATCATGCTTCTTATTTTTGATATAACCTACACATGAAGTGCATCACATACCTTTCACATGTCGTTTATGGTCTATTTATATTCATATGTACAACCAATACTCATACCATCTTCATGATTCCATTTATGAGATTCCAACATGAAAAATAAATTTTCCTAATTATCATAATTCCTAAATCTAAATCATTTAATGTTATGCATGTTCATTCTAATTCTCACTATTGGCCGAAATAAGAAATCATAGTGTGACCATTACATATCATAGAAGAAGTACATATAGTCCGGAAATTATTTACTTATATGGTGTCTAAATCATTGAACTATCCTTAATTTATGTCACAATAGGTTCATCCATGGTTAATCATAACATACTTATATTTAAATAATTTTTTATTTTTCAGGAAGTGTTTTTGAATTCCCATAGAATAACCTCTAAGAGTGTCAATCCAGGTGTGCTGCAAGACCCATTGTCATGTACCAAATCACTCCGAGTCAAGCTTGGAACATCTTGTTAGAGTTTTTACCCCAAGAAACATATTTTCTAGAGCCACATCCACTTTTATTATCTAGAAATGGATATATTTCAGGAAAAGAACTCACTCTACCCTTTACCAAAATTCCATTATATTTTCCTAAATGTTAACTCATCCTTATAATAATATTTCGTGACATCCCTAGAAAAATATTTAGAAATGTACCAAGGGATCACACAAATGTTTTCTCATCCTAGATTCCAATGGATGACTAAAAATTTCCATTGATACCAATTATAGTGACCCAGACTAACCATACATGGATAATACATCTTTTTAGATGAATATTCAGTAAATTTCCAAAATACATTCTAGAGGACTGTAATATTTTTCTATCTTTGGAAACATGGAATCATAATCTTCTATCCTAGTGAAAAATATTCCATATCTCTTATAAAGATCTCCACCTTTATTACATCTAACCAAAATGTTTATTCATAACCTGGATAAAGGAAGCAAAAGAAATGGGAGAGGATATAAGCTCAGTATGTGTAAATAGGGGATAAATGTTACCACAAAAATGAACATAGTAGTATTATAATGTCATCGTAACATTAGGATATCATATCCTACATATCAAATATCATAAACATGAGTTATGTGATAAAGCCCAGAATTTCATAAAACATGAATCAAAAGGAAATAAATTGCATGATCAATTAAATAATAACTATGAAATAAGACATCGGTCTTATGGAATACATTTAAGAATAGAATATTTTAGGTTAGGACTAACTTCCAAGACATTTATATCATGTTAGGCTTGGACTAGAACCCGTTTATGTACTTCTGGATTGGTCTAGAAACCATTGTGCCCACTTTCTTTTAGGATTGGGCTACAACCCATGTACCTTCTAGTTTCGGGCTTGGGATACAACCCATGTACTATTGTTCTTTTAGTCTTGGGATTCAACCCGTGTAACATCTTTTTTTCAGAATTGGACTACTATGAGTGTACCCTCTTTCATTTAGGCGTGGTCTACAATTAGTACACCCTATTTCCTTTTGGAATTGGGAAACAACCCATACACCCCATTTCTTTTCCGGCTTTGGCTAAATCATATGTCCCCTTTGAGCTTATATAAAACATATCATTATTCAATGCATTGGAGGGGGATATAGGTCCCACACATATCATAGTACAATCATTTACATGTGTTCCATAGGATAATAAAACATTCATCATATCTGGACTGACAAAAAGATATATGTCTCATAAACGTCAAATTATAACCCTTAAAGAGAAAAGTGAATCATTATCATTTCATAACATCAAAACCTACGGAAGAGTGATTGGATTCATAAACATTGAATCAAATCATAACTCGTGATAGGGAAACCGATTTCATAAACATAATACCTGGGAGAAAGAAATATGTTTCATAAAGACAATAAAATTAATCATAAACCATTCACAATAAGGATATAAATGGAACCTTTTGGTCATTTACCTAAGGGAATGAGTAACATCAACATATGTCATCTTATTTTTAGAATAGTTTTGAAATATATTTCAAACCCATTTCTTGACGAAAATTTCCATTCTTGTTTGAAAAATGATTTTTAATACAAGAAACCTTTTGTAAATATTTTTCATTGAAAATACCATGAATAATATGAAATCATTTTGAATACATTTTTCTACGAATACATATAAATTAATCTTCAAAATATTTTAAAAACCTATTTCTATTAAAACACTTCGAAAACTTATAATGAAATAATGGAAACATTTTAAAACCCATTTTTTTAGGAAAACCTATAAAAGAAGCTTCAATACAATTTTGAAACATAATTCATTACAAATAAATTTAAATACATTTTCATAGAGACTAGGATATTTAAAATGGAATGCAAACATCAATGAAAATATTGTAGATATTCTATACATGTCGTTTTAGGTAAAATGAAAATTCATTTTGTATGGAAAAAGGTTAGAAAAATTCCTTTTTATGGAAAGCGGCATGAATATTCCATCAAAGAGATTGGTAAAAGAAAAAAATGTTAAAAATATATTTTAGATTTTATAGGATATTTGTAACACACCGACCCCAGCTACCCAGAGTCGGTGTATTACTTCGTAACATTGGCATGATCACAAAAGATCAAGTCTTGAAAGACCGATTAGTATAGTAGCCTTGGAAACACTAGATACATTCATAAACGTTACATTACATCATAAAGTAAAAAACTACAATAAAAAGGTCTCCATAGTCCACACTCATATCCTCTTCTGACTATCCCTGTAGGTCATTCATAAAATACTTCTTCACATCCTGGAAAATATTAAAACATTGAAAGGGGTGAGCTCAGATGCTTAGTAAGGATAACAATATTGCGGAAGCTTTCATAAATAAAAATTAACATTTAAGCAAATGTATAACTAAAACAAAAGCCTTTTTAAACTTGAACTTCAGCATGATATGCAAAAAATAAAATTAAATAATGCCATTTACTTACTCACAGGGATATTCTACTAGTCGAATAATCCCATGCAATATCAATAACCACTTTCATAATGATGGAATGCATAATGCCAGACTATCATAACCACGTAGTCAAGGCCTCGTGCCAAGAACACAAATAAGATTTTGTCAAAACCTCGTGCCAAGACACTAGTTTGTCTCATGAGACCTACCGATGCATCGAGGAGCTATTACGGGCTCCACCCGTCACTTATTAAGTCTAATGCATTCCTCATATGAACAGGTTTAAACATATCATAAACCATATCATAATCATATCACATAAAATATGCATAAAGGTAACATAACATTTCCATATTTAAATCACAAGATATCAATAAAACACCTTGATATATTAAAAACACTTTCAAAACCATTTTCAATACCAAAATAAAAGAAAATTAAAACATGGATTTTATTTTTCATTTTAAAAAAAGTTATGGCTTGTAGAGGAAGCCGAAACCCAAATAATGGCCATGGCGGCGGAAAAGTCATTGTTTTCGCATACGTACGACATGAAAAAAAATTCTTTTTTGTCATTTAGTAAAACACTTCGTATAAAAATATTCCTTGTGAATAAACATAAAAGTCAAAGGGGTTTATACACTGAATAAAAGAAGGTTGTCTATAAAACAAAATATGCCTCAATGAAAGCAGATTGAGACGAAGTCCCATAAAAAGATCATTTTTTTAAAATAAAATAGATCTATTATGTGTATTAACAATAATTACACATAAATAAAGTACAAATACAAGATAGGACATAATAATATCATGACATAATTTGAAAGTAAGAGATTAACCCAAAGAATGGAAATTGGGTTAAGAAGTTCCCTTACCTCGTGTCCGAATTCACTCGACCTTTCTTTGATCTCCTTAATAATAAACAAGATTTAATATCTACCTTCTTAAGAACCTTTTTCAATTTCATTATTCCTTTTATATCACTTATTACCATGTCATGAACAATATGTAATTATTTATGTTTATAACGGTCGTTTTGTCGATCTAAGGTACTTGAGTCAAAAATAAACTTCTTATAATTACACTTTGTTCATGTGGTAAAATATCCATTATATCCAGAATTATATTCATGATGTAGATATCATATATATCATATATTTCCAGCATATACATTAATTTATAATATTACGTAACATTTAGAGGTACGAAATGAAATGCACCGTTCATGGAGACGGTAAGCCGTACGTACGCATGAACGCTACTTTCTTTTCTATTTCGTATTTAATGGAATGAAATAATAATGATATAAATGTATAATATAATTCCAGTATTATATAGTGTATAATAACATTTACTCCATCCTTTATACATCCCACATATGGTATTAACGATTCAAATCACTTTGAGGGGGCGGTAGTCCGCACTTCCTAAAATGAAAATATCGTGTTTACACATAATGGAAACCATAAAGGTATGCCATAAATGAAAAATAAAAAATCATAAGGAAAACAAAAACATAATATATATTATATATGAAAATAGTTTCGTCATAATATCCACCATTAGAGGTGTTATATGAGTGTTGAACAATCATCGTTTCGTGAGGCAAAAATTCGCCATCCACAGAAACAGTATGTTCTTTAACCATTAGATGTAGGTGTGTGTAAGTGTAGCTAGAATCCTTATTATAACAACATCCTAGTATATTGAGGATACTGGTGTTGTTAAAAAAGAAATGAATAGAATGTGTTTAAGGGGTTGTAGAAGAAAAATAAAATAAAATAACACAAGAGAAGACATTACCTTAAAATCGGGCAACTCTTTTGATTTGAGACAAAGGCTTCATTGGGAAGAATTATGCCCAAAGTGAGGCTTCTCGGAGTAAGGGAGGGAAGATTGGGAGAGTATTTGGTAAGAGGTTGGCCGAGAAAAAAGGTTTTGAATGTGTGAATAAGGTGGTAGAGGTGGGGGCCTTTTATAAGAGGAGAGGAGGGGAACTCTTGGAAAGTAATGAAATGTTACTTTATTATACAATGCATTTCGGATTCTAAAGGTCCCACACTTATATAATTCGAGTCTAAGGTGATACGGGTTCATATTATTCTCATCAAATAGGATTTGGACAAGTGTAATGCTTAGATTTTACACTATCCTTCCATTTTATTAAAATTGTTAATTAATGAGGTAATCACTACATCATCATGGTGTCATAAATAATTTAATTTATTTAATGTCTAAAAATTATTAAAAAAATATCATTATGTAGGAAATATTTCTATATTTCTAATGACTATTTATAGTAAAAATTATGACTTGTATAACCCCATTTAAAAATTGGTTTAGTAAAACAACTTATGTTTGTGACATTTTTATTTTAACTTTAAATAAAAGTTATTTATGTCATTTTCCTACCAATGTGGCTCCATGGGGTCCCCAAGATGACCCATGGATTTTCTTGGTCGGCCATGAAACATAAAATAGAGGTAGGACAAGTGTAAAGGTATTTTCATATTTTTATAATATCATTTTTACCTTAAATTTCACTAATTAACTTTAATCGTGATTAATTAAACTTAAAAGTTACTATTCACCAAAAAATTATTTTAATCCCATTGAACCACATTTTACTTCCTCATGACAACCATGTATATTGGATTTTTGAAAATCAAATCACAGAAGTGGTAATGTTTCATTTAAACGAAAAATCCGTTTTTTAACTACCACTTAGTGGTTTCACTATTCATCAAAAATTGAAGTTTTACAGAACAATCCCAAAATATTACCCTAAGCTATAATTGATATTCCAAATTCAAAAATGATTTCTATTTTACAAAATTCCAAACACATAAGTTGCATTAATTAATTTTATAATTAATTCCCACTGTCACAACAAATAGCGTGTTTTTAAGAAACAATATATATCAAAAGAATGACAATTGTTTATGTCCAATTTCAAAGTGAAATTAATTCTAATGACCACCATTGGATAAAATGGTAAAAATATATTATAATTATACTTTAAAATCACTCAATAGTATAATTTATCACTATAAGTTATTTTGATTAAAAAAGTTATTTTTAAGTATTTTTCAATATTCATAAAAAAATGGAAGTTCTCAGAAAATTACAAAAAATTAAAATTAGGATATTTTTAATATTGCGAATACAAAAATGAAGTCCAATTTGAAATATAAAATTTATATAATTTTAAAAAGTGGGTATTACTATTCATAACGGCTACTTTGATTAGTCGCGGTGTGTTAGAACTCGAAGTTGCGTACAATGCAAGCTATTGCATTATTGAATGAGTAGCGTATCGTGGAAGCTCGGGGTGTTACATTCTCCCATCCTTCAATAAATTGCATCCTCAAAATTTGAAATTTTTCTTTGAAAATAAAAGTTTGAAAATAGAAAATACCTTTGTGGAAAGCCCACATCGGAAATAAGTTTAATATAAATATAACTTTCAATGAAATAAAGAGAAGTACAAAGGTCACCCGAGATAGCCCGTACTAGGATTCTATAAAAATATGGATATGGAAGAAAAACAAACCATCAAGGTCTGATGGATATTTGTAGAACAGTGGATTAGGAGAAAGTTAACCATACGAAAATCACAAACTTGTGATTGGTTAAACGGTCATTGAATCCCCAGTTGGAAAAGTTAACCGGCAACGTTTTTGTTTTAAGATACCTTTTATAAAGTTGAGGAATTTATTTATGAGATTTATTAATAATTTAAAGGAATATACATACTTGTTATGTAGACATTCATTCTTCAATAAATTTTTACCACAAACCCATCTTTCACTCTAAAAGGTAATAGAACTCAAAAATATTCTATTTATCCTAATTGTATAGGGTTCCAAATATTAATACATGCCATTTAGATTAGTAAAACTATTTTGTAATAACCAGGGACTTCCTGTAGGCTAGTGGTAGGTAATAAAGGCCTGTCGCACTATGGTTGTGGGTTCGATTCCTGCTGCTTTGTCCGACGTGACGGGTTATGCCCCACCCTGCAGGTTATCCTTTTCCTAAAACTATAGAATTATAATATTCCAAAAATAATCTTCAGAAATGTTTTAACCTTAAACAATACTATCCATGGTTCAACTTAATCCATTCCAACCTTAACAGTTATCCAAAATACCTCTGTCCAGACTTTCTCTAAAAGGTCTCTAAATTCCAAAATCAATTGTAACATCAGATTCCCCAAACAAAGTAATGATTCTCTTATTGTCACATACTAAGAATATGATTTCCATCATCATATTAAAACCTTAATGATACCAACAAGTACTGTAGTACAATCCTTATATATATCACATTATTTTTTTAACTAGAATATAATCCTTGAGTCCAAAAGCACCAATACATTAATTATCTCTCATCAACTGTAGTAACATCATAATATTATCCTTGATCCCATGGCCTTTTCAGAGGTAAGTTTCCCTGACGCTTAGGACATTCATTTGCATAATTACCCATTTCCCTACAATTGTAGCATTCAACATTGATATCCTCTATCTTTCCTTTGCAATCACGAGCCTGGTGACCCTTTTCTCCACATTTATAACAAACTCCGATACCTTTTTGGCAAGTACCGGGGTGATTCTTCCCACAATTATCGCATAATGGAAAATCCTTCTTTTCCTTTTTCCCGTTATCTGTCTCTTATTCCACCTTTCTCTTCTTCTCATTCTTTACTTTATTGTCATAAGATTTAGAGAATTCCTTTTCTGTCTTGATAGCACACGAGACAATATCTTCATACGATGAGAAGTATTGCGATACTAAAGCTCGACGGAGAAATGGTTTTGACCCATCAAATAAACGATCAATCTTACCTCTTGGGTTACGTATATAATCTGCAGCATACCTCACTAACCTTGTAAAGTTAGCCTCATACTTTGCTACATTCTCATCCTCCTTCTGCCTGAGACTCATAAATTTCCTTTCCAAATCTGCTCGATGGTCACGAGGAAAATATTTTTCTAAGAAAAGATCTTTAAACTCCCTCCATTCCATATTCGATACTTCATCATATTCCTTTTTGTTTTGAATCAGTGACCACCACTGATCGACATCTCTAGTGAGGCCGTAAACTGCCATGACGACCCTCTCCCTTTCGCTACTCCGAAAGGCATGTAATATTTTCTCTAAGGTGTTTATCCATTTCTCAGCTACTAATGTATTTGTACCCCCATTAAAGGTTGGTGGTTGTTGCCTCATGAAGCGGTCTAACATTGATCCTCTGCGTTGCGGATCAGGGTGCTCCACATGAGTAAGGTTATTATTCATAACCTGAGTGAGTTGTCCCATTATGGTAATAAGTTGATCAGCACCAGTTGCATCTACAGATCCACAATAATTATCTTGAGCCGGAGGTCAACCCCTACACGGAGTGCGTGCATTGATACAGTTTCCATTCCTTCCACTAGGAGCCATTTCAAAACAATGGCATAAACTAGATTAGTTTATGAATCAAAACACATAATTCCATACTTGTAAAACACTTAACACTAATTGAACTATTTATGGATATAATCCATAGTCATAAAAAAAGTTTTCTTTGAGGAAGTATATACTCATAACCCTTCATAGTTGTTTATAATGAAAATGAGAATTATCCAAAGAATATCCCCCGGGAGTGTCGTAACCAAGAGTGCAGGAAGGCCTGTTGTCGTGCACCAGTTCCCGTTCGAGTCTAGATCAAAGTGGTGTTTTTGGGTTTTACACCTAGGTACATTTGTTCCAGAGCCGCCTCTACCTGCTCGTATCGAGACATGGATGTATTGCTCGGAAAACTCACAAAATCTCTTCAACAACAAAATTCTAGGAAGTTCTTCTATACTAATCCTCAAAGTCTACCTTTGGGCTATGTGCTCTAATGAGAGTTCATCTAAATATAGCTTCCAAGGTTAGTACTAAACTGCCTCTGATACCAACTGTAACACCCCGACCCCAGCTACCCAGAGTCGTTGCATTACTTCGTAACATTGGCATGATCACAAAAGATCAAGTCTCGAAAGACCGATTAGTTTAGTAGCCTTGGAAACACTAGATACATTCATAAACGTTACATTACATAATAAAGTGAAAAACTACAATAAAAAGGTCTCCATAGTCTACACTCATATCCTCTTCTGACTATCCCTGCAGGTCATTCATAAAATACTTCTTCACATCCTAGAAAATATTAAAACATTGAAAGGGGTGAGCTCAGATGCTCAGTAAGGATAACAATATTGCAGAAGCTTTCATAAATAAACATTTACATTTAAGGCAATGTATAACTAAAACAAAATCCTTTTTAAACTTGAACTTCAACATGATATGGAAAAAATACAATTAAATAATTCCATTTACATACTCACATGGATATTCTACTAGTCGAATAATCCCATGAAATATCAATAACCACTTTCATAATGATGGAATGCATAATTCCAGACTATCATAACCATGTAGTCAAGGCCTCGTGCCAATACCACAAATAAGATTTTGTCAAGGCCTCATGCCAAGACACTGGTTTGTCTCATGAGACCTACCGATGCATCGAGGAGCTATAGCGGGATCCACCCATCACTTATTAAGTCTAATGCATTCCTCATATGAGCAGGTTTAAACATATCATAAACCATAACATAATAATATCACATAAAATATGCATAGAAGAAACATACCATTTCCACATTTCAATCACCAGATATCAATAAAACACCTTGATATAATAAGAACACTTTCAAAACCATTTTCAATACCAAAATAAATGAAAAATAAAACATGGAATTTATTCTTCATTTTAAAAAAAATTTATTGCTTGTAGAGGAAGCCTAAACCCAAATAATGGCCATGGCGGTGGAGAAGTCATTGTCGCCGCATATGTACGACAAGAAAAACATTCCTTTTTGTCGTTTAATAAAACACTTCTTATAAAAAGATTCCTTTTGAATAAACTTAAAAGTCAAAGGGGTTTATACACCGTATAAAAGAAGGTTGTGTATAAAGAAAAATATGCCTCAATGAAAGGAGATTGAGACGAAGTCCCATAAAAAGATCATTTTTTTTAAAATAAAATATATCTATTATGTTTATTCTCTATAATTACACATAATTAAAGTACAAATACAAGATAGGACATAATAATATCATGAAATAATTTGAAAGTATGAGTTTAACCCAAAGAATGGAAATTGGGTTAAGAAGTTCCCTTACCTCGTGTCCGAATTCACTCGACAGTTATTTGATCTCTTGAATAATAAACCATAGTTAATATCTACCTTCTTAAGAACCTTTTTCAAGTTCATTATTCCTTTTATATCACTTATTACCATGTCATGAACATTATGTAATTATTTGTGGTTATAACGGTCGTTTTGTCGATCTTAGGTACTTGAGTCAAAAATAAACTTCTTATAATTAGACTTTGTTCATGTGGTAAAATATCAATTATATCCAGAATTATATTCATTATGTAGATAAAATATATATCATATATTTACAGTATATATATTCATTTATAATATTACATAACATTTAGAGGTAAGAAATGAAATGCACCGTTCATGGAGACGGTAAGCTGTACGTATGTAGGAACGCTAATTTCATTTCTATTTCATATTTAATGGAATGAAATCATAATTATATAAATTTATAATATAATTCCAGTATAATATATTGTATAATACCATTTACTCCATCCTTTATACGTCCCACATATGGTATTAACGATTCCAATCACTTTGAGGGGGCGGTAGTCCACACTTCTTAAAATGAAAATATCGCGTTTACCCATAATGGAAACCATAAAGGTATTCCATAAATGTAAAATAAAAAAACATAAGGAAAACAAAAACATAATATATATCATATATGAAAATATTTTCATCATAATGGACACCATTAGAGGTTTTATATGAGTGTTGAACAATCATCGTTTTGTGAGGCAAAAATTCTCCATCCACAGAAATGGTATGTTCTTTAACCATTATATGTAGGTGTGTGTAAGTGTAGATAGAATCCTTATTATAACAACATCCTAGTATATTGAGTATACTGTTGTTGTTACAAAAGAACTGAATAAAAAGTGTTTAAGGGGTTGGAGAAGAAAAATAAAATAAAAGAACACAAGAGAAGACATTACCTTAAAATCTGGTAACTCTTTTGATTTGAGCCAAAGGCTTACTTGGGAAGAATTATGACCAAATTGAGGCTTCTAGGAGTAAGTTAGGGATGTTGGGAGAGTATTTGGGCAGAGTTGGGCCGAGCCAAAAGGCTTTGATGTTGTGAATAAGGTGGTAGAGGTGGGGGGCTTTTATAAGAGGAGAGGAGAGGCACTCTTGAAAAGTAATGAAATGTTACATTATTATACAATGATTATCGGATTCTAAAGGTCCCAAACTTATATAATTCGCGTCTAAGGTGATAAGGGTTCTAAATACTCTCATCCAATAGGCTTTGGATAAGTGTAATGCTTAGATTTTACATTATCCTTCCATTTTATTAAAATTGTTAATTAATGAGGTAATCGCTGCATCATCATGGTGTCATAAATAATTTATCTTATTTAATGTCTAAAAATTATAAAACAAATATAACTATTTAGGAAATCTTTTTATCTTTCTAATTAATATTTATAGTCAAAATTATGGCTTGTATAACCCCATTTAAAAATTGTTTTAGTAAAACAACTTATGTTTGTGACATTTTTATTTTAACTTTAAATAAAAGTTATTTATGTCATTTTCCTAACAAAGTGGCTCCATGGGGTCCCCAAGTTGACCCATTGATTTTCTTGGTCATCCATGACACATACAATAGAGGTAGGACAAGTGTAAAGGTATTTTCATATTTTTATAATATCATTTTTACCTTAAATTTCACTAATTACCTTTAATCGCGATTAATTAAACATAAAATTTACTATTCACCAAAAAATTATTTTAATCCCATTGAACCACATTTTACTTCCTAATGAAAACCATGTATGTCGGATTTTTGATAATCAAATCACAGAAGTGGTAATGTTTAATTTAAACGAAAAAATAGTTTTTTAACTACTACTTAGTGGTTTCACAATTCATAAAAAATTGATGTTTTTCAGAACAACGCCAAAATTTCACCCTAAGATATAATTAATATCCAGAATTCAAAAATGAGGTCTATTTTACAAAATTACAAACATATAAGTTTCATTAATTAATTTTATAATTAATTCCCGCTGTGACAACAAATAGCATGTTTTTATGAAACAATATATATCAAAAGAATGACAATTGTTTATGTCCAATTTCAAAGTGAAATTAATTCTAATGACCAAAATTGGATAAAATGGTAAAAATATATTCTAATTATACTTTAATACCACTCAATAGTATAATTTATCACTATAAATTATTTTGATTAAAAAATTTGTTTTTATGTATTTTTCACTATTCATAAAAAAATGGAAGTTCTCAGAAAATTACAAAAAATTAAACATAGGATAATTTAGATAATGCGAATACAAAAATGAAGTCCATTTTAAAATATAAAATTTCTATAATTTTAAAAAGTGGGTATTACTATTCATAACGGCTACTTTGATTAGTCGCGGTGTGTTAGAACTCGAAGTTGCGTACAATGTAAGCTATTGCATTATTGAATGAGAAGCGTATCCTGGAAGCTCGGGGTGTTACAATATTGGTATAATATTCCTTGAAACAATTTTATGAAAACATTGTTTTGAAGGAACATATATTTTGGACCGAATAGAGGGTAATGTCAAGCATCCTTAATAACACTTTAATAACTATCTTACATACCAAAGAGTATAAAATGGTACCGAAAAATTTATATGTCATGAAATAATAGTTTATATGGAGAGTAATTAATTTTACAGGGAGATAGATCATAATTTTTAATCTAATGAATCATAAACATAAACAATCTCAAAAAGCTCTGAGATAGTATCAACAAACCCTTATAACATAGTAACATTGAATTATACTCTCCAAAAAAATGAAATTACATGAAGCCTTAGATATCATGAAAAGAATGATATTACTGATAAAACATGCAATATTAAAGTATATACACCTTGAAGATGATATTAGGTGAATAAAAAAATATGAGTCTCAAAGTGGGAAAGTTGAGACATAACAGTTTTACCGATTTGGTATCATTCAAAACATAAACTCTAGGAAAGAATGATCATAGAAGTAAGATATGAGTGAAAATAAATTTATATCTAAGAATAAAAAAAATACAATCATTGTTAATAAATACACAACCAAAAATTGAATATTGTATATGATAACATGTATGTCACCAAAATTAAAAGTGAGATGAAATTCCCTTTCCTTGTGTCTTTACTCTCTCTATACTCGTACAAGCTTCTTCTTAATAAGGTAACTTTTTTAGATTTATGCCAAAAAATTCATTGAGTAGTTTTTTCCCAAATTTAATCATGAATGTTGATGGTAGGATTGTTGGGAGGAAACTTTTAATGATCTTGTATTAACAAAAAAATGATTGAGAGGTGTGTGGAATGGGTAGAGCTGGTGGCCTTTTATAGGTAAGGAAAATGATTCATTTTGAAAATCTCGAAACAAGTAATGTGTGCAAATATTCATACATAAAAAAAGACATAAAAAAACCCATTTTAATAATGGAAGGTTTATGGCCGAACTATGGACATCCATTGGGTGTTTGACATGTTTCTAGGTCATTGGGGCCTTTAATTTTATGTTTTTATTCCTAATTAAGCTTAATTTATACTTAACTGTTGTGAATAATTTTAATATCTTTAACTAATAATTTTGGTCATGAAATTAACATGGTCTCAATAGAACCGAAATATTATAATGAATAAAATTTTGTATGTTGGATTTTTCAAATTCAATTCATAGAATAGGAAAAATTATGATTTGTTCTCATCCTATTGATGGGACGAAATAATGGGGTTTTAATGTAGGGAAATGTTCAAAATATTGTTAGCACATGAGCCTCAGCCCAATTGGTGAGGTATCCTTAAGTGAATCCACAAGACCCAGGTTCAAAACCACGTAGAGGAATATTTCCAAGTACTGTAGAAGTAGTGTAGCATAACTGTACACTGTACAGGAACTATAGAAGAACTGTACACTATACAGGCACTGTAGGAGAACTGTACATCATGCGGGGACAGTAGCAGTTACTGTAGTAGGTACTGTTTGGCACTGTAGTAACTGGAGCTATTCAACTTGTTCCACTGGTTTGGGCTTAGTGTCCTTAAGGATTTCAGGCAACCCAGGCCTTCGAGTCAGTAGGGATTTCGGACCACCATTAAGGCCCTCAGGCCCCATCAAGGCCTTCAGGCCACATGCAGTTTCCCCAGACACACTACAAAAAAGGAGTAGCCCCAGAAAAGGATTCAGAGATGGTGCACTAACCAAAGAAGAACCAAATGGATTGTTAGAATGATAGGGTATGACTATGCCATCGGTAAAAATCTGTGCTTGCATGGGAAGCCTAGCCAGATGACAATGCAAAGGTGGAGAGCTACTATAATGACGCAGAAGCTAGGGAGGGGCAGTTCCTTTTAGATAGTCTAGTTGAATTCCCATAGACCTTTGGGTCATGTAATCTCCTAATCCTACGGCCCTTCTAATCTCCTAATCTTATGGGCCTTGTAATCTCTAAGCCTATGGGCCTTGTAAGGGTTCCCCCTAATCCCTTGAAAGGGGGGTTATCAAAAATCAATAAAAATGAAGGCCTTCGGGCCATTCAGGAAAAGTTCAAAAGATTGTTATGATTATATATTCAGTTTCAAAGTGAAATTGATTCTAATGAATTAAATTATATTAATATATTTAATAATTATATAATGTGACTTTAAAAAAATTTATAATATCATTAATAATTAATAATTAATTAGACAAAAGGGTATTTTTAAAGTAAAGTAGTATGTTTCACTATTCATCAACAAATGATGTTTCTTAGAATAATCCCATAAATTCACCCTCAGATAATTTAGAAATTATTAATTCTAGAATCTCATTTATTTTATCAAATAAATTTATAAATTAGTCTAAAAATTATAATTTTTCTAAATTTATTTCATTCTAGAAAACAATATTTTTACATAAAAAGACTTTTCCAAAAATATTATCTTTCATTATCAATATGTTTTATATAAGTATATAGATTTTAAAAAATAATTGAAATTATTTTATTATTATTCCAATATCTATTTGTAATTTTTATGTTATACAGAAATGATTTATATTATATATATATAGAGAGAGAGATATTTCATAGAAACTCATTGTTGGGTGCATTATACGCCATGTCGGTGTTTCATGTAACATACACCAAATTAGTATTGTGTATAGTGCAAGAGAAGTCAGTATTTCATGTATCACAATACTACATGGTATTTTGTGTGAAAATAATGATTTAGTTACTGTTTTAACATATATATATATATATATATATATATATACACACACAATGAACAATTTTCAGTTCCACGAAAAATGAAAAAACATGAAAATTATAAATTAATTCAAAACAATATATTTCACATAATATCATGGTGTTAAAATACACTCATAATATGTCAAAATTATCAAGAATATTAGTGGATCCTGATAATTAATCCAAATTAAATTTCATTGAAGATGTTTAATATCATTTATTTAATATTTCTAATAATAAAATAACTACTTCATCAATATTGTGTTTTCATTTAATGAATGTTTTAATCCATTAAATTATAAATAAATTAAAATTATGTATATAAATATTTTATATTTCCAAATAGAATTTATTGGTGATCATACCTTCTATTCAACTATATATTAAAAATATAACAATTACTAAAAATAAGAGTTTGACATCCTGTCACATTTGTTGATTTTAGTAATATATATTTCATTTCCATGGATAATTCCCATTAAATTGTTAAATTTAAAACTATACATGTTAAGGGTACCATTTAATTCATCCAATAAGATTTGGGAAAGTGTTAGTGTAGTTTTATATTCCTTGTCATTTTATTTTTTACCCTTAATTACATAATTTACACTTAATAGTGGTAACAAAAAATTACCAAAGATACCAATAATATTGACCCAAAATAAAAGGGGTATATTTTATAATTATTGAAATCATAATTAAAAATATAGATGAAATTTTTTAGAATTAATAACATAGTCATTTTGGAATTTATATTGAATTAAAATGGGAAAAATGTATTGATAACAGGAAAAAAGAAATTATAAAATATAAAACTTTTTTAAACTACATTAATGAATTAAATCCATTTAAAATTCCATTAATATATTATTTTAAATAAAATTGAACCAAATTAAAATTTCATACTAATAAAATAAATAATTTTTCCTTTAAAAAACATTAAAAATAAAATTCATTTTCTCTTAAATTTAGTATTTTTCACTATTATATAAATAAAGCTTATCAAAAAAATAAATTGAAAATAACCCTAAGATAATTTTAGAATTATTATTTTAAAAATGAAGATTATATTTTTGAAATAAATGTATTGATGTGTCCAAAATTAGTTTTAAATCATGTGCGCCATCAAAAAGATGAAAAATGTTTTTTTATAAATACACATTTTCTTATGTTTAAATTTGTATTTATTATTACATCATGTCTTAAAAACATAGAGGATGAAATTATTAATCTTATTCATTACCACCATTATAAAAAATATGTTATAATGGTATCATGTATATAATAATATTTTGTTTTTCTTTTAAGCTCGATGTACCGTGAAATACAACCTACTGAAGAAATTTTGTTATATACGAAAAATATTTCAAAAAATATAGAGACGTTACATTATTCCCAACATATGATGTTTCACCCTGAAAATATGTTTTTATATACTAAGGTAAAAATAGGTGATAGTACTTCTCTTTCAATTCTTCCTCAAGCTCCCATGTTTTCTCTTCATATTTGTTGTTCCCCCTTTGTACTTTAACCAGGTGAGTAGTCTTATTAAATAGAAATTTATCTCTATGATCCCAAATCCACAATTTTAGCTCTTAAAAGTGAGATTATTCTCTAGTTTCACCCCCTCATGATTCAGTACATTCCATGGAATAGCTATGTACTTCCTCGGTAGTGATTCATGGAATATGTCATGATATTGATCATTCATTTGTGGGAGCCCATGATGATAGTATACTTCTCATATGGGATTTATTATCTAAAAGGTACCAATTTACCTTGTTCTATGATTAGTATTATTTCCAAACCACATTACTCTCTTCCATGTTGATATTTTAAGTAAAACATTTTCCCAAAAGTGAACATAATGTCCATTTAGTGGTCTCCACCATAGAAATTTTTTGAATCCAAGAAGATTTAATGTGTTGTTGGATTGCATTAAACTTATCTATCATCGATTTCACAAGATCAAGTCTATGTAACTTTAATTAAAAAACATTTTCCCAAGAAGATGGATATCTGCATTGCTTCCCATATGTAGCTTCATATTGATCCATTTGAATAGTAGAGTGGACCATATTGTTATAAGAGAAATCAATAAATCTGAGATATCGATTCTACCAACCTTGATTTTTATTGAATAGGCTATTTTATTTTCATGAATAATTAAAATATCACTTTTGTATTGGTTATTATTTTAGGGGTTATACAAAGTGCTGAAATTCAATTCAGTATTCAAACCATGTTGAAGTCTTATTTAAAATTTATATTTGATCATTGGGCTCATGATTAGTGATGATCGAAAGTGAACACCATGTAGCCTCACCACATCCTTCAAATATATCATAGAATGTTTTTATTGTCACAATTATTCTCAAATATAAGTGATGTGTGATGTATAAGTGAGTGGATTCACCATAACCCTTATCGTATTATTTCCCATTTGACTTCTTCAGGAGACCAGTGAAAAGTATATAGTGAAATTCTCCAATTTCTATTTCGGTGTATTAAGTGGTATAATCATCCATTGGGAAATTTTTCACTGTACTTTAACCTCCTAACATATTAAAAACTGTGGTATATACTCTACAGTCTCCATGTTCATTTTTTACCACCATAAATACTCTTGAATATCATGGTACATCTTGGTAGTTCTAGGATAGATATAGAATGGTGAGCTATGTGCATTTTCTAGTAGCTCCTTCATTATCTCAGGAGATGAAGTCACACAATTACATATTCTTAATCGATTCAAAAAATCATCATTGATGTGGAACTAACATAAAATCCCTCCACTTACTACTTTCACATTCTATTGTAGCTCCATATTATCCCTTACTTCCTCCTATATCTTCTCTTGGATACATAGTTTGGAAATAATTTGGGAAAGGAATGTTGTTATACTTTCAGTTTTGATTTCCAAATCCATCCATTTAATATCAATGAAGATGGTGTATTTCTCAAACCACATCATATATAGAGTACAATGTTAATTTATTATAAGAGAAATATCAACCTTATTCACATGTCTATGATGGTAGTGAATAGTTAAATAATAGTCCACGATAATATTTAAACATATAAATTGATGCATGTTAATATCCTTATGTATGAATATATATTTTAGGATCTTGTGATTAGTATATATCTTAGTGTTCTCCCTATAGAGATAATGCTTCCATATTTTCAATATGATGATTATAGCCTCTAATTACAAATCATGTGTGGGATAATTTTTCTCATTAAATTTTATATTCCTTGAGGAATAGGATATCACATTATCATTATTCATTAGTCAACAACCAAATCCTATCATTGAATAATTTATTTATACCACAAAGATTCCCCCACTTATCAGTAGTGTGATTTCTATTTCTATGATAAGCCTCTTATACAACTCGTTGTAGGAGTATTGACATTCACTTGTCTAGAAAAAAATAAACCCCTTTTTATTCATCATGGTTAGTGTGTTCTAAAATTCTATTATGTTCTTCAAAAATCAAAGGTAATTCCACACCCTTCTTTTTAAACTATTTTTTTTTATTTATAGGCTATGGGTTCTTGTTCCAATGTATGTTCTGGGTCTCGATTTTAAATTTTCATCGTTTAATAATTTTTGTGAGTTTTTCACCCATGTGCGGTCACTGAACGGTTGGCGGTAGTTACGTGGTCAGCTCAGGTGCCGCCCAAACATATAACGATTAAAAAATTAATGATTTTTGTAAATAAACGGAGTTAAATGTTTAAATTGTAATAATAAAAATATTATTATATAATTAATAATATTATTATTATTAATGAGGTTTTATTATTGTTATTTTTATCTTTTTTTTAAATTGTTTTAATTTTTTATATCTCTTATTATTATTATCTTTATTATTATTATTATTATTTATTTATGGAATTATTAGTATTATTATTTTTTTGTTATTTTGTTATAATCATATTTCGTATTATTATTATTATAATAATTTATATTATTATTATTATTATTTCTAATAATAATAATATAATTATATTAACTAATTTAATAAAATGAGAAAAATAACCTAACCCTAATTATAACATTTCCCACTACTTCCCCATTCGTGCTGCGTGAGCCCCCCACCCCTTCCTGCCTTCTCCCCTCCCATAGTCGCACCGGCTCTGCTGCCCCGACCTCTACACCACCATTCACCAGCGCCCCCTCTGCACACCCTAGCCGGCCTCTCGGTCATGCCTCTACCTCGTCACTACCACTCCGTCCTCCCTCCCCCTATGAACCACCACTCTGGCCGCCTCCATCCACTCCGACTGCAGCAGGATGCATCCCTCCTCGGCCTCGCCCTCGCGCACCATCACCGGCCTGGTCAGCCTCCCGTATCAAAGGACGACTCACCCTCACAGACTCCGGCCACCCGCTCTCCGACCATGATGTCGTCTCTGGTGATCCCGACCTTTTTATGACCCCCTTTCCAACACATGCCCCCACTCAGGACCCTCAGCATAAGTTTATACGATTTCATTTCCTCTTTGGGTTGTGGTTTTCATCAAATTAATTAATCCCTAGAGTTTGAGTTATGCGTAGTGTATTTTTCTTGTTGTTTTATGGTGTGCAAGGGGTTTGGGAGGATCTGTTTTCCTTATATAGATGCGGTGTCACGTTCTCACGAATTCGAGGTTGGCCAATCCATAAATCATGTTTTCCAATTCATTACTTTGAGTCATGGTTCTTCCAATTAATATTATTCTTATTTTGTTATTTGATTTTCATCATCAAAATATACCCAAATAGTCTATTTTTCATTTATATGTTTTTTCAATTTGTTAAAAATAATGGATTTTGATGCAATATTTCAGTTGTGCCTTTTTCTTGTTATATTTTTTATGTTTTAAATGCATAATTCCATCAATGCTAGATTTGTTTGTTTATGTGCCATATCTTGTTCTGAAAATTTTAAATATAGGATTCACACCTCCATAGAGCACGCAATTAGTTTATAGTGGTGTTTATTGGATGATTGAATTTATTAAAAATAGGTTTTAATGATCTTCATACATAATGTTTAGGATTTTGGCACCTAGGTTGTTCTTTCTAATTGACGATGTTTCTTTAAAGTGGGATAAGGGGTTCTTATGAAATCATTAGAACTCACGTTGTTGTGAAAATGTTTATTTGTCTATATGTTTGGTTTAGAGTGTATAGTTTTGAAATGGCATGGTTTGTTAAATGGGTTAAAATGTTCTTTTAAAAAAATACAATGATTCCTAAGGGGATGGTATTAATTTTTTAAATAAGGTGGGTGGTTGAACATGGTTCTTAATGAAATGGGTGTTTATAGAAAATTGTTGAAAGGGTATTATTAGTTTTTGTTGTATCACGGGATGTTGGCACAACCATGGGTGCACTTGGTGAAATCATGGATGTGTCAACAAATGATGTTGATGCCTTATGTTTATATTGTATTAAAAGATTGTTTTTAAAAATGGTTATTATTTTCCTGAACAAGATTGAGACTTTTGTGTCTGCTAAAAAAACGGCTTTGAAGGTGTTCCTCAATATGGGATTGGTTTGCCTTAAAGAATAATTTAGCGTGATTTAAAGAGTAATTTTTTTTTATCTTGAAAATTCAAAAGTGGCGTTTTTTAATAGTTTTATAGTGTTTTTGGACATGTCAACAAAAAGGCATGTTTGGCGCATTCAACATCTGTGTAACATTTATGTTGATTCTTGGAAATGAAGCTATTTTGATTACTATATACCTATTTAACAACTTTAATATTTTGAAAAGGGTATCATATTGTTTTAATGATTTCATGGCATGACGGCCTGGTTGGCACCTTGGATGATACATATATATTGGACACCTCTATAGGGTTGATTTCCCTTATGGGTTATCGTATGGAGTGTCCGTGTTTGGGGTATGAATGTGTGGTGAGATGAGTCATGTATGTGAGGGCCTTCAAATTATACAATATTATAATAACCACCATGAGTTCTTGGGTTCCTTTTAGATGATCGAGTGACGGTTGCAGAACAAACCTAATTATATGGGGTTGTACCCATCATATTTTTTGTTAAGCCAGGTGATATTTGCCACTAGATTGGTCAATTTAGGGTTAACATTCGGTTTTACACTTAATAGTTTCACAATAGGCCGATAGGTGTTTTCTAAACCAAGTATGTTTAGGGGTATTCCAGGTATGTTTAGGATTATCCATGGTCATTGGATTATTTACATTTCTTGTTTACTTTCTGTTTCACTAGTTTATTTTTTTTTGCACTTTTATCTTTTTTTACTCTAGCTCAGCTTTGGTATATTTTGTAATGAATTTTATTCATAAAATTTCAAATGATTTTCAAAATGTTATATAGCGTGTGTTGTGTTTTTAAATGGGAAAAACATGTGGAATATTTAAAAATTCCAAACTCTTAGATTTATATTTTTATTTCAAACATGTGTCATTGGATTGTTTTGGGACAAGGAAATCTTGGATTTCGTGGTAAAATTGTTCATCCCTACTGAGCATCTCAGTGCTCATGCCTATCATATTCCTCTAGTTTCAAGTTCAGTTCTTGTTCAGGTTCTTATTTGAGCTGCACAGTGTTTGAGTAGGCATGGGTCTGAGTTGGGTGGGGACCTAGAATGTCACATGGAGGAATGTCCGTTTTTATTTTTCATTTTGCTGCTTTATTATGAATATGGTAATTTTTGTTTATCTATTTATATTTTTTTTCATGGGGAATATCATTCCCAATGGTAAAATTTTGATGTCTGGCACTGGATTCCAGCCCGTGGGGATTGGGAAGACCCCTCAGGACATGCCACTGACCAGGTCGGGTGACCAATTCTTGGTCGACCTGGGTTGGTATGTGAAAAAATGGTATCAAAGGAGGCCATTGTAATTTGGGGTGTCTGGTAGATAGAGATTAGGACTGTCAGAACTTGAGAGGTTGGTACATAAAGGATGTCATGAACCCTCATTCGTTCTGAACCACAAGTCACCATGGGTAATCTAGGAATTGATTCCTTATTTCATTCTAGTTCGTTTTATATTGCTGTATGAAAACATAGGCAAGTTGATGATACATCATGATTTCCCATGGAGTAGTGACCCATGTGTTGTCTGAGTACACAGTTTCTATTCTTACAAGTTGTTGACGCTTACATGGGGCATGGCCCACTACCATGTCATCTAGTTAAGAATAACTACCAGTCCTTAGTCTGGTAGTTTGATGCATGTTGAGTGTCATCTTGGTTTTGATTGCTGTAAGTGCACTTTTGAAAATGATAAATGGGGTTTTAAATGAGAATGATTTCTTTTAAATGGAATTAAATTTGTGAAATGGATTTTTAAAACTGAAAGCTGTTGGTCTAAAAATCCGGTGTTTTCTTCGAACTGGTAGAGATATAGTTTGGGTGCAACATAAAGTACTATTTATGAATGTTTTTACACGTGAGGGAATGCAGGGGAAGTGTGTTATGGTGCGTATTGATGAAAGCTGATGAACACATGTGCAATGGTTCATGGGATTACTGGGGTGTGCACATAAAATTAAAGTCTTGTCCTTATTTTTCTAAAGTGATTTAAAAATTGGAAAATGATTTTTGTAAATTGAATTTGGTTTGAAAAGTTGACATGATATTTGAAATGTGGACTGAAAAGAATGAGACTTTGAAATTTAAAATTAAAAGTTATTTAAAAAATGGAAATTTGGTTTATTGTTATATTTTTTTAGATTTTGAACTGGCTATTTTTGTATGATGGTGCTTTCAATGATGATGATTCGACATCATATTGGTTATGGCTTTCTATTTTATATGTTTTCCATAAACCACCACCCTGAATGGTCCCCATGGTTTTTGATATTTCATGTCTAGTTTTTGGTCCTTCTTGGACATTTTTGTTATCCTTTATAGTGAACTGGTACTATTAAATGTATAAGAGTGGCTATAATGGGATGAATGCATTATTAGGGCGATGGGAACTTCCGACGCTGACAGAGTGTGTGTTTTTTTTGGTATGTTTGAAGGTCCAGTTCTGGCGGAATGATTTTTTTTTCCAGACCATCAATGAAAGTTTGGATGATGTGGGATGTCTTTAAATTCTACTTCATCTGATTATTTATACCTGAAGAAGTGAATACGAATAGATGCGAAGCGCCAATGCGCATTTTACAAGGCCAACAGACGGTGAAAGAATATGTTGACTATTTCAAGGAACATGTTTCATTTTAATTATAGGTAGCATCACATGATTTGATGAAGTCATATCTTATAATCAAGGGTCATCATCATGAGATCAAGGAGATGATCCTCCCTTATAGGGACCGTCATTTTAAATTGCTCATGGATGTGGAGTTCTTAGATGAATTGGTCTCCGGAGTGTAGGTTCCTGATAATCCAGCATATCAAGTTACTCATGAAGGGTTCCCATATGGAGAGCAGGGTGCACTAGAGGAATATGTTCTTAATGAGTACTCTGTAGTGGTTTTGGCTTCTATTTCATCAGACCGTTTCGTGGTGTGCCACCAGTGTGGCTAGTTCGGGCATGTGAAGTCGTCATGTCTCATCCCTCTAAAGACATTCCATCATTGCAGATGATTAGGTCTTCTATAGAATTTTTGTATGAATCATCGCCTGAAGATGTCGATGTGACCGAGGGATTCTAGTGCCTAATTATGAGGCATGGTTTTCTTCATTAGTCAGAGCCCTAGCCATTGGTCTTGGGGTGATGCCCGCGCGTAGTCATGTGTTTCTGGTGGTGTGGATCCTCGGTTTGGGTTTTGTGATATATGTGGGCAGTGGAACATTTAATGTATTTTCATTCTAATTTTTCTACAGTAAATGTTTGGATGTTGTTGTAAGTTCATTTGTTTATCACGATGTAATGATGGACTTATCCTAGTTCAATCCAAGCAGTCCTTGTTGTGTGAATGTGGATTTCTGATTCATCTATTTTTCTTAAAAGTGTGTTTGGAACTTTTGTGGGTCAGCCTCGGCTTTGCGGTGTTCATTTAGAGATTTATGTGTCTGTGCAGGAATTGATGTTTCTGGTTATGCTTAGATTCACTATTTGGGTTAATATTTTCTAGGAGGTTTTTCTCTATTGTTGGGGTTTTATGGTATAGGTAGAGAGTTTCATGCTTCAACGGATTCTTTGTTCCCTCTTGATATAAAAGTTAGTTTTTATCAGTTGGGAGTTCCCACATCGCCCCCCACCCACATCCCATTGTGGTATGTTTGGGTGTTATATTTCTTCACTAGTTGAGTTCTTATGGTGGGGAAACCCTCTCTTCTTCCACCATTATCTAGTGTTGTGGTTTCCTTCAGTTTCAATCAATCTTAAATTATTGTATTGTCTATTCTTTAGATGGGTGAGTTTTTGGGGGCAGAATGTGTCTGTGGTGGGGAGAATTGTCGCACCTTCCTTTCGAAACTAATTTTTAGTTCAATATTTCTTGGCTTCGGGTCCTCATGCCAATTTCTGGGATGGGTCCCAGTATTAAATTTTTTTTTGTTTAAAATAAATATTGATTTATGTAAATAAAGTGAGTTAAATGTTCAAATTATAAAAATAATAATAATATTATGTATTTAATAATATTATTATTAATGAGGTTTTACTATTATTATTATTTATAATTTTATTATTTTTACTATTTTTATTTTTGTTATTATAAATATTTGGATTATTATGATTATTATTTTTTATTATTATTTATGGTATAATTAATGTTTTCTATTTTTTTATTTTATTTTAATCATTTTTGGTTTTGTTTTTATTATTATTATTATCATTTTTTAATATTATTATTAATTCTAATAATTATAATAATATTGTGATTAATATAATAAAATGAAAAAAATAACCTAACCCTAATTCTACCCAGGCGCGCCCATTCTCTTTTCGCACTGCATAAGCCCCCACCCCCATCCTGCCTTCTCCTCTCATGTGGCCAAACTGGCTCCGCCGCTATGGCCTCCACACCACCCTTTGCTGGTGCCCCCTCAGTGCACCCTAGCCGGCCTCATGCTCGTGCCCCGACCTCCGCACAGCCACTCTGAACTTCGGCCACCCGTGGACAGCTGCTCTGGCTACCTCGAACCACTCTGTCCCCAACAGGCTGCCATCCCGCCCCAGCCTCACCCTCGCATGCCAACACCATCCTCATCTCCCTCCTGCATCCATGTCCTCTTCTCCCTCACTATCTCTGGCCACCTGCACTTCGACCATGATGTTGTCTCTAGCGAACCTGACCTTTTGACGATCTCCCTTTCTGGCGCATGCCCTTACTCACGACCCTCAACATAGGTATATTTGATTTTATTTCCTCTTTGGGTTGTGTTTTTCTTAAAATTAATTAAACCCTATTTTTCAAGTTATGTATCATGTATTTTTCTTGTTGTTTTATGGTGTGCAAGGTGTTTGGGACGATCGGTTCTACCTTCTACGAAATCGGCCCCATGTTCGCACGAATTTGAGTTTGGCCAATCTATAAATCTTTTTTTCTAATGCATTGCTTTGGGGCCTGGTTCATCAAATTAATATTATTCTTATTTTGTTATTTTATTTTTATCATTACAATATACCCAAATAGTCTATTTTTCATTTATCTATTTTTATAATTTCTTAAAAAGAATGGATTTTGGTGCAATCATTCAGTTGTCCCTCTGTATTGGTAAATCTTGTATGTTTTAAATGAATATTTGTGTCCATGATGGATTTTTTTATTTAGGTTCCATATCTTGTTCTGAAATTTTTTAAAATATGATTCACACCTCCATAGTGCACACAATTAGTTTTTTGGTGGTGTTTTTTGGATGATTTAATTTATTAAAATTAGGTTTTAGTGATCTTCATACATAATGGATAGGATTTTGGAACCTTGGTCGTTCTTTCTAATTGAGCGGGTTTCATTAAAGTGGGATATGGGGTTCTTATGAAATCTGTAGAACTCAAATTGTTTTGAAAATTTTTATTTGGCTATATGTTTGGTCTAGAGTGTATAGTTTTGAAATGGTATGGTTTTTTAAATTTTTTAAAATGTTTTTTTTTGATAAACTTATTGATTCCTAAGGGGATGGATTTATGCTTTCTAATTAAGGTGGGTGGTTGAACATGGTTCTTAATGAAATTGGTTTTTTATCAAAAATTGTTTAAAGGGTCTTATTAGAATTTGGTGTATCACTGGATGTTGGTTCCACCATGGGTGCACTTAGTGCACACATGGATGTGTCAACAAATGAAGCTGACACCTTTTGTTGGTGTTGTTTTGAAAAATTGTGTCTATAAATGGTTCTTATTTTCTTGAATGAGAATGAGTCTTTTGTGTGTGTTAAAAAAATGTCTTTCAAGGTGTTCCTCAAGTTGGGGTCAGTTGGCCTTAAAGCATAACATGAAGTGAGTTATGTGAGTAAAGGTCGTTAAACTTGAAAGTTCAAAAGTGGTGTTTGTTTAATAGTTTGATAGTGTTTTGGACATTTTGACTTAAGGCTCATTAATCAATTTCAACATTGGTGTAATGTTTGTGTTGATTCATTGAAATGATGATGTTTTTATTATTGTACGCCCGTATAACAACTTTTATATTTTGAAAAAGGTATCAAATGGTTTTAATGATTTCATGGCATGACGGCCCGGTTGGCACCATTGATGATATGATATGATATATATATATATATATATATATATATATATATATTTGGGGAACCTCTACAGTGGGGATATAGCTTATGGGTTATCGTATGGAGTGTCTGTGTTTGGGGTAGCAAGTGCGGTGAGATGACTCATGCTTGTGAGGGCCTCCAACTTACACAATATTATTATAACTACAATGGGTTCTTGTGAGTATTTTAGATGATTGAGTGACGGTTGGGGACCAAACCCGATTTGATGGGTTAGTACCCTTGGATTTATTGTTAGGCTAAGTGAAATATGCCACTGAATTGGTCATTTTTGGGGGGAATGTTGGTTATAGACTTATGAGCTGCACTGTAATGCCCCAACCCCATTTACCCAGAGTCAGTACTTTATTTTAAAACATTCGCATGATTACAATGAATCATGTTCCGAAGGACCGATCAATTTAACAGTCTTGTAAAATAGATTACATACATGAATGCTACATTACACTTTATAACATACAACACAACATAAATAATCCTTTATGAACGCCATTATTCTCTTAGCATAACCATGCATATCAATAAAAATACACTTCTTAAAGTCCTTTAAAAAATAAATCATATAAAGGGGTGATCATAGATGCTCAGTAAGGATAACAATATAGCAGATTCTTTCATAAATAAGAATAAATATTCATGGAATTGAATAAGACGAAAACAAAATCCTTTTAAATATAAACTTCAGCATAATATGGAAATGATAAATCAAATAATTCCATTTTTGTATTCACATGGATATTCTACTAGTCTAATAATCACATGCAATATCAATAGCCACTTTCATAATGATGTAATGCATATGGATAAACTTCATAACCACATAGTCAAGGCCTTGTGCCTAGACTAGAAATAATATTTTATCATGCTCTTATGAAAAGACACTAGTTTGTCTCATGAGACCTACCAATGCATGTAGGATCTATAGTAGGCTCCACCCGTCACTTACTAAGTCCAATGCATTCCTCATATTAAAGGGTTTAAACGAAGTATAATCATTCATATTAAAACTAGAATATGAAATGTCAATAATTTTTCCATAAACCATGAATGGTATAAAAATTAATACATCCATAGACAAACATATCACAAAAACTTCTATACAATATTGAATATTTGTATCATAATAAATCAACCTTGATCATGAATAATATACTATAATGTATGTTGACATAGTTGACAATTATTAGTAGAAATCATTGATAGAAATGTCCATTTTTCATGAAATCATCTAAAAGTAACATAATTTATAAAGAAAATAAATTAAAAGATAGTTTTGAATCAATGTGTCCCATAACACTTTGAAACATTCTAAAGGAATTTATATTTTAAAACATTCAGGTCCACATAAATAAATCATTGAAAACATTTTGAAAAGATGGACATTAATGAGAAAGGTTTTGAAGAATAAATATTTAAAACATTTAAAATGAATTTTTAGTAAAAATTACCTTTAAAAATAATCCCTTTGAAAACACTTTTATGAAAAAATTACATGGATAATAAATATGTCCCATTATATACTTACGTAAAAACAATTTCAGATAATAAAGAGATTGTGAAATTAACCCTTACCTTTTACTTTTATTTAGTCGAGGGTATGTTTAACCTCCTGTATAAAGACCATAATATGTTATCGAACTATACCAGAACCATATTAATATTTATGATATCATAAATGATTCATTTATGACTTTATAATACCCATTTAATAAGAATTTCCATGTTAAATTGACATTTTGGGTAATAGTCTCTTTCTTTATCGTACGTGTTTTAACTTGTTATTCGTGATTTTATCACTTATATAATTATTTAAATATATAAAGAATATAGAACATGATATATATATCAATTATATTTAGAATATAAATATGTATAATATACATATATATGAAATGGAAAAACAGTTTAAGAAGATGGTAGGTCGTACGTACGCATAAAGGCTATTTCTGTTTTCAGAGCGTATTAAACGGAACTGTGCGAAAAAGATATATGTAACCATATATATAAATATATATATATATAGTATCATTATTATGTCATACACTGCATACTTATTTATGATATATATTTTTATAATCATCTCTAAATGGTGAACGTAGAAATGAATCTCATCGCATCGTGGAGAGGGTAATCCGTACGTACGCACGAGTGAAAATATCATTATATTGATGGTGAAATCATATTTAATTGGTTGTTATATCATATATAAATAATAATTAACATTTTATATTTATTATTTACATTAGTTATACTTATTATCATATGTATCCAAATAATGAAGTGTTTGAATAACAAACTACACCACGACGTGGAGACGGTAATCTGTACGTACACACGTATGGTGACTTTGTCATTTATAGGGAGGATAGAGTAATGAAAATGGTTGTACAATTTTTATAATAAAATCACAGTATATAGAAGATATTGGAGTTATTATTTTATAATGAAAAAAAATGAAAGGGGGAGTGGAAGAAGAAAATAACATGAAAGAGGTTATGAAATATTTACCTCTTCTTCTAGTTATTCTTTTTCATTTGATCAAAAGGGCTCCTTAGGATCGCTATATGACCAATGGAAAGCCTCTTGGATGATTTGAGTAATGTTGGGAGGATATTTTGGCTGGGGTTGGATGATCTAAAAGGCTATGGAGGTGTGAAATTAAGAGAATGGAAGGTTCCCTTTTATAAGAGAGGTGAGAGTCACTTTAGGAAAAGCTTGATATATTATTTTATAATAAAATCACTTTCAGTTTCTAATGGATCCAAAATTAATATTTCATTAATATGTTAATTACTACATCATCATTGTGTCATAAATAAATTACATTATTTAATGTATAAAATTTATAAATAAAATAATATTATTTAGGAAATATTTAGAAATTTATAATAAATATTTATAGTCAAATTTATATTGTGTGTAACCCAATATTATAAATGGTTTAGTTATTAAACATTGAATTCAACTATTTTAACTCTTCTTTAAATATAATAATAATAAATGTCCAAATATAATCCAACTGGACCAAATAGGATCATATTTTATTCCTAAGGTATTTTTTGTTCGAATTAAACTTATCCAATAGTATTAATACATGTGTTAGGGTAATTATGATATCATTTTTATCGTTAATTTCCCTTTTTACTTATAACGATGGTTAATAAATGATAAAAGTTAGTATTCCCCCAAAATTATTTTCATCTTATTGAACCACATTTTACTTAATGATATTAACTGTGTCCCTCAGATTTTGGAAATTCAACTCACAGAAGCGGTCAAATTATGTTTTATGAACATTCGCTAATGATCCTAGAATGTGGGTAAAAGACGGTAAAAAGTTAAATAAAAACTTATACATCTAATTTTATTATATAAATACTCCAATTAATTAAATTGAACTTATATAGGTAATATATATATAAATACTTAAAATAAATTTAAATAAAATAAATAATTATTTAAATAAAAAGTTGGTTTTAAACAATAAAGCAGTGTTTTTCTCTATTCATCAAAAATTGGATGTTTCCAGAAAAATACCAAAACTTTACCCTAAGATAATATTGATATTGAGAATTAAAAAATTAATTCCATTTTACTAAATTCAATCAATATATGTTGCATTAATTAATTTGAAATTAATTTCCGTTGTCAAAACCAAAAAGCAGGTTTTTTAAAAACTAAAAACATTGAAATGATTGACATGTGTTTATGTCAAACTTAAATGTGAAATTACTTATAATGACCTAAATTGTATTAAATGATTAAAATATAATCTAATTATACTTACAAACCATTAAAATTCATATCTTATCACTGTGAATTATTTTTATTAAAAAAGTTGTTTTCAATTAACATTTAGTATTTTCCACTATTCCTCAAAATATGAAAGTTATCAAAATAGTGCCAAAACATTATCCAAACTAAATTTTTATGTCCCTATTCTAAAGAAGAATTTATTTTCATTAAATTTAATATATAAAAGTGTTAAATTTTTCATTTAAAAAGTGTTATCCATTAAAAGTCATAAAACTGCATTTTTTTAAAATATATCTTTATCTTAAAAATTGAATTTTTCATAAATTATGTATAAGAAACAAAAAATATGAATGTTAAAATTATATAGGATATATAAAAATTAAAATGTGATTAATACTATTCATAACCACTTTTTTTGAATGGCTAGTTCGATAAGTTGTGGTGTGCTCGAACTCGATGTTGCCTATAGCGCAAGTTATTAAAATTCATTGAATGGATAACATACAATAAAATCTTGGGGTGTTACATTCTCCCCTAATTTAATTAATTTCATACTTGAAATTTGAGTTTTTTGAAAATAAAATCTTAAAATTGAAAAAATACCTTTTCTAAAAACTCACATCGGAAATTGGGTTAAAACAATTTACTCTTAATAAATGGGAAAGTGTAATGAAAAAGGAACCACCAAATTATGATCTCGATTAGAAGAACATTGAGGAAAAATAGAGACACATAATTGGAGTAAAAAAATATTTATATGGAGATATTGAGGTCATCAGTCACAAACAAGTGTAAAATTGAGGGCCTCAAGCCATCAATCTAAGATGATGTAAAATATCATCGGTTAAAAAAAGGTGTTAGGATAAACATATTTGGTTTTATAATCCATTTAATAAATTTTAAGAATTAATTTATACATAGAATAAGAGGAAACAAATAAACATGACTAGTAGAGTTTCATCCTTTAACTAATTCCTACCAGAAACTCATCTTTTACTCCAAAAGATAATATAATTCCAAATTATTCTATTTATCCTAATCATACAGGGTTCCAAAAATAATTAATTTATAATTAATTTGTCAGAATATTTAAAAAAACTACATTATAACAACCAGTAAATCAAGTAGTCTAGTGGTAGGTGATGCAGCCTCGTCGCCATTCAGTTGCGGGTTCAAGTCACGCACCCTTGCCGGACGCGATGGGATGTCGCCCGACCTCCGGTTTGTCCTTGTTATAAAAATAAAAAATAACAATAAGAAATAATTTAGCCATAATAATAGTATCCAACATCAAACATAATCCATTCCACCCTTTAGACATATCCAAAATACTTCTTTCTAAACACAAAATCCAAAATTTATAAAGAAGGTAAACAAAATGAAGATCTATTTTATCATGTTATAATATATTAATACCTTCATCATGTATTCTTTTAAAACATGGTAATACCAGGAATTAACTAATACCTCATTGATTACATTAATGCTCCCATATTCCTTATCGAATACTAGATATATTCCATATATCCAAAAATATTGAATATACCAACAATGATGGAGTAAAAAAACCATTAATTAGTTTCAAAGAGGTCAACAATATCGAATATAATTTATCCAAATCAATAATATCATTTTCCTGAATCACTATCTCATTATAAGGACTAGATTATGGTTTACCTTTCCTTAAACCATGTATCTCCCAAAAAGTTTAACCAGAAATTGCGTCACCATACCTAGTACTATACAATCTCAAACCCTTAATGAAATGGTACTGCAGTACAATCCTTATTTATTTCCATAATTCATATAACCAATACATAATTAATACAACAGTCAAATGAAATAATTCTTTAATAACAACCTAAGAACAGTAGTCATTCATCTTCATCTGTGGTAGTATCATAACATCCTTATTATCTAATAGAATAATTTGGTGCATACTGGGATAATTTGGACATTGATTTGTGTAGTGTCCCAAATTCTAGTAGATGAAGCATTGTACCTTTGAAATTTTTTTATTTCCCTTGTAATCGCGTAAATGGTGTCCTTTTTCTCCACAGTTATAAAAAATTCTAATTCCCTTCAATCATTTAACAAGGTGTTTCTTTCAATAATTATCACATATGGGAAAATACTTCTTTCCCCTCTTCCCATTATCCATATTTCTCTCTTCCATCCATTTCATCACTTACTTACATTCTAAGCCATAGGAGTCAAGGAATTATTTAATTATCTTATTAAAAAATGATATTATTTATTCATATAATGAGAATACGTGAGACAATATTTAACTTATAAATGTTGGATTAATTCCATGAAAGATATGATCCTTTTTAGTCTTTAGATCGTGCGTATTTCCAGAAATTTCATTCATTCTACAAGGTGCCATTTCTAATCAATGGCATACAATAGGTTAGTTTATGAATTGCAATTCACAATTCCAAACTTGTAAAATACCTCACATAAATTGAAATTATTTTTCATATAATCTATAATCATAAATTGTTTTCTTTGAAAATGTATTTACACATAAATCTTTTATATGTCTTGTAATGAAAATGTGAATTTTCTTAAGCATATCCCACGAGAGATTCATAACCAAGAGTGCAGCAAGGCCCATTATTGTGTACCAAGATATCTCAGGTCAAGCCCGAAACTCCTTCTCAGAGTTTTCACTCATAGGTAAATCTGTTCCAGAGCCCCCTCTACCTGATCGTATCTAGATAGGGATATATTGCTTGGAAAATTCACAAAATATCTATATTACCTAAATTAGAGGATATTCTTCTATACTAATCCTCAAAGTATATTGTGGGGTAAGGTTCTCTAATAAGAGTTTTCCTATATATAGTTTCTAAGGTTATTAAAAAACTTACTCATATACCAACTGTAATGACACGACCCCAGTTACCTATAGTCGATGCATCATTTTAATTCATTGGCATGATTACTAGGAATGATGTCCCAAAGGGCCAATCAATTTAGTACTCTTGGAAAATTGATTACATACATGAATGTTACATTACACTTTATAAAATACAATGAAACATAAATAATCCTTTATGAATTCCATTATTCCCTTAGAATAACCATTCATATCAATTACAATACACTTCTTAGAATCCTGGAAAAAATAAAACATAGAAAGGGGTGAGATCGGATGCTCAGTAAGGATAACAATATAGCGGAATCTTTCATTAATAAGCATTGAAATTTAAGGTAATGTATTATATTAAAACAAAATCTTTTTAAACATAAACATAAACATAATATGGAAATGATAAAATCAAATGATTCCTTTTATTTATTCACATGGATATTCTACTAGTCGAATAATCATATGTAATATCAATAGCCACTTTCATAATAATGGTATGCCTACTGTTAGACATCATAACCACATAGTCAAGGCCTTGTCCCAAGACTAAAAATAAAATTTTTTCTAGGCCTTATACCAAGACACTAGTTTATCTCATGAGACCTACTGATTCATCGAGAGCTATAGCGGGCTCCACCCGTCCCTTACTAAGTCCAATGCATTCCTCATATTAAAAGGTTTAAACCTAACCTAAACATTCTTATTTAAACTAGCATATGAAATGAAAATACACTATCAATAAACCATGAATGGTAGAAAAATTAACACATAAATAGTCAAATATATCACAAAACCTTCAATACAATATAGAATATTTGTATCATAAAAAATCAACCTCAATCAAGAATAATAGCCTATAGAGGATGTTGACATAATAGAAAATGATCTGTAAAAATATTTGAGAGAAATATCCATTTTTCATGAAATCATTTAATAGTCACATAATTTAAAAAGGAATTCATTTAAAATATAGTTTTGAATCAATGTGACCCATACCACTTTGATACTATTTAATGTAATTAACATTTTAAAACATTCATGTCAATATAAATAAATTCTTAAAACCATTTTGAAAATATGGATATTAATGAGAAAGGTTTAGAAGAATGAATATTTAAAACATTTAAAATGATGTTTTAGTAAAAATTTCCCTTAAAAATCCCTTTGAATACTATTTTATGAAACATGGACATGGTTAATAAATATGTCCTAGCAGATACTTATATAAAACAATCTCAGATAATAAAGAGATTGTGAAATTAACCCTTACCTTGTACTATCCTTTAGTTGAAGTTACGTTTAACCTTTTGTATAAAGACCGTAGTATGTTATTAAATTATAATATAACCATATTTATATTTATGATATCATACATGAATCATTTATGACTTTATACTACCCATTTAATAATAATATCTATTTTAAATTAACATTTCGGGTAATAATCGCTTTCTTTATCGTACGTGTTTTAACTTGTTACTCTTTACTGTATCACATAGATCATGATATAAATACATCCAGAATATAAAACATGATTTATATATCATATAAATATATAATATATAAATATTTATAATAGACGTGTATATGAAATGGAAAACACCGTTTTTGGAGACGGTAGGTCGTAAGTATGCATAAATATTGTTTCCATTTTCATATCATAGTGAACGGAACTAAGTGAATAAGATATATTTAAGAACTTATATATAAAAATATATATATATATCCAATAGAATTATTATTTCATATATTACATACTTATTAATGATATATATTTTTATAATCATCTTTGAATGGGGAATGTGGAAACTAATCTCATCATGTCGTGGAGACGGTAATCCGTATGTATGCACGGGCAAAAATATGATTATATTGATGAAGAAATAACATGTAATTGGATAATATGTCATATATAAAGAATAATTAACATTTTATATTTATTATTTACATTATTTATACTCATTATTATATCCAACCAAATAATAAAGTGTTTGAATAACAAACTATACAACGACTTGGAGACGGTAATCCGTATGTACGCACATATGGTGACTTTGTCGTTTATAGGATGGATAGACTAATGAAAATGGTTTTAAAATTTTTATAATAACATAATAGTATATAGAATATACTGGATTTATTATTTTACGATAGAATCAATAAATAAATAGGTAGTGGAAGACGAAAAGAACATGAATGTGGTGATAAAACATTTACCTCTTCTTCGGGTTATCCATTTTTATTTGATCAAAAGGGCTTCATAGGTTGGATTTATGACCAAAGGAAGGCCTCTAGGATCAAGGGTGGAATGTTGGTAGGATATTTGGGTAGGTTCTGGTAGATGAAAAAGACTTTGGATGTGTGAAATTAGGAGAAGGGGAAGATCCCTTTTATAAGATAGGTGAGGGTCACATTACAAAAATCTTGAAATATTATTTAATAATAAAATAATTTTCAGTTTATAATGTCTCAAAAATAAATTATTTAGAGGATAAGGGGTGGGGGAGGGATGAAAAACTCTCAACCAATAGGTTTTATATAGGTTTATATCATCATATTAACCTTATCTTTTAGATTTGACTCTTAGTTAAATAGTTTGACTTTTACCATGTCTCTTTTTATTTTTATATTATATGGTTAATAATTTTACAATATCAAGCCAATAGAACCCCATGTGGTTCATTATTAAATTATATTACCTTATATATGTCCTTTGGATGACCCTAATATTTTTAGGAATATTATTTCAAATAATAATATAATATCTGTTTTAAAAACCCAATTACGTCAATTTTGACACTATTTAGTATTCGACATTTTTGAATGATATAAAAACATTATCACTTAGAATAAAATTTATTTAACCAATACTATAATGTCATATTAACCTATAAATTTAGTTTAATTAATTAAAAGTATCAATTTAAATTTATTCTGATATTTATAATCTCAATTATTTTAATATTTCTTTAATAAGGAAATTACTACATCATCATTGTGTCTTAAATAAATTATATTATTTACGGTCTAAAAATTATAAATAAAATACCATTATGTAGGAAAAATATTTAGATTTATAATTAATATTTATAGTCTAATTTATATTGTGTGTAACCCTATATTAAAAATGGTTTAGTTATTAAACATTGAATTCAACTCTTTTAACACTTCTTCAAATAAAATTATAATAAATGTCTTAATATAATCCAAGTGGAACATAGTGGATCCAATATTAATTATAAGGTTTTTTTGGTCGAATTGAATTTATCCAATAGAATTAAGAAATGTTTTAGGGTAATTATTATATCATTTTATCCTTAATTACCCTATTTACTTTTTATCGTGGTAAATACAAGTCAAAAGATACAATTCTCCAAAAATTATTTTCATATTATTGAACAACATTTTACTTACTGATGTTAACCATGTCTCTCAGATTTTTTTTAATTCAACTCATATAAATGGTAAAATTATGTTTTATGGCAATTTTCAAATGCTCATAGAATTTGGGTAAAAGAAGGTAAAAAGTTCAATATAAAATTATACATCTAATTTAATTATAAAATTACCCAAATTAATTAAATCGAACTAATATAAGTAATATATATCTATATGACTAAAAATAAATTAAAATAAGATAAATAATTATTTAAATAAATAGTCCGTTTTAAACAATATCACAGTGTTTTTTACTATTCAAAAAACATTTGATGTTTTTAGAAAAATACCAAAAATTCACACTATGCTAATTTTGATATTCCAAATTAAAAAATGAATCGAATTTTACCAAATCCATTACAAATATGATTCATTATTTAATTTTCAATAAATTTCCATTGTCAAAACCAAAAATCAGGTTTTTTTAAAGTGAAAACTACCAAAAGATAGACACGTGTTTATGTCAAATTTAAATGTTACATTACATATAATGACCTAAATTGTACTAAATGAAAAAATATATAATCTAATTATACGTCTAAACCATAAAAATGCATAATCTATCACAATAAATTATTTCAATTAAAAAACATGTTCTCAATTAAATTTTAGTATTTTTCACGATTCATCAAGATATTAAAGTTATCAAATTTGTTTGAAAAAATCATCCAAACTAAAATTTATGTCCTCATTCTAAATAATAATTTAATTTAATTAAATCTATAATATAAAAGTGTCAAATATTTTATTTAAAAATTGATCACCATAAAACGGCCTAAAACTGCATTTTTTGAAAAATATATCATTTATCATAAAAATTTAATTTTCTTATATTATGTATAAGAAACAAAAAATATGAAAATTAAAATTATATAGGATATATAAAATTTAAAATGTGGTTAATAATATTCAAAATCTATTTTTTGAATGGCTAGTTTGGTAAGTCGTGGTGTGCTCGAACTCGATGTTGCGTGTAGCGCATGTTATTGAAATACCTGGAAAGTCTAGTCAGAAGAAAGAGCTCCTGACCATTTATTAAGATAAAATAAAAAGTGCAAGGTTGAAGGGATAAAATCAACATGAATGTTCTCATCCATCAGATGACATGGCTAAAAATCATGAAACGACATATCATTTCCATAATCATAATCACCAGCAGATTCCCATTCAGATTGAGATACATCCTAATTGGAATGTTTCGAAATATTTAAACTCACCTTCCTGGGTAGTTTCGAGGATGACGTGGTAGACACGGTCTTGCGAAGATGAGAATAATCCTTGCGTGGTTTCCGCTTTGGGGATGTAGAGACCTCCCAAGCCGACATTTTTCCCTTATTACTCAGAACATCCTCCTTGAATGAAACATTCCCACCACTATTGAACGGTCTATTTGGTGTATCATTTCCTTTTCCTTCCTCAGAGACATTACTCTATTTCTTAAGCAATTCAGAAGAGGATTGGAACTTCTGAATCTCATTTTGTTGACCAATACATTGAAGAGCATCGGTCTGATCAGAGGTATCAGCTTGAGAAGGATCAGGATTCATCGGATCCGGAGGCTGTGTAGGGGTTTCCCCAGTAGAAGTAGCCTCATCGACCCTGGGAACCAAGGGACCACTAGGTTCTCTTTCCGAAGATACAACCACCAAAATATTCTTGTACTTATAAAGAGAGTTAGATTTATCACTAATAATCACATCATTCACAGTGGGAGCCGGTTCCTTCACAGAATCACCATCATTAATGATGGGTTGTGTCAAAGGCACCTCATCCTTTCTTGAATTCCTTCAGAAAAGCTTTACTGAATGAACTCTCATTCCACACTCATTACATGAGACATTCCTTCAGCATATATCCATAGAATTCCCACAATCCATACAAACATTGCAGAATTGAGGGGTTTTTTATACTCGATATCAATATGTATGTTATCAGAAGGAATGGAAAGAGTAACCTTTTCAGTCAGTGTCGAGATGAGGTCAACCTCCACCAGCATCTGAGAAAAGTGACTAAACCGGACATCTTCATTCTCCTTATCAAGGCGTATGGGAGTCCCAATAGAAGTAGAAATATCATGCAATATCTTCGGGTGCCAAAGGACCCAATTGGGTCTTTGAAGATGAACCCAAACCTGTGAAAATTCATTTCTTGCACGTGAGACATTAAAATCCAAAGAACACTCATGTAGATATGTCAAGCCAAGTTTCAATAGTAAGGTCCCCATGCTCCAAGCGCGAAGCTTCAGTTCTTCAGAGGGAAATAAACAATGAAAGAAACCTCTACCAAGGAAGACACATTTCCAATTAGATAAACCCCATAAAATAATGATTCGACAAGACAAATCCTTGAGCTTCCATGACTTTTCACCATTAGGTAAAAAAATCCGTGCAATCAATGGCTTTTTTCCAATTTCTAATCTCTCAGCAAGCGCTACGGGGTCAGCTTCAACATGGGACGAAGATGCCATTTTTAGAATCCTACCATGACATGAATTACCAAGAGAACTATCTCCATTAAAATTAAACTTAGGTTTCCTATTGCTTAGCACATCAGCATAAGAATGGGTCAAAGAAGAATTACCGCCAGACATAATAGGATCCAGATTCACCTTTCCCTTCAGCCCTTTTTCCATCTGTTGATCAGCACTATTGATATCCACGCCAACATCAGGTTGAACACCATCACCAGAACTGATCTTGTTCATAAGAAGGAAGGAAAAATTCCTCTCAAAACCAACGGCATCTCTAGCCGGCAGATCTGGACCTGAGTGACCATCCATGTTGTGACTCTTCACACAATCAGTTGAAATACGGAGGTCATCTTGAATTAGTGCCTCAAGTCCTAAGGGATCTGAAGGGAGATGAGGGCCAATAGAGATGTGATATGGCAAAACATTCAAGTTGCAGGAAATGGGAGGGATCTGTGATTCGCAGCATGAAAAAACTGTCGCAGCATGCGCATCCTTCGGGTTGCGAGAAGCAGGACGAAACCACGAATCGCAGACTGAAGCAGTTGATGCAACGCCGTCAGAAGTTAGGATATTGAAACCAAGTAAGTGAGGGAGGGCCATGGAAGACCCTATACCACATCGCCGCATAGGGTGGAAGCTCTCAGATCCATGAATCTCCATTTTTCTCTCATTAAATTCATACCAGGTTATTGAAATACTTTGAAGAGATAACATACTATGAAATCTTTTGGAGCTACATTCAACATATGTCGGCTGGTGGTTCCAAAACCGAGTACATCCCTGGGTCTTCTAGGTATGTATAAGATCACCCACGATTATTGGATTATTTACATTTCTTGTTTACATTCATTTTCACTAGTTTATTTTTAGTTTTCACTTTTTACATGCTTTATTCTAGCCTAGGATTGGTATATTCTGTTATGGATTTTATTCATAAAACTTAAAATGATTTGGAAATTGGTATGTATCATATGTTGAGTTTTTAAATGGGGAAACATGATGCTTAATTTAAAATGTGAACACCTGACTTTTATATATGTATTTAAATCTTATTTCATTGGATTGTTTTGGGAAAGGGAATGCTCAGATTACATGGTAATATTTGGAAACCCTACAGTGCATCTTGGGGATCACACATATAATATTAATTTAGTTTCAGGTTTAGTTCTTGTTTAGGTTCGGGGTTCAACTACTCAGTGTTGGACTATGCTTGGGTCTGAGTTTGGTGGGGACCTAGATGGTCACAAGGAGGTATGTCCGGTTTTATTTTTCATTATGCTGCTAATTATTTTCTGTTTATTGTCATTTTTTTTATCTTTATATATTTTGATCATGGCCCAAAATCATTCCCAATGGATAAATTAGGATGATCAAAACTGTTTTGCAGACCCTGTGGATCGGGAACACCACTCGCGACATGATGCGGACCAGCTAGCGCGACCAGTTCAGGGTCATCCCAGGTTGGTTCATGAAGGGTAATACCCAAATAGACCATGGAAAATATGAATCTACATTACTGATTATGGTTTGGGTCACTCATCAATAACCTTTCTCTTAGAAGGAACCACATATATCCCTTTTCCACTAAAAAACATTCCCATGAATGAGACATCATCCATCCAGAAGTCACATTTATTATAATTTGCCTTTATTTTCTCCCTTCACAATGACATTATCACAATATTCAATGTCTCTTCATTCTACTCTGTACATTTTATGTATATCATAATATCATCTATAAAATTTATCTATGTAATCTATAATGTCTCTATTAATTAAGTCCATTAATACTTATAGAGAATTAGTGAGTCTGAAACTCATCAATATGAACTCATAGTGTCTATACCTAATTTGAAAGTATGTATTGGGAATATATTCATTATTCACCTTTAATTAGTGATATCTCTATCGATGGCCCACATTTGAGGAACACTTATCCCCACTTAGTTCATCAATCACGTCATATATATGAGGAAGGGTATACGTATTCATTATTATTATTTTGTTGAGCTCATGATAATCAATGCATAGACACCATAATCCATGCATGATCTTGATGAAGAGGACAAACTCACCCCATTGTGTATCACTCGGTCAAATGAAACCCTTATCAATATTCACTTGTAACCACACCATTAATTCATAAAAAATAATCATGGACATTATATAAGGTTTCTTTGGTATTGGCAGAGATCCACGTATATGTTCTATTGATAAGTCAACAGCTCATTTAGTAGGAAGAGTAAAAATTCTTCAGGGAACACATCATTATAGTCCCCCAAAATTGGGATGTCTTCATGCATGATCCTATCCTTTGTATCAATAATTTGAAATAGATATTCCTCCACATAAGAAATAATATCAACACTTGTGTTGATGAAAATGAAATAGATTCACCATCCTGCTTGAATTTATACGTAATTGGAGGATGCCTTATGATGTGAAGAGTGATCTCCATATCCTGAATGTTGATATTGGCTGTATATGAAGATAGAAAATGCATTCCTAATATAGCATTGAACACTACCAAAGGATGTAAGATGATATTTTCGGGAATATTTTTTCCTCAAACATTTAATTGGGATGAATTATATACTTTAGATGCAATGATTTTCTGATTTTTTTTCAAAGATAACTCACCCTTCATATTTATATGTGGTTTATGAATATTTCTACTAATTCTTACTGATATGAAAGAATTCATAAAACCATTATTTAATAGCACATTTTCTATTCTTAAATGAATAACCAATGTACTTATTACCTCATCATTGTTGGGATCCACCTCAACAGTAGTGATAGCATATTCCATTTATTACTTCCATAGAGTTTGTTGTTCTTGATTTTATCAAAAAACTGTTTCCTTAGGGAATTGGATTTCATAATGTTTGAGTTCATTGATGTTAAATCACTTTATAATAGGCATATTTTTCACATGAACCTTCTTTTCAACTTCTTCATGTGTGTGTTTCTTCATTTCAGTTTGGCAATTATTTGGTTGGTGCCACTCTATTCCACACTTGGAGAACCTTTTAGTTCCATATATGTAGTTACCAAAATGGTTCTTCTCTCACTCTTCAAATGTGGGAGGTAACATTTTTCTTCCTCTGTAATATTATTCTATTGGACCTCTTAATGAGAATTTTATCTTACATTTCATGTATCCAGTCCCAAGATACAACTAAGAATCCCCTATCTATATATAAACATTAAGGGTAAAAATAAAAATATCTTCATAACTATGAAAGTAAAAAAAATATCAAAGGATATAAATAGAAATTATTCCAACCCACAAAATTATCAATCCACCTTAATTTTAGTAATAATGACAATTCCAGAAGCATACCATGAAAGTATTGTAATGTTTTTCTGATATGATTAGATAGAATTATCATCCATTTACATAGAACTAGCATACTCCCTCTCTATTTTATGATCGAGAGTTTGGGGAAAATATTTATTGAAATATAATTTCTTTAATTCATTACATTCCATGGAATAAACATATTCATTCGTCTTTATATTCTTTATCTTTGTCCACCAATGATCATATTCCCCATCAAAATGAAAGACTGCTAACAAAACATTCTATTATTATAATCATTGGAGATTAGATAATATTTTTGTCAATGGACTTAATCCATTCTTTTATGATGGGGAACAAGTAGAAAAAAAGTCTTTTATATTGGAAGTTTAATTTTGGTTCTTAGAGATTGATGTTAAAATTATTCCACAAGGAATTATGGAATTGGGTTTTTATTAAACTGACACTGAATCATTTTGACAACATAATTTGTATTTGTTTTATATAAAACCGATGCCAAAATTTCAACAGATATATCTTTTTGTATCAGTTTTCAAAAAAACATTCTAAATGTTAAAAAACTAGCTTTTGGCATCATTTTTTCCAATAACTAACATACAATATGATTAAAATGTTTTATTATTTTTCCTATGATTCGAATTGACTGTTCTTGGGGGAAAATACATACAAATATGCTTCTGAGGATTCCAAAGGTTGAACATATCTAAGAGATGTATTAGAGAAGTACAACTTTAAAAGGTCATAACCTTTGATCTATGTCTCTGTTTGATCTAAATGATAACTCACATCATATCTTATAAGAATATATAAAACATGGAAGTCCTATTTGATGTTAGTATTTCTCAAAAATAAAATTTAAATTTGATTACTAAGATTTATTATTTTTCATATGCTTCGAATTGATTGTACATAGAGAAAAAACAGAAATACTGATCAAATTTTAGGGATGTCGGATGTTGACTTTCTTTAAGAGAAGTAATAATGAAGTACAAATTTCGAAGGACATTACTTTTTTATATAACTATATTTGATCCAAATAACAAATGAAATCAAATCTTATGAGACAAGATAAATTCTAGAAATAATTTTTGACCTGGGATTTTAAAAAAACTGATTCCAAAAGGTAGTTTTATTAACTTTTTTTGTCATTTTTTTTAAAACCCCTGCTAGAAGTAAAAAAAGTATATTTTTCATGGTTTTTTTTAAAGGTTGGGACTGAAGCCTCAATATATTATTTAAAGAAAATACCTCTCTAGATTGGGTATAGGGTGACCCATTACATAGCCAAAAGGCCCAAGGACAAGTAGCCTGAATACAAGGCTTGAAAGCCCATTTCTTGGCCCAACGGACCCCTCGGTGAATAGTACTGCTACAGTACCCACGCTGCTACAGTCCCTGCTACAGGAACCGCTGCCACTACAGTACCTGTTACAGTCCCACCGCCACTACAGTGTCTCCGCTGCTGTAGTCCACGAATGCTACATTGTCCTACTACAGTAACCCGGAAATTCACCCATGCCCGGATTTGATCCCAGTTCTTTTAGATGCCAAGCAGGAGCTTGTACCACTAGGGTACAAGATCGTTGGAAAAACGTGTGTAAGGGTAATGCAAATCTCCCACATGGGGCCCCTCCATGCCAGAGCGCCCTGCATGTTCCTCGACTAAGAAAATGGCTTTGAATTTCCTTGTGCTTAATACGCACAGTGTCCAAGTCTGGCGAGACTTGATCCTGGGTCAGTTCCCACGGAGAGCGAGGGGTACAACCAGCAGGTACCACTCGTTTAAATATGATTACCGAGAATTTTTTATTTTTTATACTCATCTAATTTTCTATTCTTGGAGAAATAATGGACTTACATATCAAAATTTATTGATGTTGGTAGTTAAACTTTTCTAAGAGAAGTCTTAGAGAAGTCCATTTTTCAAATCTCATAACTTTTGATCTATAACTCTATTTTGATCTAAATGACCACTCAAATGAATGAATATAAGGAATTCTATAATTTGTAAAGCCTTTTTAAAGCATGTTATTGTTTTTGGAAGAAGAAAATTCCAAAAGCTAGTTCTTTTAAAAGTCTGTGTCTGGTTTTATAAATACCAATTTAAAACAAAAATTTCAAATACGTAGTATCAATATTTCATATTTTTAACAGGGCACATTTAATTTCTCAAAATTGTGACTAAATTTTAATATGATTCCTTTGAAAATATTTCCATTTACTATATATAAATCTATATTCTTTTGCTTTCATCATTTTCAAGCTATTCAATTCAATAAATTTTTCAAAGTGTCTTCTATTTCTGATTTGAACATGGTATGTCTTCTAAAAATAAAATTTATTTATTCTTATTTTCATCCCTTGATAAAAATCTTGATAATTTTCCTTATAATGATTCATTATCATTATTATTTAGTTATGGATAGAAAACATATGAATTAGATTTTCCAACCAAGATGAAAAATTCATTATCGATCTCCAGTTTCTTTGTCACATGATTTTTACCTTGAAAACAAGAGAAATGATGATAAAAACATATCAATTATAGGAAATCAACTAAGTGAACTGAATTTTTTTCAATGACTTATCTTTATTTTTTTATTTGGTATTTATAAATATCATTTTTGTATCTCATGTTTTCTTTGAAATGAGTTGTATTTGTCGAAACATAGATAATTCCTACTTTCGACGGTCATAAAATCTGATATGTAACTCTGTTTTAGCTCCACAACTATCCAAATAGAAGATAATGCAATTATCTAAAATGTGCTCATCATTTATGGAATCATTGTTTTTAAAAAATGACTCCAAAATTGGATTTTAACATCAGTTCCATAAAAAATGACATTTAATGGATGATTTTAAATTCAATTAGTTAATAACTAACATTAAAGGACTTCCATGAGGACATTTTATCTAAGATTTTATCAAACCCAATGTTAAAACCCTTATGTAATCGATAATTCGACAACAGTTTTTAAAAAACCCCCATCAAATGTTAAAAAATGTTATGGTTAATGTTGGTTTATAAAAACGAATGTCCAAATCTCAATTTTTACCTCGGTGTCTTTGTAGTCAGTTGAATAATGATGTTAAAAAAATCCAACGTTAAAGACTATTTTTCTAATAGTTTTTGGATCAAAAGTTCCACTAAAGATAGCGGGCCTTTGTCATATAAAGGATCTTAATGCAACATGATCATTCTTCGGAGAAAGGGGAATTCTGCATGATTCATGTTATTATTAATATCATTATCTAGATGAACTATTACTAACATGATGCTCTGATCTCCCATTTACATCCAATTTCGTATTTCTTTATTAAAATCCTCAAATTTCCTATCACATTGGTTGTTGAAATGGGTTCTCTTATTTCTATCCATTCAATAGAATAAAAAAATAGGGGGAATGAATACATAGAAAATAGGCATACAAAAAGGCAAAAATGAATATAGAAGGACAAACATATAAATGAAAAGTATATCCTGACATGTGATTCCTTATGTTTCTGTATAGGTTTTCCATAGTGATTTAATTATACCAAGGTTTCTTATTAATGCTTTCTAGTCCTAATAGCTATAGATAAATAGGTTGTGACCTGATACAAACTACAATAACCCTAGTTTTTAATACATATTATAACATGTTTTTAAAGAAATTATTCTATTAAATAAAATCCAAGGGTGAAAAGGTATAGTTTCATTATAGGACCATGTACATAACTGAAAATAATAATACTAAAATAAAATAAAACTATTTAATCTTCACATTTTGCTCTAAACTCCATTTAAGCTTTTATTCCTACTTAGGATAACTTAGGAATACATTGAAAAATAGTATGAGTTAAAAATCCATGTAAGAGAATATATAGGGCACTAAATCATAACACCTGAACTAAATTGAATAACTTGATAACATAAAAGGTTTTTCTCATAAATATACATAAGGAAGAACAATAAACACAACATGTAATATTATGATCATAGAAACATTGGAAAGAGGTAGGAATAAACAACTTGGCATAAACAAGAGTCAAGGATAATTTCTACGACTATATCACATGGTGAATATATTCATATAATGGATTAGGTTTACACCGTAATCCCATACATGATGTCTCATGAGACTAAAGAATACCCAATTCATTTGAGAACTTCTTGGGAACACCAATCATAACATGTTCATTCATTTGAGTTCCACATACATAATCAAACACAAGGAATAAACAAAATGGTTACTCGTGGAAGGAATTTGGTTTCATAATCATATCATAAGGCATAACCAAAGTGTTTATATTAACAATATCTAAGAAGTAATGGATTTTGATCATTTGTAGATAATAATAAAATAAAAAATAGAATATATACGCATAATTATGTCCAACTAAAGTGAATACATGTAAAATTGTGTCTAAGAAGATTTATAATTGACCCACTTTAGTGCAGTTTTAGAGATAATAATAAAGAGTATTTAAAGGGGATAAAAACATATTTGATTTTATAAAATGATATTGGAAATAAGATTGTTTTTCCTGATAAAATTTGTGATTTTAGAGAAATTTTGGTGGATTAAAATATTTTGTAGAGAGTACATTAAAATGGGCACGAAAAAGAAAATTTCCATTTAATTGGGATTTCATATCAAGAGGAATTGAGAAGGGAACCATTTAAAATATTTATTTCCCAACCATGGATAGATGAATTGAGCTATATACATATGTTTGGTACATACATACAAAATTTTAGAGAAGTATTAAAGAATTATGATGAAATAAATTAGTTAAAGGGTGAGAAAATGTAAGATAATGATAATTTAAAGGTTTGAAAAAATCCATTACAATATGTATAAAATTGTTCTACACATTTACATAATTTCATATTGAATGTAACCTCTTTGAAGGATCGCATGAAGATTTTGGAATATTTATTTCTGTGAGACAAACCAAAAATTTATGTTAGGGGAGTGGGGATTAGAGTGTTGGGTAATAATTTTAATGCTTAAAAATTTGGAAGGTGTGAGGACATTGGATTGTAAAGGTTGGTATTTATAAGGTAGGAGAGGGGTGTTTTTATATATTTTTCAAAAGATTAAATTAAATTAAATTTATTTTCTTTTAAAATACAACCAAAATATTATGTATTAGAAAATAAGATAATATAGTTATGTAATCTAAAAAACCAATAAAATTTATACATGATTTGGTGTTATTTTAATCCTTATCAGTTTGATTAACACATAATCAACATATTTAATATTAATTATTGTAACAACTTTTATAATATTGAAAAATTATAATTTTTTTAATTATATGGTTTTATTAGTCAATAAATGTTATATTAAAAAAATTTATATCATATCAAAAATTATTTTAATTTTTAAATTTTTTTTATGATTTTCTACTAATTTAATAAAATATTAATACCATAAAACATCATTATTTGAAAAATTGATACTATTCAATACATGGACATTTAAAAATTTAAATAAAACATGAAAACATATAAAAAATATTATAATAAACACATTATATTTCATACCATTATAGAAAATTCTTAGGGAATGTTAATTAATTCAAAATACATTTCCTTTAATATTTTCAATATAATTTATTTGATATCTCCATTAATAAAATAATTTATGTATCAGTGTTCTTCATGAATTTAAGGTAAATATTTCATCCCTAAAAATTATAAATATATTACCATAATTTATGAAAATATTTTATATATCAAAATAATATTAATTTTTTAGAATACATTCTATTTAACCCCTTATTAAAATAATTATACATATTAAAAAGTAGAGTGTTACATTTTGTCACATTCATTTATTTTAAAAATATCCATTTAATTTTATTGAAAAGTGTATATTAAATGATTATGTTTTGAAAATTAGGTGTTATATTTATAATTTAATTCATCAAATTTGATCTTGGAATGTTTTAGTGTAATTTTGTAGTCCTTATCATATTATTTTTATCCTTAATTACCTTATTTGTCCTTCACAATTACAACAAAAATTTACCAATGTTACATTTCGTATTGAATAAAAATATAAGGGTTATATTTAGTAAATATGGAAGTCCTATATCAAAAAATAGAATAAATTTTTCAAAAATGTAACATAGTAATTTTATAGTTTAAATAAAATTAAAATTTTACAAATGCAACAAAAAACACAATTTTTTGGAAAAAAATCATTATAAAATATAAATTTTTTCTATTATATCCTATGATTATTTTCATTTTAAAACCCATAATTAAATTAATATAAATATATATTAACTAAATAAAATTGAAAAATGTGTCAAACAATAATTATACCTTTTAAAAAAAATTAAAATAATATATACTTTTCAATAAAATATACTATTTTTCACTATAAAAAATACAAAACATATCAAAAAAATTACAAATACTAACAGAAAGATATTCATGACATTAAAATTTATAAAATAATTTTTATTCTGTAATATATAATTTATATAGGTTTCAAATATTAGTTTTAAATCCAGTGAACTTTCAAAATATAGCAAAATTGCCTTTTAGAAAAAATATCGATTTTTGTGAAACAAATTGGATATATTTTTTTATCATGTTTATTGAACACATCATATTATTGATTAATATTATATTGAATATATTTTATACAAATTTATATAATATAATATAAAAAGGATAATTTTATTCTTATGAATGAAAATTTTGCTCATTTAAATAGTTTTTCATAAAAATATTTCATATTATTTTGAAAAGGGATTTATTTCAAGTTACAATCAATTGGTCACAAAATAAATCATTATATGTAAATGTGTAAACCAATGTTTCATAATTCAGTTAACTTTTTTCATACCCAACACTTTTATGATTATCTTATAATGGTAAAAAAATATATAATAATACTTCGTTGTTCGTTTAAGCTTGATTATGTTTGCAACATAAGCTACCGATGAAATTAAATTACATAAAAAAGAAATATTTCATAAATTATTGAGGTGTTAAATTTTCAACTCATACACAATATATCAAGTCTTGAATATCTAGAATCAATGTTGATGCTTTGACAGTTCATCATCTCCATCATCATGACATGAGTAAACATTTTCTAATAGAATTGTTTCATCCCACATAGGTTTGTTATTCCTATTTCAAGCGTTATCATTATGAGCTTGTGATTTACAATATGAGTTAAAATTTACATGATTTATATCTTATTATTTTATTTCAAATTAAGAATTTCTTGGAGGATGTGGAATTATAAAATCTCTAGTACCAAAATTCTAAATTTAATAAAGGGTTAAACCCAATGTTCATGGTGACAGAACACCTATGAAGTGGCTCTAATGATCATACATGAATTCTATTTAATAAAATGTTGCTTCCTCTTATTAAAATGGATTATAAAGATCATGGATTCTTATCCAAACATATTTTTTACATGACCGTATTATTATAATGACGGATTAATAGATGTGGTTATTTATTTACATGATTTTATATCATACAAACCACTTCTTACACACTACTTTTCCACTATTATGATCATTTATTATACAAATCTATCTTATGCTGAAACTATTTTGGCCTTGGGAGCCTTATGAGATGAGTGAACCCTATAAAGCTGTTTACCATATGATTTTAACAATATTTGATGGAAATACATAAAATGTGTTGTGTTTCAATTCAAAATATAAAAGGAAGTTTTAAAATAGAAAAAAAATTCATAACCTTCACAAGAATCATATAGTGAATTATAGTTGAACATATAAAATAACTATTCATTGAACATAGAAATATTAAACACAACACCCAAAACACATCAAAAAAATATTTCAATGAAATTTTTATAAAAAGCATACAACAAACTTATTCATAAATCCTATAAAAATAAAAATACACTTGAACAATTTTTCACCCAAAAATCCTTAGATCGTTTTAATATTTAATGAATTATATTTTTTCACACAGAATAGTCCAAATTTATAATATTAAATAAGAAAACTAATTTTATGATTAAGAACATAATTATTTTCCAAAAATAGATGTGTAAAATGGTATTAATGTAATTCTACATCATATACCACCATTATTAATTCATTGTTTATCTTCAAGATATAAATTAATCATATTTAGGTAAAGTCAATTAATATAAAAATGAAGTATTTCAATGCCATAAAATTGATTATTTTCAAATGTTTTGCCTATTAATCTTCTCAATCAAATAGATATGTTTAGTCTATAAGAAAATATGGTATATAAAATAAGCTGGTTCCAATTACACAATTTTTATTAATGTTAAAAATTTCAAAGGATTTAAGATATCTTAAAATTTAATTCAATCGTTCTTATAACATATCTTATTATCCTAATTGAAAAAACCCACATACTTTAGCAAACAATATAATAAGACAAAAATGAATACATGAGTGAGTATAATTATTAATAGTAATCATACTTAATCTTTCAAATACTTTTATCATAAAAACAAAAATCAAAACCATAATTATATTACTATTTTCATTCATTTTGAATGAAAATATTATTAGTTTAAATCCAACCAATATACTCAAATTCAATGAATATTGTAAAAATTACTCCCAGTATCTACAAAAAACGATCATTTTAATGATATATTAATATAAATGATATTACCTAATTGAATCCAGAGATAAATAAAAAATTTCAACCCCATCAAAGTGAGAAATAAAATTCATTTTTAGATAACAATTTTTACCACTAAATTTGTTATCATTTTCATAGATATATTAATATGAAAACATTGTGGGTATTTTTGATTTGAACACCAAGAAATATAGTTTAACACAGTTGAAGACCTCTCCCCCACAAGTAACACACAACTATATCCCTAATGTTAAGCATCAAGGATTGGGATCATTTAAAATAGTTGAAAATCAAATAAAATTTCATTTCAATAGTGAATATTTTGGTTTAAGGGGTTATAATAAAAGTTCAAAAACCTTATTTTTCAAAATCCCAATCATTCAGAAAAATTATTTTTCATGTAAAAAGTTTCCACCCATTTATCACCACATTATTTTTAGTTCACATTTAGTACATTCAGAAGAATTTATTATCAAAATAAAATGGTCAAAATGATTTTTAAAATGGAATAATGACCAATGTGTACATAACAATTTCAATATAAAATGACATAAAATCAGTAGTAGAATCCAATAATAATTTATATCATGAGCATATAATGTATTGAAACATTTAAAAACAATTAGTTTAACATTTTTAACAAATAATAACAAAAATTATTCAGTAGTTAGAGTATTAGAAACTAATGAAAAAGTAAATAGATATTCCCTTGTACATAAGGCTTGGTCAATTAAGTTCATTAAAAAAATCACCCATTTTCCATTGTGTCATGACCCTATATTTTTCGAATTTATATCCTAAAATTTTAATCATATTTAACTCATAATTCAACAATTTTAACTTAAAATAAAATGATAATAGAGATTGGTTCTAAAAGGATAGTGATTAAAAGTTGCTTTATTTCTCCACCCCTCTTGGTCGATCAGGAATGGTTGAATACTACTATAAATGTTAAGAAATTATATACATAATTTTAAATTATAAAAGGATTTTATTTCCTAAAAAATAGAAATTAATAAAATCCATGAAGATTTATATATTTATTATTATTATAACATTATAAAATAAATAAATAATAAATATAATCACAGGTTGACACCTATGAATCACTAAATATTTAGTCTTCAGTTAGAATCACGGAATACTAAATATTCAACCGCAAAAGCAATTGCAAATCCCTTTGGATGAAACTGAACATAATGTTTAACGTTTTTTATATTAACAAAAAAATTTATATCATTTTTCCTAACTAATTCCAAACCATCATTGAATAACGCCCTAAGGATGAGGAATGGTCCACAGTATATGGAATTTATATTTCTAGGAAAAATTTACAATATTAAATTGAAGAGTAGAAACCTAAAACTGAACATAAAATATGTATTTTTAATGATATAAACGTGTCATATTTTGTTCTTTATTTGTAGATTATAGCATTCATATAAGATTATCATCTAATTTTATCCATCTCTATAAACTCCAATAATATTCTATCTCCATCAGTATAATATTTATATTTTAATTTATTCACATCCCAAAAATATTTATGATGAACCTAAATAATAAATTGAAATGATTTTTAAAAAATAATGTTTTATGTAGATATTACTTTGGGAGACCTAAATTATGTTTTGTAGGCTAACAATGCCTCATATAATTTGAAAGACTATTTATTCCTAGATCTAATAATAGTTTTCTCCAAAATCCACATAAAGCCTATATTTGAAATTTCATATTTTCCACTGGACTAAGTGTAGTAATTGATTCATGTTTGTTTTCACACATCCATAATTTTACGTTAATTATTTTTAATTAAATATCTCCATGTGGGAACAATTAATAGTTATGAGTTACATGGGCACTCCAAATATAGATAAGATGTTCTTCTTGAGTAATTTTATAAAACTATTGTCTTGTGTTGGTTAGATTGAACATCTAAATAGGGAGTGAATTGAGTTCTAAATAAACATTTCTGTTCTTTAAAAAATTCAAAACAATATCCATAATTTATTAAATAGCTATGTTAACTAATATTTTAGAAATATATAATACATTTTTTTTAATATTTCTCAAAATGTTGAGAATTTATTAGCTTAAAAAATTTCAAAATTAATTTAAATTATAAAATAGAAATAATTAAATTAAAAACAATATATAAAAATATTATTATGGATAACTATCAAATATATGTTTTTTTGTATATTTGAAAACATAAATAATTTTATTTAAAAAACAGATAAAAAAAATAAGATAATACACAATGGAATAAAATAATTAGTTTATACTCAAGGGGATATTTGGTCATCTCTAATAGGAAACCACCAACTCCTAGCAGTTTCTTAAATACTAAAATGATCCAAAAACAATATCAACTGGTACAAATAACTACTTAACATAGGTATTTTATGATAGTCACATCATATTATATGAACATGGATCAATAAAACCATTGATTTTATCTTATGTTATTCAATACCATTTTCATGTATTAGTTCCATTTTAATGTCTTTGGTACTAATTTTTCTTATAATATGTTATCTAGTAAAAAAAATTTGTATCTCTCTTATGTCGGGGAACATGTTCTATTCTAGAAAACATCTTTTATTAATAACAATTCCTGAATGTTTTAAAAATGATTTGGAAAATACATTATTAACATTTTTCTATTTTACTAATTCATTTAATGTAATCCTTTTATCACTTTATACAACAAGAAATTTTTATAAACATTAACCATGATGAATGAATTTCCTTTTTACCTCGTATGACTTGTAATAATTTACCCTTAATAGTTTTTTTAAATATTCAATCATATGTTTAAAAGGATACTTTTAAAATAAAATATTTTCAAAAAATTATTATTTTGAAGAATTTTTTAAAGTTTTTTGAAAACAAAAGGATATTTTCTCAGGAATATTTTCAAAAAGATATTTTAATTATGTTTCCATTCATAAATGCTAAAAATCCTTTATTTTAATCCAAATGGGTTATGTGGGGATGATACCATCATTGATCATTTGATATTGAATTTACCCTAAATATCAATATCATTTTTCATGATTATTATCTAAACCAAATACCATTTTCCATATGGAGTTTACATTGAATGTTATTTTATTTTTTAGGGAAATATTGATAAATATATATACATTATTCAATATGAATATTTCATAAGGTATAATGTCTATTTGGTTTGGGGAATTTTTTTTATGAAATACAATGGTTTGGGACCATTTAAGGATAGAAAAATGGGTTGGGGTGGTTAATAAAAGCCCCTCATGAATCAGTAGTCTCAAAGGATTAATTAGTTGAACAAAATAAGAATGTTTAAACACCCGATTGATTGTAAAGGTATCCTGTACTTGGGAAACTTGACATCAAATAATTAAGCATTTCCATCTTTTATTTTTAGTTATTATTCATCCATGAGGTCTTCTGTCAAAATATACATGGATGAAAATCTTTTTTAGTTCATTGATTAAGTGTCATGTGTTTTATTTTTTACCATGACATACAAATTTTCCCTTATCTAGTTATTTGAATGTAATATGATTCAATTTATAAGTTTTAAATGTTATTTATGCACTTCCTTATTAGTTTTTTTTATAATATGGTATCTGGGTTCTAGTATTTTTCAAGCCATAATTATTAATCTCATTGATTCATTATTGATTCCATTCTACATTACCCTTACTGAGTATTTTTTCTCACCCTTATTATATATTATTTCCTAGGAATCCAAGAATCGTACTATAAAATATTTTTTGGGATTTAGTATATGGAATAATGATTCCTTGTAGTTATTTATTTATTTAGTTTGAAAATTTTAAATTGTAATTATTGAACTCTTTTCTTATAAAAGGATCATTTATATATTTTGTATACCAAGACAATTAAACTCTTGGGTTCTTAGAGATGCGATTATTTTTAATAATTCCAATTTAATTTAGTATCAGGCACAGTTTATGGGATTTGTAGGGGATGGTCTCATAAAATGGTAACGTGACGTGGAACATGGAATGATCACTTATTTTATTCATGTGATCACATCATTTCTTCATATGGTTAATTAATTTCTTCTTACAACCACTTATTTTCATCACGCAGTCCCTTATTTTCTTCATGTGGTCACTTTATTTCTTCTCATGGTCACTTCATTTCTTCTTGTTGAATGTTAAATCTTTCATGGAACTACATGATCATCCACATAATATTAGTTCAATATACATTAAAAATTACCTCATCTGATGTGTGATAACTTTATTTTTCATATGGTCACTTGCGTTTCAATATGTGGTCACATCAATGATTATCCATTTTTAATATCAGTAAAATAAAGAGTCTACTAAAATAAAACATTAAATTCACTTTTAATTTATTAAAAATGATTATTAGGCATTAAAATAAAATGATTTTGGACTAAGACAACAATATACCAATTTTATGATAAATAATCATGGAAAATATATGACACAAATTGAATACATCATAAAATTTCCCCCATATAGGGTTATAAAAAAAAATTCCAGAGTAAAATATACCAAGAGGAGTAAGAAGGTAACACTAAAAATATTATGAAAATAATAAATATATAAATATGAACAATGTGTTGAATTCCTGGTTTAAAATGAGATAAAAATAGAGACCATATCAGGACTCCTAATTAGAATCAGAACAAGGATGATCTCTAATGTCAGATGGTACAATATTATCCTTTCCAAATTCAGAAGATGATGAGGATGGAGGGTTAGGGTTTGGTTTAGAGGTGGATGAAGGTTCTTGAATAAACACTCATTTATAAACTAGATGATGGATCCAAAATATTTTTTTAGGAGTCATGTTCAAAGAATTATAATAGTGATGTTTAGTAGAAGGTGGGTTTTATGAAATGGATAAGGTAGTATGAGCCTAGATGATAAGTCTTGTAGTGTGAAGGTAAGGATCATGTAATCCAGTGAAATAATACACTGATCTTGAAGCACGATTCATAGCATAAGAATAATATTTTTTTTCAATAAAGGGTTCTTGAATAAAAGTATGAACCATGAGATTCTATACGTGATACATAAAGACTTTAGTAAATGGAGGCATTCTAACATAACTATCCAATGAAATGAACTAATAATTTAAATCATAGATGTTTATGATCCCATTGATATATAAAAAAAGATCATCTAACTAAACCTCTATCTTTTCCATATTGGTTGACATATTTTCTAACCAGCTCTGGGAACTTTGCTACATGGGATTAGAATCCTTCCAACACCATATATCTAGATTTAGGAAGCTCATCCAATACTACATTCAAAAAATCATAAATATTTTTCTTGATTAAATATTTACTAACAAAACATTGCATAGGAAAAGTGGTCGATCTAAAGAATATATGGGAGTAGTAGTATATGTATATGCTTCAAAAATTAAATACATAAATATAATATTTGGTAACAACATAATTTCATAATAATATTCCTTTTGAAAAAAAATTTGATCCATCAAATCATTAAATTATTTTATCACAAGTTTTAATTTGAGGTGAAGTTGTTGCTTAAAATGATAGATGACGAGAGTAATAATACTTGATATTTGATATTCTATAATTGGTTCCGTTATTCTCCAAAACCCAGTAAAATATTCATTTAAAAAACCCATCATATTTTATTTTAATTCAATGAAATAATATTAAGTTATATAGGATGTGAAGTGGTATAATTAGGTACAGAAATATATGGGTTAGAAAAATGATACCAACCGTCTAACATGCCTTCAAACTCAACTGACTAAGGTCCTAAAGGCCAACCTTTCGTTTTGTCATCACCATCTTATTAAATTTTAAAAACATCTATATAGAGATATCCAAAATAAGTTGTCATGTTTCTATCCACTTGTTCCTCAACCTTATTTTGTAGGAGTTAGTCCAAAACATTATTCTATTACATGATCAATTGAAATCATAAGAGGTGAAACTTCATTTATATATTGAGTATAAATATTTTCAAAGAATGTTCAATTATTTTTTTTTTCTGATCGTAAGGTATATAAGGTAATCCAAGATCAATTAGTCTAACCCAAAATGTATTATCATCATATTCGGAATAATAAAAGCTATTTACTACTAATCTAGGAGAATTATGGCCATTATAAGATACGTTTGTTAAATCTATCCTTGGAATAATTCCAATGATAATTCTTATAGTGGAAGAATTTTAATATCTTTCTTCACATTCAACATACACTACCGATTTATCCAATTATCGTTCTTCAATAAGACCACCCACTGATACATCAATATACTCCAATATTTATCTTAAAATTAATATTTTTTAGATGCTAAATGTAATGGAGAATCATGAGAACCAAAATATACTATAGTATATGGATCTATGTAATCTACATAGGCTAACCTAACTTCCTTAATAAGGTTGGTTACCTCATTTTATTCTTCTATGACTTCAATGATAGATTCATCTTTATAATCAGAAAAATATCCATCCATTTCATGAGGCTCTTGACTAGGGTTCACATGGTATCTTATTATGACATGGTTTTAATAGGGTTTAATATGATGTAGAGCATTTCGTTATATTCGACCAATTTCTTCCCAAGGATTCCATTTCACATTCATATGCCTATAGATATTCTAATTTTGGTAAAATACATTAGAGGAACGGACTAATTCCACACTCTTATGAATTAGTCCTTTAAATTTTATGATACTTGAGATAAACATAGCATGATTAATGTAATTAAACATTTTAGTGGGAATACGAAATTCATAAATATGACTCATCAAAACCATTTTATTATTATCAAAATTATATTAGTTATCATATAAATAAATAAAATATCTTAATTACTCAAGATACCAATGTCCCCATTCTTGGGACAAATCCTTTGTTGAATAATTTTTACCAATAGTTTAAATTCGATTGTTAGTTCGATGATAGTTGGTCTTTTGTGATCCATGTTCCTAGTTAATTCATCAAAATCATTTGAAAACTCAAATTCAGAACGATTCATAGACTATAAGATTAAATAGTTAGTACAACATCCTTTATGAGGAATACATAATTATTTATCCAATATCTATGAGGAAAACACAAATCTTACAGCATTTACTATTATTCTAATGGTGTCCCTTGAATCACTAGAAATGAATTCCATATGGGAATATAATTCATTATCCAACTAAGGATAAAATGGAATTATATTATCTTTAAAAATGTCACTCCATCATTACTTTCGAATATATTTTCATACTAATCTATTTTAAACACAATACATTTATTATATACATCATTTTCCACAAATACAAGATGATTTATTAGATTTGGATTTCATGGATTGATTGAACACTCATTATACCTTTAAACATTTTAGATATATTGGGTGGTTATCCCATAGTCGATACAACATCATGGTCTCATTTTCCTCTTCTAATTTCAAAATTTAATTTAACTCTTAAAATGTTAGGGTTTGAGTTCAATAGAATTGTATGAGAAAGAGGGATTTGAGAAAATAATATCAATAAGGTTCCAAAAAAGAGAAATGGGTTCTTATAATGTTTGATTTTGATATGTTCTTGTAGTTATACTAACAATAAATTTGCAGTATGAATACGTACCACAAGAATAACTAGTACGTTTACATAACTGACTATATGAATCATAACTCATGGTCACGTGTGTGACTATGTGGAAAAAAATCTTGTTCATATAACTAATCATTCGAGTAAATCCTACTGGATAGTTAATAACTAGTACAATAACAAAAAAATATAATAATATTAAATTAAAAAATAGATTAATAAACACAAATGTTAAGTATTATAAAATTAATTTAGAATAATACAAGATTTATAATTGAATTTAAATATTTTTTACAATTTATCATACCCAACACATGATTGATATAATTTAGTCTCTCTATATTTAATGGAATTAAAAATATGTCACAATGATTATGTTTACTGAAAATCAATTCAACAAATATATCACCTTTTTGAAAATGGTCTCTCAAAAAGAGATGTATTATTTCAATTTTGTTTTCCCTTAAAAGAGACACAACAATCGAAAAATTGTTAATATAACTTTTATTATCACAATTTATCGGTAAATTTATAAAATAATATCCATAATCCAGTTTATCACGTTTCATATATATAATTTCGGAACAAAAACTGCTTATAACTATGTATATATCTTCTAGTGTAGATAAAGAAACTCATTTCTATTTATCAAAAAGTATGAGGCCAAATACTTTCTCAAAAAGTGAAATGTTCTATAGGATCGTTTTCTATCGAACATATAACCACCAAAACTGGAAAATGAATAACTAATCAATTCAATATATTTTCATTTGGTGTAACACAATCTATTGTAATTTTTATTTTTATGGTATCTGAAAAATTCATTTAGCATTATAATGATTTTATTTTTTTATTTTCTGAAATAAAAAAACTAAAAATAATAGCATGTGGGTTAATAGTTTATTATAGTAAACATCCCATCATACCTCTGTAAGTATTCTGGTAAATTGAATTTCTAGTTTCAACAATATCTAACATATATCTTATACACATTGGAGTATAACTACCTTTTATACTATCCATAAAAAAACATCCAACATATCCTTTTATATTTTTGTCCATTTAAAATCACTCATTATTATTTAGTAAAATATTTAACCCCAAGGATGATTTCTTACTCACCAACAAAAATCACCTCATATTCATTTTGCATCAATTTTAAAATTTTATTATAGAATATGTTTTGGATGAATGAAAAATAATATCATAAACATAAATTTGATATAAAAAATTATTTTAATATCATTTTTATAAATACGGTTTGATCAACTATTCCATAAAAAAATTATTAATTTATAAAGAACCCAACATATAAAGTAGAGATCTAGGATAATGTTTTAAACCATAAAGGGATTATTTTATTTGAAATAATGATTTTGAAAATGAGGATTATGAAATTAGGGGGTTGTTCAAAAAAAAACCTCAACAGTATATCTATTAAGAAAAAATACTTAACAGCCATCTGATATAGTTTGAATTTGAAACATACTATATATGAAAGAAACATTTTAATTTTATCAAGTCAATATATATGTGTAATTGTTTCTTAATACTCGATAACTTTTTATTGACCATATCCATGTGAATCAAGTATAAATTTATTTCATATAATTTTCCTAGACTCAAACAATTGGGTCTTAAAAAGTTATTTAGTGCTCATGGTTTAGGATTTCATTGGGTCTTTCTACTAGTTACCATAATTTTTTTTGATTCAAACAGATATAAATATCCTTTCATATGAATTACCCAAAATTCATCATCATTATGTATAGTGATGATTTTATGTTAATTTAATTACAATAAGATTTTATGTTCATCCTGGATTCTAAGAGAATCTATAGTTTGAGTACCGTTAACAAGGTCTTAAAAATCAATAACTAATGTATGGTCTCTATGAGTTAGAATTGTTCCTAGGGTAGAAGTACATGGTAATTCAATTTCTTCATTATGGACTAGTTCAAACAATTGAAACAAAATGCATGATTTTTCGATAATATGTTTTTAAAAACAATAACTTGTCTTGGTTGATATATTTATATTATATTAAGAAAAGTCATCCTCATGTTTCTCTAAAACATTCATACACCCATGAGGTTATATTTTATCAAATTCTATGTGTACAGAATCTTAACCGATCATGGGTATTTTTTTGAACACAATATTTCATTTATAGGAGGTTGAATAACTATGTACTTTTCCTTCATCACTTTTTATGTAAATTTTCAAAATGATTCCTTTTTTAGAGAATCAATACCTTACTGGAAAAACCCATAAAGAAATTAACCTTTTGTTTTCATCCATTAGACTACTCATATAAAGTCTTCTTTTCATGTGGTATGATAAGAAAACTTTTGAAAATATATTAAGTTGTATTTGCATCTTCTTCCAAAAAATAAACAGTAAATTCATTCTCACTAAGAATTGTATGTTAAATCACTTCAAGATTTATATTCCTTGTTTTTTCAACACCATTATATTGAGTATTTCTTTGTGCAAAAATGTATTGAATTTAGCAGTGTTTTTAGCATAAAATTTTAAATTATTGATTTTAAAACTCAATATTATTATAACTCTTAATGTTCCTAATACTATGTCCACTATGAATTTCTAATTATTTTTCATATTTTCCAAAATTGAGACTTGATTCACTTTTTTGAGCTAAAAATAATACCCATTTTTTTTGTAGAATAGTCATCTATAATAATATAAGAATAATTCATCCTATTTATGAAAGAAAATATATAATGTCTTAACCCGTCCATGTGAACCAACTCAATTGTCATTATGTTAAATGTTAATTCGTTGGTTTGAAATACATCTTCGGATGTTTACAATTTCGATATAGGTTATCGACATTATAATTTTTAAATTATAGTCTAGGATGTTTCTTAAAGAAACATATCCATGTTTCCTTTCTAAGAGAGTGAAGGTTCCAATGGGGAAGATTCCTATTCCATAAAAATTATTCCTTTGGAAAAACACTTATTCAATAATTTTTTTGATGAAATAAATATTCTAAATGAACTATAAAAACATTATCATCACATATAACACTAAAGACTAATGTATGCATAGAATCATAGATTTTTCCATAATTTTTTTTTAAACCTAACAATATAACCATCATCACATTATTTTTAGATGTTATGATTATTATAAACCATCAACAAATAATAAGTTATATTTAATTAAAAAATTATGGTTTCTATTTTGACAAAGTCCTTTTATTTTTCCTTTGACAGTGTCACCAAAGGTGACATGTCCTCCATCAGCCTTATAATCCAATTAACGATTTAGTAGTATATATTAATGTTTCGGGAACATCCATTGTCTAGATACCAAATTTTTTTAATTGTTCATGTTTCCCCCAAGGTATAAATTTCATTGTATTAATACTGTAGTTTCTTTTTCTTTTGTGTATGGTGGTGTTTTTGGTAAAAATTTAGAGATTCAATGAATTATATAGGAATTAATGGTTTATGAGAATTTTTTATAATTATGTGGGTTCTTTAGGGGAAAGAACTCACCATGTTAAAATGATAAGCTGGGGAAGTACGTTTAGGGAACACAGTTACATAATCATGTGACCCATGTGTGGAGACCATTTCCCTCTTAAAATAGGTGATATTCATGGCTTCCATGTTGATTGGAAAGCTTTGTAGGGTAACTATGCAGCCCTCCTAGGATAGTGGAATTTTGACATTTCCAATTTTTGGGACTTCCACCCCAATACACCCCATTCAAATCCCATGATCCAGACTCCTCCCATGGGGTTTTTCCCTCACATCAATCTCTTATTTTATGGATTTTATGTTGTTTTCTAGCGGTTCATCATTAATATAATGTGCTATGGGATCCTCCCTTATATTTCACTTGGTTTTCACTTTCATCCTAATACCTTTTGACCCTTATGGTCGTTATTAATAATTTTTTTTTGTCTGGTGTTGTTAAGTTTCAGTTATTTTGGGTTTTAATGGATTTGATCCTTATTAGGATTCCCTTCCAGGTGGATTCCATCAGAGGAATCATGGTTTCATCTCTTGAGGTAGGTGTTTTCTTTTAATTTTAAATTTATTTAATAGTTTCATTGATTATTACATTTTATAAATTCATTTTTTCATGGAAATCAGGGTTTGTATAATCTGGGGTTGTTTTTATATAGTGCATATTGATTTTGATTGATTTTCATGTGGAAAATGGGTGTAATATCAAGTTTTAAATGGTGTTTTGATACGAAATTCTCTTTAATGAACTCCACATGTTTGATAATATTACATTGTTGGATTTTTAAAATAATCACACATTTTGAGCTATGAAAATAAAATATAGGTTTCAATAGTTGGGTTTAGTTTGAGTTAAATGAGGTATTTAATGTTTTAAAAAAGTGTGTGGGTGTTATAAATTTAAATGGATTCTCCCATGGATTATGTTGTTAAACATTTTTATTTTTTTTATTTTTCTAATTTTGTAGGAATTCCGGGATTTTTTGAAAAATGTATTATCAAATGTATATGTTATATATATATATATATGCAAACGCATAGTTAGATCCTTTTGATGTGTTTATTGTTGATTGTTGCCGTGTTTAGAACCCTTTATTTTGTCTGATGTTGTTCTTATCCGTGTGATGGATTCATGATTATGTAACTCATGTTTTTCCTATGTTTTTGGGATCACATTGAGTGTAGTTAAATAGTGTGGAAAGAAGTGATTGTGGTGTAAACCCTAGTGTCTTGTAATTATCTTGTGATGTAATTATTTTTCATGGACCACCTCTGTTATTGTTATATGAGGTGATCAAGGTTTCTATGTTGGAGATAGTGGAAAATTTATTGGCTAGTTTAGTTTGAACCTTACTTAGAAGTAGTGTAGTTATATATAACACCAAGGTTTTGGGATCTTAACCAAGGAGAATTCATAGAAAGATTTAGTTGATGGATTTGTGATTATTACTCTACTAGATGTTAAGTAAAAATTTTGAAATCTTGGGTAATCCTCTTAGTCCCTTTGTTTTTTCCTCATGTTATGTATCTATATTATCAGACTTTTATTTATATGATCGCATGTGTATAGTTTTTTCCCATATGGACATTTTTAACATGTGATTATTATATATTATTCATGTTGTCGAATATTTTTATTCTGTCTATGTAATGGAATTATTTATGAATTTTTTCTCATGTTGATATCATTGTAACCCTTTTTCCTTGTGTGATTTGTGTTGGGTATATTATAATTTTCAAGGGAAAAATGATAAATAGTTTTCAAAAAAATGCATGGGTTAAGAAGAGTTTATTTTTAAATACTTCAAACCTTGTGTTGGTTAATTTTCCGAATTATATTATTCAAGATAATGTATTTATTTCCCATGGAATTGGATTTATTTTTATATAAAACTAATATTTTAAAATGGATTTATAAAGTGAATGTTTTATGATATTCATGTTTTAAGCTTATTTATTTCCATGATTTTATAGTGTAAATGAAAACCTATTTTTCCTTACCTTGTTTACAAACAAGCCTAATTGGGTTCCAAAATAAAATATGTGAAACAGAATAAATTTTGTATCCTTGTAGATTAGGATCACACTGACATACTCTCAATAGTGGTTTTGTAGTCTTTATGTCTGATGTAGGTTCCTTTAGACATTGTTATCATAGTGGATCTAGTGACGCCTTATTTAGGATTTGTTTAGAATTAAGAAAAATGGGGTGACTTGAGTGTCACATGTAGATGTTGGTAAGACATTCAGTTATTAAAACTAGTTGGATTTAGTTTGTTTTATCCTCATTTGTCTTTTTTTACCCAATCGTCCTTTTATGTTTTGAAACTCTGTATTACTTGGTAATTCATTTGATATTTTTTTTAATATGTTCCTGGTTATTTATGTATTTTATTGTTAGATATAATGTTTTCATGGATTATTTATAATTAAAAAATCCTTAATAGAAATATCAAATACCCTTGATGATTGATGTCATCCTAGTGGGATCCAGGACGCTACTCATATAAGTAGCAGGCCGTTTCAGGCACCGATTTGGATGGGGACCTATGTTGGTTAATTAAAAATTGGTAACAGATTCTATGTCCTCAAAAAGATATAACATTCTTAATATTCACTTTCTCAATTTTTTGAGGTTAGTGGTAGAAATGATATTGTTCCTTTCGGACTCATGTGGTTCGCCCTATAATTTAGTTTTCTATCTCTTTCTTTCATCATATCTAATATTTGCATGCATTGTCGATACTTTTCTTAGGTTTATTATGTTTTAATGGCGCTTTCATGAGATATTATGTTGTGGAGTGATAATATTATGAGTTATAGGGATTTTTAGGATACATCCCATGAAATTACTCATTTTATAGTGAAAATTGGATATATTTCATTGGATTAAATTTTAAGGATCATTTAATAAAAAATAATCATTTTTTTACTATTCTGGATAAACATCTAGTTTCACTTACATGGTTGGGGAATAGTCTAATAAACAGAACATCGAAACCATGAATTTTGAACAATATTGGAATTTATTTACCTATTTTGTTGGTTTTATACACTCTTGTGTTTGTTGTGATTTTTTTTATTTTTAAATAATGGTTTGTCGATTTTGAAAATTTCTAGACATTAATTTTTATGCCTTTTTCTCTACGTTATTTTGAAAACTGGGTTTCAGTTTCTTGGTTGAAAATATTTTTAACCCTTTAAAATGTTTTTGTGTTATTTGGTTTTTCAAATAAAAAATTTAATAGGTTCTTAGATGATCAATTTTGTGACATGTATTTTGTGATTTGAGGTTTTATTGTTTAACATTTTGATATCATGTTAAATGAAATTTTGAGGATGTTTCAGTTTCCAACTCTTCTGGATTTGTGGTGTGAAACGTTTCAAAATATTTATAAATGGGTCTTGTGACCTGAATTTGGTTTCTTTGACATTATGGTTCACCTATGTAGATTTTTAAAGATACATCATAATATTATTTTGTTTTTATTTATTATTATTAATCCCCTTATTTCAATATATTTTAATGGAATTTTATGGAGTGAAATTCTTGTGATGTTTTAGAATGTGTTTCGCATAGAGGAATAGTAAATTCAGGAAGGGAACGAATTAGATTGTTATCCTTATCATTAAGTAATTCTCCATCCTATTTAACACTCTATCTATACTCGTTGAGTATTTGAGACAAGTTCTACCATGATCATGGATCATATGTTAGATTTTATGAATTGGTACCTTCCATTTGTTTTATGGTGATCGATGACCAATTAAGGGAACAAAGTGGTTAACCAAGGTTGAAGATATTTTTGAAATTTTATAGTCTCATGGAACCTATATAGTTAGATGACCTATTTCAGTGATCTATTATTTGGGTTAGAAATGGTGGATGTCCTCTCTTTATACCTAACCATTCTATTCTCTCTCTTGGGGATATTTCAAGAGAGCCTTTGTTCATGGATTTTATCCTGATGAAGTTAGAGTTGAGAGGGAATGCATTTAAATGTTATCAACAAAGGGGATAATTTTGTAAAAGAATATATCAATCCTTTTAACAGATTGGAAACTTTCTCTCCAAATTTATTCATAGTTGATTCAATGAATTCATGGTTCTTTACTAGATGCTATCATACTATGATTCATTCATTGATGTGGTAGTCAGGCTTATAAACAATTAACGGAGTGGTTTAAAATTACATTTTCATCAAATAAATTTTTATATGCAGTCCTATGGGATTTAATTATTCATTTTCTATTGAATATAAATATATTATCGGGATAGTGGTAAATTGAAGAAAAAGGATCATAAGGGAAAGATGTAATGTTCTCAACCCACCAGTCCTGTCTAAGTGAAGAAAAATCCAATTATGTGTTTCTAGTGTTGGAATTCCAAGCACATTGATCCCCCTATCCATCATCTACAAAAAATGTCATTTGTGTGGCTTCCCTTATCAAATTCCTAGGATCTATGATATGGTTAGGTGTTATGTGGAGAAGGATCAGACTGACCAAAATCTGGTCGGTGGGGTCTATTTTGTCACTTCCATTCAAGATTTTGTATCTAGGCTTGTTCAGTAGATACCTAATTTATAATATTTTGTTTTGATTGGGATCTTTTCCCATCTTTTGCACACATAGATTACATTTTATTGTAAAATATGTTAATTATTTCGATCCTACATTAATATATTTTATGTTGTTTGTACCCCAATATTTTATTCTTTTTTATCATAAATAGTGAAAAAAGGTCCATTTTCTATTCATTGGATTGGATATGGTGAAAACCTTAGGCGAATCATGGATTCCTGGGGGTTTGGGTTCATTTCAAGTATGGTTGTGGATGACACCACCCTCTATTTCTCCATTTGAATAACTATTGGATTTTTTTCTAGGGAGTTAGAAGTGAACACCCATGTATGATGATTTCAACACTTAGGTCCAGAACCTATCATTTCATAGTGTGTAATAACATATTTTCTTATGATTATTGTTTTTTAGGACACCTCGGGATTCTGTGATCTGACTTGTGATGCTTTGGGATGCTCAATGCTCATTTTTTTCTTTTAGTCTCGGTTTCGTATTTTTATTGGAGGATATTTTTGGTTCCCGTTGGGTATTTTGGTAATTTGGTTTCTTAATGAATTTTCCATCTCATGTGGGAAGCAGTTATCTCTTGATCCATCATTTTAGATTAGTTATAAATGGAGGGGATACCATCTTTCAGCTTCTCTTGTTTTTGGGCATTATCTTGTTTGGGATTTTGTTCATGTATAATAACCTCTTGGTTGTTCTTGAAGTCATGTGGTATTTTGAGGCCTTTGTATTTGGTTTTAATGTTTGGTCAAATAATTTATCTTTTTTGAGGACCTTTATTTTATGGTGCATCTAGTCAAAGTTACACCATTGTAGGGGAATTCTAAATAGTGGGGATACCAAATCTAGTCCTCTATAGGTAACATTATGTTTTTATTTTTAGGTATTCCTAAACACCCCTTTTCATCAATCTATTATTGGGAATCATTTAAGGATGATTGAGGTGAAAATTTATAAAATTGGAAGGGATTATTGGATGATTACAGTTGGTGCATCATTTTCCAATAGCATGTGCCCTACTGGTGTAAACCTTGAAAAACCTCGATGTGATAATTTTCATGGTTGGTGGAGGGTTTTACAAAATGTGAAACCACAAATGAGACACCATGAAAATACAACATAATGTTTTCCTATCTAAGGTGCATGGTTTTTATAAATGTGCATACTTTCAATGGAAACCATGTGCATGACTTTTAAATAATCCAAAAAATTACATATAATTCAAAAACACCAAATTTTAAGACCCTTTTAGGTCTAAATCTACCTAGAATGATTTCCTAGGTCGTTGGAGATCTTAAAGACTTATTTTGGATCCTCCAATCCCTTTCCAAGTTGAATTTAAGATATGTGATCTTTGTTCAGTCCATCCAGATAAATTTCCTCTCCCCATTCCTTCTCTCTTGATCTCTCCTCTCATTCCCTTACTATTGGTTAGATCTCCATGTTGTTTGACGATATAATCACCATTATTTCAAATTTTGAACCTAGTTTTCATTATAGGATATTTGTCATCAATATTCCTCATTGGTGAATCTTGTTGCATAAGTTTTGTTATGTGATCTCTTGATCTATAGTAGGCAGTTCCATTTAAGTGTGTCGAGTTAATTTAACCCTAAATTTCTTGATTTAAATTATAGTACATTAAATTTTCTATTAAAATTATAAGTCCATTGAATTAGGGATATTTATTTTATTTGGTATAAAATACATAAAAACCTTCAATTAACCTATATTAGGAAATTCATGTGAAAATTCGATAGAAGTTGTTAAATTTAATTTGTGGAATGAAATTGTGAAACTGATTTGTTAAACTTATTTCAATTTTTATTTTATGAAGATGTATTAAATTGTTTTGATAGAAACCCATGGGTTTCAACTTGAAATAAGGTATGATTCAATTAAAAATCCATTTTGGTTTTTAAATGGTAATTATCCTATTGAAATGAAAAAATGGTTTGAATTTTATTTTGAATAGTTTTGAAATAAATGTTCCTATATTGATTATTGGTTGAGAACATGAAATTTTTTATAGTGAATGATTAATTAGGGAATGAATTCTAGGTTTTAATTAACCAATAAATGGATTTAAACATTACTATTGTAACATAAATGTTTTTTATGGTATTATCCCTAGTGAGATGTTAGTCATTCCTCATTGAATAATGTGAATGGAATGTGTGTGCACATTTTTTATTTCATTATATAACTCTGTGAGGATCCCATAAACTAAAACTATCACGCCTCTTTAAATATGAAAATTTTTATCATTTTTAATGTTTTTATATATATTCCATTGTTTCTAAACTATGATACACCTGACTTGAAATTTAAGAATATTTTCTTTATATAAAATTTTTATAATTAGTTTTTTCTTGAATGTTTCCATCATTTGAAATGTATAGAATGACTATTATAAACTATTATTTATAAATTCTGTGTATGTATATTTAAAATTGAATGTTTTATTTGTTTAATTAATTATTCCATCTTCTTTATAATCCTTCCCGAGACAATGTTGGTATTTTAGCTCACAAACTACCGATGACATTGATTGTTTTTATATTATCTTATTCCAGGTTTGAGAAAGGGTAAAGTGCTACATGAATGTTTTTATTAATGTTGATCCTTAGTCATGGAGAGTTTTATCCAATAGTTCTTGGGTTTTTATCCTTTTATCTACTACATTATAGATGTAATTTTGGTTCATTATCTCATTGACTTCCGTTATAATTCTCTCAATGGGGTGTCTCTTGTATGCATACTGACTTGTATCATTTCATTCTGTTGTGTTTGTGGAAAATCCATTCACATATTCATATTGTTTGATTCCTGTTGATTTTCAATAACCAATGATGATTTATAATATTCATCAAGCCATGTCAATCGGAGCACAAGAATCAGAGTTCTAGGGTATCCAGGATGCTTTGTGACAAAGTGGTGTCAATGGTGTAGGTAAAAAATACTTCATTGATGTCAGTATACAATTGAGAAATCTTGTTATGAATTATGAGATAGTTGCGATTGAGTGCGTATTTAGATATCAAAATAATGAACCTTAATTCACCATGGTTGTTTGGAAAAGGATTCTTTAGAATTACTTGTAGTATTTTCTCTTCTTTTTATTTGATTATGTTGAAATAAAAATCTTGTTTATCTTTCTAGTGTGATTATTTCTTCGTATTCTCTATATGAGTAAAAATGCCATGTTTTCAATGTAGTCTGAATTTCTATTGTAGAATCATGACTCTGATAATATTTGAAAATATTGTCTAAAAGGAATATTCTAGTGAACTTCTTTTAGAAAATCTTCTAGTAGAATAGAATCTGGATGAAATTATTGTCGGTGATTTCCAGGCTCTAGGAAAGTTATCTGCACCCTTTATAATGTAGGATCTATCTATAGAACCTCAAAGGGAAAAATAAGTATTCATGATCAATATTTCCTTTCCAAAAACACCAATGATCATAGGAGCTAATTATCCTCAACTGGATGAATATTGGTTGAGATTTATCAAGATAATTTTGAGTAACTGGAAATTCAAGATTAAATCAAAGTGAAATGTGATCATTTTAGGATAGAGGGTCCATGCAGGAGATAGTGGTACACAATGGTGTCATTAAGGAAGAACGGGGTCTTAGTGAGGAAATACATTAATTTTCTTTTTCACTGGCCAGTTCTACCTAGTGTCGATGGGGTTATCTATGTCTATTAGGTTTTTTAAAATTGAATAGTTTGATAGGACTGTGATATATTGTGAAAATTTTTGTACAGGTCTTTTGCAGTATTCACATGATATTATTTTCATTGATAAGATGAAGACTATATGGGTTGATTTTTGAAATAGATCTAATAATTTTTTTCATATTTTATTGATAAATCATCCCTCTTATGTTAATGTAAATAATATATATTTTATGGCTGAAATGGAACTAGATGATATGTCATGGTTGACAGGAGTTCTATTTTATAAAAATAGTAGTTCTATGAATTCCCATAAAGGGAAGAGAAATAATGAATATTTTCATATAGTTTCTCAATAGAAAGTTTATTCTTGACCTCTTCCAGTTCCTCATAGATTCCCTTTTATATGTTACTAGTGTGGAAAACCTAGGTAGTCGAAATCGATTTTCATTTACGGAACCCATAATAAGTTGTTCCTTTCGAAATTTTGAAAATTTGTAGAAGTTATTCCATGATCATTAATCCCCATAGAGTTTCAAAAGGTCATTAGTTCCTAATAATACAATGGTGAAATAAGATGATTTACCAACAAGTGGGTTCTAGTCATAGGCATCCACAATAAAGCTTCATTATATAGTGGATGTGTCTCCACAGGAAGAAGATACGAGTCCAACCACCATGAGAGGTGGTAGTACTATTACGTAATCTTCAGTGATTACTTTATTTCATAGAGGAGCATCTCATTTGTTAATTTTCACACATATGGTAAATATGGTAAATATTTTTATGGATATTTTATATTACACGATTAATATTGCATCACACCCTAAAAAAATGGAGAGTAGGTTCTCTCTATTCCTGGTTATATTTTCTCATCATCGGATATTGATCTTTCCTATTATTTTCTTGTTCAAAGAATGAATCCTTTTAACATTATTTTTATTTTTTATTATATCATTATCAAATAATCATTAGTTGATTTCTATTTTTAAGGGTTCTACTTCACTATAAATGATGGGATGTTTCATATATTTATGGGAGAGTAGGAGATGAGTTCAAGTTGATTCAAACCATCATACCCAGGGTTAGGGAATTTAATACCAATTTTCACTTTCTATATATAGGGGGAATATTCTAATAGATACATCCATCTAATTGACTTCAAGTTTAGCGAATTATTTCCATTAAAATTCTCTAATTTTTCACTATTAAGGAAGGTAGAGTTTCGTATCAATTCTTTGTTAGGTACTCAGCCAGTTTTTATTCCTTCTTACTGCATGGAACTAGTAGAAATTAAGTAGTTGAAGGATTGGTTTGATGATATATTAGGTAAATTATTTATACATATGAGTGTTTTACCTTGGGTAGCGATGGTTCTATTTGAGATGAAATTTGACGTTTCACTTAGCCCCATTGTGGATCACCTAAATCTAAATAGTGTCATGGTAAAGAGAAATTATATATTTACATGGATTTTTTTTCTATTTGATCAGTTTAATGGGTATATGTAATTTAGGAATATTGATATTTGATCTTGTTATCATCAGTTGAAGATAAAATAACATAAAATTCAGAGAACCACCTTTTGGAGTAGGTAAGACAATTATGAGTACCACGTCATTCAATTTGGTCTAACCAATATTCCTACAATATTTATGGCGTAAATGAAAAATATTTTCCATTACCTTCTTAATACTTGTCTCTTTTTATTTTTGGATGATATCCTGGTTTCCTCATCGTACTAGGAGGATCATGTACGTCTTTTGATAGGACTCCTATATTTGTGGACAAATCACCAGATTTTTTAAAATCTATTGAAATTTGATTTTTTTGCATTAAGGAAGTGATGTTCTTGGGAAAAATTATGTCATAACACAGTATATCAGTTGATCCTTAGAATTTGAATGATTTTATGAAATGGGAGGAAACACATGATGTTTTTGAGAATCATGGATTCTTGATATTTACTCTATATTATTCTATGTTTGTAATGGACTTCTCCAATTACATCCCTCACAAAGAAGGGAATAATTTTTTACTGGGATGAGAAATGTCATAATTATTTTAATGAGATAAGATTTATTTTGATAGATGAACTATTGTTGAGTCTCCAAGAGTCCGTTTAGTGCTCCGTGGTCTTCTGTGATGCCTTGGTTTAGGTTTGGGATATGTTATTATACAGGGTGATCATGTCATCACATATGGATATTGATATCTTAGCAAACATGGGATGAATTATCTACCCGATGACATTGGACATGGAATTTTGATGCCAAAACCTAAGAGTCGGCTATGTTTACTTTTTTGAGAATGTTTTTTAGTGTATTATGATAAGAAGATATTTATGTATATATTATACCAAAAATATTTGATCATTTTCTAGATGCATTGGGTGGAATACATTCAATATTTTTTTCGATATTGCCTATCTCATAGGGATATGGAATGCCATCACAGATTCTTTTAACCAGAAACATAATTCCATTTACATTGAGGAATAATTAGAAGAGTGGAACATGATTGATGTTCCTGTGCAGTTACATATAAGTGATTGGAAATTAGGGGCCAAGGTTTCATTGGGTAGTGTTTTGTTGGCTTCCTATCTTCTCGTGCTGATCCTTCCTGAACAATATTTTGATGATTAGTTTAAAATCATTATAGATTCTCTTTATAATGGGGAGACCATTACTGAGTGGTTTTCCTCTATGAAGTAAATCCTTTGTTATTAGAACCATTTTTCGGTACCATTATCAGTTGAGAAATCTATGATGGTGGTTTTCCGTAGTTCCTAGTGGATAATGTACCCAGTACCCACGAACAGGTTCTATTACATATTCCGTAGATTCTAGTGGCCTGATATGAGATGGAATATTGATAATACTTCCAATCATTATTGTACAATCCAACAAGTCAAGACTGAACACCCACAACCTTCGGGTTTTCTTTAGCCACTTACAGTTCCTACTTTGAAGTGGGATAAAATCTCTATGGAATTTTAGGTTTGGTTGCCTCATACCCAAAGAAAGATGATTGTGAAATCTTTTGTGATCTACAGGCCAAATAAATCATCCCACATGATAACCATTTTTGATACAACAAGTTTTATGGAGGTATGAAATATCAATGTGAATTATACTCTTCATTTTCATGGATATCCATATGTTATAGTCTCTGATAGTGAACCTCAATTTAATTTTCACTTTTTTAGACGTCTTCAGGAGGCATAAAATTCATAGGTTCATTTGACAACGATATACCACCTACATCCATATGGAAATATAGAAATTGTTATATAGATTTTGGGGGATATTATTTGAAACATTGTTCATGACTTTGGTGGATCTTCGAATGACCATCTGAGGCTGGTTTTGTTTTATTATAACAATTGAACCAATCCATGACCACAAAGACACATTTTGTGGCCTTTTATTAAAATCCTTTCAATTATCTATTTTTTGATCAAATATTATTGAAAAATACTGTTTATAATATGGATGGTTCAATAGATGACATCAAATATTTATTTTGTTCCTTGTATAATTTTGATGACACAAATACGGTATAAATATTATGTTTATTATTGTTTTTGATCGTTGGAATCTTTATCTAGTGATCATTTATTCTAGAATATTTCATGTCATTTGGTCATTAATGGCTTGGGAGGAAAGGGAAGCATTGTCCTTGTTTTTTAGAAATTTTTTAGGTTTTTGAGATTGTGGGGAAAGTGGATTACATTTTTCAACTTACACCACATATGACATAAACAAAACATCTTCCTTCTATCTTTTATATAAATTTTTCTGTCTGATATAACTCATGTTTTGAACTAGAGTGATCTTAATCTCAACAATGATTTATCTGTGAGATAGAATCCAGTCAGGATAGCTAATAATGAGACCAAGGAACATTTTGGAGGATAAAACATTTGGTTTCAGTGCTATGATAAAATGATTCTAATTCACATGATATGTGTGATGGAGATGCACTAATGAGAGATTAGTGTCCCCATATTTTTGACCTGGATGATTCTTTATAGGCTTTATGGGGACATAAATTTTCTATTTTTGGGAGGTTGTACCATCTTGTTAATTTTTTAGGTATTCATAAACCTATATATTGATCAACATTTAGCAGGGTATTTATTAGGGATGTTTTGTGTGCAAATATAGAAAATTTGAGATTCTTTTGGGTTTTATATTGTATTCCAAAAACATTATCACAAATAGTGAAAGCCTTGAAAAAATAGGTAGTGATGATTTTAATTTTGGGAAAAATGTTTGAAAAACCATGTGCCCACCAATGAAAAAATGTGAAACCCCACTATCGGTGGCACATGTCTAGGGCACACGATTTTTCTAACCATGCGACCTTGCCACATAAAACATTCTCATGACTTTAAATTAATCCAAAAAATAATATAAATTTACCACAACCCATTTTTATCCCTCCCAAGGTCCCAATATGACCAAGAATGAATTCCTAGGTAATTGGAGCTCCCAAGGACCAATTTTGGCTCCTCTAGACCCAATCTATGGCAGATCAAATCTAGGATATCTTTGTTTGGTCCAGTATAAGTATATCTCCTCTCCATATTCCATATCTCCCGATATCTCTTCTATTTCCCTTTGGATTGCATATATCACAGTGATTATGGAGAATCTAATTCACATTTTTTAACATATTTAATCTAGTTTGGATTTTATGATCTCCTTCATCGACATTCTTAATTGGTGAATCCAATTTCGGAATTATTGTTATATGATATAGTGATCTAGAGTATCTGGTTCTATTTAATATTGGCCAATTGATTTAACAACAAATTGAATGGTTTATATTAAATTACATTCAACTGAATTATTAAAACACAATTTCTTCTGAATTTGGGTTTTTTATTTTGTTTTTTATACAATTGGGAAAACCCCCAATTCCATTAAACTAGGGATTGATTCGAAAAATTGGATGGAATTTATGAAATTTAATTTGTGGAATAAAATTTGGAAATTGATTTGGGAAATTGATTTCAATTTTCATTTTTATAAAATGGATGAATTGTTTTTCATTGAAATATCATGGATTTATCTTGGAAAAATCATGGTTTTATTATAAACACATTTTGGTTTTTATAACAGAAATTGGAAAAATACAATAGAAATATGGGTTGAATAGTATTTTGGTCAATTTGGAAATAAATTACCCATTATTTATTTCTATTTGAGAACATGTACCCCTTGTTAGTTACTGATTTGTTAGGGGAAAACATGCTATAATGGAATGTCCCTGACAATGGATTGACACATTACAACTCTAATATAAACTGTTTGTAAGGTCTTCTCCCCTTGGGGATTTAGATCATTCCTCTTTGAATGGTGTCAAAGGAGCATGTGTGCACATTTACATTTTCATTATATAAGTGTATGTGGATCCCATAACATTGAACTATCATAACTCTTAGTATATGACTATGACTCTCATTTTTAATGTATTTATATATATTCCCTTATTTATAAACTATTTAAAACATTCCTTGTGAATTTATATTTACTGTTTAAAATAAAATGTTTATTAAGACGTTATATAGAAATTATTTCATCATTTGAAATGTAAATCATTATATCTCTTAAATATAATTTTTAATTTACATTTTTTATTTAAAATTGAATGATTTATTTGGTAAATTAATCATTCCAACTTCTTATGGAATCCTGGATGAGACTGTCACGACCCACCTTCACCAAAAGGAGGGAAGGGTCAGCAGATTGCCAAGCCCTTTTTTTCTTTATGTTGAAGGAGAGATAATGACCCCCAAAACCCTCCTTCAATAGGTCCCGGAGTGGTGACCAACACCAATGGTATAGAATCTCACACAAAATCGAAGGCATTACCCTTTTTATTTTTATAGGATTGAGAGATAGGATAGAAACCCCAATAATACCAAAGCTGAAAGTAAAGGTAAAGCCAAAAGTAAACCATACCAATATGCATGTTCAACAGTAAATAGTACAAGCCTCAAAACACCAAAGGTAATGTACCATGAAAAGGGAAACGACAATAGCAACTGCCCCGAGGTTCGAGCTAGTACGATCTCGTATGATCCCTGAAGTCCTCTAGGAAACCTGAAAGATGTTTTATATATATGTAGTGTGAGAATACAAGTATACTCAGTAGGGAAAACCAAGACTCTCGTGTACAAGTGGAGAGGCATTCTAATGCCCTGTGAGAAAAGAAAATAAGTCAAGGCACCTAGAAAGGAAACACTATCCACCCAAGCCTCACCAAGGCACACTCCCCAAATAAAGAAAGGAAATTAAAGTAAAGTAAATTAATTGCACATAGATATTTGGGTACCCCGCGCCACTTTCCCACTAGTTATTAAAGTCATCCTATGCATCGAACCAATCCCGCCATTCTCACCGTAGTCCCACTGCCAAACCCCGCCCGCACACACCTAGGCCACAACCTCACCGTAGTCCCACTTCCAAACACCGCACACACACACCAGGTCCAGAACAACTATCCCACCCAAAGACACTGGGCCACAACCACCATGCGTAACAATACCAGCAAACACCTAGGTCAGAAAAATTACTGCCATGCCCGAAGACACCTGGTCATCATCCCGAAGACACATGGGAAACAACCTGCCTGCAAACACCTAGGAAAACCGCCACAACTACCATTCCCAAACATTCTTGGGCTAAATAATGGAATTCATGCCATCAAAGCCTTCCTGAAGAGTCTTGTTCTATTCGAGAATGGGATCAGAAAAGGAGTAAATAACCATCCCCTCGTAGGAGTGTTGGGAAAACACCCTCCCCATGAAATTGCATGATCGACACTAAGTGATCAACTTGGGTGGGGTGCGAATAAGAAACCTAAAAGCTATAGATATTTTTATAGGTAACAAACACTCATCCCAACCTAGGAGTTCCAAAACCTAAGCACAAACACCCTTGTTACTATTCATTCAGAAAAGAATCCACAACACTCATGGCCAAGTCACAAATCATTCCCAAAATAATTCCCCACTCAACCATTATTGTTTTCATGTTCAAGTGATCCCATTTGGGGTGAATTTTGCACTACTGGGAAACTAATAGGCCTAAGCACAAGCCAGCAAAAAGAAACAGCCAAACAACAATTTAAGCATTCACACACAGTTCTCTTGTAAAGTCACAACAATAAATGGATAAGTGAGATCCCTCAAAGTACTAGAACCCTAGAAAACCTCAAAAAGGGATAATTGAGATCCCTCAAAGTACTGGAGACAAAGAAAGCCCCAAGAAACTACCCCACATCCCTAAAACTAGGAACCAAAGATTTCTCAACAATAGAGCAACCCACCCCAATTCGTGATATAAGAAGAGAAAAAAAACAGCTTCAAATTCACAACCAACAACTGGGCCACAACAGAGGATCCCATTCCCATTCACATCATCCCATAAGCATTAGACAGAACAACACACCCACCACCCAACAGAGTGGAAGACTTCCAGGTCCAAGCACATCATTCATTAGGTTCTTCTTTCTGTTTGTTAACCGGGGTGGTCACCCAGAGATTCTTGTTTTACTGAACATCCATTTAAACCAACTGAGGTTATGTGATAAACCAATTTCCAGGTTAAGTCATCTAATCATCATAGAGGACAAAGTTTCATTAGTGCGCAAGGAATGACCACCAACGACCATGATTTTTAGTGAGCATAGGCCCACACAATTCACAACACATACAACAAAAATGTAGTATAGTAGATACATTGGTCACACCCCCCCATAATTCATTAAAATTATATTCAATATCATCATTATGTTTGGAATCATCAATTCCCATAGAGACAAAAGCGTACCCACCCCGCATGATACACATAAAGGAGAGACGAAGGTAAATACAATCCCTACCGGATTGGTCAAAGATCTATGTTATTCTCCATCCACCATGAACATCCGATGCATGACTTGCAGGGGGCGTCGGGAGCTCCAATTGTACTAAGAAGAAAGGAAGCCAGCCAAGAGGAAAAAGAAGGAAGAATAAATTCTAGTGCGATATATAGATAATATCACGTTGTTACGGGACATGAGAATTGAGCGGCTTTAAATTCGGATCATGGTTCCCCATGTGGTTGGGTGATTACACATGAATGAATTAATTGTTATTTAATAGGGAGGTTTCTCAGGATTATTAGATATTAATTACTGGTTAAAAATGGCCTTGAAACGCCCTAGAAGGTCAATAAGGCCGAAAAGAGGCATTATGTGAGAAACTATAGAAGGAAAACCTGACAAGGCTAGATAACCCCGATTGGTCACACCGATTGGTCGGTCACGCCAATTGGTCCCAGCAATTGTTCGCGCTGATCGGTCCCACCGATCGCTCGCACCGATCAGTCACGCCGATATGTCACACCGATCGGTCTCACCGAAGAAGGTGTGACCCCTTAGGACCATAGTATTTGGAAAAGGTACGGATCATGAGGGTCTAGGCCATTACATCAGATACCACTCAAACTATTCTCTCCCTTGAGAATACAGAACCAAACCCGAAGGAAAGAGGGGGGTCCGAAAGACCACCCTGGAAGATACCTCTCAGGAGTGAACCTCTCTGACAAGAACACCTTATCTCTTGAATTATCACGGACATCCTACCACTCCTTTCCCCGTGCGACCATGAAAAACAAAATACTAAACCGTATGGCAATGTGGGAGAGGGGTTTCCCTTCCTACGTGTTAAGATACCATCCACTTTGGGCAGCACTGACTCACCCTCACGGGTTTAGGCGCATCCACATTAATGATTCCTAAGTAGGAATCAGGTCCTCCCCTCCCCATCCTTTGGGACACTTCACACAAATTCACAGAAAAAATGAAAATTTCACATCCCATTATCAACAAGGTAAAGCATTACAGAGCAAAAAGTACTGACAAAATAGGATAAAACTCAAAAAACTCTGGGTACTAGGCACACATCTGCACTTCCCTCTCTCAGGTACTCTCCTCAAGCCCACCATGCCTCCATAACATAGGAACCAATGGGATGGTTCGTCCATGAAGCCCCTTCTCCTCACGAGCCTCGATCTTCCATGGTCGTTCCACGAAGGTTGCATCATCTTCGATATCTAGCTCTCCCCAGTTGAGGAAGTGCGAATCATCGTGTAGATACTGATGAAGCTGGGACACATGGAAGACATCATGCACCCTTTGTAGTTGTGGTGGCAACTCCAGATGATAATCCACCTCGTCGACCCGGTGCAACACCTCAAGGGGTTCGACGAACCTGGGAGAGAACTTACTTCCCCTGCCGAACCTTCGTTGTCCACGCCGAGGGGAGACCTTCAAGAACACATAGTCCCCCACCTCGAACTCCAAGGGGATTCTCATATTATCAGCATATGACTTCTTCCAGTCCTGATCCGCCTTCATCCATTCTCGTAAAAGCTGCACCTTCTCTGTCGTGCTACGCACAACCTCTGGGCCAAGAACACTCGCTTCCCCATCTTCAGTCCAGCACACGGGTGAGCGACATGGCCTCCCATACAAGGCTTCTAACGGAGCCATTACAATGATAGAGTGATGGATGTTATTGTAGGAAAACTCTAACAGAGGTAAGTGTCGCACCCATGATCCCCCAAAATCCAGAATACATGCCCGTAGCATCTCCACCAAGGTCTGGATGGTGCACTCTGTCTACCCATCTGTCTGGGGATTGAAAGCAGTGCTAAGAGGTAGCTGGGTTCCAAAGGCATGCTGCAATCCCCTCCAGATTCGTGAGTTAAACCGTGCATCCCAATCTGAGACTATGGATCTCAGAACTCCAGGAAATTGCACCACCTCATCCACATACCTTCGTGTTAATGCATCCACTGTGCCCAACTCCATAATCGCTAGAATGTGAGATTATTTCGTCAACCGGTCCACTACTACCCAGATAGAGTTGCATCCCCCGTGAACGTTGGGTTGTCACGTGAAGAAATCCATCGAGAGGTCATCCCACTTCCACTCGGGGACATCTAGTGACTACAGCAGGCCGCCAGGGACACGGTGTTCGGCCTTCACCTGCTGACACACAAGGCACCTTGCCACGAACTCATCCACTGGTCGTTTCATCTCGGGCCACCAGAAATATCTCCTCAGACCCTGGTACATCTTAGAAACTCCCAGGTGCACCGCTAGGGGTGAGTTTTGGAATTCCCTATGAACTTTGTCATGCATTGCCTCTGGAACAAATAGCTTTCCTTGGAAAAGCACTCGGTTATGACCATCCTCCGTCCACCCTTCCGGAGCATTGCCCTGGTCAACTCAGTCATGCATCACTTCTCTTTCTGAGTCTCCCCATTGGGACTCCTCCACTTGCCACAACAGAGAAGGTTTCACCATCATCTGATACAACCAACGTCTACAGCCTTCCATCCTAGCATCCAGGTGCAGGGGGGCCAACTCCTCCATCTCAATCCAAGCATCTGCCGACTCCTGAACTACATTCCTCTACGACCTCCTGCACAAGGCATCAACCCCCACATTTACTTTTGCTAAGGTGTAGGAAATGTCGATATTTTAAACCTGGAGGAACTCCATCCACCTTCACAGCCGTAAGTTCAGGTCTCGCTGGGAGAAGATGTACTTCATACTTTTTGTGATCCGTGAAGACCACAAAGTTCTCTCCGATGAGATAGTGCCACCAGGAATTTAGTGAGAAAATGACTGCTGTGAGCTCTAGATCATGGGTGGAATAATAATTCTCTTGATGGCGTTGGTTTCTAGACCCATAAGATATCACCCATTGTTGTTTCATCAGCACACATAAAAGGCCTTGTCCCGAAGCATCACAGAACACCTCATACGCCGCCCCTTCTTCTGGAAATCTCAGCACTGGGGAACTAACCAACTTCTCTTTCAGATAGTCAAAGGCTGCCTTGCACTGCTCACTCCAAACGAAATCCTGCCCCTTTTGTTAAAGGCTATCAATGGTGCTGCAACTCGATAGAAGTTTGGTAAGAACCTCTGATAGTAACCTGGAAGCCTGAGGAAACTACAGACCTCTTCCACGTTCTTGGGTGCTGCCTAAGGGACAACCACCTCAACCATCGATGGGTCCACCACTAATCCCTGCTCGGACACTTCATGTCTAGGGAAGTACGCTTCTCAAGTCCAAAACTTTCACGTTGAAAACTTCCCAAAGAGTTGGTGCTGTTGGAGGACCTCCAAAACTATCCTCAGATGCTCAGTGTGATCCTCCTCTGATCTTGAATAGATCAGGATGTCATCGATGCACACCACTACAAACCGATCCAGATACTCCCGGAAAACGATTTTCATAAGCCCCGTGAACACAGCTGGAGCATTTTTAATGCTAAATGGCATGACCACAAACTCGAAGTTCCCATATCTTCACCTGAAGGTCGTCTTTGGGATTTCTCCCTCCTTAACCCTCAACAGGTGATACCCAGATTTTAGGTCAATCTTCAAGAACCATCCTTCCCCCTTCAGGTGGTCGAAAAGATCATCTATCCTTGGAAGATGGTAAGGATTCCTGATCGTCACCTGATTCAACCTCCTGTATTCTATGCACAACCTGAGACTACCATCTGCCTTCTTTGTGAACTAGACTGGAGCACCCCACAGTGTGCACTTGGTCAAATATAACCCCTCTTCATCAGATCGTCAATCTGAATCTGCAAATCTCGTAGCTCCGAAGGTGCCATCCGGTAGGGAGCCATCGAAATTGGACGAGCAACAGGCTGCAAGTCTATCCCAAACTGGACATCACGTCGAGGGCGTAGAGTCATCACCTACTCAGGGAAGACGTCCATAAACTCATTGCCGATTCCCAGTACCTCCACCCTCTCTGCATCAGCTGACTCTACTGATACCTCATCTAACAAGGAGATGAGGGGTTCCTCTCGCCTAATTCCCTTATAGCCACCCCGCTCGCTGGTGAAAGTAACACGTGAACCACCTATGTTTGAAAACACAACCCATCCTCAGAAGCAGTCGATGGCGGAATATATAGAGAACAGCCAGTCAATGCCTTGGATGACGTCGTATGGCTGTATCTGCAATAGTAGGAGGTCGTTAACTGAGTGATGTGGCCCTATCATCAGTCGGCATCCTTGACAAACATATATCAAGTCGGTCTGACCTTCGATGGGTGTGCTCAACACTAGGGGCACTGTAAGTCTCTCAGCATATAGACCCAAAGAACGGGCCAGACTCGGTGTAACATACGAGTGCGAAGCTACTGTATCAAAAAATACATATGCAAGGGTACTGAACAACTGATTGTACCTCGAACGACCTCCGGTCCGGCTAGAACTGATTCCTCCCCGGCATGCAACTGCCCACGCCTGGCTCCTCTACCTCTCGGCTATCGTCCACCTCCCCGACCATGCCCTAGTAGAGGTCCCTGAGGAGTGCCCTGGGGGAAGCCTCCTCCTGTAACGTCTACCCTCGGAGGAGCGGGAGATCACTTCCCCTTCAGTTGCTACTGAAAGGGCCTAGCAAGAAACTGCTACTGCTAAGGTTGGTGCTGGGCCAGCCCACTTCCTTCGTACTACACTCTATCTGGGCACTGGTTTCGAAGGTTCCCGTGGCTCCCGCAGATGAAGCATATCGGCCCTGTTCATGAAGGGAAAGGGAGAGGGCTACAGGATTGGAACTGGAACTGCAGAGGCATGCTCCCTGAAGGCCCGAAACTAGAGGGTCCCGATGCTGGAGGTCTAGTGCTGACATGAATTCCCTTTGACGGGCCTAGCAGAATCCCCTCTCGTGATACACCTCCCAGAGTGTGCATCCTCTCCAACACATTATCCATCATCTGCACCTCTATGTATGTCGATAGGGTGAAGGGAGTAACGGAAAATAGGAGGGAAGGTCGGAGCGCCTCCTCAAACTGTCTCGCCTGAGACTCCTCATCCAGAAAGAGGTCCAAAGAAAAGAGGAGGAGATCCTTGAACTAGATCCCCATATCCCTCACTGACATACTCCCATGATGGAGGGAGAGTAGCTCATGTATCTTCTTTTACTTCATGGTGGAGGAGAGGAATTTCGCCCAGAACTCCTTCTCGAAGTCATCCCACGTCACCTCAGCTTCCCTCTTTTCTCCTAGAAAAATCATCCACCACTGACGCGCTACTCCCCGCATCTGTCTTATGGCTAGAGGAACCCAGTACTCCGCCAAAGCCCGGATCAAGCCAAAAGATATCACGAGCTAATACAGCCAGCTCTCCATCTTCATTTCAGAGGTTCTGCCCTCATACTTCTCGAGGGTCTATCACTGGAAAGATCAAAGCGACTTCTGCCACTGGTCGTCTTCCTCCTCTCAGTCAGCCCTTTTCTGATCAGCTAAATTGACCTCTTGGGCCTCGATCGCCCGTACCACTCGTGGTCGTCTCCCCGGTTCCATAGCTATAAGGTAGACATGAAATGCCTAAGCCCAAGTAGTGCATAATATTGCTCAAATTTTCGTAGACTTCGTTATTAATTTTTTTATTCCCAAAATACTCTCAGAAAAATGAGAACCCAGGTCATTATGATGAATGTACCTTTCCTAGGGTCTCTATCCTACAATAAGTGTATCCTCACTTGGTCATTCGGTAGGTCCAGAGTCCTTGCATCGGATCACAGCGGGCCCAAAAATCTCGTGTCCTAGCCGGTCTTCCCTATCCTATTTCATAAACCAAGATCACCCGACCATGTTTCCCTACCATCCCATGCAATCCTCCATGTGCCTAACTCCGGACACCATCCTATCTCTCAACTTCCCTCTGATACAATTCTGTCACGACCCACCTTCACCAAAAGGAGGGAAGGGTCAACAGATTTCCTATCCCTTCCTTATTTAAGTTGAAGGAGAGATAATGACCCCCGAAAACTGCCTAAATAGGTCCCGGAGTGGCGACCAACAACAAGGGTATAGAATCTTACACAAAATGGAAGGAATTGCCCTTTTTATTTTTATAGGATCGAGAGATAAGATAGAAACCCCAACAATACTGAAGATAAAAGTAAAGTTAAATAGAAAAGTAAACCATCCTCATATGCATGTTCCACAATAAATAGTACATACCTCAAAAATCAAAGGTAAAGTACCAAGAAAAGGGAAAAAACAATAGAAACTACCCCGAGGTCTGAGCTAGTACGGTCCCGCAAAATCCCTGAAGTCCAATTGGAAACCTGAAAGCAGTTTTATATATACGTAGGGTGAGAATACAAGTATACTCAGTAGTGAAAACCAAGACTCTAATGCACAAGTGGAGAGGCATTCTAATGCCCTGTGAGAAAAGAAAATAAAACAAGGCACCTAGAAAGGACACACTATCCACCCAGGCCTCACTAAGGAACACTCCCCCAATAACGCAAGGAATGTAAAGTAATGTAAAGTAATAGCACATCGATATTTGGGTACCCCACGCCACATTCCCACTAGTTATTAATGACATCCTATGCATCGAACCAATCTCACCATTCTCACCACAGTCCCACTGCCAAACCCCACCCGCACACACTTGGTCCACAGCCTCACCGCAGTCCCATTGCCGAAACGCACCCGCACACACCTGGGCCAGGACAATTATCCTACCCGCAGACACCTGGGCCACTACCACCACGCATAACCATACCCACAAACACCAGGGTCAGAATATTTACCGCCACGCCTGAAGACACCTTAGAATCATCCCAAAGACACTTGGGAAATAACATTCCTGCAAAAACCTGGGCCAACAACCACAACTACCCTGCCCAAATATTCTTGGGCTAAATAATGGACTCCAGGCCATCACAACATGCCCGAATAGTCCTGGGCTATTCAGGAAAGGGAGCTGAAAAGGAGCTAATAACTAGCCACTCATTGGAGTGTTGGGAAAAAACCCTCCCCATGAAATGGGGTGTTCGGCACTAAGTGCTCAACTTTGGTGGGGTGTGAATAAGAAACATAAAAGCTACAGATATATGTATAGTTAAAAAACACTCATCCCAACCTAGGGGTCCCAAAACCTATGCACAAACACCCTTGTAACTATTCATGCATAAAAGAAGCCACAACACTCACGGCCAAGTCAAAAATCATTCCCAAACTAATTCCCCAGTCAACCATTATTTTTTTCATGTTCAAGTGATTCCATTTGGGGTGAATTCTTCACTAATGGGCAACTAATAGGAATAATCACAAGCCAGGAAAAAGAAACAGCCAAACAACAATTTATGCATTCACAGCCGGTTCTCTTGTAAAGTCACAACAACAATGGGATAAGTGAGATCCATCAAAGTACTGGAACCAAAGAAAACCTCACAAAAGGGATAAGTGAGATCCCTCGAAGTACTGAAGACAATGAAAAACTCGAGAAATAGCCCCACGTCCCAAAAATCAGGAACCAACGATTTCTCAACAATAGAGGATCCCACCCCAATTCGTGATATAAGAAAAAACCACACAACATCAAATTCACAACAAAAAATTGGACCACAATAGAAGATCCCATCCCCTTTAACATCTTCCAATAAGCATCAGGCAGAACAACACACCCACCACCCAACAGAGTGGAAAACTTCCATGTCCAAGCACATTATTCATTAAGTTCTTCTTTCTGTTTGTTAACAGGGGTGGTCACACAGAGATTCTTGTTTTACTAAAAATCCATTTAAACTAACTGAGTTTACATGATTAACCAATTTCCAGGTTAAGTAATTTAATCATCATATAGGAAAAAGGTTCATTAGTTTGCATGGAAAGACCCCCAATGACTATGATTTTCAGTGAGCATAGTCCCACACAATTCACACCACATAAATCATAAAAGTGGTACAATAGAAACATCGGTCACACCCCCCCCCCTAATTCATTAAAAGTAAGTTAATTATCTTCATTAAGTTTGGTTTCATCAATTCCCACAGAGACAAAAGTGTATCCACCTCCCATGATATATAGAAAGGAGAGATGAAGGTAAAAAAAAATCCCTACCTAATTGATAAAAGATCGATGTTATTCTCCATGCACCAAGAACAGGGGATGCACGACTTATAGGGAAGGGGTGTCGGGAGCTCCAAACATACTAAGAAGAAAGTAATTTATCCCAGAGGAAAAAGAAGTAAGAATAAATTCATGTGCGATATATCGATAAGATCCTGTTGCTATGGGACATGATAATTGAGTGGCATTAAATTCGGATCCCGGTTCCCCATGTGGTTGGGTGGTTACACATGACTGAATTAATTGTTATTTAATAGGGAGGTTTCTAAGGTTTTTTAGATATTAATTATGGGTTAAAACGGCCTTGAAACGCCTTAAAAGGTCAAAAAGGCCGAAAAGCAGCGTTACGGGAAAAACTGTAGAAGGAAAACCCGACAAGGCTGGATAACACTGATCAGTCGCACCGATCAGTCGGTAGTGCCGATCGGTCCCACCAATCGCTCGCACTGATCGGTCGCGCCGATAGGTCGCGCCGATAGGTCACGCCGATCGGTCGCGCTGATAGTTGATGCCGATCGGTCGCACTGAACGAGGGGAGACCCCTTAGAATCATAGAATTTGGAAAATGGGTGGATCATGAGGGTCTCAGCCATTACAGGGACCCTACTAGGATTCTAGATGACATAGTACATGTTCTTTTAGGTGTTTGTATAATATCTTCATCTATGATCAAAAAAGTTTGAAGAGAAAGTTGGTGGTTTTTCATGTAATTGTTACTTAGTCTAGGAGATTTGTTCCCATTATTACATGGGTTGTTATCGTATTTATATAAATTTAGGGTCATACTTTTGGATTTGTTTACAAGTTTTACTTATTCTATAGTTATCCATGTGAAATATTTCATTTATCCATAATGATGTTTATCTATTGATTATAATTTTTTTTAGTTTGTTACTATTTTAATATTGATTGATTCAAGGTTTGTGGAACTAACCCATGGGGACCAGGAACACCCTTCAAGCAATGATAGTTCCATCTCTAGTTTTAGGGTACCATGGTATCCATGCTGGTTTTTGACACTATGTGTTTCTTCAGCATGGTGAAAAATTTACCAAATTGGACTTATAGTTAATTTTCTATTTGGTGAATACTAAATCATTGGCTCAGTTCCATGTGTCATTAGTATTGAGGTTTGATAGGGTGGTGGTAATTGAGCCCTCTCTAGAGTTGAGTTGGTCTTAAAATTCTTGTGTGCTAATGTTTCTATGTACTTTTTAGGGGAATGAAGTGGAATGGTGGGGGATTTTGGGTTACCTTATGAATCCCTTTCTTTGTATTAATCTTTTGGTTTATTTCTCTTTTGAGATCAACTACATTCCGGTTCTGTATTTGGAGTTTTGGAGAATTTTATACGGGTCCATGCTTAAGGTGCCAGATTTGTAAATAGTGGGGGTTCCCAATGGGAAATTCATCACCCAATTTGGAGATTTTATTGGGAATGAATATTCGGTTTTCATAGTTACATAACCATGTAGTCAATGTGTGCAGACCTTGTAACTCTTAAAAATGGTTATCTTAAAGGATGCAACATTTTTTTGAAAACCCTATGGGGTAACAATGCACCCTACACATGTTGTGGTATTTTTGTATTTTAATTTTCTTTTTAATTTGGTATTCCACCCTAAGACACCCATATTCCACCCCCACAACCCAACATCCACTCATGCAGTTATTTCCTCCCTCTAATCTTCTCCTTAATGGATTCTAGTTATTTCTTCATACAGATCAAGTGGTTTGGGATCCTCGATTTTATTTCCCTTTGTTTCTCTCTTTTATTCCAATCTCTCTAACTGTAATGGTCATTCTTGTATTTCTTTTTATGTAGGGTGGATAGTAAATGTGGATTTGATTTTAATGTTTGTAGGCCCTTTTAGTAGTCCCTTTTCAGTAAACCCCATAAAATGTGATGTGGTTCCATTTCATGAGGTGGGTGTATCCATTTAATTTTCTTTTACTCAAGAGTTCAACAGTTTATGGGGTTTTCTAAAATAATTTTTGTGCTAAAGAATTGTGTTGTTGACTATCTAGGGTTTTTTTACTATAGTTTCCATTGATTTTGATTGATTTTCAAATGGAAATGGTTTTAATTTCTTTCTTGAAATGGTGTTTTCTTTTTTAATGGTATTTAAATCACTCCATATGATTTATTAATGGTTAAGGATAATTTTTTTAAAGAGATGAATTTTATTACATTTTAATAAAAATGAGGTTTTCAAATGAGGTTTCTTTTTCTATTAAAAGAGATATTCCAGGTTTTAAAAATGTGGTTTGGTGTTAAAAAGTGAATTGGGGTTTCCCTTGGATTGTATGGTTTTACTTATTAATGATTATGATTTATTTTTTAATGTTTTTTCATTCTAGGTTGTTTTGTAAATGGAAATCCCAAATGTATATGTTATATGTATAAAATTGAATGCCTAATTAGCAACTTTGGCTTTTTTTATTTATTGCTCACTTGCTGACCCCCCATGATTTTATTGATGTTATAATAATACGTGCGAGGGATGTTTGGCTATGTGACTCATATTGTTTACATGTGTTAGGGATCACTTTAAGGGTAGTGTACGAGGTGGGAAGGTAATGATTGCGGTGTTATCACTAGAGGATTGTTATTTTCATGTGATGAAATTATTGTTCATGGACCACATGAGTTATTATTCCATTAGTAAAATGAAGTATTAAAATTTGAATTAGTGGTAAATTTCTTTGATAGTTGAGGTTTTCACTAGATTGACCCCCTTAGTTGTACATTACAGCTTTCTTTGGGGTCTATCACTGAGTATACTACTTATATTGATTTGGTTGATGGGTTTGTGACCATTACCCTCTCAATAGCTAGGTCTTTGTTTGGATATATTATTTATTACCATTACTCCTTGGGTTGTTTCCTCATTCTATATATTTATTTTATTATTCTTTCATTTATATATTATAATGTGTATTGTTTATTGGTCAGACAGACATGTTTCATGTGTGATCCTTTATGAATTATTTATGTTATCGAGTAGTTTAATTCTATATGTTTAGTGGAATTATTTATGATTATTTTTGTAAATTTGGATATCAATTTTTTCATTGTTTCCTTGTGTATATTGATTTGGGTATATTCTAGATTTTAAAGGAAAAGAGGCAAATATTTTAAAATGGAAGTCTTAGTCTAAAAAGTTGTATTTTTTAAATTACTAAAAACCATGAGTGAATTTATTTTCCAAAGTATAGTATTTGAGATAAATTTTTAATTTCTCTATGAATTGGATTTGTTTTGAAATGACACCAATTTTGGGAAATGGATTAAAAATGGGATCTATGATGAAATCCGGAATTCAATTTGATTGTTTCTATGGTTTTAAAGTGATAATGAAAAACTATTTTTTTCACCCATTATTTGAAAAATATAATAATTGGTTTCTAAAATTGAAGAAGTGAAATGGTATTATGGTGCTATCCTAATATATTTTTCTTACAACCTATATATTTACATTGGTTGGTATGTAATCTTTATGACTTTTGTAGGTTACTTTAGGTACTGGATTCTAATTGGATATGTTTCCACCATTTTTGGGATTCAGTTGGAATTAGGTGAATAATGGTGTCTTGAGTGTTATAGGCAGATGTTGATCAGACCGTCAGTTTAAAAAACCGTGTTTTTTGATTTTTTTGGCGTATTTGGTCTTATGTTTTTGTAATTTCATCTCCTATTGTATTTTTTTAACTCTTTATTAGTTTATTATTTATCTGAGATTCCATTTTTGTTATGTGACTTCTTATTGATGTTATGCCCAGTTTGGATTTTGTGTTTTCCTAGATTCCTGGGGGTGAAACCATCCCCAATGGTTATATCAAAAACCATTGTAACCATTCATCATTCTAGGGGTATTGGGGATACTCTTTATCTTTTTGGTGTGTTGATTCAGGAAATGGTTCATATGTAGACTTGGGTTGGTTCATAATAGTACACTTTATGAAAGTTTCTTACACACATTTATAAATTAAATGATTTTTAACCAATGCATTATTTGGTCAAGATATGTTATAAGAAGTATATTTTTGAATAATAAGTGGTTTAATAGGTTTACCAAAAATAGAATTTATAATTTTGGAAATAAATACATTATTACATCCAAATGAATATGAACTATTTACAAAATTAGATAAATTTGAACTAGGAATTAAATAATTCTTATAAATTCTCATTTTACGAAGCTGATATCAACTCTTAGTTGTGTACATAGGTTTGATCTATTTACCAAACCTCTTGGTAATGGATTCCCTCCCATTGGTAAAAATTTCAAATCCATATTTAGGTTTCACATTTTATATTTTTAGTTCATCATTTTCTTTTAATAAAAAATAATTACATTATATTTCCACACTCAGATCATATTTATTATGAATAGATACCACATGATCATTATTTAACATTTTATACTTATTATTAATATCATTGACTATTTCTTACAGAATATAGAAATATTCAATTAAATATTTTCTCTCTAAATTTTTATCATAATTTTCATTTTTAGAGATGTTAGAAATATGATAAAAATATATAGAGACTCTATTTATCACCGCATGTATTTTTATTATAATGAACATGTTTTTCTTATAATCCTTATCTTATAGATTTGAATCAGACTCATTGGAATTTTTCGCAATGGCACTCCAAGTAGCATGGATAATTTTTTTTCTTTTTTTTCTTTTTCACCATACATTTTCTTATATTTTAATTTCGGACATTTTTATTTTATAGTCCCTTTTCAGTTGAATTAATAACATTACACTTTTCCTAGATTATTTTCATTTTTCCAATTTCATATTCTATCAAATATTTCTCAATATATTGATTTCATGTTGAATTTATTCTCATTGTAAAACTTCTTAAATATCGAAGATAGAAAATCTATATAATAATCACTATTAGAGGTTGAATCTCCCTCACATGAACAATCATCATTTATTTTCTTCTTTATAATCGACTCAGAATCTTTAAAAGTAACTAATTTTCCTTTAGTATCATAATCATTCTTGTAAAATTTCATCTTTTCAACATAAATTTGGGGTTTTATATCATATCCTTCAATGGATGTTTTCTTATATCATATGCTTCTTTTAATGTGATATAGGATCCTCTCCATCAATTTGGTTAGTACTGAAAGAGTCTCACCGTATGATCCTTATCTTAATTTTTTTGAAAGTTCATGAATTGTATTAAAAATATTTTTTGAATCCACTATACATGTCAAAACTGGATTAATTAGGTTTCATATTAAAATAACTATATTTAATTTTAATGGTATTCATGAACATTTCTTTATCATTTATTTTCCTTTGTGTGACTCAACATGTGTATCCCAAATTTCATCGGTAGTATAACAAGAAATTTTTTTATTTAATTCATCTTATCATAATTTATAGTATAAATAATTCATTTATGTTCAATTAAAATGATAAGAGATCTTTGTGGAATCATTCCAATAATCTCTATAAACATTAGTATTTTTATATTTTTCCTCTTTTATAGTTAAAATTTTATATCACATGCTCTCAGTGTGTATTTTATTATCGACATTATACTAAGATTAATTTTTTCCATTAAATTAAAAAGGTGTTTTACTGGTATTCACTTCAATTATATATTTATCCCAAAAGGTATAAATATAGAATAATCATAAATTTTGATCTTTTTAGTTAATGAATTCATCAAAATTTATGGGAAATAAAAACCTTAAATACGGAATTTTGATTGGAGTTTAAAACTCAAGAGGGGAAAAATTAAGGTTTCATGTAAATTTTTTCATTTAATATATTTTTAAACTAAATCCCCAATTTATAAAATATCCCAGTAAACTAAAATAGTATAAATATGTAATTCAAATTTTTTAAATATTTATCAAATCTACGATAACAACATAGTAGACATTTGTCAAATTTTGAAAAACATTTGAAATATATCTAATTACGTCGAACATATTATATAATACACTCATAAAATATAAATATCAATTTTATGTTTTAATATATATTAGAAACCCTAAACCATTTTCTTTTAAAAATATTGTAAACAAAATAGGAAAACACACAGTGGAAAAAAACAAGATCTTTAATCTCAATTCGAGACCTAGTCCTCTTACCATAGAAATCCCCAACTACCAATAAATTAATTATTAATAACAAACTGATCTGTAACCTGGATTGGGTTTTAGAAAAAAAAAATTTGTTGCATAGTAAAAAAAATTCTCTTACACAGTTATACAAGAGATATCATGTGTAAAATAATTAAGGAAATATTATCTGTTACACATCAGTAAAAAGTTGAAGCAATTTCCAGTGAATAAACTAAGTAAATAAAATGTAACTCAAAAGTAATAAAAAAGAGATATAAATGGATATGAAGGTATATAGGCTAATGTAACTTAATTTGATCAACTTTTATTGACCAATTATATTTAAATATATTATTGAGAAACATGAATATTTTGTAACACTAAATGTTTAGAAAAAAAGTATCATAGAAGAATTATATGATGTGTAATGTCAAAATATCTGTAACACCCCATTCTTCCACAGTATACTTCTTAATAGTTTAACAGTTGGCTGTACACGCAACACCGAATTCAAGCACACCATGACCTATCAAACTATATATTTAAAAATAAATTAGTAGTATTTTTAAACTAATTTTTATTTCTATATATCCTATACAATTTTCACATTCATAATATGTGTTTCTTAATAAATATATAACGTAAAATTCAGTTTTTAGATAAAAGATATATTTTTTAAAAAATATCATTTTTTTAGTCTTTTAATGGAGAACCCTACTTGATTCAAATATCTGAGAAATTTATACATATAATTTGATGATATAAAATTATTCTTTATTACAAGGAAATAAATATATAGTTTTTATGAATATTGGATACTTTTCTGATATCCTTCAAAATTTGATGAATAGTGAAAATACTAAATTTTAATTGAAAACTATTTTTTCAATCAAAATAATTTATAGTGTTAAATAATAAATATGTGTTATTTTAAATTATAATTGCATTATATTATTAATATTTAATATAATTTAGGTCATTGGATGTAATTTCACATTTAAATTGGACATAAACATATGTGAATTTTTTGATAGTTTTTACTTCTTAAACCCCACTTTTTGGTATTGAAAAATAGAATTAATTTTTAATTAATTACTGAAACTATTGTGTAATTAATGTGAAAAAATTATTTCCATATTTGGAATAATAATTCCCAAATTATTTCAATAGTTACCTTTTATTTTTTGACATTAGGAATAGTAACTTTAGTAATTATTTTTATTTACCATTGATAAAGGGTAAATTAGGTAAAAAAGGGATAAAATAATATTATAATAATTTAAAACTTCCCTAACACATGTCCTAATCCTATTTGATAAGATAAATTATACAATTAGTATTTTTAGGCCCAATGCGTGGCATTTTGTAGCCACATTGGTGGGAAAATAATAATTTACAATATTTAATTTAAAGAAAAGGAAAATATCCCATAAACATGTATCTTTTACTAAATAAATTTTAATATAGGTGTATATAACTGAAATATATATATATATATAAATAGTAATTGTAAATCTAAAAATATTTTCAACGTCATGGTATTTTATTTATAATTTTCAGGCATTAGATAAATATATTTCTTTACGAAGTAGTTATGAGGCCATGATTATCTCATTAATGAAAGATTGAAATAAATTAATTTATAAATATTAAAATAAATGTAATTTCTTCATTTTTATGCCTTCCAAAAGATTTATGGATAACATTGATATATGAGGGATGATTTAATGCCTTTTGGAAGGAATAAATTTTTTACTACTCTAATGAAAGTAAATTACTAATTAGTGTCAAAATTGACATAAATGAGATATTAAAATAAAAACTATTTTATTAAATGATATATGAATCCTAAAAATATGAAAATGTCCCAAATAACTTGGAGAGTGAAAAATGTCATAAATTATCCCCTTTCAGTTACCTTTTCATTTAATAGTAATTATATTAAAAATGTAGTAATGAAATATAAGAGGACATGGTAGGTGTTATCTTATTTTATAGAGGGGTAAATCAAAATGATAGGGTTAATTTTATTACCTAAACATGTCTAAAACATATTTTTTATATTATTTTGACCCATCCACATATAATCCTAGAAATAAAAAAAAATTATATATTAGAAACTGCAAATCATTTTATATTAATTTAATATTTATAGTTATTTCTTAAGGTTCCCATCACCTCTGTTATAAGAGGGAACCTCCTTTTATCTTTAACGAACACCTGTAAAGAATTTTGGTTTGAAAAACCTTCCTATTTCTCCTCCCAACATCCCGAAATTCATCCTAGATTACTACATTTTGGAAGAGAGGCATCCTATGGTTCCATTTTGTTCAACTCAATAGGAAACACCCGAAATTGAGGTAATCATTTTATCCCTTATTTCAAAGTTATTTTCTTATTCTACTTATTATTTATATATTTTTCCCATACACAAGTAATAAATATATTATATTATATATAATTATATGAAAATATAATCATGGGAAAACTATATTCAACATTTTACCCACCCTATGAATAATAGTATCACCACATGTGCGTACGCTCATCAAACCATCTCCACACCGTTGTGTAATTTGTTATTCCACATTGAATTATTTGAATGGGTATAATGATGATTATAATAGACATAAATAATTATTATTACATGATTTTGATTCATTATAATTAATAATAAATCCATTTACATATCGTTTAATCATTAATGGAATGATATCATCACTCGTGCAAACGTTCGACCTACTGTTTCCATGACACGATGAGATTAATGCACCACTTTAACCATCCAAGAATTATTATAAAAAATATATATTATTCATAATTAAGAAATATATTACATAATAATTCTATTATAATGTTATATAAATATATGTACATGTATTTAATTCAATTACATTCATTAAATATGATTAAAAAACAGAAACATCATTTATGCGTACATACGACCTACCATCTCCATGAACGACGTATCCCATTTTATATATCTATATATTTTATATATTTTTATTATGAATATATATGATATATAAATCATATTATACATTCTTTAATTAAGTAAATCATGATCTATGTTATATATTCAAGAATAACAATTCAAAAAAAACGTACGATAAACAAAGAAATATTACCCGAAATGTTGGATTAATATGGAATTGTTAAAAAATGGGTAATATAATGTCACAAAATAATAATAATTATATAATAAATATTATTATGATTATGATATATGTTAATAATATTTCTAAAAACATTATACAAGATATTCATACATGTACGAGAGTATCTGATCTAAAGTAAGGGTTAATTCCCCAATATCATTGTTATCCGAAATTGTTTATGTGTAAGTATTTATTAGGACATATTTCAAATCTTTGTTCATGGGTCATAATTTAATTTAAAGGAATATTTTAAGGTTTTATGAATGGATTTTTTAGATAGATCATCATTTTATCTATTTTAAACATTTATTTTCATATGTCTACTTTATTAATGTCCTTTTTTAAAGGGATTTGTAGGGTTTATTTTAAGTAGACCTAATTGTTTTAAAATATTAATTAAATTAAAAAGATTCAAAGTGTTTTGGGAAGATTTTATTCAAAAATCTTTTTTAAATTAATTCCTTTGCTAATTCTGTGAGTGTTAAATGATTTTTTGAAAAAATTATTCTTCTCTGAATGATTCTTACTGATTGTTATCATCTATGAAAACATCCTTTATTGGATATTATTCTTGATTAAGGTTTATTTACTATAATAAATTATTAAAGATTGTATTGAGTGAGTTGTGATATATTGGATATGGGGTGTGCTATTTTATAACATTCATGGTTTATGGTTCAAGTGTTGACATTTATTATGTTATCTTTAATACGAATGTTTATGTTACATTTCAATGTTTTCATATGAGGAAGGAATTGGACTTATTAAGTGATGGGCAGGGACTACTATTTCCCCTCGATACATCAGTATGTCTCATGAGACAAACTACTATAATGGAAGAAGACCTTGAAAGACTATTTTTCAATGTTCATGGCATAACTCCTTATCCCAGTAGTTATTATGTCTAGCATTATGTATTCACTCGTTATGAAATTAGTGATTACATGAGATTATTATAATAGTATAATATCTATGTGCATGTTTATATGGTAATTCGTGATTTATTTTTTCTATATTATATTCACGTTTATGTTTAAAATGATTCTATTTTTATTATACATGTTTCCTTAAAAAGTTATATCTTTCGCTAAAATATTTAACCTTACGAAGCATCTGAACTCACCCCTTTATTATCATTTATTTTCCTAGCATTCCAGGAAGTGTTTTATGATTGATTTGCACGGTTAACCTAGGGGATTTTTTTCATTTTTGAAGGATTATATATGTTGTTTTTTTTCTAGAAATTTTAATATAATGTTCATGTATGTAATATATTTTCCAATACTACTTAATTGATTGGTCATTCGGTACCTGATTCCATGTATCATTCCAATGTATTAAAATAATGCACCAGCTCTACGATTTTGAGGTTGGGGTGTTACAGTTGGTATTAGAGTAAGTTCCACAAATAACCTTAGAAATTAGATTTAGAGAACATAGATTAAAAAACCTAACCCTATGAATGACTTTGATGATAAGTCTAATTATAAGATATTATCCTGTAGATTTGTTAATGAATAACCAAGGTTAATCCTTTAGACATATGGATTGTAATGAGAATATAAACTTTTAAGGATCCTATAAGTGATTCTTCAGGACTATATAAATATGATTACTGTTTATCACTTTGTGCTTTGAGTTTTGATCAATGGTTAGAATCAATAATGTTATAATATTATTGGTTATAGTGATGGTGATGAAGAGATTACCAATGAAAAATTAAGTGAATGAGGTATTATGGAATGATATGTTGAAGAATAGTTAATGATTTAAATGTGATTTTGAAGGATTGATGTTATTTTGAACGTGGAATCAATAATTATGAAATCAATGATCAATTGTTATAAGATTAATGAGATATATATGTTTTGTAATATAGTACTTCTTCTTTAATGATTAGTAATCATAAGAGTTTTTTAAGGATTTGAGATTTATGGTACCAATTAATGTGACACAGATGCAAGTTAAAAAATTTCAAAAATATATGGTTGGGGTAAATATATCCATTAATATGATTCTTATCATTAGATAATGATTTGGGAATAAAGAGATGATTGATTTGGATTAAGTATATTGGATACCTTGGATCAGATTAATGGTTTGTTTATTCATTCATTATTGGGAGTTTTCAACATTTTTTTATATAAGGTGTAAAACTAGTATTCTATTAAATAAAAAATGAATAAGGAATAATTAACATATTCAAAATGATTTTCTATTAATGATGGTAACTAAATTTGTTTTAGAGAATACATGAGAAAAATATTCACATGTATGTTATGTGACCTTCCTTATAAATTTTTGGAATATGACATTGGATTGACATATTTCGGATAATCTTAAAAGATATAATCGAATAAGTTGGACATTGGATACTATTCTTTATGGGTATAACATTTCATAATATTTTTATTTTATTTTATACTTTTAATAAAATACAACCCTCAGGTCGGGCGACAGCCTGTCGCGTCAGACAAGGCTGCGAGACATGAACCAGCAACTGAAGGGCAGCATGCGTGCATCGCATACTACTAGCCTATGTGATGTCCTTGTTTGTATAATATAGTTTTTTATGGTGTGATAGGTGAATTAATTTTTTTTTGAACCCTACATGATTAAGATAAATAGAATATTTTAGAGTTTTATTATATTTTGGCGAGAAAGATGAGTTTTTTCTAGAAATTATTTATATGATGGAATTATACCTATCAGTTATGTTTTTATATATTTAATTTATGAAATTATTAATCTTTAGGGTAGGATCATAAAACGAAAAATATTTTCCTAGTACATTCTTTTGTGATGACCCTAATGGTCCCTTAGTTCATCATAGCTTTATTGCTTTGTTGGCAGTAACATCCTCTTATAATGTTCTCTATCACTCTACATCAGAAATAGATGGTTATATTTTCATTCTTCTCCATTTTTCCTACAATGAACCCTAGTATGTGTTATTTCTAGAAACCTTCATACATTCCATTCATTATTTTAAAATAGAGGTCTCATTAATCTATTTTTTGATGTGGGATTTCACCTATGATATTTCTAAATGTTAAACCCCTATTTTTCAATCCAGAGATTAAAATGATAGGACAACAGTAATTTAATGAGGGGATAATGTAACACCCCATTCTAACGTGGTACACTTGTTCTTAATAATTTTATAGCTTGTTCTACACACAAAACCGTGTTCAAGTGCACTAAGACCTATCAAACATGTTGTTTAAATAGCAGTTATGTATACTATTAAACGCATTTTGGATTTTATAAATTACATATAAAATTAAAATCAATTATATGTGATTCTTAAGAATTATATACAGACTAATTCAATTTTTAGGTAAAAGATGTATTTTTTGAAAAATGTAGTTTTTCTTCCCTTTAATGGAGTACCCATTTTAAATAAAATATTTGACACATTTATATATTCAATTTTAATAAATAAAATTATTCATTATTATAGGGACATATATATATAGTTAGGATGAATTTTTTGTAATTTCATAATTTCTTTAATATATTTAACAATAGTAAACATTTCTAAATTTTAATTGAAAACCACTTTTTTAATCAAAATTAATTATAGTGAAAAATTATAAATTTTAGTGGATTAAAAATTTAATTATATTAATTTTTTTCTTTTAATATAATTTAGGCTATTAGAAGTAATTCTACATTTAAATTGGACATAAACAAATATCAATCTTTTGATAGTTTTTATTTTATAAAATCTCACTTCATGGTTTTCATAACGGTGATTAATTTTATGTTAATTATTACAAATATTGTGTTTTGAATTTATAAAAATGTATTCCATATTTGTAATCAGAAGGTAGAAATTGTTTACATAGAAACATATGATTTTTTGGATATTATGAATAATAACTTATGTATTTATTTTTATTTAACAAGATTGAAGGGTAAATCTGGTAAATTATGGTAAAAATTAACATAATAATAAAATAAAACTACCCTAACATGTTCTTTAATTCTATTAGATGAGTTATATTTGACCATGAGTATTCATAGGGAGAATGTTTCATATTTTCGAACCATTTGGTCTTGAATATGACATTTTAGAATAATTAATTTAAGGAAAGGGGAAATATAACATAAAAATGTATCTTTTACAAAATAAATTTTATTATAGGTCAATATAAGTATTATCTATGACTATAAAAATTAATTAAAAAGACCAAAATATTTTCTACATCTTGGTATTTTATTTTTAATTTTTAGACATTAGATAAGTATATTTATTTATGACACAATTATGATGTAGTGATTACCTCAGTATTGAACGATTCAAATAAATGAAATTATAAATATTAAAATAAATGGAATTTTATCCTTTTTATGCCATCTATGAATATTAATAATGAAATTGACATATTCAGGATGACTTAATTCCTTTGATTCAATGGAATCAGGTTTTTATGACTTTACCAAAAATAAATTACTAAATATTTTCAAAATTGACATAAATGAGATTTTAAAATAAATACTAATTTATTAAATGATATAAATATCATAAAATATAATGTTCATACAAATAAAATGGATAGTGATAAATATGTCATTTATGATCCAATTTTGGTTCTCTTGTCATTTTATTGACAATTTATTAACCATGTAGTATAAAAATACAATAGGACATTGTAAGAGTTTACCTAATTTACAAAGAATTAACTCTAAAAGACGAGGTTAATTTTATGACCAAATCATTTATAAAACCTATTAGTTGGGAATACAGAGACTCATCCTCATCTTAGCCTATAAATAAATCTATTTGGATCTATATGAAATATAAAAATGTTTTATAATAAATTATTATTTCATGATTTTTTTTAATGTCTCTGTCGCCTCTCTTATAAAAGGGAACATTCATTTATCCTTAACACACACATATAATGACTTTAGTGTTGGAAAAACCCAGACCATTTCTCTTTCAAGCCTCCCTCACAGCATCTTAGAGGCCTAAAATTGTCCAGGGAGCCATTCTATAGATCCCTTTTGATCAAATCAAAAGGAAACACACGAAGAAGGGGTAATCTTATTATCCATTATTTAAATGTTATTTTCTTATTCTTTTTACTATATATATTTTTCCAATAAAAAAGTAATAAATAAAGTATCATCCATATAATGATATGTTTATATAGTCATGGGAAAACTATATTCATCAATTTATCTATAATATGAATAATTATTTCACCATTCATGAGTACGTACGGCTTACCGCCTTCACACCATAGTGTAATTTGTTATTCCACATTGCATTATTTGGATTCGTACAATGATGGGTAAAATAGACATAAAAAATTATTATTACATTATTTTGATTCATTATAATTAATATAACATCTAATTAAATATCATTTAATAATTAAAGTAATGATATCATCGCTCATGCGTATGTTGAACCTACCGTCTCCACGGCGGGATTAGATTCATTTTCCACATTAACCATCCAAGAATGATGATAAAATATATATTATTAATAATTATGAAGTATTTGACACAATAAGTCTACTATTATGATATATATTTATATATATGTATGTATTTCCATATATTTCATTCACTTTCTTTCATTCAATATGATAAGAAAACAAAAACAATGTTCAAGCGTACGTACGACCTACCATCACTATGAGCAGTGTATTACATTTTATATATCTATATATTATATATCATTATATTATAAGTACATATGATATAAAAATAATATTATACATTTTAGAGGTATGTAATTCATGATCTATATAATATGCTCAAGAATAACAATCCAAAACCTGTATGATACATAAAATGATAATACCCAAAATATTGCATTAACTAGGATTTTTTAATAAATTGGTAATATAATGTCATATAATATTCATATATGATATCATAAATATTATTAAGACTTTGATATTAGTTAATACTAAGATTAAATACATTATACAAGAGTTTCAGACATGTACAAAGAGTATCAGATCTAAGGTAAGGGTCAATTCCTCAATATCATTATTATCCGAGATTGTTTATGTGTATTTATATATTGGTACATCATTTTCATCCACGTACATGTTTAATAAAAATGTTTTCAAAAGGAATATTTTATGGTTTTATGGGAGGGTATTTTTATCTAGATCATCATTTTAACTATTTTGAAAATATAAATTTCTAGGTCCATATACTAAATATCAATGTTTTCAAAATGATTTTAATAATTTATTTATATGGACATTATTGTTTTAAAATGTTAATTCCATTCCAATGTTTCGAACTACTATCAGAAAATTTGATTCAAAAATATTTTTTAAATGACTTGTTTATAAATTTTTTCACTTTTATATGATTTCATGAAAATGTAATATTTCTCTCAAAGAATTTTAATGATATTTTCAATTACACCAACATCCATTATTGGATATTTTTCATGATTGAGTTTGAATAATTATAATTAAATATTATCTATTTAATATAATGATTTTTTATTTTTTTTACTATGTATGTTCTATTTTTAAACATTTCATGGTTTATGGTTAATGTATTTCCATTTTGTATTATAGTTTTAATATTAATTTTTGGGTTATGTTTCACCCTTTTCATATGAAGAATACATTAGACTTAGTAAGTGACGGTCGGGGCCTACTATAGCCCCTCGAAGCATGAATTTGAAGAAGGTATTAAGGAATAAGACGTCGAATCATAATTAATGATTTAAATGTTATGTGGAGAGTTTGAGGTTATTTTGTAACTGGAATCAATAATTATTAAATAAATGGTTCTATGGTTTTAAGATTCATGAGATATATATGGATTTATTGAAAATAATTATTCTTTATGGAAATTTAAGCATAAGAGTTTTGATTTAGGATTTGAGATTGTATAGAACCATGCAAGGTGACATAGATAATAGTTAAACTTTTTGAAAAATAATTGGTTGAGTGAAAGATAACCCTTAGAATTTTTCTAATAATACGATAATGATTTGGGAATAAAGAGATGATTGAATTGGATAAGGTATATTAGATACCATGGAACTTATTAATGGTTTTTTTTATTCCATCATTATTTAGAGTTTTCAATATTTTTGGATTTATGGTGTATAACCAGTATTCTATGTTTTGCATAAGTAATAATGAATAATTAACATATTCAATATGTTTTTCAAGTAATTAAGGTTTTTTAGATGATTTTAGAGAATACATGATGAAGGTATTCACATGTATGTTATGTGACCTTCCCTAATAAATTTTTGACAGCGATTCTTAACATAAGTATTTTGTATAATCCTAATGGATATAATGGATATGTTTGGATAATGAATACTATTTTTTAAGTTTGAATAACATCATAATATTATGTTTTTTTGTAATTTTATACATCTATGAATAGGATAACCCATAGGTTGGGCGACAGGCCGTTGCGTTCGGTAAGGCCGCAAGACATGAACCTGCAACTTAAGGGTGATAAGGGTTCATTGCCTACCACTACCCTATGTGATGTCCTTGTTTTTATAAGGAAGTTTTTTATGTATTGATAGATAAAGTATAAATTCATTTTTTAAACCTTATATGATTAATATAAATAGATTATTTTTGAGTTTTATTATATTTTAGAGACTAATATAATTTTTGGAATGAAATCAGTCAAATGCAGGAACTATGTGAGTCAGGTATGTATTCTTTTTCTAATTCTTTTAAATTATTAAACATTAGGTAAAGGATCATAAAACAAAAAAAATCATTCTACATTATTTTGTGAAAAAAATAAAATTGTCCCTTTGATCATCACAAATATATAGCTTTCTGGAATTTAACTTTCTCCTAATAATGTTCTCTATCACTCTCAATCAGAACATGATGGTTATATTTTCCTTCAGGTCCATATTTTCATAAATTTATCCCTAGTATGTGTTGGTTCTCGAATCCTTAATACTTACCTTATTTAAAAATAGAGGTATCATTAATCCTTTTTTGGATGTGGGATATCAACTGAGATATTTTGAAATGTCATACCCCAAGTATTCAATACTTAGATTAAATTTTGATGAAAATTTTATTTAAGGAGGGGATAATGTAACACCTCAAGCTTCAATGATACGCTTCTCCTTAATAATTATATAGCTTGTGCTACACGCAACATGAGTTCGAGCACACCATGACCTTTCAAACTAGACATTTGAAAAGAGATTACGAATAATATTAACCACATTTTGAATTTTATATATCCCATATAAATTTAACAGTCATAAAATTTGTTTTTATGAAATAATATAAAGTCAAATTCAAGTTTTTTTATAAAAGGTGTATTTTTTTAAAAATGCAGTTTTTCTGCCCTTCAAGGGGTACCCCTTCCAAATCCAACAAATGAGACATTTATATATTGAATTTTATAAAATAAATTTATTATTTATATGTAGGATATAAAAATATATTTTGGATTAATTTTTGGTTTTTATGATAACATTCATATTTTGATGAATAGTTAAAAATACTAAATTTTAATTAAAAACTACATTTTTAATAAAAATACATTATATTGTTAAATTATAATTTGAGGGGTTTTAAATTATAATAATATTTTATTTTTTTCATTTAATTTAACTTATGCCATTGTATGTAACTTCCCATTAAAATTGGACATAAACAAATTTCAATTTATTGATAGTTTTGTTTATTAAAAACCCACTTTTTTGTTTTAATAGTGGGAATTAATTTTAAATTAATTACTGGAACTTAAATGTTTTGAATGTGGAAATATGGATTTTATATTTGGAACCAAAAGGTTTAAATTTTGTAAATAGTGTACTTTTCTTTTTGGACATTAGGAATAGTTACTTTATTAATTATTTTTATTTTCCATAGTTAAAGGGTAAATAATGTATATAAGTGTAAAAAAATGATATTATAATAATATAAAACTATCATAGAACTTGTAATAATCCCATTAGATAATACATATTCGACCAGTACTATCCTTAGGCTGATTTGTTTCATTTTGGAGCCACATAGATGTGAAAATGATATTTTAGAATATTTAATTTAATGCAACAAGAAATATAACATAAAGAAGCATCTTTTAATAAATAAATTTTAATATAAGGTTATATAAATGTTACATATGTCATAAATTGTAATTATAAGTCTAAAAATATTTTCTACATCATGGTTTTTTATTTATAATTTTTATATATTAGAGAAATATTTTTATTTATGACCCAATTATGATGAAATGATTACCTCATTAATGAATGATTCTAATAAATGAATTTTTAAATATTAAAATAATTATAATTTGAGCATTTTGATTCCCTCCAAGAATTTTATTGATGATGTTGACATATTTTACATGATATAATTCCTTTTTCAAAATCATTGAAGTTTTAATGACTTTAACAAAAATCTATTACTAAATAGTGTCAAAATTGACAAAATTGACATTTTAAAATAAATACAATTTTATAAAATGAAATAAAAATCCAAAAAATATAAATTTTGACCAAATAACATGGATTGTTTTGAAAATGTAATAAATAATCCACTCTAGGTTCTATTGGTATATTATAGTAAATATGTTAACCACGTAGTATAAAAATACAAAAGAACATGGTATATGTTATCTTATTTTACAAAGGGTTAAATCTAAATGATAAGGTTAATTTTAAGACCTAAATATTCCTGAAACATATTTTTTATATACTTTAGACCCATAATCTTCTTATCTTCGAAATAAATCATTTTTGAGATATTAAAAAAAATTATAATAAATTAATATTTCAAGATTCTTTCTAATGTTCCCCACACCTCTCTTATAAGAGGGCATCTCACTTTCTCTTTAACTCAAACCTCTAAAGCCTTTTGTTCAAGACAATACCTACCCATTTCTTCTCCCAAACAACCTCACATAATTCTAGAGTCTTATATTTTGGTAGAGAGCCATCCTATGGAGCCCTTTTGTTCAAATAAAAAAGAAACACAAGAAGATGATGTAATCGTTTTATCCCTTCTTTCAAAGTTAGTTTCTTCTTCTACATCTTATTTATATATTATACCTATAATAAATTAATAAATACAGTATAATACATATAATTAGAGGTTAATATAATCATTTTATAACTATATTCATCATTTTATTCATCCTAAAAATAATAATATCACCATGTGTGCGTATGTACAGCTTACCGTCTCCACGTCGTTGTGTAATTTTTTATTCAACTTTAAATTATTTGGATGGGTATAATGATGAGTATAATAGATATAAATAATTAATATGACCTGATTATTATTCTTTATAATTAATATTACATCCATTTCTATATCATTTAATCATTAAAGGAACGATATATTCACTCATGCGTACGTACGACCTACCTACTCCACGATGTGATGAGATTCATTCCCCACTTTAACCATCCATGAATGATTATAAAAATACAAAATATTAATAATAATTAGGAAATATATTACATAATAATTATACTATAATGATATATATTTATATATGTATTTACATATATTTCATTCACTTACTTCCATTCAATACTATAAGAAAATGGAAACAACGTTCTTGCGTACGTACGACCTACTGTCTCAATGAATGGTGTATTATATTTTTTATATATATCTATTATATATATATTTATATTATGAATATATATGATATTTAAGTCATATTATATATTATGTAAGTAATTAAATCACGATCAATGTAATATGATCCAAAATAAAAAGTCAAAACACACACGATAAACAATGAAATATTAACTGAAATGTTTCATTAAGTTGAAATTTTTATTGAATGTGTAATATAAATTCATAATAGAATAATATATTATATCTTAAATATTATTATTATTCCTATACAAGTTAAAAATATGTTTAAAAACATTATACATGATTTTCAAACACGTACAGAGAGTATCAGATCAAATGTAAGGATTAATTCTCAACTCTCATTATTATACAGGATTGTTTATGTGAGTATTTATTGGGAAATATTTAGAATCCATATCAATGTTTCGTAAGAAAAATTCAAATTTAATCATTTATGTTTTTATATAAGGGTCTATTTAGGAAAGATCATCATTTTAATTATTTTAATGATTTTTTTTAAGTCTATTTAATTAATGTCCATGTTCCCAAAATGACTTTAATGATTTATTTATATAGACATGATTGTTTTAAAATCATAAATGATTTCAAATTATTCAATGTGGTATGGGATACATTGATTAAAAAATATCTTTTTTAGTGAAATCCTTTATAAATTTTTCTTCTTTTAAATGATTTCAAGAAAAAGGGATATTTCATTGAAAGAGTTTTTCTGATTGTTTTATTTTATTCCAACATCCTTTATTGAATTTTATTCTTGATTTTGGTTGATTTATTATAATACAATATTCTTTATTGTTTTAAATGAGTTATGATATGTTTTACTTTGGATATGCTATTTTTATACCATTCATGGATTATGGTTAATGTATTATCATTTCCTATTCTTGTTTGAATTTGATTGTTTATGTTATGTTTCACAGTTTTCATATGAGGAATCCCTTGGAGTTAGTATGTGATGGGCGGGGCCCACTTTAGCCCCTTGATGCATTGGTAGGTCTCACGAGACAAACTAGTGTCATGTAAAAAGGTCTTGATAAAATTGTTTTAATAGACCTGGCACAAGGCCTTGAGGTAGTAGTTATTATGTTCAGCATTATGCATTCCCTCATTAAGAAATTTGTTATTACATGTTCTTATTAGACTAGTAGAATATCTATGTTCATTTTTATATGGTAAATCATGATTTTTTTCCATATTATGTTCATGTTTATATTTAAAAGGCATTTTTTTATTATACAACTTGATTTAATGTTTTATTTCTTCCACTGAATTATTTACCATTACACAGCATCTAATATCACCCATTTATTATGTTACATAATCCCAGGATTCCAAGAAGTGTTTTATGATTTTTTAATGTTTAATCTTGGGGAATAATGGAATTATTAACAGATTTTCTATTTTTTGTATTATGTTTGAAATTTTAATGTAAATATAGACTAGTAATCGGATCTATAGTTCCAGACACGATTCATTGTATCATGAAAATTTATTAAAACAATGCACCAGATCCGGGTTTCTAGGGTCTAGGCTTTACAATATATATCATACATGTGAATTATTCTATTTCCAGGAGTATATATTCTTCTTAAAGAGATAAAATTCATTGATTAGCAATTTTAGGGTATTCATAATTCATTACTCAAACTCACTAAAACATTTAATTTAATGGATATATAATAAATTTATCCAAACATAGGCATCAGAGATTTGACTATACCTCAAAACATTAGTTACACATGGTTAATTAATCATAACATAAGCATAAATAATTTTACTTCTAGAAAAATATCACGTTTAGTTTCCATAGTCACTTTCTAAAGTCAATTCATCTTTTCGTATAACAACATAATTTTTCATGCGGTAATCTTATTTCTTTATGAGGTTACTTCATTTATTAAGGAAGTCACTTCTTTTATTTATGTAGTAAATTCATTTATTCTCACTGTAACATTATTTAATCTAATTGTAGGTTGAAAACTTCATACGATCACTTTATCTTCAACGTGTGGTTATTTTAATACCTAGAATTATTTCATATGATAGAAAATTAATTGATTATTGACACGATCACATGGATTTAAATGTGTGTCCACTTCAAGGCTTATCCATTTCTAAAATTTTGGCTAAAAAATTAGTTGAATATAATAAAAGATAAAATTCATTTGTAACATAACAGACATGATTTGTGCGTATTAAAGTAAATTCATTATGGACTAATCTAAGAACATTATTTTTATATAGTTCCACCGCCACTACCCACTAAGAGATATATTAAATATCCATCATGATGTACTCCTTCCCATATGAATATGGAAATGGTCACATAAAATATATACCCCAAATATAAAAAATATAAACCATAAAAGTTTCCATCAATGAAAAAATATAACTTCATACAACATTTTAAATCATTTTTCATTTTTACAGCTAACCACTATATTTTCAGAATACTTAAAAAGAGTAGTACAGTAGAAGCCATCTTGTAAGAAAATATAGAATGTCCTCTCTCCCCTATGGTATAATCCACTTAGTGAAGAGTGTTAGCTCACTAAAATAGGTATCATATCATCCTTGGACACTCATCACCTTTGTATACCATTTTTCAACTTTTAAAAAGGAAAGTATCACCCCCAATGTAATAGTTAAACTCAAAAAAAAATTTCTTCCTATTCTTTTTTATAAGATCCTTATGAATGGTTACTATATCTATGAATATCCAAAAATATTCTTACTACAATGTCTATTTTACTGATATATAATGTTATTTTTCATTATGGAATGCGGAATTAAACGCCTCATGGTCATCATTTTTTGTCATGGAACACCTAGATTGGTGGAGAACATCTAAATTTTCAATAAAACTTGTATGTCTAATATCCCCGTAAAACTCTCTCATGTGATGTATTCATAAAAAAAGTCTGGTTTGTTCCTATATCATAGATATAAGGTACTCCATGGTTAAATATTCCATGACGATAATGACATTAAACCCCAAAACTAATTACTAAACCTCTCTAAACAAAAAAAATACCAGAAACTTCATTTTAGTTTTGGTGTAATAACATTGGGGACTGTCTATCAGTTTTTAGAATAATACACCACATGAAACCACTTCTATATACCTTTACTTAGAAAAGACCCTAAAATAAGTCCACTAACATCACCCATATTCTTCATGGGAAACCTCCAATATGGTGTGTTGATGATGGGTAAAAATTCTATTTTCCCTTAAGTAGATTGATTGATTCTAAGGACTATTCACTAAAAAGTTTCAATCCTTCACAAAAGTGGACATTTTTGTATTTTATTCAATAAAAAATCATTACTGATTATTACTTATAAATTATAATGCCCCAAAGAAATATTCAATACCTTTTACCTTTAATTGATGGGGTGATTCTTTATTTTCCTCAATATTATCAATATTGACTTATATTCTTCCCCACACACATTGTGTCCAAAAAAAATCCCCTTGGTTTCGATAAATTATATTTATTCCCAATTAAAAAAATTTTGGTCTCACGGAACTATTTTTAAAATTATATTAAATTTTCTAAAAAATTATCAAATGTGCTTCCAAATATTTAAAATTCATCCATGAACACATCTTTTATCCTCTTACACAACTATAGAAATAAGCTATTTTCATGGTTCAAAACCATTGAAATTGGTCCCAAAACGTGTTTAAAAGATATGGCCATGGTTTTTTACAACTATGGGCGCTATCGCCCTGGTAGTAGGGTCTAAACTAGGGACATGGTATTAACTGTTTCAATAGTTGTATCTATTGTAAACCATGTAAAATAACCTATCGCCATGGTTTCAACCATGTAAATAAGTGGATTATTGGCATGGTTTTAACCATGGCTATAGACCTAGAAAACATTGGAAATAGCCTTAAAATAATGTCTACTTAGCCAGATTTGATACCAGCACCGTAAATTCATGTCTCACCACCTTTACCACTACACCACCAAATAATTTGTGTATATATATATATAATATGTTAATAATATATATATATATATATATATATTATTAAAAATCATTGAATTATCCTGATAATCGTGGAAATAGTTCTTCCCACTCATGGGTGGGAGACTTATCGCCACAGCTATAAAAACCATGGCTATATACCACATAACCATGGATATAAATTTGGGATTTATCCATGGTTTTGAAAACCACGGCTATGGCCCATGAAAAAAATATCTACATCCACAGTTTTAGAATATTGGATATAAGCCACATAAGTGTGGTCAAAGCCACCTATAACCTAGGTTTTAAAACTATGGATATAGGTTTGTGTTCATAGAATAAATTTATAGTAGTTTTAGTCATTTAATAAAATATGTACATCATGAATATATAAATGGTGATCAGAGAAAAATACATGACAAAGTGAATTCATAGGTAGGGAATGCATCAAAAGGGAAAAAGAATATGAAATTTTATTGATCATTCATGGATTTTTTATTTAGGTTGTAAAAGATATATCCATCAAGAAAATAATATAATTTATTTCATTCTAATTGATCATGAATTTGATCTAATGATAACATGGTAAAATGGTTTTCTATAGTGGTATAATTACTCTTCATGTACTGAATACCAACCCTCTATTTGGTGACCTTCTATGTTTTAGTTTCTTCATTATCTTCAATGGCCATAATAGTGAACCCCCATTTTTAGGAACTATATATACATGGATGACATAGGGACTACCCATGAAGGGATGATAATCAATGAATCTAATAACATGATAAAATATTCAAAAAAACCTCCTTCATATTGGGAATATGTCTCCTTTTTTCCATCGACTATTGGTTTTTGATCAAGATGCATAGGGAACCTATACATGAAGAATGATAGATTAATTAATTTAATGTATACACTAGTCCAACCTATAACATATATGATCACTTTCAAAATAGATGAAAAATATTCATCTTTATTTTACACTAAATCGAATGAGATAATGAAACATAGTGAAAACATTTCACCATGAAATGGATATTTCATGTGAGTCGTAAGTAGTCTTGACAATAGATTTTATGATTCCTAGATAAATGGTAGAATTATGGTGCTAAGGGGTCAAAGGTTTTCAATGCATCTCTTAATATGATTGTGAAAACTGAATAGAACCATATCCTCAATATCATCCAAACTAAACATCTCCTTACACTCTAATTACAAGTCTATCCAAAAAACATTCTCCTCAAAATATTTATCTATGTTTTCAAAATTTCTCCCTAATACTTATCAAATGGACCCTACACTATACTAGAACATATTCTTATGTGGGTTTCTATAAGTATTGGTCATCTACTAATCCTCTATGTAAACTTTCAAAACTACTCTTTTTCCTTATCAACAGGTCCCTAAAATCTCCCTAGCTCAACCTTTGAAAAGATTCATTCATTTTTAGGTACCTTAGACTATATAAAAACATTAAATCCTACTTTTTGTTCCCAAAAATTGAATATTATTTTTCCTTTATAAAAATCTATCACATCCCACAATTGGCTATGATGGGAATTTCTAAGATGACACAGACCTATTTATCACATTCTATGTCCAAAATCAAGATATCGCCATGTAAAAAAAATCGCTTGACTCCAACTAAAATTTCATCAACTCTTCATATGTGGATTTTGATTGATCGGTTAGTCAAATACAATTCCACTATGGTGGTAAGGGGTGATCTTAATATCAACTACAAAAAAATGAGCAAGGGTCCATATTTATAGTATAACTATGGTAAAAAATGCAATTTGGTTTTCTAATATCTCATAAGGTGAATGGGATGAAAAAGATGCTATAATCCTCAATCATGGGAGGAATTCTATTATGATCGACAACAATACCTTCCTTTATCGAGATCAAGTTAAAAATTCTTCTAACGTTTTCTTATTTTAAATGATATTTTTAGTGATTTTTTGTACGATGGGATTTGAACTAAAGACTAAAGAAATGGGATATTGATTTGAATGTTTTCTATCAACATAATGAACATGGGTTTATTAGGATCATGATTAATTTTTTAATCCCTTAATAAAATTGGATATTTCAGAAATAAATCATTAAAATAATTGACATACAATTGAGTTAGTCAAAATAATTTTCCTTCCCTTTATTCTTTCTAATTTTCATGTTTTTTAACAGCATGATGAAATTCATTTTTAGTACTATTTTCAAAATATCCATCCATAATGGTACCGAGTTTTTGGTCTCAAATTTATTCTTAAATAATAATTTGGGATTTCCTAGGGTTATTCATAATGTCATCCTATGTTTTAAACCCAATACATATATAGGAAAAATAGTATTTAGTGATGGTTTAAACCATCATAGATAACAGTTTCAGGAAACATTTCACAATAGTTTTCAAAAGGCTTCGTGAAATTATTTCATAATGGTTTTTAAAGCCACCAAAAAATTTATAGTGGTAATTTTTTAATTGTTTTTAATATATTTTTCAGATTATTTGTTATTTATTATTTATTATTTACTAAAATATTTAACCCACCTTATAGAAATTGAGTATATATATATGTGTGTGTATTGTGAGGTTTCAGTTTACTACCTCTTGGTTATTCATTAATGACTTTACCAAATTAGAAATCTCTTCATGTGGTGAGTAAATAGACTTAAATATACATACATATTTATAAGTATATAAAAATTCAAATACATAAATAAATAAAAATAAATATTTAATAAAAAAATAAATAATAATTATTTTATATTAAAAAATAAATATTATATAAATTATAACTAAATATTAAATATTAAATATTAAATATTAAATATATATATATATATAATAAATAATTAAATTATAAGGAATAATGAATAATTAAAAAAATAAATAGAATAAAAAATATAAAAATATTTAGTAAATAATAGAAAAATGAAATATGAAAAAAATATAATAATTAAATTAATAATATTCATAAAATAAAAATAAAATAAATAAATAATAAATAAATTATATATAAATAATAAATAATAATAAATAATGTTTAATAATAAAAAATGATAAATTAATAATAAATAAATAAATTAAAATAAATAAATAAATAATAAATAATATGTAAATAAATAACAACTAATATTTAATAAGTAATAAATAAATGATAAATAATGAATATTACATAAAAAATTAAAATGAGTTATGAATATAATAATAATTAAATAATAAATATCAAGTAAATGATAAATATATAATATATAATATACATTATGTACTATATTTTTTATTAGTAACAATAATATATAATAAATAATAAATCAATATGTAATAAAAATGTAATAAATTATTAATAGAAATAAATCAGTACATATTAAATGTTTAATAAATTAACACCAAACTTGTAATAAAATAATAATAAATAATATATCAATATGTAATAAATTAGTAGTTAATAAAATAAATATATATATAATATTATATATATAAACAGATATACAAATTCATATATATATATATACTTAATCATGATTGTATATAAATTTTGATGTTCACAAGAATTTGAGGACCACTGAGAAGTGGGTGATGAATTATTAGTGAGCTTTTACAATTTCTTTTCTCTTTAAATTAACCCACGTAACTTCGTAATTTTTTTGTCCTTTTCAACTTGGTATATCATCATCACATGTATTCAAAGATAATAAATTAAATAAAGAAATATAAGATTTACAATGTTTGCCCCCAATTTGGGTGGCTACGCCCTTCTCGTGGATACACCCATCGGTCCACAGAAATTCACTATGACAAGAAGTGAATCCCATTGAGCCAACTCCCATCAAGCCCCTTCTGTCCCCTAATAGGTTATCATACTGCTTCCTACTAGTTATAATTTAACACCCCTAATTTCCGGTACTTTAACATTTTTATGTAAGTTGATCTAATGTAATACTTGGGTTGTATTTTATGAGTTGATGGATGGATTTGGATTGTTTTGGACTTGTTTCAGTAGGTGTATTATTTGAGTATGGTTAGAAGAAACCATGTACTATATTTTAGATACTGTGTAGGGTGTTACCAGAAGATTCAATGAAAGATAATAGTTGGAACGTTGTTTGAGAAAAGTGTTTAGGTGCCTATGAGAAACTGTACAAGAGGAAATAATGGGAAAAACATAGTAAATACATGTCTTTATTACCATGTGAGACAACTATGTGAGTGGTTGGCCTTAATATAGTAACACCACAAAATTTTTTGATGGGTTTTCAAACCATGTGGCTACTTTAGAGATATCCAGTATCATCCACACGATAGGTGAAAATATTGTTAAACCGTGAATCCTACCCATGAAAATGTAATTTAGTGCACTAAAAATCAATATTAAATTTAGTTTTTATCCCCAAAACTATTATTTACATCATATTATTACTATTTATTAAACTAAACTCCTATCTTTGGCTCCCAAATACATTACTTTTAGTTCGAATGAAAATGTTGTTCAATCAATGGGTGTTAGATCTCTGTAATAAATGAAAATTACTCATTCATCCTTATTCTCTTTAGATATACCATTATCATCTCTCAAGGAACATATTTAAAATCTTTTATAGATAGATTTGTGTGTTATGACGTAAATTTTGATGGGATTTTATTTGATCTATTGAAGTGAAGGTGTTTCCTTCCTAGGTCTATAAGATCTTTGTGCCATTCTTCATTTTCATATTTTGTTGAAATGTAGGTTGCTTATCAATCATCTCTACTTATCCAAGAACATAAAATACTAGTTTTATTTAATGTTTTAGGAATTTTATATAGAAATGTTGTGTGATCTCTTGAAGGAAACCATTTTGTTTGTTTTTTTTAAATATGGGAAATTATTTGGCTTTTAGATAACCTCTTTGCTTCTAATTTTAAATTGATGGTTTCAGAATTATGGTCTGGTTTTGATGTGATTAAAATGTTTGATGAAATTTTTTCAATGGAAGAGTTGGTTTATTTAAAATAAATTGGCATGGAATTTGGAATAATTTAGCTGGTGTATATATAAATAAAGATGGAATATGGTTATTAAGTACCACTATCAAAGTGAGATTGAGTTTGTTCATGAAGTACTGTCATAAATAAGTGACGCGAAGCTTGATTGTATGTATGGGTGTGAGTGTAAGAACGTCAGAATGGTTATTCATATTTTTAGTTAATGATAAAAACTATATTTATGGGTTTTCACACATGAATTTTACTTATATCTTTGTATAAATTGATTATTTTTTTTCAATTTATTTATATTAAATATGTTAACTAGTTCTTATCATAGTGGTGTGTATTGGGAAGTCTATTGGGATTACCTAATGAATTTTATATTCACCCTTTACTTGGTAACATTGTTGAATTTAAAAATACTCTATACTAAGACATTATATAGGGAATTTAATCATATTTATCTATATATTCATCTTAATAACTATGGGAATAGAATGTGGTGTTGGATCTTTGAGCTAGTTCGGGTGGCACTTGGGATGATGACACTTCTATAGGTTTTTCTCATGTTATCTTTTTGGTTTTTTAGATGATATTACTTATTAAATTTTCACTATAATATTTATTTTATATTGATTTAACATTTTATTTATATTTATTATATTTACATAGCATATATATGGTTTGAATTTTTGTAATTCTTATTGTTGGGTTGTTGTATCCCTAAATAGGAAATCATCCACCAAAGTTCTCCCAAGCCCTTGGAATTTATTTTCAACATTTGGTGTCTTGGGGATGTCATATATGGTTAGTTTTACTCTACCTCTTCATGAGATAAAGAATTATGGTTGGATGATATAATTGGAATTAGTCTGAATAAATCTATTTTTGTCATTGGATAGTAGTAAAGAAATAAGAATGTTGAAACTTTTAATGTATAACTTATAAATTTTTAGATAACCTTTTTTATGGAAATTAATTCTATGATTTTGGATTGGATAAAAAGTGTTATAAGACACATCTATGTGTGTTAATATCTCATCTCAATGGGTTTAGATGATATGTGATTCATATCAATCCTTGTTAATGATACTACCTAGTAGGTCAGTGTTGTTCATTTTGGATTTTATGATTTATGGAAAATGGGTAAAAATGACCTATTTTGAAAAAAATGGGTTTTACTATTTGATAATGGAGATGTGAAATTTTATAATCATTTAGTTTTTAATGACTAATGAAAAAATGGAGTTTTTTTTCTTGTTATAGAAAATGGATTTGGTAGGAATCAATGAAATAATCAATAATAAGCTATGAAAAATATCATTTCCCCTAAGTCATATGTGACCCAAAAACATTCCCAAAGTATCGTTCATTATTTTTAACACATTAAAAGTGAAAATATAAATTATGAAACCTAAAAATTAGATCACTCAATAGATTTTTTTCAGAATCATTAACAACCTGATATTTTTAAACTATATATTTTTTTAATTAATTCAATGTTTTTTAATATTATGCATTTCAAGGAAGACTGAATATAGATTGTGTTATTTCAAAGAACCATGTAATAAATGATTTGTATGAAAAACTATATTAATATTACAATACATACAATACAAATATTATCTTTCAATACATGCAACACTATGTTTGTCTTATCGTATATACAATTATGAGATACTTTGAAAAATTGTGTGACATGCATGACATAGTTTTACCAAATTACAATATACTTTTAATATTATTTTTAAAATATTATTATAAATTTCACATTGATGTTGGAATGGTGGTTATGATTAATTTTAATTAAATTATTAAAATATTTATTAAGAATAATTATTTGTTAAAAAATTGACTAGAAATGAAAATAAAAACCTTTTCGAGAATATTGGAAATCATTTTCTTGAAAATTAACTTTCTATAATTAAACAAATTTTACCACAATAAAATAATTAAAAAAATTTAAGAAATTAAATTAGTGATATATATTTATATATTATATATTATATCAGTAAAAATATTTAAATTTCTTATTATGTGTTTTCTAGTCAAGGGAGTAGAATAAATCTAATTTTATGAATAAAAATATATATTATTCTGAAATACTATTTTACCATATTTTAATCAAGAAAACACTTTAAATATAATTTTGGACAGTTTTATAATTTTTATTTTACAAAATAATCTTCATTACTGAATTAGTAATGTCATTATTATCATAGCGTGAGTTTTGGATATTTTTTCTGAAATACATCAATTTTAGTTGAATACTGAAAAATCCTAAATTTTAATTAAAAATAGGGGTTTCTATTAATTTATATATATTGTAATATTAAATTTTCATTTTGATTTAATGATTAAATATCTCAATTAAAAATAAATTAATAAAATTTATGTTATTAGAACAAATTTCAACATAGAATTGGATATAAACACATTTCTATGTTTTAAACATTTTCACATAAAAAACCAATGTTGCCACATGTCTACTGGATTAGTTTTAAATTATTTTATCCCGTATTGATTTTTTAAATATGGAATCCATATTATAAATAATAATAATTTTAAATTTCAAATAGGATTGGCATATTTTTTTAGATAAATATTAACTAATTAAAATTAATTACATCGATTTTGGTAAATAAAGGACTATAGAGTAGTTAAACCATAATTTAAAAGTCCAAATAAAATAATAAAATTTCCAGAATCCATTTTCGGATTATATTTCTTCCAATTAAACTCTTTTATTTAAAATTTAAAAACATTTAAGTCACATCTTTTATGGGATACCAATCAATAGTGTTTTCCTTTTTATATTTACAAGAACGCCACTCCTCTGCCACTATAAAAGGGAAATCACCCCCTCACTACTTCACACCTCTCATGAAATTTTACAATGCTAATCCCTACCCAAATATCCCCTAAAATAAATAAATTAATCCTAGATTCATCACTTTTGATATAAATCAATCATTTTAATCCCTTTGGTGGATACCAAGAAGAGTTGCCCAAAGAAGACGTAACCGCCTTTAACAAGAACTTTTATTTAGTTTGCTTTGTACACCCCCTAAATTATTTTAATAAATTATTATATAATATCCTCAATATCCTAAACATATGGAGACATTTTTATTTTATGTTCTTTACCTAAACCTATACACAATTCCATCAAATGGGTAAAAACCTTATCATTCATGTGTACGGTGGACCACAGCCCCATGAAAAGATGTTGTATATTTTTCCATTACCATATATCATGGATGGGTTTTATGAAGTAAATAATATTTCTATATGTTATATATGTTAATAATTATTTATTAATGATTCTAAAATTTTTATATAAAAAATAAATTCATGATTTCTATATTGTGTAGATATGATAACTTCGTTTGTGGATGTTGGGACTACCCACTACCTAAAGCGATGATATTCCATCACACTTTTCATTGAAAACATTAAGGATTGTTTAATTAAATATATATGATATAAATGAAATAAAAATTACATTATAATTATATAAATATATGTGTTTGTGTTAATATATTTCATTTACTTTCATTCATTCAATATAATAGGAAAAATGGATACAACATTTTTCCGTAAGTACGACCAATTGTCTCCATGAACAGTGTATTCCATTTCACATTTATTAATATTATATATTATTATATATGTTTATATAATCTATATTTATGATGTTTATATGATTTTTTCTATTCCATAAATATGTAAATCATGGTCTACATAAGATTATCGACAATAAAAAGTCAAAACATATACGAATAATAATATAGTTATTAACTAAAACTAAACATTAACATGGAATCACTAATAAATGGTTAATATAAATTAAAAACAAAATAATATATGTTATGATATATAGGAATATGGATATATGGTATATTTATAATAAACATGTATTTATTATTGAAGATATTTGAATATGTATGATGAAATTCAGGACTGAAGGTAAGGGTTATCTTGTTTAACCTTATTTATTCTGAGACATAATCAATATTCACCACATATTTGTTTTGAGTGGTGTATATAAATATCATGAACCAATTCTTTTAATAATATAAAAAATATATTGGTATTTAAAAATATATTTATGATATTTAATTCATTTGGTTTATGATTCAAAAGTAACTGAATCAGTACAGTGATTTTTGGCTTAATTTTCTTTATTTGTGATAAATGTTATGTTATGGACCTATCTTTCTCTATGGGTTTTATATACCTCCATTAAAAATGTTATATCAGGAATATATTTATATTCATGATATATTGTGCTTCATTTATTATTATTATTTCATGGGGATTGTGATTTACTGTTACCTAATTGATAATAGTTTATTGCTATAATCTCACCATTTATCCAGATTGTTTATCATAATTCTCCAATTGATGAAATATTATAATCCATATCTAATGAACTCATATTAATTATATTATCCTCTAGTTATTCACAATTTCCTTATTTTATAGTACCATTTTTTAAATAATTGTTAGTCAAGATAATTAAGAAAACGTTTTAAATAAATTATCACTTTGTTTCTCTATTTATTTGGAAATCAATATTATTCACAAAAAATGTTTCCTAAACATATTTTTAAATGATATTTTTCATCCCATTTTAATAAAAAAATTAATCAAATATTTTATGTTTCAATTTGTTTAAAATGGTTTTTAGAGAACCCTTTTTATGTTTTATGGTTATTTTCAATGAAATAGTTTATCAAAATGATCTATGATTGTAAAAGAGTTTTTTAAACAGGAAAGGATAATTTACTCAAGAAATGCTTTATATGATTTTTAAAATATTAAATTATATACTTTTATTTGGGTTTTTTTAAGGAAAATGAGTTTTCAAATGATTTTTTTTAAAATGCTTTTGCATGGAAGGATTATTTTCCATAATAATGGATCATGTTATATTTCAGGATCCTTCCCCATCTATGTTTACATCCATGGATATAGATAATTATTTATTGGGTATATTATCTAAGGAGACCATTATTAGTATTTATTTTAATTATTTATGTTAATATGAAAACTTTTTTATGAAACCCATTTCCATTTCATTGTTTATACCATAATAAATTTATTATGAAAACTATTTCCTTTCAAAGGTTATTCTATGATGAAATGATTCCAAACTTGTATCTCATACAAAACTTATGAAATGATGAAATGATTACAATATCCATTTAATTTCATGCGTAATGATAATATTTCTATGAAACCCATCACTTATTGTGGGTCATGATATGATGAATGATTTGTAATCTTGTGGAACATGCATGTATGATTTAATTTTGTGATGGGTGGGACCTATATCTCCCTCCAATGTTTTGGGTAATGATAAATATTATATTAGATCAAAGGGTTCATGTGAGGTAATATGAAGACCATATCAAAAGTGTATTGGGTAAGGAAACTGAATCATTAAATAATAGAATACATGATAGGGAATATGCTCATAGAATGAGAAGGGAACAAGGGAGGGCATACCAAGCCCGAAAATAGAGGGAATAAGAGAGGGAATACTGAGCTTGGAAAAAGCTGCTACATAGGAGGGAATTTAAATACTGAATCCTGAGAGTACATTGGTGGGAACCTCAATACCGAAGAAGGGACACAAGTAATTATCCAAACAGTAACATATTTTTAAGGTCTTGGTAGGTATCATTGACATAATATTTTATATTTTTTTGTGTAAGCCACAATTCCATGTCTTATTCCTCTATTATGATCTCATGGATTATTTTATCGATTCCCTTATGTTTCATGTCTTATTAATTGCCCATATTTATTCCCAGAATATTTATTATGATATTTAATATATAGGGTTTGATATTCTAATGTTATGATCATGTTATCATACCCTTATTCTCATGTTATACTACCACATCTCCGTTGTTTACCATTTTTGAGAATATGAGCTCACCCATTTATTATGATTCCTTTCTCTAGGTTGTGAAGAATGGTTTTCTGTAAGTGTTATAAAAGTGGATTATATTTAAAGGATATTATGAATATCATTCACTATGTTAGTAGATTATTTTTACATGTTTCAAAAGACACTAAACTCTTATGGTCCATAGGACTATATTTTGTTGAGATATCATGGAATATTCATAACTATATGACAAAGGATGTCTCTAAAGATAAGTCTAAGGATGAGATAAAGTATAGTAAAATGTATTAAATGTTTGGTAATGGATTGAGTAATTAGTTTTCTTTAAATACATCAATTTAATGATATAACATGTGTATGTGGATCAACAATATATATACATAGGTGCAAAAACTCAAAAAAAAATATTGAGATGGACTTGATCAGGAACTGGTACATGAAAATGGGCCTTACTATACACCATGATTGACCCTTCAAAGGGATATCATTTTGGAATACAAAAAATCTTTACGAACCATCATGAATTATTTAAATAGTTGAGAACTATTAATGATCATGGAAAAACATGATTTTATGTGACTAAAATGGAAGGAGTGAGTATTTAAACATCCATTCAGTTTTTTTCATGATTATTTCTTTCACATTATTATGTTTTTTTATTACTATATGTTTTTTAGTTTCATCCAATGGCTAAAACCTGATGGAACCATGTTAACAAGGAATGAAATTGAAAATGTAATGATTCTACTACTGAGAAACCAAATGTGATGGGAGATGGAATGAAAAACCTCATTGTTATTCTCAAAAAATTTCTAATTCTATGAATCATGGGGAAATCCAAATGAGTAATTGAGGGAAGAATGATATTTTAAGTCCTTCATGAGGGAAAAATACCTTATTTTAGTTGTTCTGATGACCCTTTAGTTTCTATGAATTGGATTCGTTCTATTCAAATGATATTTTCCACTTTCTAGTGTTTAGAGCATGAATAAGTCACTATATAAGTCCACAATCTAGAAGGTGATGTGGATAAATAGTTGAATCTTAATAATAATATGAGGCGACAAGATGAAATTGAATCCATAGATTGGAATTATCTCAACAAATTATTTTTCAATATTTAATTTCCTCATATTCTTTGTACACATATGGATATGTAATTTTTGGTGCATAAGTATAAGGATGATGAATCTTTTGGTTTATCTAATGCAAATTTTACAAGGCTTGTGAGGTAGTCTTTATGTATTACCATCTAACCTAAATTAAAAATTGATCACATAGATGGTTCACTAAAACATATATTTAAAAAGTAATTGGCCATAAGAGTCCTTAGAATCTATGAAGATGTTTTTCATTCTGCTATCAAGGTGGAATATGAGACCGGAGTTGTATATAAACCCATGGTTTTTAGAGGATAAGGAAAAAAGAATTAAAATAAAACTCTATAAATCATAGAATAATAAAATGAGCCTGCAATAATACATAAAGTGTGGGTATATATATGAATGGAATTATCTTAAGGGGTTAAATAAATATTTTAAGTGTGGAAAGGAAGGTAATCAGGAAGCTACATGTTGGTTTAATGGGAAAAAGTTAGTTAATGATGAAAATAATGAGAAATCTTTAAATAATACACCTCTAGTAAATTAGTTTTTCAATTTCATGTATTTTGGTGACTATGAAAACATGTTCCCTAATACAAGGACTCATGTGGGTGATAGTCCAAAAACCCTAAGTGGACTACGGGAAAATAGAAAGGTAATGATGTCATGATGGATAAAGTGAACCATGATAATTTAGTAATACTTATCATCCCATCCTCGGTTTTAAAATTCATGCTTGATTTTGTGAGAATAATACATATGAAAATTTTATTGTTCTTCCATTGGTAAATACTTTTTTGATTTTCTCCCTCTACATTGATTCATGAATAATACGATCACATTTGATATTATTTCAGTACATGGATTAACCCATGTTTCCTTTGAAAATTTGTATGGTATAGGATAACAACATATTTGAGGAATAAATGTTGAATTATATTTTGGAATGGTTACTAGGATTATTATTTTTTGAATGGTTTATGTTAAACATTAGATGACGTTTTAAATATTAATGTGTTATTTCCTTATATAGAATTATGCATATTGGATAACCTGTTCTAACCATTTTACTATGATGATAAATAAATATAGATGGAATGACTTATAATTCAATTTTTGTATCTCATAATATATAATTTATTTAGGAATTGAAAATTCACATTCATTTCCTGGATTTAGAGATACAGTGGGAATTTATCAAGGATCAACCAAAGGGTGAGATTGTGCATATTAAATGTACTAAAATATTATATGTATATATTCTTCGTAAAAATCCTTCAAGTTAGGAAAAATATAGTGATGTAAACGTTTTTCCTAATGTCTTCATTTTTTATGATATCAATGATAATGTTTATGCCTCTTTGGTTTATGGATTTTTTATCATTAAAATTATCTTGACTGTATTCTCTATCACTCAAGATCAGAACATGAATGTTTGATTTCTCTAACATTTCCATGTTTTCACATTCCACATATGTTCCTTTATGTGGAAAAAATGTTAAGAGTTACTTTGGGTAAAATTATATTCAAACATTCCTTTTAAACGGACGTTTTAGTGTTATTTTTTATGACGAGTGTTTCTATAAAAAGAAATTTAAAGTATTAAATACTTGACAGTCAAGATGAAATTTGAGGGAGAAATTATTTTTTAGGGGGTATCATGTGACACACCCTGATATTTGGAAATATATTTTTATCTAGTTAATTTAATCTTTTCAATATTCTATATTTCACACAACACAAAATATAGCTTGTGTTCTATGAAAACCCTAATTCATTAGTGAATTTTATGAAAATATAAGTAAATATTTCTCTACAAAAAACACATAAATTATCCTTTAGTACATTAAACACTATGTTTCTCTTGTTCTATATAAAATTTCAAGTTTATTCGATAAATTACATGATATGCGGGACCTATCATTACCAAAATAAAATATTAAATTAATAATATTATTAAATTATTATTTCAATGTTCACATATCCGTTGGATTGGGGGTTATGAATGGTACTAATTAAATTTAAAAAAATATGTTCTAATAAGAATTATTTTATGAAAAATTAACTAGAAATGAAAATAAAACCCTTATAATAAATATTGTAAACCATTTACTCGAGAACTATATTTATTAAATAGAACACATTTTTCCTCGATAAATTAATTAAATCAGTTTTGATAAAAATAATTAATGAAATATATATATTTATTATATTCTTAAAAAAAATTTAATGTTATTAATATGTGTTATATAGATTATAGATAATAATATATCCAATTTTATGAATAAAAAGATGTATTTTTTAATGGCAACTTTAAAACCTTTTTATAGAGAACCTGTTTTAAATATAATTTATGAAATAGTAATATTTTTTATTTGAAATAATATACTTCATTTTTTAATTAATAAAGTAAAAATAAATAGTGTGTGATGGTTTGGAATTTTTCTAGAAAACATCATTTTTTTACTGAATCGTGAAAATAATGAATTTTAATTCAAAACAGAATTTTCATCTATAATATTTATATTGTGAAATTATATTTTAATTTTGTTTTAATGAATATGTAAATATATAAAAAATAAAATTATCCAATTTAGGTTATTGGAACCAATTTCACATTGAATGATGATATAAAAACATTTCCATCTTTTGGAAATGTTTTATTTAAAAAAATATGATGTCGGGACATGTTTGTGTGATTAATTTTATGGTAATTTCTACCAATTTTGTGACTATACATTTGGACAATTGATTCCATATTTTTAATTATATTTTTTTGAATGTCTAATATGGTAAAATTTTACTTTTACAAATAAAATATCATTGAAGGAAACAACAATTAATTACCTCCATTTATTTAAATACAAGATTACTTTGTAGTTAAACTCTAATTTTAGTGGCTAAATTAGAAAGAAACATGTAAAATAGAATTTGAGGGAATTTTTTATACCAATTACACTATTTTCTCTAAAATAAATAATTATTGGATGCACATGATGAATTTGAGACTTTTTTATAGTGTTTTCTTTTTTATATTTACCTGAATTCCACTCAACCTCCGCCATAAAATAAACTCACCCACCTCAAAAACTAAAAACTCTAAATAAATTCATCCTGGAATGATCTTACCATAATCTCTCGCAAAATTACCCTTATTAATACTCGATGCTTCACTTGAGATATAAATCCATACAAGTATTCCCTTTAGTGAAAACCAATAAGAGTTTCTCAAAGAAGAGGTAACATCTTTCAATAAGGATCTTTATTTTTATTTTTTTCTCCACCCCATAAATTTTTCATATTTAATTATAATATAATATTATATTTATCCTAAATATATTTATATGTTTTTATTATAAGTTTTTTACCTAAAACTACTCACACTTCCATGAAACGGGCAACAAACTTATCGTTCGTGTGAACAACTCACTACCACCTTGCAAAATGATGTCTTTTGTTTTCACATTACAACCTATGAGGGTTTCGAATTAAGAAGTACGTAATGTTTTTATATGATATATATGATATTTAAAATATATTTATTATTTTTTAAATATTATATAAAACATACTTTCTAGTTTCAATTTTTTGTATATATGATAACTATATTTGTAGACTTGTGGACTACCTCCTCCCAAAGCAATGCGATTCATTCACACTATTTGTCGAATGTGTTAAGAATGATTTTAGTAAATATATTTGATATTTTAGAAATAATATTCTTCTATATTAATATATATAAATATATAAATGTATATTAGATACTTTATTTCACTCAATATGATATGATAGCTGAAAAAATGTTCATGTGTAAGCATGGCCTACCGTCGCCATGAACATTTATTTCCATTTCATATTTATATATTCTATAGATCATTATAAAAACTTATATACTGAATAAATATGATATTTATTTCATTTTAACCATTTTTAAATATATAAATAATTATATAATTAAGAGGATTGACAATTACAAGTGAAAATATATATGAAGAACAAAGCGGTTATTAACCCAAACGTAACACTAACATATAATATTTAATACATTAGTTATATAATTTCATATTACAATAATACATGGTATGATATATAATTATATGTTTATTTTGTATATTTATAGTAAACTTATATATATTATACTAGAGGTTTGAACCTTTATGAATAATGTAATGACATAAGGCAATTTTGTGCTTATATCACTTTTATTTCTATGAGACTTATTCTATATTCACTAAACATTTATTTTTTGTGGTGTGTATATATTAAATTTTAATCTTCAATATTTTTATATGAGTTCAATATAAAATCTTTTGAATTCTAATATCATGAATATATTTATTTTTTTGATTTATTAATAATAATTTATTATTATTATTTCATTGGTATTGTGATTTAATGTTACTAAATTGGTAACAGTTCACTAATGTGATCTCATATTTTATCTATATTGTTTATGGTTAAGATCTCATTGATTAAATCATATGATCAATATATGAATAAATCAAATGAATTTTCTTATCATATATTTATTTAAGATATACGAATATAATTGTAACAATTTTGAACTCATTGGTACATAGTATAATTAATAATATGTTTTTTAAAATAAATATTAATTTATTTCCATCTTCAATCATAAATCTGTTTTGTTCACAAACAATGTTTTATAAATTTTTTTAAAAAACATTTTAAATTATATCGTAAGCCTATTTTCATGGAAAATTATTTTGAAGGAATTTTTATGTTTTAATTCTTTTAAAAATGGATTTTAAAGCTTCCTTTATAATATTTCAATATTTTTTTCAATGAAATTGGTTTTCAAAGTTTTCAATGATTTAAAAATATATTTCTTACGGGAAAGGATATATTACTCAATAACTGTTTTAAATGAATACTTTACATTTTTCAATATGGATTTTTCAAATAATGGATTTTATAAACGATTGATGTTTTATAGTGTTTTTCAAATAATGGTAATTTTGTTTAAGAAATGATTCTATTGATATTTCAAAATTCATCCCCTTCTAATTTAACATCCTTGGGAATAGTTTTTTATTTAATGGGGATATGATCCAGGGACATTATTCTTGTTATTTAATTTAATCATTTATGTAAAGATGATAATTTCTTTATGAAATCACATTATCTTCCATAGTTTATACCAAAATAAAATTACTATGAAACCATTTTCCATTCACATGTTATTATATCATATAATGATTTTCAAACCAATATATTTCCCATATGTTATAATATTTTGAAATTTTTTTAACACCCATTTTATTTCATGGGTTAAGATATGAGTTTAATGAAACCAATATCTTTTTATGAGTCATGATATGATGACTGTCTTTTTATCATGTGGAACATGCATGTATTATTTCATTATGTGATATGAGGGACCTATATCTCCCACAAATTAATTTAGAAATGATAATTATTTTATGAGATTAAAGGGTACAAAGGATATAATCCCATTCCCAAAAGAAGAGGGTGCATGGGAAGTCATACCATGACACAAAAAAGAGGTTACAAAGGAGGGAATCCCAACCCCAAAACAGGATAGTACATTTGAGAAAAATCCCTAGACTAAAAAATTATACATGGGAGGTATTCCCAAGACCGAATCAATATGGTACATGGGATGGAATCCCCAAAAAACAAGAGGGTGAATTGGAGGGAATCCCAAGCCCAAAACAATAGGGTAAATGAGAGGGAATCCCATAATAAAAAGAAGCGGCTATATGTGAGGGAATAACATGCCTAACACAAGATGGTATATGAGAGGGAATATGAAGCCAAAAGTAGGAACATGTGTAATTGGCCAATGACCGACATGTTATGAAGGTCTTGGTAGGTGGCCTCAGTATAGTATTTTCTATACTTATGAGTATTCCACAATTTCATGTATTATTACTATGTTATTATATCTTGGATTATTCTCAAAATTCCCTTATGATTCGTGTCTTTTGACCATCCAATAATTATTCCACAACTCTTGAATAGGATATTTGATATATAGGGTATGATCTTATATTGTTATCATCATTTTATCTTATCCATATATTACTGTTATACTGAGATATCTCCGTGGTTTACCATTACATAGCATCTGATCTCGCCACTTTATTGTGTTTCCTTTCCCAATTTTATAATGAAAGAATTTGAGTAGGTTTACTAAAAGGGGGAGAAGATTAAGGGACATGTTTAAGAACATTCACCATGTTAAAATATTGTGTTTCCTTTTTTTAAAAGACACTAAACTATTATAATCTTCGGGCATGTATTTCTGTAGTGTGATGAATATTCATCAAAAATGACTTATTATCCCTGTATGTTTTTTCCGGGTCACTATAGAATCCACCCATCTATTGAGGGGATTTTGAACCCAAAAATTTATAATTGTGGAGAAATAGAATGAATCGAAACATGGATTTCCTTAGTACATCATATAAGAGAATGGTTAGGATAAAAAAAATTATTTTGGAGGATCCTGCATGACAATGGTGGGATTTAGCTGTCCAAGATATATTTAACCAAAGAATTTCTGGTAAGACATTGAATAATTATTTGATACACAATTATATCCAAACATAATGAAGATCATAATAACCACTAATTTCATCATATTGAATAAATAGGATCTATATTTAACAGTGAATGCCTATATGTTTATATACTGTATCCTCTTTCCCCCCAATATTCTTACTAGTTCTCCCTTTAAGGTTATCATATTTTAGTTAGGGTTGTGTTCAATGATTCACTATAATATAGCTATTCAGTATATTGTATATTATATAGAGCTTGTAAATATTGAAATAGCTGTGGAAAGAGTTATCTTTGGAAATATGGAAAGTGGGAGTATGTTATTAATTATGGGAATATGTGGGAACTAAACTGATGGGAGTATGAAATAAGGTTTACATACTTCTAGGGTGTTGGATCATTTTAGAATCAGTACATAATATTTTTTACCTTTCCCCGATGACCCAGGTGTAATCTTATGTGTTATTAGTGTGGTTTACTTGCGTATATATAGTGAAATTGTATGGAAACTTATCCATCTTGTCAGAACTATAATCATATGGGACATCAAAAACATTATTTTCTTTTCCATTCAATGTCTAGTGATGAATATATATTTCATGTTTCTCAGAAATACTATACATTAATGAGGTGATTTCATTAGAATAACTCTAATCCTTGGAAAAAATCAAGCCAAGCTGAAGCCTGGAACACCACAACTCCTCGGGTTATACAATCATAATATGGTTTAAAAGATATGAGAGTATAGGGTATGGAGCATCATGATTCCATGAAGATGATCACAAAAGAACAATAAGGTCCTTCTATTTTGTGAGATACAATTCCTTCGAATTATACCCCCATGAAAGCCTTTTTTTAATATGGTTGAATCCCAGACATTCATTGATTCACATTTTGTTGATCATATAGGATTTTATATTGAGATGATTCCTTCTATCTTGAAAATAGAAAAACCTCTGGGAAAATGGGAGTGTCTTGCCATTAATTGTGTGTAATGTTCAATAATAAAAGATTAGGATGTGTTCTTGTGGGATTTGTATATTCTGATGATGAATATTTATGATATTATTTTAATAACATATTGGTTGACATCCTTCAAGGACCGCCTTGACTATTATGCCCAATAGGTAAGTTTCACATCTTCAGATGGCGATAATAATCTCTTTAACGGATATAGGGATGTCAATGAAAGATGAAAATGACCTTTTGTATCAGTGGTTTGAAATATATCCTTCCAAATAGAAATAGTTAGTTTAGAATATGGTAATCCAATCACATATACATATCTTCCAACTTTCATCAATCAATTTCATCAGGTCATTCCCAACAATTTCCATAAATTGACACCCAAAAGAGAAGTGTAATTTATGATTTAAATTATACAAGGGACCATCCCAATTTCACTTTTGTATTACAGAATAGAAAAAAATAATTAAGGAAATTAAATTTCAATCTAGAAGAGTTATAAAGTAAGGGGTTCATTCTATTTAAAACATTTTCATGGGAAAAACCAATTATTTTATAATGAATGTGGATGAAGCTCTAATAAATTATGCAGATTATTTCAGGATCAACAAGATATGATAAAGAATTAGTATCCTTTTACATAAATTTAATATTCACTTGATCAATTTACGAGAGACTCATTGTTCTATGTGATTTATTCATGACCAGGGTATCACAAACTACATTTTCAGAAGGAGGATATTCTAAAAATATCTTTCTATAGTTGTTATGGTCAAAAACAAATATGTTTTTATACCCTTTGGTATCACAAATCGACCATGGGTGTTTATGGAATTTATGAATAAAATCATTCACAGTTATTTTAACTCCATTATAGTGGTTTTGTTTATGATATTTTAGTGTATTAAAGGACTATGTCTGATCATGAAAAAAAACTTGGATATATTATTGGGTATGATATGAGAATATCACCTTTTTTATAATATTTTAAAGTGTGATTTTTTGGATACAAGAGTTAAATTTTGTTTACCATTTTAACTTTAATAGATTATTATATATATGTCTTGGAAAAGGTAGAAGCTTTTATAACTAGGAAATTAATGATGAATGTTTTTGAGATACATTGATTCCTTATCAGAGCATGATAATACTGATAATTTTTCACGAATTTTCAGGACTTTTCTCACCAACTAAATCATTGATAAGAATGGTTTTCGTTTCCAATATAGTACTTATTTTCAGGAATCATTTCAAGATTTTATGTTTTTACTTACGTCAATTCCAATCATTATTTTGATGGTGTTAGTATAAGAGTATGTGGTCAGTTATGACTCATAGAGATCTAGATTGAGTTTTATTCCCATATACAAAGATAATGTTAAATCCTATGAATCATGAATTTTATGGGAACATGAGACTAATTATCTAAAATGTGATTTAGAATTATCTATTTTGGTTCATTGTTTGAAAGAAATTCATCATTACATTTTTAGTGAGAAACTCACAATTTTCACATATTATAAGATCTTGAAGGAAATTTTCTCACAACGTTACCTGAATATAAGGAGCATAGATAGACAGAGTATCTATTGATTTTTTACTTTGAGATGATGTATACAATTGGTAAACGGAATTCTGTAGTTTATGAATTGAATATGAAGGCCTATAATTTGTTGGATAAAGAGGAATCAAATTAATATTAGCTAATGTCGGTCATTGTGGATACGCATCTGGCTTGGGTTGAATAAGGGGATGTTGCATTATTCATTCTTGTTTATCCTATTCATGATTTTTTGATCAGGTTAGACATGATCAACCATCCAATCATGAATGTCCTACTATGATATAGAATCACAATGGTGGGGAGGCCGTTGAGGAATTTAATATAGATGAGAGTGCATTTTTTCATTTTTGAGATCATGTCAATGTACCTATAACATATTGAAAACAACTTCTAATGTATACCACTATTTGATATGGGACATCCATCATGGTATTTAGAAGATTTATAATTCATTAAGATCATAGTTTTGATGGGTTGGACGGAACATGAATATTTTTGGGTTTTTATCGATATGCCTCATGTGTTAGGAGGTAAAGTTAGAACACCAAAGAACAACTAGTTTGTTGAATTCCTTTCCTATTACCATATTTAAATGAGTGAACATGAATACATATTTTTTCATAGGTTTTGCAACATCGGTTCTAAAACATGATTCCATATGTGTGATTGTGTATTGTGTCACGAATTCATCTAACTTTAACCATATTCATGAATCCAATAAAGTGGAATAATTTCCAAACTCTAAATTTTAGACGTCATAATGATGTATTGAATTCCAGTTTCCATTTTTTTATCGAGACCCTAGGTTTAAGTCAAGGTTTTAGAAATACCTATAGTAAACCATCAGAACCCATTTGACCCTGATAACAACATAACATCGTCAAATGGATGAAAAATCCAAAAATATGATCCAAAAATTAGAATATATTATTATCGACTATTTGATATAATTTAGCAGCTTATGGTAGGAGAATTATCAATTATTGTATTTTTCAAAAAATCAAATGTTATCAGGCCTCTATAAATATGGAACTTTCCAAATAATTATATGTAAATTATATCCATTCTCTACTTTGTTATGTGGAAATAGGTGAGACTACACTTATTTGACCTAACATTCTATAGGAGATAATACATATGATTAAAATGATTAGAAATAGGGTGTAGATGACTCAAGTTCAAAAAAAATAATATTTAGAAAAAAAATAATGGTCATTATATTTTGGCGTGGTTTATCATGTTCTCTTGGGAATCTATGTAATGTTTGAGCATCATATTTTTTTTATTAAATTAATGTAATATCCTCAAAAAATTAACGCATTTTTAAAAATTTAATGAGTTGGTGATGTGGATTATATAACAACCTCGTTTTTCACTGAGGTACGGATCCTTTAATTATCAGTCTAAATCTTTAATTTGGACTAATATAGATGCCTAATGAGGTTATAATGGTTCTGAGGGTGTCTGTTAGTTGTTCAGAGCCCGAAAAAAAATCATTTTAGAGAAAATAGACATGACACCTGGCTTACAGTAAATCATGCGGTATTTTCGCATGGTTTTCCAAACTGTGCGGATTGTGCTTTTTCAGACAGTGTCACCTTGCATGGTTTTCGAACAGGCAGGCAACCAAACCGTGTGAATGCACATTTCTCCTTGTTGACCATGCATGGATGGAATGAGGTTTGATCAGACCATGCAAAGGGGGATTTTTTCAGCTGAACCGTCTCACACGGTTTGTGCACGGTTTGACAAACCACACAGAAAAATCATGCACATGATAAAAACCTGTATAAAATGTCCAAAATGACCATAATGATCTATTAATCTTCATCCATCCTCCAAATATAAGAAATAGTTTCATTTCCCTCCATTTTCATCCATTTGGAGATTTTTTAAGGCCAACACTATGGATCAGGAGATTTATTTTATCATGTATCTGACTGAGCTTATGTTCATCATGTTGGATGTGCAACAATATTTAATGGAGTCCTATTTATACATTCTTCTTATCTGTCATTCTCAACCTATATATCACCATGTGTGTTTTTTCTCCTTTTCTTAGATCTACATCAATAGAAAGAAAATAAAGAGATGATACCATAGGAGAAGGTTCATAAAACCCTATGATGGGTGGTCTATAACTCATCCCTAAAGATCTTTGTTTTTGGAATGTTCATTTGGGCCCCATAGATTTTTTTTAAAACCATTTATTAAATTTAAATTCAATGATTATACTTGTTAGAATCATATGATAACACTCTTTTCAAATATTTGATTTTTTATTGGTTTCACTCACAATCCAATCCTCTTAATGTCAAAGGTTATCCCATAATTGGGTATTAAGTTTATTGGAATGTTTGAGCCACCATTATTTTGTGGTTTTATTGAACATTATAAAGGTGAGTCTTCATATCATAAATGTATTGTTATTATAGAGAATTGCCTAATGGTATGTACCATGCATGCTCAGTACTTGACCCACCAAAGGTAAGTTCTTCCAAATTGATATAAAATGTGAAATTTGAAATGGGAAATTGTAAATATACTATGAATATCACATGGCCATAATAAAATGAGATTGAATAAACATTACTTGTCCATTGAACCCTATGCCATGATGATGGAAGGTAGCGGAGGGAACTTCAATAATTGAATAAATCTTAATGGATAACTAAGATTAGATTAAATGGTTGCAACACTTCTTGACCTATCCACACTAATGTATGACAAGGTTTGGAGCAATAAATATATGGTTTCAACTCAACATGAAATATCCACACTATTGGAAGGAAAGACATGAACAAAATGAATTGTTACATGATTACAATATCAAATCAGAGTGGATTAACTCTAGCTCGCCTTGGATTCTGAGAAGAGAATACCATGGGTCTCGAAAACCCAATTCTGATTCAAGTATACAGAATACATAGGATGATACCCACCCAGAATTTACTTCTTTTCTATTCCTTGGATTCCCAGTATTATACCATTTGTTCCCTTTCATTAGTATAGGATTCCACAAGTACACTCCATGGATCCGACATTGACTAGTAGGTTCCATGGTGAAAGCCCATAGAGCCATTTCATTTCATAGCCCCATTTTACCTTGGTCAGTGACATTGGACTTGGTAGGCTCCTTATAGTGGAATTCCACGGATTATGCTACTTATATTACGATATTAACCCTTAGCTATACTCAAATACTACCGAGTTAGCATTTTTTGAGATCTAAATTACCTTGGTTATTACCCTGTGACTCCATTACTGGATATCATTGTCTGGTTTCCAAGTTATGTCACAGACACTTCAATACTTATACAATCACGAGGTGATGTCAGAGTAGGATATGCCTCACATGACCTATTAACATTAAATGGTAATTTCATGATTAAGTAACATGTTAACTGATTAGACACCATCAGAGGGCTGAATGATTTACTTGGTTATTTAGTTATATTATACTGCTTGTTTTACCTTATATTTGCATGCCTACCCACTACTATATTACATTACACGGGACTTATGTTATAGACACCATTAGGGGGGGGGGGCACTAAGATTTATATCACACCCTCTCCGGGAGCCGATTAGTACTGGGAGTAGATTACATGGTGTTATGTATTGAAAAAGGGAAGCATTCAGATTCCGAAACTTGATTGTGTGATGATAGAATGGATCTTGATATCGGATGAACGAGTTGGATTTAGGGATGTTTGGAGTATTCTTGTTTTCCTTTAGTTTTGGAACATGTTTTTCATGATTTTTTTATTCATGCATTCCAATTTTCTAGTTAAATGGAGTTATATAATTAATGTCTTAGTTGATACATTTATCATTATTCATATTAATCTATTTCACAAGTTTATTATGATCTTTCTATTATTTATTTTTCTTCTTCTGTTTATTATTCATTTATAATCCTTCTGTTGTGCTACGCTCTTCTAATGGGGGTTTAGACTTCCCATAGACACACTCTAGGACCTCGCTACTAGTGGGTAGTCTCTGGTGTTCTGGAAGATGTGCTTCATGCCATGTGGTCCACTGGGCTTGGGGAACCCATCAAGTGGGATCTGAGTTTTGTTCATCACAATATTGTATCAAAGGTGGTTTATTTTCATTCTTTACTATATGAAGACAACACATTGGAGAATAGGAGCGCTTCGTACATGGTCATAATCCGTTCTTGGGCATCACGAACCCATGTTTGGGGTAAAATCCAAGTTACCCAAAATGCATTTTTTATTATTCTTTTGGCTATTAAAGTTGATATTATTTCACCATTGGGTGATACACATGTTATGTGGTCTTTTTTATTATTATTCTTTTGATAATTGAATTCATCCTTAGCCTAATGATATGAGGGAAAAGAGTATTTCTTCATGGATCATTATCGACACCTAGAATTAAAATTTCATGCTTTTACCATGCCATATAGGTGCATTTCACTACTTTTCATTGCTTGATATGCCAAATAATTAATGAGTGATGCTATGATAGTTGCTTGTACATGTAGTACAATGGATTTGATTGAGTGACTTCCTTTCTGAAATCATGAGTTTTATGGGCCCTCATGGGTTGGGATTAATAATTTATCGATTCGAGCCATTACACTATAAATAAATGGGTGTCGTTTCTGGTGATTAATTTATGGGTGCTGATTCATGGGAAATGGCTATCCATTATAAACTAAATCATGAAATCTAAAATAAATTGGATTCAAATTCTTATCCCCCTTGTCTTGTTTATGAAAGGTAATGGAGTGAACCTATAAATTAACTTTAAAATGACATAAAACTTATACTTGGGAACAAACTGATACCTCGTCGTCTATGCAGGTAGTTTGGGTAGTATTCCTCGGGTAGTGAGTTTTCGTACAATCTGTTTTCCTATTGTTTTTATATTTTTCTTCTATTCTTGTTCTAAGTAATGTGCTTATAATTTTTTGACCAATGCTGTCGTAATGTATTTGTGTCGTTCTCCGGGAAGGTGGTGACGACCATGCTCTTAACCGGGTGGCCCCTGAGCCGCCAGTCTTACTTCTAGGAGTGCCACTTTAGGCACCACCTGATATACCTAATTTGGGAACTGATTCCCAAGACCATGATAGTTTCTTACATATGATGTGGTCCATGATTGGTGCTCCACAAGTTACACCTACGATGGATGATCTGACCCATGAGTTCCAACAATAGCACCCTCCTACTTTTTCATGGGATGGAATTTCTCAAGCTTTTTAGTCTTTGTTAGAGGTCATTCTGTCAATCATTGAGAATTTTGAAATGAATCTAGAGTAGAGAGTCAGTATTTCTATATACATGCTTTTTGATTCCCCTAAACATTGGTGGGATATCGTTACCCAGGTCGGTCATTATTAGGGAATTTTATTGGTTTATTTATAAAGTGTCTTCAATGATTAGTTTTTTTCTCAGTCACTGAGAAAGGATAGTGCCAGAGATTTCATGCATCTCGAGTTGGATTGTATCTCAATTATGGAATATTCATCACATTTCACTGATTTACAATGCTTTTCACATATTCTAGCTGGTGATGAGATTTTGTGTGCTATATGTTTTGAGGATGGGATCTAGTACGCCTTCGGAACTCAGATAAATGTCTTGTTTCTTTTTTACTTTTTCTAAAATAGCGGATCAGGCCTTTATCAATTAATGTAACAAGAGGGACGGTGCGAGTACCAATATTAAAGGATTAGTGTCATAGTAGGCCAGTTGTTCTTCCTGTGGCAGGAAATGTTCCCTTGAGTTTTTTTTGTCAAGGTAGTGGCTCCTAGAGTATCCAATTTTATAACTCTTTTGTTCGTAACCAATGCAGAAGAAGAAGGCATAAGAATCGTCAATGTGATAGACACCCTATGGAGTGTTAGTCTTGTGGTTGTAGGGGTTATCCTCAGTGATTTTTCTGGACCATTCCACAAGCTTCAATTGGAATGGGATCTGCTTCAGCCCCACCTTCTAGAGGGAGTTCTTTTGCGCTACGCAAGGTGAGGATTTGGAGTTGCACCGACAGATCTATCTGAGGAATAGTTCATTATCATGGTAGTCTGATCCTGGATCACCAATTGTGATAGTAGATTAGTCATGATCGTGGTAGTCCATCTGTAGCATAGGTTCGTGGATTAGGTCAGTTGTATGCTTTATATCCAATACCCAAGGATCAGTCTGTAGGAAAATCTACAGTATGAGATAGTATTGTAGTAGCCTACACTATTATCTCTACATTTTTTTATACAGGTTCTTCAAGAACTTATATTTCTGTATCTATCGTGGACAGTGTCTGACTATAGATACAATATCACTATAGTGCAATGAACCTCATTACTGTAAGGGTTGGTGTCCTGAGAACCAAATTTTTTGTACTTTGATTACTTGAATGTTCACTTATTATATATTGTTCATTGTTCTGCATGACTATAATATAATAATATCCTGGAATATTTGTGGCATTGATAAGGTCATGTCAGATCCCCGCTGTGATAAGAACCTTGAAATGCTATAACAATATTCTTAAATAATATTCTATGGTTGGATGACATACTATGATTGGACACATAGTATACATATCTTCATGTGCGAGTACTCGTAATAAGGCGAGACTCTCTCTCATGGAGTTCGCACTTGGTAATCTCCAAGATGGGAGATTATGAGAACACACCCGCCAGTAGAAATTCTACATGTCATTGTGTCATCAGACATTTCTATCTACCAGCATGTTTAATGGTCCTTATACTGGAAGATTATCACTAACTCATTTTATGACATTCGCATTTAGATTTACTGACAAAAATCGTCACGTAGACAGCTGGCGGGAAGTAGGGTACGTTGGGTGCATCATGAGTGGCATGTTGTTAATGGATAAGTCGAGGAAGGATTTTCCCCTTCCATTTATGGATGTTGATATCTCGGCCCTTTTATTGAAATAGAACTGTCGCATTAAATTCCATGTCCATGGTGTAAACAATGAGTTTATTTCAGGAAGTCAAAGATCAACGGATCAATCATATAGGTTTCTGACACTGCCATGAAACCTACTTGATGAGATATGAAGACAAAGGGATTAAATTACGTAGTAAGAATTCGTATGAGGTGATAAGTCAATGCGGTGTTAAATTCATTCTCTTGGGCACCTTGACCCATTTCTAGATAGTAATCTTGGACATTAGGCAAGCCCACCTAATTCCAACGAGAAAGAGGCCTAGAGGGTCACACACTAAGTGTATTCAAGTATCTCAAGTAGAATAAAGATTATTACCATATGTGGTTTAATAATTATTCATGGAAGCCTAGATCGTTTTTATGATTGTTGGAAGAAGGAAATGAAAAACAAGATAAACATGTCGTGCATTAAGGATTACACATCGTGTAGTTTTTCATGGAAAACATGTACACGCCATATATTAATTAATACATGCTATGTAGTTTTATTTATGGAAAATAAATGAATAAATGAAAACAAGATATACAAGTCGTGTACATTCAATGTACACTCCATGTAGTTTTCAAAGAAAAACATGTACACGCTGTGTATTTATCAATACCCTCAGTGTAGTTTTTCAGTCGGGATTTGGAGGATATAATATTGTTTTAAATGATATTTATTATAATCCGTGTGGCCACATGGCAAGGAATTAATTATTCTACATGGGGTTTTAAATAAGAGTCAATGAAATAAAAAAAACGCGTAACACATTTATTTATTGTCATAACTATACAACCTCAAACCTGATAATAATTATCCTCACAACCCAAACTCTTTTCCGACACAGAAGAGAATCGTTGTGCACAACAACTCTGGAGAATTATTTCAAGGCTGAAAGAACCTCTTCCTCCAAGAATGCTCTCAAGACCGATAGAGGTCCTCTTCCATTGAATCAAGACGATCTAAGGTGGACACCGCAAGCAATGGTTTCTCCACGTTAGCACCCGGAGACTCCTTTGGCAACGTCCCGAGATATGAGGTACACGTGTGGATCACTGCTAGAGGAAGTCTACACATGGCTTCTGCGATGCAACGACGAATCACATCAGAACGTTATCAAGAAAATAAATGAATAAAGAACACCCAAATGTTATTTATTTTCAATTCATTAAATTAATTATACTCAACCTGTAACGATCCTACTTTTTGGTTCTGTGACTTTCCTTTTCATTATCCATTACTTTGATTCAATCGGTGGAGACTGGCGTTTATCGTCGTATTGATCCAAGATTGATCATTGTAAATGACAAAAAGCCAAGTGGGCACATCCACCCACGCGCTTCCGCTATGCCCGGAACCTTCAAATGGTATCAGAGAGAGGTTACAACATTGATTATAGTTATTTAATTTTCGTTGATAATTTAAAAATTTATATTTGATTCAATTCGAAATAAATCGTTCTATATATATGAATAAACGAGATCGGTTCTTCCACCCTGGTTTCTCGATTCGCATCACAGAAACGACCTTTTAATTTTAATTTTGATTAAAATAAAAATGAGGAACTCATTCGGAGGATCCACTCTTTCTTTCTGTACAACACGGCATTACATGGAGTGTAATTAAAATTACATGCCATGTACATAGGTTCAACGAACCGACACTGGTCCGCTAAACCACGCCATGTGAATTGAATATTCCTAAGTATTAATCACACCATGTTGAACAAAAATAAAAGGCATTTGGAAACTGGAATACACAACGTGTATGTTGGAGAAACACACTGTGTAGTCCATTCAGGCCTAGGTGAAACCATGTACAAGGATAAGCCATGTACCACATACACAGGATCTCCATGCTGGTTACCGCGTAACAAGGAAGTAAACATCATGTATAATTTATCTACACGCTGTGTACTCCAAAATTTCCAAAGATTAGAAAACATGAAAAAGCCCCCAGTGTGTACATTGGATAAAGAGTGAAAATAAATACATGTCGTTTACTTATAAACTACATGTCGTGTAATTATTAACTACACGCCGTGTAATTATAAACAACACACTGTGTACTTTCCAGAAATGGAATTTCATCAGGTTTCCTCCAATGTAAAAAGACCCATACAAGGAATATGGATGAGAATAATCTCAAGGAAATTCCTAATGGAATTTAAGATAAAGAATTGATTAATTATAAGATCATAATTAATTGAATTCGAGCGCGAATTATCTTAAATGAAAGAACAATTAAAATAATTTGAATTCTAAATTTGCATAAATGTCATTGCATGCTATGGATGATCATGATCTAGACCAAAGACCCTTTGTATGTGTCTGGTTTCATTTAAATTTATTTAATTTATATTTTTTGGCCTGTCAGCCTTTTTCCAATAAAATGTAGGGCCTGCGTGCCCTTGGTTTCATTAATGTAAACCCATATAATAGAGGATCTACCAAGCTAGAGGAGACTGTTCAAATCCCGAAGCCAAGGCGAAACCGACACACGAAGATACAAAGGTGGAGAGGTGGGAGCTTCAAAACACAAACCACCAGGTTCATGGTGTTTTTCCCTAGGTCAGGGTTAGCTTAACGAAACTACTAGATAAGATAACTGATATAAGCTCATGATCATGCCATCTTATTTTATTTTTGCCTAAATTGCATGGTTCATTTATTATGTATGTCTTGTCGCGATCACATAGTTAAAAAAATGAACAAGCATGAAAATATGGAATAAAATAAAAACTGGACTATGCATAAACATTATCAAAAGATGGTTAATCACTTAAGCAAGAATCACTTAATATTAAAAAGAATGTGATTATGAAAAACTACGTATAAAGGATTAAAATCCCTCAATACCATATTAAGTCAGACTTGGACTTCCGTTACCTGATTAAGGGAAAGACTCAATAGAACTATGTGTTTGACCAACCCTTGTTGGGACACATAATTTTATAACGGAAGCCCTTATGAAAGGTTTGGGGTTGAATTAACCATATTACATCAAGAGGAGTATCCCTTGCTAGACTTGATGTAATATTGGAGGCAATAGTTAAGGAAATCCAAGTCAGGGTTTCCGGATTGGGGAGTCCACTCAACAGAACAAGGAACTGTAATCTCATAGTTGGAAAAGACATGCCTACCTAAATACCTTCAAATAGCTTGACCAACCCTTGTTGGGGTTATGCGAAGGGGAATATGGATCCTTGCCACTAGAATGTCAAAGAAACTGGACATTCCGAGTTCAGTGGTGGGGGCCATTAGGACTTGATAAAATAGTGGGAGACTTAATAAAATTAATTATTTCTCATAAAATGTAAAAAAAATGTACTAATAAATATGATCTTTTAATTTGTAGAATCAAAATGATAAACACATCAACCACATTTTCTCTGCGATCAATTCTGGATAAAGACAATATCCTCACCGTCAGTAACTTTCAAGAATGGTTTAGGCACATTCGGGTCGTCCTATGCCCTGAACGAAAGTATTACATGTTGGGGTTCTCACTTAGTGATCCTCATGCCCAATGGGAAAGTGATGAAGATTTCCTAGTCTATGATAAATATTTGAGCGATGAACTAGACGTTCAGTGTTTGATGCTATCATCAATGTCAAGTGATCTCATGAAGTCTCACGAGGACTTGGATGCTAATAGCATGCTCGAGCACCTCCGTGGTCTATACCAGGAGAGAGAAAGACATGAAAGGTTTGAGGTCTCTAAGGCTCTATTCTAGAGAAAGCATGGATAGGGTTCCCCAGATGGGCCTCATGTAGTCAAGCTCATTGGATACATTGAGCTCTTGGTGGTTGTATGGATTAAACTACCCGAAAAACTGGGTACCGATCTCATTCTCTCATCACATCCCCAGAGCTTCTCAAACTTTGTTGTGAACTTCAACATGTACAACATTCAAAAGTATCTGTCTGATCTTCTTATCCTTATTCACCAAGGGGACAATGAAATGAAGCATGAAAAGCCTTATGTCCTCATGGTGAATAAAAGGAAAGGTAATACCCAGATCTTTAAGCCCAAAGATTCTTCAAGGCCTTCCAATAAAAGGAAGATCAAAGGGGAGGCAAGGGAACATGATGTTGTTTGTTTCTCATTTGGAAAGAAGGGCCACTAGAAGAAAAACATCACCCATCCAAGGAAGCAAGGGGAAGCTTCAGTTGCATTTTTTATCGAATGTAATCTATCTATTTCTACTAATTGGGTATTAGATACTGCTTGTGGTGCTCACATCTGTATCCAAATATAGGAACCAAGCAGATTCAGGAAGATTCATCGAGGGGATGTAGATCTACGAGCAGCCAACGGATCCAGACTCGCTGCTGTAGTTGTCGGAGAAAACCACCTCACATTTCCAACTGGAATGATCTTGGTGTTAAATAGTTATTATTATGTGCCTTCTGTTACTAAAAACATTATTTTAGTATCCAGATTAGATACTGATGGATTCATATACATGTTTGGAAATGAATGTTTCTACTTTTATACAGATAGCATTTTTTTCGTAGGGAACATTTATATAACGACCTTTATGTGTTAGACTACACAAAAAAAGTAATGGAAATCGATGAAAAAGTAAATTCACATGACTCATAGCACGCCCAACTTTTTCATCACAGGCTAGGTCATGTCAATAAGAAACGTTTGACAAAATTACATCAAGATGGGTATTTAGATTCCTTCGAACTAAAACCCCATGGTGTATTTCATGCGTGTCTACAAGGCACAATGACTAAAGCCTCGTGTAGTGGGAAAGGTGAATGTTCTAAAGAGCTTCTAGAATTAGTTCACACAGATGTGTGTGGACCATTTCCAGTTGAAGCAAGGGGTGGGTTCTCGTACTTCATAACTTTTACTGATGATTTTAGTAGATATGGAAATATCTACTTAATGAGGTATAAGTCATATTGTTTTGATCTGTTCAAAGAATACAAGAATTAAGTCGAGAACTAGCTTGGTAAGAAGATTAAGAAACTCCTCTCAGACAGAGGAGGAGAATTTCTTAATCATGACTTCATTGATTTCTTACGGGATTTTGGGATTCTATATCAACTCACTCCTCCTCACACACCTCAGTGGAATGGTGTATGTGAAAGGAGGAACCGCACCCTGTTGGAAATGGTGAGATTAATGATGAGTCATGTGAGTCTTCCATTATCCTTTTGGGGATATGCATTACAAACATCATCACACATACTAAACTACGTACCAACTAAATCAATAAATGGTATTCCATACGAGTTATGGAGTGGACGCAAAGCCGTGTTATCAAATTTACATGTGTGGGGTAGCGAAGCATTTTCTAAGGCCTCTTAAGGTAACAATATTGCACCCCGAGGCACAAATTGTATCTTTATAGGATATCCGAAAGAAACAAGGGGATATTACATATACAACCCCTCAGACAAAAAGGTTATAGTGGAAAGGGATTCCATATTCCTTGAGAGGGAGAACATCTTCAAAAGAGACAGTGGGAGCGAGATAGAATTTGATGAAGTCGAGTCTCAATATACACATGAGTTGGTACAAGAACAAATTCCACAAATCCCCCTGGAAGAAAAATCTGTTCCAGAGATAGAAGAACTACATAGGACCATGAGAGAGGTGAGAGAACCAGAACGATATGGTTTTCTTGTCACTGAAGATGGTGACTAATTATTGGTCGACAATGATGATCATCTTACCTATAAGAAAGCAGTTGAAGGCATAGAAATTGCCATGTGGAAAGAATCCATGAATTCTGAAATTGATTCCATGTACCAAAACCATGTCTGAATTTTTGTAGATCCTCCAGTTGATGTAAAGACTATTGGAAATAAATGGGTATTCAAGAGGAAACTGGACATGGAGGGCTATGTCAACACCTATAAGGCACGACTGGTTACAAAAGGTTTTAGACAGTGTCAAGGAATTGACTATGATGAAACTTTTTCACCGGTTGTGATGATGAAATCCATCAGAATTCTATTGGCCATTTCTGATTACCATGAATTTGAAATTTGGAAAATGGATGTCAAAACAGCATTCCTTAACAGGAACCTCCAAGAAGATGTCCACATGACACAACCTGAAGGGTTTGTGACTCCAAAGCATGCCAACAAGGTATGCATGTTGCAGAAACCCATTTATGGATTAAATCAAGCATCAAGGTCATGGAACATTCATTTTGATGAAGCTGTAATGGAATTTGTCTTTGTTAAGAATGAATGTGAGCCTTGTGTCTACGAGAGGTTTAGTGGAAGTGAAGTCGTTTTCATAATAGTATATGTTGATGAAATATTTCTAATTGAAAATGAGGTACCTGTCTTACAGTCAGTTAAGGCATGGTTGCATAAATGCTTCTCCATGAAAGACTTGGGTGAGGCAGCATATATTCTTGTGATCAAGATCCATCGTGATAGATCCAAGAAAATGCTGGGCCTGAGTCAAAGTACATACATTGACAAGATACTGAAGAGATTCATTATGGAACATTCCAAGAGGGGATTGTTTCTAGTGTCACATGGAATTCATCTTTCCATGAAAATGTGTCCTCAGACAAATGAGGAAATAAAGATATTGACAAGGATCCCTTACACATCCACGATTGGGTTATTCATGTATGCTATGCTATGTAAGAGGCTAGATGTTGCTTACACATTAAGTGTGGTAGGCAGATATCAAGCTAATCCAGGAGACCGCCATTGGATGGCAGTCAATACTATCCTTAAGTATCTAAGGCGTACTAAGGATATGTTCCTGGTTTATGGAGGTGGTGAGGAACTAGTCATCAGAGGACATGTAGATGCTAGTTTCCAGACTGATCAAGATGAAATGAAGTCGCAGACTGGATACATCTTTAGTTTGAATAGATGTACAGTGAGCTGGAAGAGCTCAAAGCAATGTGTGGTGGGTGATTCTACAACGAAGTCCGAGTATATCGCAGCTTCTGAGGCAGCTAAAGAAGCAGTATGGATGCAAAGCTTTGTCCAAGATCTGGATGTAGTACCGAGAAGTAAAGATCCTATCACACTCTATTGTGATAATACTGCAGTAGTGGCACTTGCTAAAGAGCCAAGGACATATCAGTGGACAAATCACTTACTTCAGAAGTATCATCTCTTGAGGTATTTTTCTCAAAGAGGTGAAGTTGCACTGAGAAGTATTTCCACAGAAGACAACATGTCAGGCCCCTTGACTAAAGCCTTGACTCAGCAGAAAAATGATCATCATGTGAGTTCTAGTGGACTAAAAGTCGTAGGCAGTTGGCTCTAGTCCAAGTGGGAGTTTGTAAGGGTTGGTGTCCTGAGAACCAAATGTTTTGTACTTTGATTACATGAATGTTCAGTTATTATATATTGTTCATTGTTCTGCATGACTATAATATAATAATGTCCTGGAATATTTGTTGCATTGATAAGGTCATGGAAGATCCCCATTGTGATGAGAACCTTGAAATGCTATAAAAATATTCTTAAATAAAGTTCTACGGTTGGATGACATACTATGTTAGGACACATAGTATACAGACCGTCATGTGCGAGCACTCGTAAGAAGACGAGACTCTCTCTCATGGAATTCACACTTGGTAGTCTCCATTATGGGAGATTATGAGAACAGACCCGCCAGTAGCAATTCCGCATTTCATGGTGCCATCAGACAATGCTATCTATGAGTGTGCATAATGGTTCTTAGACTGGAAGATTATCATTAACTCATGTCATGACTCGCGCACTTAGATTTACTAACGAAAACTGTCACAAAGACAGTTGGCGGGAAGTAGGGTACATTGGGTGCGTCATGAGTGACATGTTGTTAATGGATAATTCGAGGAAGGATTTGTCCCTTCCATTTATGGAAGTTGATATCTCATCCCTTTGATTGAAATAGAACTACCGAATTAAATTCCATGGCCATGTTGTAAATGATGAGTTTATTTCAGGAAGTCGAAGAACGATGGATCAAGAATAAAGGTTTATGACACTACCATGAAACCTGCTTGATGAGATATCGAGACAAAGGTATTAAATTACATAGTAATAATTCGTATGAGTTGGTTCGTCCATGCAGAGTCAACTTATTTCTCTTGGGTTCCTTGACCCGTTGCTAGATAGTGATCTTGGACTTTAGGCAAGCCCGCCTAATTCCAACTAGAAAGAGGCCTTGAGGGTCAAACACTAAGTGTATTCAAATATCTCAAGTACAATAAAGATTATTCTTGTATGTGGTTTAATAATTATTCAAGGAATCCTAGATCATTCTAATTATTGGAGGAACAAGGAATAAAAACAAGATATACACACCATGCATTAAATATTACACATCCTGTAGTTTTTCATGGAAAACAAGTACATGTCATGTATTAATTATTACACGCTATGTAGTTTTCTTTATGGAAAGAAATGAATAAATGAAAATAGGATATACACTCCGTGTACATTGAATGTACACGCCATGTAGTTTTCAATGAAAAACAAGTACACACCATGTATTTATTAATACATGCCATGTAGTTTTTCCAGTCGGGATTTTGAGGATATAATATTGTTTTAAATGATATTTATTATAATCTGCGTGGGCGCATGTCAAGGAATTAATTATTCGACATGGTGTTTTAAATAAGAGTCAATGAAATAAATAAAACTCGTAACGCGTTTATTTATTGTCATAACTCTACAACCTCAAACCTGATTATAAATATCCTCACAACCCAACTCTTCTCTGACACACAAGAGAATCGTTGTGCACAACAACTCGGGAGAATTATTCCAAGGCCGAAAAAACCTCTTCCTCCAAGAATGCTCTCAAGACTGAGAGAGATCCTCTTCCATCGGATCAAGACGATCTAAGGCGGACAACATAAGCAAAGGTTTCTCCACGCTAGCTCCTGGAGACTCCTTTGGCGACGTCTAGAGATACGAGGTACACGTGTGGATCACCGCTAGACTAATTCTACACATGGCTTCTGCGACGCAATGATGAATCACATCAGAACGTGATCAAGAACATCAATGAAGAAAGAACACCCAAAAGGTATTTCTTTTCAATTAATTAAATTAATTATAATCAACCTATAACGATCCTACTTTGGGGTTCCTGGACATTCCTTTTCCATTTCCATTTCTGTTATTCGATCCGTGGAGACTGGCATTTATCGTCGTATTGGTCCCAGATTGATCATTGTTAATGACAAAAATCCAAGTGGGCACATCCACCCACGCGCTTCCATTGCGCACGGAACTGTCAATTACACTATTAGGAATACGGAAAGAGGGAATACACCAGTGTCGGGACTATCCACTTGAGGTTAGTAGATACCCTTTCTTGTGGAATATCCATGTTCTTGAGACGACGAGCTTCCATGTCATTATTTGGATGTACTAGTCAGTTCACTATCATACCTTTATAGATTAATATCACCGCACTATTTCTTTTACATAACCAAAACTTATTAGTTATTATTTCAAAGTTTAGTGGGGTGTCCTGGTTAAGAGAGCTGGACCGAAATATCATGGGTGAGGTGGATTGATCACCTAGATTGAAAATCGTTTCATGGAGGATTAGGGTTTTCTTGAAACTAATTTCCATCCAGTAGTTGTTCATTTCAGGGAAGTATTTCCTAAGGAAATTTGTGGAATACCTCCTAAAAGAGAGGTAGAGTTTACAATATAAGTTATTCCAGGGGTAGCCCCAATTTCCATTCTTCTGTATTGAATGGAACATACTGATCTTCTGGACCTCAAGGGTAATATAGAGGACTTATATATCAAAGGATTTATTTGGCCATGTACATCATCTTTGGGTTCACCCATTCTTTTCGCTAATAATGTAGATGGAAATCACTATTTACACATAGATTACTGAAGGCGAACCATCTTATTATCAAGAATCAGTATCCACATCCTCAAATATATCATCTATTTGACCAGATGAGAGGATAAATGGTGTTCTCTAATATTGACCTGAGATCTAGTTAACATCAGTTGTGAGTGAGACCATCAAACATACCTCTTATAGCATCCCCTAGCAGGTATGGTCTGGATGAGTATCATGTTATGTCGTTTGGTATTATGAATGCACCTTCCGTATTAAGGGCTTTCATGAATAGGGTTATCCATCCCTATTTGAACACTATTTCATGGTCTTTATAGATGAAATCTTCGTGTATTTATGCACTCGTAACGAGCATGCTAAAGATCTTGAGATCGTTTTGAGTACATTGAGTGAGCATCAAATCTATTCCAATATTTCTAAATGAGAATTTTGGATAGACAGGGTCCACATCTGAGGTCATATTATTTCAGAATCAGAAGTATTTATTGACCCTAAAAAAGATAGTGCAAAAGTTTCCTAGAAAAAGCCTAAAAATGTGTTCAACATCAAGATTTTCTTTGGGCTCATTGGATATTACATGAATTTCATAGAAGAAATTTTTTTTCTTGATGCACCTCTTACTGGTATTACAAAGAAGGGTGTAAATTTCATATGGTCATAAGCATGTGAGTAATCCTTTTAGGAGAGAAATGGGAGGCTTGTCTCAGTAATGATTCTGATTCTTCTAGAACCGGGTAAGGGTATATCCTCTTATGTGATGCATCAGGTATGGGCTGAGGAGTAGTGTTGATGAAGGAAGAAAAATTAATTATCTAAGGATATTGGTAGTTGTGGCCTCATGTGAGAAACTACCTGACACACAACCACAAGCTAGCAGTAGTTGTCCTAGCCTTATGTTGCTGGACACATTCTCTCATAGATGAGCGTCAGGTCATGTATACAGACCACAATATCCTCAACTATATCTTTTCCTAGTGTGACTTGAAACTCTGAAAATGAATATGGGTCGAATATCTACAATTCATCTATTTTTATCTTGCATATATAGCTATAAAAGGCAATGTGTTTGTAGATGCACTGAGTTGGAAATATTCAACACAGGACATACAGGATGAAAATGATGAATGGAAGTAAAAAGACCTCTTTTCTAAAAATAATTTGTAGTTTAATGACAGTCCTCGGTCATCATAACTCTCAGTCCTAATAGTAACTTCATCCCTCCTTAATAAAGTGAAGAGTATGCTATTTTCATATCCTGAAGGTATAGTTCTCCATGAGAGTATATCAGGAGATAACCAACCTCTGTATTGGTCTATGGATAGAGACAATGTCTTGTATCTATGTGGATGTATCGGTGTTTTTGCATATGTGAGATAAGAGTTGATGAAGGCGTCACACACTTACCTTTGGGAATTTTATCTAGGAATCTTGAAGATGTATCAAGACATGCAATTCTAGTATTGGTGTCCTGGGATGAAACTCTAGATTAAAGGCTTCATCACTAGTTATTCCACATGTCATCATGTGAAGCCAAAACACAAGAGACTTGATGGCTTGTTATAGCCACTTCTAGTCCTAGAATGGAAATGGGAAAATTTTTTCTTTCGATTTCACAGTCTGCTTAACTAGGTCACTGATGGTTAGCGATGCTCCCTGGGTAGTCATTGACTGACTAAAAAACCATCCAACATCATTCATATTTAGGAGACTCTCTCCGTTAATGAATTGGGAAGATTGTATGTCTCTGAGATCATATAACTAAACAGGGTTCCAAGAACTATCATTTCAGAAAGGGATGCTCGTTTCAGTTCATGGTTCTCGAAGGTTTTTATGATTGCTTTGGGGACTGAAGTTCATGTAATCATAACATTTTAGTCTCATACCGATGGAAAATCGGAATAAACAACACATGTTTTAGACAATATGCTCTGAGCATGAATCCTTGATTTCAGCAGTTCTTGGGTGAATAATATCCTTATCATCGAGTTATCATATAATAATAGTTTTTAGATGACAATTCTGATGGATTATTTTGAGGACTTATATGGTAGGTCATACTGTTCACCCTTATGCTGGATAGAGGTAGGTGAGGCACCCGTACTAGGTCCTCGTCTCATGAAAAAGACATCATAATAGGTCCAGCTAATCTGGAAGAATATGATTACTACTTAGTCTAGGCATAAATCTTATGTCAATCATCTTCTATGACCTCTTGTGTTCGATTTTGGGGATTTTTTCCTTTAGGTATCAACCAGGCTAGGGTATAGACGATTAAAGAAGAAGGGAAAACTATCTCCTCATTACATCAGGCCGTTTGAGATTCTAGAGAAAGTCATGTCTGTACCTTATGGGTTACTACTACCTTAGAGGTATCATTCGATGCAAGATGTCTTTAATGTCTCACAGCTTCTACAATACCTTGGAGACCCATATCATACCATTGAAGTAGATGAAATTGAGTTATATGCCGGTGCTACCTTTGAGGAATATCATGTATGCATTATTTATCGAATCACGACGTCATTTAATGGAATTTATGTCCCTCTCGTATGGGTGATATGGTAGCATGACAATGTACTGGATAAGTCTTGGGATTGGGAAGTGGATGTATGTGCTTTGCGGCTTGAGTTGTTCCCAGATTGTGTTTCTATACCTCTGGAAGGATAGCTTGTAGAGAGTTATTTTAAGGGGGGGATACTGTAATAACCTGATTTCTCACTCAGATATATATCCTTTACTATGTGTTATAAATCTTTTCTTTGGACCTTATATGGTTTTCTAATGAGTTAGTAAAATTTCTGAGTGTTTCCAGGGATTTTTCAGAGCCCGAAACCCATCTTTTTGGAGAAAACAGACTCAACAAATAGTTTAGAGTAAACCGTGAGGGATTTTATCACGGTTTTCTAAACAATTCAGGCAGTGTATTTCAGATAGTGGCACCTCGCATGGTTGGAACACGACCATTAATACATACTATGTGAATGCCCCATTTTCTTGGGTAACCGTGCATGGATGGTGCATGGTTAGATCAAATTGTGTGGAGGAAGACTTTTCGTGCAGAACCGTCTCACACAGTTTGTGCATGGTTTGAAAAACCATGCTCATGATAAAAATGAATGTAAAATGTCCATAACTCCCTTAATTATATATTAATCCTCCTCCATCCCCCTTATATGAGAACCAGTGATATATTAATCTATTTTCACCATTTTATATCTTTTTGATGGCTAATGCTAAGGATCAAGAGATCTCCTTCATCAGACATCTTATTGAGCATCTGTTCCTCATGTAGGATGTGAAAGGGTATGTAATCTAGTCCATTTTGGTTGTTCTTATTCTCTTTCATTATCAAACTAGATATCACCATGTGAGAATTTTGCTCCATTTCAAAGATATACTCAGATCTGAGGAAAATAAAGGGACGATAACAGAGGAGAAGGCTCATACAACCATGAGGTTGGTGGTCTATAAGTCATCCCTAAAGATTGTTCTTTTTGGAACTTTCATGTGGTCCCCACTGGGTTTGATGGAAACTATTTCATAAATTTACATTACATTATTATACTTGTTATATTTGTATGATTATACTCTTTCCAAATATGCGACTAGATGTTAGTGGTTTCACCAACAAATAAATCTGCATCTTGTCAATGGTTATACCATAATTGGGTGTTTAGTGTTTTGGCATGTTTAAGCCACTCATAGGGTTTTCCATTACATGGCCTTTCTAAAGATGAGTCTTCTTATTATAAATAGATTTTTATTACTGAGAATTGTATAATGGCATATTGCATGGGTGTGCACCAGTTGACCCACCTAAGGTAAGTTCTTCAAAATTGTTATTAAAATTGAAAATTGAAAATTGAAATGTGAAATGGAATCAATGATGTGTATATAACATTGACATAATAAAAATAGATTGAATAATGGTTACATTTTCAAAAAAACCATTTCGATGTTGATGAAAGGTAGCATAGTGAATGTAAATAATTGAACAAGACATAATGGCTAACTATGACTAGATTGAATGGTTGCAACCCGACATGGCACATCCACACTAAATAAAGACAAGTCATGGACCAATAAATTGATGGTTCAAACTCTACATTACCTATACAATGTAATGGAAGGTAAGACTTTACCCAAATGAATTATTACAGGATTACAATATCAAATTGGAATGGACTGAGTCGAGCTCACCTTCAATTCTGAGTGGAGAATACCTTTGGTATTAGGGAAAAAATTCTGATTCAAGGATAATGTTTTTGTAGGATGATACCCACCTAGACTATAGTCCTTGTCTATTCCTTATATTACCAATATTATATCATTTGTTCCATTTCATCATTATAGGATACCACAGATAGACTCCTTGGATCCATCATTGACTAGTAGGTGCCATGGTGAATGTCCATATGGCCTTGTCTTTTCTTAGCCCTTTTTTACATTGGCCAATCACCTTGGACTCAGTAGGCTCCTTGTAGTTGAATTCCCTATATTACACTCCTTTGATTACAGTCTTACCCCTTAGATAGTCTCAGATACTACTGAGTTAGCATTTCATGAGATCTATGCTGCCTTGGTTATTACCTTGGAACTTCCTCACTAGATATCATTGTCTAGTTTCCATGTTAAATCTTAGGACCTTCACTACATATACTATCACGAGGCAATGTCAATGCTTTATATGACTCATGTGGCCTGTTAACATTAAATGGTAATTGTTTAATTAATAATCTGGTAACATGTTTAGACACCAGCCAAGGGATGAAGTAGGTACTTGGTTATTTAGTAATATTGTGCTACTTTTTTTACTTTATATATGCATACCTTCACACTTGTGTATTTCATTACATATACCATATGGTATAGAAACCATTAGTGGTGTCCCACAGAGATTTATCTCACACACTCTTCAAGTGCTTATTGGTTCTAAAAGTCGATTTCATGGTTGTAGGTATTGAAAAAGGGAAGCATTCATATTCCCACACATGATTTTGTGCTGATAGGATGGATCTTGATAAAAAATGACCAATTTGTATCCCGAGATGTGTGGAGTGGTCTTAATTTCCATTACCTGTGAAACATGTTATGCATGATGTCTTTTATCCTTGCTTTCCTAGATTTCTATTAAGATCACATTACATCATTATTGTCTTAGTTGATATATTTATTATAATTCTCATTTATCTATTTCTTCAATTTACTCTATTTTTTATTTTATTTATATTTCTTATGTTGTTTATTATTCATTTATAATTGTTCAGTTGTTCTACAGACTGTAAATGAGGGCATAGAATTCACATAGACACATTTGAAGACTTCGCTGCTAGTTGAAAGACTCTAGTGTTCGTGAAGATTTGTTTGAGGCCTTGTGGTCTACCGGTCTCAGGGAATCCATTAAGTGGAATCCAGGTCCAGGTCATCACAACTTATCAATTGAAATTAACATCATTTGTTAGTTCTATCTTCAATTTTATTCTTGTATCTCAACTAAAAAAGTAGCATCCTAATCTTGACCGTGTGATTTGACAGGATCAGGATGATGATGAATCATATGCTACGATGATTCATGTGATAATACAGATTGTGGATAAGTAGGAGAATATCATGTATTGTAAAATAAAAAATTTCATATGGGTCTATGACAATATGTCCATATTTATGAAGAGAAGTGAGAACATAAAAAAAATGTTATAGGAGTAACTCGATCTCTTGCAAAACAAATATAGTATACCACATTCTTAAGATGGGAAGACAAATGGTATGGAGAATTTAACACACATTAATTCATCTCATTTACCCCATTATTATTTAATTTACACTTATATAAAATATATTCTGAGTTTTAGATGTTTTTGGAATGTTTTAGAGTTTTTTGGGAGTATTTATAGTGGTGAAAATATTGGTAATAGTTAGTATAAACAATGCAATATCTCCAAAAAATTATGTATAGTTATACTCGGAGTCTCTAGGTAGGTGTACAGTAGGTGTGTGGTTTGTAAGGACAATGTGGGTTCCTAGGATAAAATGTGAAATTGGTAATAGTGGAAAAACATAGTTAAAACATAGTCTGTAAAATCGCCTGATCCAATCGGGTGGGGGTCTGAACTTGAGATAATTGCACCGCACAGTTGTTGATTGGTTTTCCAAATCTTGTGGTCAAACTATTGATCTACATGGGTGATTTTTAGTATCATGTGTATGGTTTAAAGGTTATTTGTTATACTATCTAACCTAACCATGTGATAGACATTAAGTACATTAAAAATTCAATTTAACTTGATAATAAATATGGAGAACCCTCATTTTCAACTTATTATTCCATGGTCTCAAACTACTCCCCTCTTATAGTCTCTATTAATTATTCCATTTAGTTTAGAAGTATACATTTTCTAGTCAATGTGTGTTAAATTTCCAAAATAAATAGAAATTTCTCATTATTAATTGTTATCTTTAGGTTTAAACTTCTCCTATCTCTCAATGCCATTGATAAAATATGATAGACATAGATCATTGTGATTTGATGTTAATTTTTTAGAGATTATATTCTATTTATTTATGGGATTTTTTTTTGATCCCTAATAAATAATTTCTCTATGGAATTATTCATTTTCATCATCCATTGATAGAAAGGTGACTTCTCTTTCATCTCTAATTGTTCTATTACATAAAGGCATTGTTTTGTTTAAACGTTTTTCTTGTATTTTTAGGGAAACATTACATTATCTCCTTAATAATACAATTTTGGAGTATGTTTTTGAAATATTGGAAATTGGATTTCTTTTGGAGAACCTATATTCATATATCATTAATATTACAATTTCCATATTATTAAATGGTTTGGATGTAAGAAATTTTTTGGATGAAATGTATTCTAAGGGAGAGCTCTTTTGTGTGAAATGAATTTGAATTGGAATTAACACAATTGGGTTAATGGGTGATAAATTTTGAGTAGAATATGTTCATTGTGTACCACTATTAAAGTGGGATGGAGTATGGTCATGATGTACAACCACCATTATGTGACACCATGCTTGAGGGTGTTTATGGGTGTGTATGTGTGAACAAGAGAACAGTCATGAAATATTTTAATTAATGTTAAAATTAATGTTTATGGATTTTTTCAACTTTATTTCAATTATAGTTTTTTATAAAATATTTATCTATTTTTCAATTATTTCATATAAAATTTTTAAACTGATTGTTGTCTGAGTGGCATGTTTTGGGAAGTATGTGATGATTACCTTCTGAGTTTTATACTCACACCCATATTTGGATCTTTGGATTATTTTCATATATTTTATTTTAACACACAATCAAAGGGAAATCTGTCTTATTTCTATAACAATTCAGATTTATTACCATGTACATGATGGGCAGTGTTGGATCCGGGAACAAGTTTGGTTGGAGCTTGGGATGATGCAAAATTCGTGTCTTGGGGTCATGAAACATATTTGGTTTTTTAGATGATTTTTTTCATTCCATTTTTAGTCTGATATATTTTCAATTACTTTTACCATTGGGTTATATTTCTTATATACATAAATCATAAAGATGGTTTGAATGTTTGACTTTTTCATTGTCTGGTTTTTGTATCCCTAAAAGATAAAATAAATACTTTTGTGTAATGTGAATGACACATATGGTTAGTGACACTCCATCTATTCTCAATCCAATGAGTTGGGGTAGGATGATACAAACAATGCTTTCTTGTACTTCAAAACAAAAACTGGTTATGAAACATTTCAAAAAATCTTACAAAACTCTCACTAGAAATACACTATATGGTTTACCATCAGAAAGTATCACTTAAACTATTATGAATCAAAATATATCATCCTAGTAAAGTATGGTTTTTTAATAATCTTCAATCCTATACAATTCTATTTGGTACCTTTTCATTCACTAGAAGAATTATGAGTTGGAAACTCAAACACTTCGGCTCTTTTTCACCCATTCTAGTAGCTCTATATGGAGCATTTTCATCATCACATCCACCCACTGATACAATATATATATTACCTCTCACTATATCATGAACCAGTTTATATTTTTTGGATTTACTATGAAAAAATAAGAGAATGTTTGGGCTCCCAAAATTTTATTTTTGAAATTTCTCAGTCCACTCATATTCAATTTGTTGACCATCAAATCATCCAGAACCTACTTGATTCCTTATAAAAACAAGGAATTAATGTTTTTCTTTAATATTATGTATATATCAGTTATACTATCGAATTTTTGAAGTACATGTGAACATCGTCAATGTAAGGGAGTCTATAAATCTAATGAAATATTTATCATAACTCCGGTGGGGGTTTGTATTTCTAGTGCCTTCAAAATAAAACCTCTATCGAGATTTTTTTTTCCAAATCCCCATTCTCTGGTAAGAATCATCCAATTGACTTGTCTAGTTCACTCGAGCATTAACTTTCTGGTAGTATTCAAAAGCTTCAAATGTCTGATGGAATATTTTATGTTCTTTTGGATTGACCTTTTTGATCTATTGGTTTGTCTATGTCTTACCATTCAGCATATAATCAAACATCATATAGGTCTTGGTTCACAAAAAATAGTACAATATATCATCATAGAATCATCTATCTGATGTAATATATATATATCTTCTTGATGATCATTAATCTGATGGATCTTTGACCGATCAACTAGAATTGTAAAACTCATCCCAACAAGTTCATTGATCGCAATTTCTCTCCGTATAGTGTACTTACATCATCGTTATCTGGTAGAAATTAATTATATACTATGTATTGAACTTTTATAAAACATCTTCTTATGCATTGGGCGTTCACACATCACTATCCAATATAAAATTGTACCCAACCATCTAGTCACCTTTAAGATTTTTTTCATTTCCAAGAGTTACAACATCTCTGTTCGGTCATCCATTTTCTAATGTTTTAGAGATAAACCATTATTTAATAATAACTTCATGACTTCATATACTCAATATTTTTTCATCATGAAACTTGTACTTTTCATTTTGAATATTATATAAATAATCATTGTTTAGAAACTACATATTCCTATATCCTATAGAATCATTCCATTGGACTTAATACTTCTCTATCCAATCATCTGTTATAACAACACCAAATAATATGTAGATAATTTTATGGATGATAATATTACATTATAGATTGATTATTGAATTATATCCCACTTTAAATACTCATATAAACTCATATATAATAATTATATTCCTTATTATGTTTTAAACCCTAAAATTTGAATTTAATCGTCTGACTTAATAATTAAATTATATGAAACCATCTTATATAAAATATAACCTCTACTTTCCGAGAAATAAAAAATCATTCAAAAATATGATATTGAAAACAAATACAAAATGGATTAAATACAATCTAAAGGATCTTAAACATCCCCAAATATATTTGTTGGAAGCATTGTCAACAACTATTTTCTCAATATTTTATCAAACCACAACCTTTCTCACTGGGTGATTCCTAAAACTACCCTTCCAGATAATGAAATATTTAAGAAGTAATTCCATCCCATAGTGAAAATTAATTCTATATTCATGATAAGATAAACCCCCTAAATATTATTCTCCCCCTTTTGGTGATAACACTAACTATAGATTCACAGAAGATAAAGTAAAATTTGGTGATTCCTCTCCCCCTTTGTTAATATAATCCAAATTATTATGTGGGATTCATCTTCAAGAATTATCCTATGTCGTCATTGAAAGATGGAAAATTAGTTTCATCCTTGATTCCTCCAATATGTCTCATGTAATATTTTTTTCTAAAATATATTCAGTTAGATATTTTATTTAAATTTACTCAAGAATAACATCTACACATCTACAAATTCTAATTTTCAAAATTATATTTAATATCAAAATGAATTGATATAGAATGTTTTGTTATATTATTTAGAAGGTAAATGGAATATTTATTATCAGAATGAATATTCCATGGTTTTTCAATATTCACCATTAAATCTTCTATAGAAAATTTCATACATATCATTTTTATACAATCCTTGGTAGAAAAAAAATTCTTCTTCTACTATACTAAATGTAACAAAACATTGTTTCTTACTATTCAAGCTCACTCAACATTCTCCCAAGAAAAATGTTCCTCTTAATTTTAATTTTCTATCATTACTATTGTGAACCCAATCCACATTAGTGAACCTAAAAAAATTATATCATTACTTATTCTATATATCATGACATAATTTGATGTTCTTACAACATAACATAAGATTCTATTAGCTACCATAATGTGTTATTCCATTAGATCACATTGATATCATTCCTGAAAATTAATAATATATGGAATGTCTAGTCTTGAAATAGTAAGAAAGATTTATATTCCAGTAGCTTCCATAAATCATTCTGATTCAGTCATTCCACAACTTCATCATTTCTCTGTTTTATGCCAATAGAGATTGGTATATAATTCTCCTTTGAATCATCCTTTAAAAACATTTGTAATAACAAAACAATATATATTTCATTATATATGAATATATATCATCCTATATAATAAACATTTAATCACTGAAATAAATTCATCTCTCTAAGAATTTAAATCTCATAGTTTCTATTAACTTTGATTAAGAAATCCTCAAAATAATAAACATAGAAACCTAAAAATTTATATCAGTAGTGGATACAGTGTAAATCAGGGTACCAATACTTATATCCATCACATACAAGTCTCTATCAAATTTTCCTTAAAAAGTTCAAATTCCTTAGGAAACAATCTAGTTTCTAATACCAATAACGAGGATCTAGATTCCACCCATAGTCAAATTTCATTAGTTTACACACCATGGTCCCACCATTATCATATATGTACCCAATTGGTTTCTTAATAACATTTTTTATATATATTTATCAATTAAATAATCCTGAATTAACAACAATCTGATAGCCTATGTAATTTGGTGAGAAATAGCTAACAAGAATATTCTCAAAGTTTCATGTCTTTCAATAGGGGAAAACATCCGGTCTAAATCAACACCTAACACCTACGATTAACCTTTGTAAACAATCCATGCTTAATTTTAAGAAATTTATCAATGTTAATTATGATTATTTTTAAAGACTTATTTTCTTCTTATAATACTATTTACATTAGGTAGAGTTAAAATTTCACAATTTAATTTTTATAATTTTAAATAACTATTCTTTTATCTCATTTAACCATTAATTATAGTCAACTACATTGGAAATTGACACCAGTTCAACTTGTGAGATAAATGACACCTAATTATCAAATCATAATTTATACCGTATATGAACTAGTGCTTCATGATTTCAAATTTTTATATTATATTAAACCTATTTTTAATGTTCATAGCATTAGTGATTTTCTTTCAAAATTACCTTCCTTATCACTGTATAATATGTGAGTTGACATTTACTAGATTAGGTTTACACTCATCTTCATTGTCATTATATTATTTGGAAATCATCATTATATTTTCATATCATATTTCATAATATCTATAGTTACTTTTTATAGGTTTTTATAGTTTTCAAAGAAATTCACAATAAATTAATCGACCAATATCTAGACTTATTCCATTATGCACATTTATATTCTTCTATTGGATAAATATGAAATAATGATATCATATTCTGTATTATCATAAAAATTTCCTATATATGGATTTTTTATCTTTATTAATAATGGACTCACAAAAACTATAATTTATTTAACTATATTTTTATTCTTATACCACATCTCATAATGGGTTATTGTTTGTCTCTGGTCGAAATAAGCATCAAATTTGAATATGAAAAGTTGTGCATACGTCTTATGTCCAAAAGATCATTGAAATATTATATTTAGTAATCAAACTTCATAGAATTTCCAAAAAAAATTCTATTTTACTTTTCGTAAGAAAATTTTGTTTAGGAGTGTAGGGAGTACTTTTTTGGTGTTTTATTTAATTTTTCTTCTGATAGGGCTGAAAATAGTTACTTACGTACTACTTTACATTGTTTTTCCACATGTTCCATATATATACTCCAAAATATTTCCCAAAATCCATTTGAAAAAAAAAAATATTTATCCATTTATTAATTTTTGAGGAACATTATGATTTTAATCCTAGTAAAATAATAAAAAAGTATAATAAAGTGAAAATCAACCTTTTTTGTTGATGCCTCATTGGTATAGAATGATCAATGTGTATGAGCTCAATAGGTCTGGTGTAATTCAATTCTACATTCTTATGTCTCTAATTAAGCATATTTAATTTTAGTAATTTTTTATAAATATAATCATATTTCATTTTTAGTTGTGTAAAAACCCTTACAACATATACCATGAACCAAATTTGATAACCCTCTAAACTATTACTTGAATCAATTTAAACATGGATCGAAGGGAATTTCAAATCCTACAGACTGGTGGTTAGTTCTGGGGTATCAAGAAACTATCAAGTGGGAAAGATTTAACAATATAATTACTAAAGAAGATATAAAAATATTAAATAAAACAGATGATTTCTATATGAAAATATCAAGAGAAAAGTTCTCTATGTAGACAAGTTCATGTCCCAAAAATGCTACATCTACCCGCGTCAACAAAAATCCATCAAAGGCATCACCAAATGATATTCATAATATTAGTGGATTAAGTAATACACAAAAAACCACCACCATTAAAGTTATCTAAGTCATGATCACACACCTCCCCCTAGTGGCACATTTATTTTCTCCAAATCTAGTATAAGAATCTCTCAATACTCAAAAATGAAAAAGTAGGGTATGGGTAACACTAGCCCAGTAGAATGATAACAGGTATTACATATGTAACAAATATCATGTAAAAAAATTTACCCAATTTTAAATAAAATATGGCATGATAATATTTTGATATCTCATCATAAGTCATTATTTTAGAAGCATTTCAAATCCATTTATTAAATAGGTAAAAAATTATATTTCCAAAAAAAATGTATAGATAAGAATTTCAATTAAAGCAGACATATTTAAATCATCTAATTGGAATTGGAATGTATAAAAAATATTCAGAGTTAATTTTTATTCATATTACCATGGTTAAAAGTCTCCGTTTTATTTTAGTACAAGTATTATCATGCAACGTAGTGAAATACGACACATGGGGTGCACACATCCCAAGATAAAAAGCCTTCAGTGAATGTGAGAACAAAAAAAATAAGGATATCACTATCATCATCAAGGATTAGTTATAATTTTCATTATTAATCTATTTATATGCATATAAAATACATATCTAGCATGTGTTCTTCCCACTATGCAACCCTGTAACCCATACGCCTCAAGGAAGTCATAGAGACAAAGGGGATATCTCTCATATAAATCAATATCAAATTATTTTAATCAATTATTTCAAATCATCTACAAGGTTATGTTTCAAAACCTGACATTTAATTTCAAAAAAAACACACCATGTGGTTTTCATCCAAATCTATCCTTTTAAAAGTAAAACATTTCATTAAAAATCCATAGAAAAAATCATATGATCATTTCTCAATAATCATCAGCAATGTCTTTAATCAAATCATTGTTTCCAATTAAAATTTATTTTTTTGAAAATAATCTTTATTTGAAAATCCACACCCATGAGGTTCAACACACACACACACTCCATGGAAACTAAAAAAAAATATTCATGATACTCATATTATGTGTTGGAAATCATTTAAAAATAATATTCACAATGAATAAGAATAAATGGTTTCAATTTTAATCAATTTACTTATAAACCCACAATAATCAATAAATATATATTCAACAAATCTTATAAAACTACAGAAGGACTCATTCACTATGTGAATTTCATTTATTCTGAATTCTGGTAGTTCGAACCCCACATTTATTGAAACATTTGACTGCAACTTTGATCTTCTTGGTACTAAAAAGACTATAAAACAATGTGGATGGGAAAAACATTGAAATCCTCTATAGGTAATCTGAGTGCCTACATGATATACAAATATTAAATTCCTTAATGAATCCGTGATAAGAGTTCCAATAATTTCCTCATTAGAAACATGTTAGTTATTCTTTACCATATACTATATATGATTTGTAAAAAGTATTCAACCATGGACCACCCCTTCCATTTCCACTATGTAACTCATCAGAAATCCTTTATAAATTAAAGGAAACACTACAATTACCAATAATATTATGATTAATTCCTATCAATCATGACTTACCATCCAGATCAATTATTTCCATCAGAACGTTATCCCAAACTTCAACAAAAAAGGTACGATTCAGTATGAATACTTAATATTGGTTATACGGTTTAGGGTCCATCTAACAACTGTGTGTCCTTATCTTCTCATTCAACACTAACTAAGTTGACTACTTTTATAGTTCATCATAATAATTATCTTAATGTGTCACCATCCAATTAGCTTTGATAAGGTTGGGAAACACCAAGGACTTTTCAGATACAATCAACTATATATAGAATTTAAATATAAAATATTATATAAGTTTTCCTACTATAATCCTTTATTCATATTCACCAAAACCATAAAGTCACTCCACATTATTATAGACCCCTTATGCATGATTATGACACATTTCACTTTAATGGATTATGAAATCTCTGAGAACTATTATATTTGATAAGTATTTTTCAACCAATCCTTTTCCTATGAAGGATCATTCGTACTCTATAATGATTTTAGATTCTATTAACTAGACTCTAAAGCGTAATATTTGTTAATTTACCTACAAGTTAATTCTTTTTTATCATTATCTGGGTAGGTCAAACCCCTTTGATAAGTGCATGGACTACATATGTTATAACCTCTACCTTTTTCATGTCATCAGAGGGTCCCCTCAATGTGGTTCATCCTCAGTTACCTGCCGAAGTCAATTTTGAAATCTTATTGGGAGCAAGATAAAATAAATCAAAAAAATATAACAAGAAATAATCAGTTAAGATACAAATGGTCATGAAATATAACAATAACAATACAAATTTAAACACAAATATGAATAAATTCTTGAGAAATGTTTAGAATTGGATTAAAAAACTCCTTGGATGATCTTTTTCTTAACATCCCATGGTAGCTTGAGGCTCTATATGAAAAAATATGTCCAGTTAATTTCTTATAACATACACATTGAGTCCAAAATTTCATATATCCTACCTACCATGTAATCGAAAATAACATACAGATAGTCAAAAATAGTCTATACCTCATTTGATAACAATTTTGGATGAACCAACTGTAATAATCCACTAAATCAGTTCCTGAGTCAATCCTAATAGGATATGAAGGGTTTTCCAGTTCCCTATGTGTGGAATATTAGTTCCTAGGAATCAAGAAAAAAATAAGAGGCAAAAATCTCTTTATAATAAAATAGTAAGAAGGCATAAATATTATAAATAAAAAACAAGCATTCAGTATACCAAGACACTCATTAAGAGAAAAAAACCATAGGTAGAATCTACAAGTCCCAAAAATGGTACACAAAACCTTGTAATCAAAAATGAATCCAAAACATAAGCATAACATATACTTTTAAAAAGTGGATCACACACTCCATTAGTTACAACCATGTTCTAAGGTCCCACTATCATGAACATCAACCACCACCCAGTGCTACCTTCCCATTTCCACAACCAAGCACAAGAATGTTTATAAACACCCTATGTAAAAAATCATGGTTCATGAAAAAGTATCCTTGTAGGATGATACTATGAGTTATAAAATTAAACCATATAATGTAATCCAAATATTCTTAGTTTTATATAAAACATGGAACACAAATATTTTCCTAGTTCATCATAAAACATTCTTTTCCAATCTTTTCAATTCTAATTATAAAATAGGGTAAAACGTACATATAACTTATAATAGGTATGATTAAAACGATCTACCAAATTAGGCATATGTCATTAATTTTATCAACATTGAAATGTATTAAAAATTTTGAAGAGTTCATTTTCAATAGTAGAACCATGGTTAGAGTCATAGGTTTTAGTTAGTACACAGATTCTCACACATCACAGTGAAATATTGAAATTAGAGTGAACACATTCCATTATGTCAATAATATGGGGAATATTAGACCCTCCCAATAATGAACTCTTTTTCCTCATCATAATTTATATTGAACTTTTTTCACCATATTTCTAGGTAGAGCTAGTAAATTATTAGTATGTGTTCTTCCCACCAAACTACCTAGGTTCCAATGTGCATTAATGAAATAAAATATACAATGGGTTTCATTCTTTTATATCGTTCTCATTTCATTTCAATGAATCATTTAAAATGAGTCCCATGATTATGTTTAAAAACCTTTGATCTCATTTAAAAAACTAACATCACATTGTTTTCTTAAAAAATCATGCCTCTCAAAAACTATTTAATTCATTCCAAATCAAATAAAAAAACCAGACCATAATAAATGAAGAATAAAACTCAAATTATTTCAGTAAATCATTCATTCAATTAAAAATTACTTTTTTATAAATAACACATTATTTGAGAGGATACACCCAATATGTTTAACACCCACAATTCCAATTAGAAAATATTAGTCATGAAACTCCATTCAACATTTAGAAAACATTTATAATTCCAATTCAAATTGAATCAGCATAAAAGGATTCAATTGATAGTTTTTTCCATAAAAAACCACCTACCACTATCTAGGTATTATAAAATAACCAAAATGGGATCCACAATATAGATTATAAATGATAGAATCAACAATTTTGGAATAATAGAATAACATACCATAAATCTAGATCTGGATCCAACAATGGAATAAAGATCCACGACACTCAATGACAATAAAATTGGATAGAAGTATAAGTGAAGATCAAATTGAAGTTACTATCACGACCCCCTCGCACTAAATATACCATAATAATGGGATAGATATTATGAAATTTGAGTCACTACTCTAGTAGGCCCCGAGTTTGTCACTAGAACTATGAATATAAATATCTGATAATATGGGAGGAAATTCCCTCTATTAGACAACAAGATTGTGAGATATACCAAATTGACCCAAAAAATTCCACAACTTATATATAAAAAATTTGAACCCATCCCACAATCCATGTGTAAATAAAATTTATATAGATAAAATTTCTCTAAAGAAAATACCAAAAATAAAAACTAGTACAGTGATACAACAATGGTCTAGGATAGTAATTCCCTACATAGATTGTTAATTCCTCACGGAATCCTGAAAAGAATTATATATATATAGGGTGAGCATGCAAATATACTCAGTTAGAAACCAAATTCCCTCATTCACTTGTGAAAAGGAATAACTAATGCACCAGTTTAAAACAAGTTATAACCAACCAACACCTGAATAGGAATATTAACCAAAACCCCATCTTCACCAATTCTCACTCACCAAATAACACTACAAAATATATTACATAAAATGATTTACATAGATGATGGGGTACCCCAATATTCTTTCCCACTAATTTTCCTCTCTCACACCCTAATGTTTTACATCATGGAACTCCCACAACATCCTAATAACATCCAAACACCTGACATCTAAGTAGCCCAAAACTGGTCAATCATATCACATATTTCCTGAACACACATGGGACATAACATCACATCCCATCAAAAATAAACAATAGAACTATTGACTCTAGTTATCACAACCTGGGATTTTCCTTTTCATTTCATGGAAGTGGGTTGTGTAAGAGTGGGTAGCCAACTGTGCACCCACCCAAAAGGATGTTGGAAAAAACACCCCCACGTGACTATGTAGGTGTTAGAACATAGTGCACGATGAGGGTGTTTTGCCTATAGAAATCATAAGAATACACATGTATGTAAATATATCTATATACAAAAAACTAGACCTATCCTAAGGGTTTAAAAAGGAACAAAAAAATCACAAGAAACTCCACTTATGCTACTAAAAATAAAATCTCATCCCCCATAAGAGTTCACAAGCCACAATTCATATTACAATTTTATATTATCAATAACCCATTTTCAAAATTCTACATTACCATCCTGTTCCATTAAAACAATCATGTTTTCATAGAAAATTACAATATACATAAAATTTATTCATTTAAAATTGGAAATATTATTCATTTCATCGTCCATTACTAATTGAGGAACTAACACATCATAACACACAACAAGTAGCAAAAAAATAGCCCATAAAAAAAATTAAATTCCATAATCCATTCTAGAACCACTGCATAACCACATCACAACCCCCATCATAGCCCGGCTGCACAAACACACAATATAAACCATCATAGCCCCATTGCATTACCATTTGTCTTGCACTTACTCCACACACATCTCCTCGGATACAACAACATAATACATTTTCTAATTTTTCCAATGGTATCATATTCAAATTCAATCCACTAATTAAGGGTGTTATCCAAGAAGCCATTAGATCATGGGGAATACATTCCATAAAAAAATATAAATGGTTATTCATTTCTATATGATGATGGTAAACAATTAAAAAAATAAAGGTTACAATAAAAATTTGACCACAATATAATCATATCCCCAAAGATTTGATTTTCATCAAGGAACTACACCTGTATAATATATAGAATCAAAATAACAAAATAGAGATGTAAGATCATGATTCACATTCCCCTAACCCTTTTTATTTAATGAATGAAATTCATTTATATTTCATTGTCTAGATAGAACCATTTTCACAAGATATGACAATAATAATCCCATCCAGCATGATACTCGTAATGATAAATGATGGAAAACATACCTAAATGAAAGAATCTTTCCCAAAATTGTTATACCCAGATAGGGGGTGTTCATATAGGAGGGAAATTCATCATGGGGATTCAAATCAAATGCATGTACTAATTCAATAATCCCTTCTAAATATGGATTTGGGGTATCTTATCTCAAGAGAAATTAATATTGAAGGAATAAATGAATGGTATCCTATTTTGAATGAAGATATATGATTCTTGTGGGATTGAATTCAATAAATAACTAAACATTAATGGTGCATCGTATCAATGTACACAGTTTAACCATTTGAAATATTGTCAGACATTTCAGTCACTAAAGATACGAATTAGCACGTTTATGGTTGCTTTAAAACCATTAAATCCTGGAATTAAACCAATTTCCTCAAAAAAAATATGTAAAAATGGATAATCTATAAATTTCTATAAAAATGTAAAATGGTCAGATTTATCTACCAAATGATTTAGACTATCATAAGAAATTAATTACCACCATAATTCACCAACTACTAGAATTCATCTACCACCGGAGTTACATAGTTCAATAATTTACCCACCGCCAAAATTTACCTACCCCAAAAAATTACATACTGCCATATTTTATGTACCACAGGAATATACCTACAACTAGAATTACCTACAAAAATAATTTTCCTACTACTGGAAATTACCTACCACCAGAATTTATCTAGGTCTAGAATTTACGTACCATTGGAAAATTTCTAGAAATAATTGGAAAATTGTTGGAATTACCTACTGTATGAAAATTTCTAGATGAAAATAGAATACATTTTTAATTTCTTACCATTGGAAATGATTGACATGTCTCAAAACCACCTAAAAATTCTTCTAAACACCTCAATTATCATATTACATGAAAATTAATAGTCTATAAGGTTTGGGATATTACTTAAAATACATCGAAAAATATTCTCTTCCTCAATAATTCATAACCTACACTGAAGGAAGGATATAAAGGGACAAACAAAAACCCTCAAGATACTTATAAATGATATAATAATACCTAAAACACTAAAATCAAACAAACATATTAACCAAAATGGCCTGAAAAACTAAACAAAACCCACTTCCCCGAACATAGAAAGTATGTTATTCCATTCTCCATGTCAAGTAACTATCCCCTTTGGGTAGGACTAACTCACCTGTGTGTGTTTAATCACATAGTATTAGAATGAATTTTGATTTTTAATTATGTATTCCCTTTATTCATGCCATAAAAATTTCATACATCTCACAAAACATATAACATCATGGGGGGAAACAATATATCTCATAATAAACCAATGTTTGAAAACACAACTAAAATTAAATAGAAATGGGAATCTTAAAAATACACTTGGTAATTAGATTGAATTTGCATGTCACACTCCCAAGTAATCAAATCTAGTAAACCATGCCTCCCCAGAACATGAACCAGGGGAATGGTTCATCCGTTTACCACATTCCCTGAATGGTCTTGGATATCTACTAGATTCTCCATGAATGTCGCGACATCCTCGATGTCCACATCTCCCTAGTCAATGACAAGGGAGTCATCGTGAATAGACCAACAGATCTAAGAGGGGTGGAAGAAATCATGGATCATGTACATTCAAGGGAGAAGTGACATCTAATAATACACTTTCCAATATTCCCCAACATCGTAAAGGGACCAATAATATGAGGTGATATCTAACTTCCTTTACTGAACCTCGGCTGTTCATGTCGAGGGGAAAAGTCAAGAATTAATGGTCCCCAACCTCAAATTACATTTACTTAATCATATGTTAATAATAAGACTTTTCCATATCACATTCTTATTTGATCATCTGTTAAAACAACCTTGTTCGCTATCATTCCCTGCATGTCATTAGGTCCCAAAACAACTACATCTGCAACGTCCATCCAGAACAAGGGAGATCAACACGACTTCTTGTACACAGCCTAAAACAAGTCAATAAAAATGGAAAATTGATAAATATTAATATGAGATGACTATTCCAAGGGAATTTGTTGTGAAAATTATCCTATAAAGTACAAGACACATTCCATATCAGAACCTCCAATGTATCAATAGTCAGTTCCATTCTCCCATCAATCTTAGAGATGAAAAATGTACTGAGGTGTAACTGATGGGAAAAATTCTATTGTGATCCCTACTAGACTGATGATGTAAAATGTGCATCTGGACCCAAGACAATAGACCTCATAAATCCATGTAGCTTCACCACATCCTTCACATACCTTCATTCCAAAAAATCTAAAATTCCTAAATCCTTGATTTCTAGGAAGTGAGACATTTTTTTAACTAATCAAAAATTGCATATATGGGATCACATTATCCCTATGATCTAGGAATCCTTGTAAAAAAATCCTTCAAGATGTCATCTGATTTCCACTCTATATCATACAAGGATTGAAACATGATTCCAAGGATATGATGCTCGATCATTACATGATGAAAAACCAGACACCAAGCTACAAACTCCTCCACTTACCATTTCATTATGGTCCACCAATTCTATGACATCAATCCATGGTACATCTGGGAAACTCTTGCTTTTACTGCTAATGATGAGATATGAAACTCATGAAGGACCCCATCATGCATCACTTCCAGATCAAACAAAATCCCATGAAATAAAATCATGTTCTGACCATTCTCCAACCATCCCTCCTAAGCGTCACCATGTCCAACATGATAAAGAATCACCTCTTACTCTGAGTATCCCAACTAAGACTCCTCTACATAATGCATCAGAGATGTCTACACCCTAATCTGAAACAAATAGTCTTCACTCAAATCCACCCTTCCATTTAGGTTCTAAAATTCAAACTACTCTATATCAATCCAGGAATCTGAAGACCCCAAAATAATATCCTTATATGATGTTCTACTCAAAACATCATCAATTACATTACACATTCCTAAGGTATAAGAGATATCAAAATCAAGGTCCAGATGAATCTCCATACACGTTTACCACTTCAGATTCAGATCATGATGAGGAAAGGAACACCTCAAACTATTGTGGTCTATAAAGACTAGAAAGTCATCCTAAATGTGGTAATTTCTCCATAACATCTATACATATGAAAATGACTCTAGATATTGATAATGGGTTGAATATTTATGGTCATGGAATAATATCTTCCTAGACCCATAAGAGGTCATTTCCTTCTACAACATCTGGATACACCCTATGCCAAATGGGATGCATCACAAAAACCCTCAAACAACACACCCTCCTCTCATTTCTGAAGCACTATTTGACTAAATAAATTACCTTTTATGTAATCTAATTATATCATGCAGTTATTAGTCCATAAAAAATCCTAGTCCGACATGACTGATTCTATCAATGAGGTTTTAAATCAATAGAAATTTGGAATAATCCTATAATAATAGTGCACGAGAACATGGAATCTATGATCATCTTCCACATTCCTGGGGGAATCCCATGATTCAACTACTTAATCCATTGATGTTTCCACTACTACGTAATATTAATACACCAAATTTCCTAGTAAATAAACCAATCATTCTAAAAAATACACATAGAAAACATTCTATAGAGTCATTGGTAAAGAATAACCTAAAAAATAGATCTGAGAGGTTCAACATGATCCTCTTCCGACCTTGGGTTGATCATTATTTCAACAATAAATATAGTGACAAATTAATCTAGGAACTCATGGGACATGGATTTAATATTCCCCATGAACCTAGTAGATGTGTTTGTAAAATTAAAAGGAAATACCAGAAACTAAAAGTGCTGATACATACATATGAATGTAATAATTTGGATATTTGGATCCTTCACCCTCAAATAGTGATATCCGCAACAGAAATAAATATGGGAGAACCAACTATCTCCCATGAAACGGTCGATAAGATCAATAATATATAGAAAAATGGAGTGATTCTTTATCATCACATGGTTCAAAATCTTGTAGTCTATGAGAAACATTAGACAAACATCTTTCTCTTTTTTGAATATCACTGTGGAACCCCATGGGGACACACTAATGTAGATGAAACAACTGTTCATTGTATCACCAATATAAATTCTCAACTCCCACATCTGAGAACATTCCATGTGGTAGGGATCCATCAAAATTAGAGAAGTGGTTGGATCAATGTCTATACCATGATCAACGTTGTGTTGTGGGGAGAATGTCATAACCTCATCGGGGAAAACATCCAAGAATTACTTGAAAATATTTGGAGCCTCATCTATCTCTGTGTTTATTAATCCCATATAAAACAACTGCACAACAAAATAATGGGGTTCCAAACACTAACTTCTCGCCTAAAAACCCCTCTTGTCATTGAAAACAACATACTGCACATCTAGATATTAGAACACTACTCTCCTTGAGAAGCTATTGATAACAGAACACATGGAATACAACCAGTCGATGCTGTGGATGAAATAATATGGAGGAATCTCAAGTAAGAGATGTTCCACACATGTATGATGCTACCCTATCATAATTGACCATCACTATCACACATTAAACAATATGGTTAGAACTCTAACTAGCATATTCAACACTCAGGGCATCATAAACCTCTCTATATCTAGACGTAATGCATGGACTATAGAGTTTTGAACAACATAATGTGAATATAATGAATCATCCAAGGCACAAACAGGGTTACAAGATAATGTGAATTACCATCAAATGGTTTTTGGCCCCTCCAGTTTAGTTGTCACCACTTCCTATAACTATCCAAACCCAAATCCTCTACCCCCTCTACTGAAGACCACATCTATGACCACTCTTAGGCCATGTTCTCCAATTAAGAGTTATATCCTATGTATGAGATACACCATCCCCATCCACTTTTGTTTGAGCATAAGATTGATGCCCCTATAGTTGGAATGACATCACTAGAGACTACTACTATGGTTGAACTTGATCATGAAAAACTCTTCCACTATGGTCTCGAGCAGCCACTAGGAACTAATCATGATGATGAACACGAACCCCACATGTATAAATAACTAGTATCAAACCCACATGTGGAGTATAGAAGGCACTATCCCTATGTGAATGGATGGTAAGCACCTAAGGATGACTCCCAACTTGTCAAAAACTCAGAGGCCCTGGCTCATGAGAACTACCCTATGAAAATCTACCCCTAATGGAACCTTGAGGGTTCCCCTCCAATAGAAATCCTCCTCATGAGAGATTGAATTAAATCAAATCTACATTCTTTTGAATCGTAGGACATGTTCTTCAACCGAAAATGTGTTATTTCAAATTGGGTTGATGGATCAAGCACCTCATCATGATGCCTTGATTAGGACTCCTCATCTAGGAAAATATATGGGGAAAGCATTGGTGGTCCCTGAACATTATCATATTCTCTTTCATATACATGATTCCCTATTGAGGGTATAGTGTCTCATTCCCCTTCCCAGACATCATCGTTAATGAATGAATAACCACTCAAAACCAATTATGGATGTCAGTCCATGAAACATATTCCACATTTTGCTTAATAAGATATAGCATCCACCACTAATGTGAAACTCCTTGAATATAACTATATGACAAGGGAACCCAGTACATAGTTGGGGGCCAAATAAATCTCAATGGGATCTCCATCTCCTCTAGCCATCCCTATATTACCACAGTTGAAACTATTCCCTCCTACATTCATAATGAATTCCCCAAAAAATCATGCAATATCCTAAGCCGCTAATCATCATCCACAACATGATAAACACCACCTAGATCAACTGGGGTTGCCTATTGAACCTCAACTGACTCAGCCACACACTAATGAAGTATACGATCCTTGTCTGAAAGAGAGACAGTGGTTTCCAAATCCATGTATAATGGATTTTTATTATTGTATAATTTCAATTAATATTAATCCATTTTATTCATTTTATCCATTTTAACTTCTCCAATGTACCCAATTATAATAATTACATAATTAATCATCCTATATGTACCACTCCTAGGTCTCTACCTTGAAATATTTTCCATCTCACAAGGTAATTAAATATGTTGAGAGTCTATGAACTGAATCATGGGGGCCCCAAAATCAAATGTCCTAGCTGGTCTCCCTATTTTATGTCATACAACAAGGTTAATTAGCATTGTTTTCATACCAACCCATGCATTCCTACATGCTCCTCACACTGAAATCTACCTTATCTCACATCCATATACTCTAAAACCACTATTTAACAGCCCATCGCACCAAAGATACCAGAATTAAGGGAGAGAGATAATGAACCACAGAGTCCCGCATGTTGTAGGCCCAGGGTTGGAGACAAACAACAAGGGTAAAAAAATGTCACAATATGGGAGGAATTTCCCTCTACAAGACATCATAACCATGAGATAGAAAAAATAAACCAAAATAAACTCCATGACATATATATATATATCCAAAACCATCCCACAATTCATGTGTAAATAATGATGGTACAAATAAAAATTCTCTAATGAAAATACCCAAAATAAGAAAGAAAGAAATAACACAAAAATTTTCCAATGGTCCATGAAATTAAAGTCCATCATGGTCCATGATGTCCTATAAGAATGATGAAAATAGATTTATATACGTTTGTGGATCATATAAGTATACTCAATAGGAAACCAATTTCTCTCTTGCACACTAGAAAAGAGAAAACTACTGTAGTAATGTTTAAGAAGTTGAACTAAAAAACACCTAAATAGCCATACTGACCGAAACCAAATCCTCAACACAACTCGATCCCCAAAAAACACATCCATGTATATAATATAATATGAATAAAATCAATGATAGCTTACCCCACACCTCATTCCCACTAATTTTAAACTCTCACACCCCATCATTGTATGTCCTAAAGCTCCCACACCTTCAGAATAACATCCGAACATGTCACACACGAACCACATACACCTGGGCCATATCATGAAATTATTTAAAAATACACACGAGCCATCACATCACATCGTATTACAACTTGAAAATGACAGTTTTGACTTCTAGCCATTACAACCTCTACTTTTCCTTCCAATCTCCTGGAAGAGGTAGTGTGGATGTGTGGGCAGCCATCAATTTACTCTCCTAGTAGGATGTTGGGGGTAACACCCCCACATTACTATGAAGGTGTCAAAACATAGTGCTCGATGAGGTTGGGCATCATATAGAAATATCAATAATATAAATATAGTCACACACACATATATATTTATATATATTCTATAGACAAAACCCTACCTAAGTGTTCAGAAAGAAAAAAAAGACCGCTCACAAGAACCTCCACATCACTAAAAAAATTAAAATCACAATGCCCAATAAGCTAAAAACAAGCCACATTTCATATCTTAATATTTTGTCTTCATTAATCCCTTTTCGATATTATCCATTACAAACCCATTCCATTAAAATGATCACTTGTTGTTAGAAAACAACAAGAAATATAGTATTTATTCATAAAAAATACCCAATATTATTCATTTCCACATCCATTACAAACCAGAAAACTAAAAAAAATAATGTAGAACAAGAATTAGAAAACAGCATCCCAACAACCACATCATGTTCTACGATCCTTCACTTCCCTTGTGCCTAACCATATCACAACCCCCATCGCAACCCCAATGCACCACCACATCGTAACGACCAACCCAACCACATTGTAAAACAATATTTCATCCACTTCCCATCACACATCACATCACATTCCAAAACACTCCATATATTTAGATTTAGAAAAGGGTCCATTTTTTAATAAGAATTTATTAATTATGGGTGTTATAACACTAAACATTATATCCTTGTCCATCAATTACATTAACCAAATATATGTGTTCAGCCAATTATTTATGATGATACATGAAACAAAAAAAACTAGAGGTTTCCAAAAAAACAATGCATCATAACTAAGACACCAACATAAATGATTTTCATCAATGCATTATGCGTACACAATTCATAATATTAAAGAAAATGACAATAATTTTATAAGATCATGCTTCACATTCCCACGAACCATTTGATATAATTTAAATCAATTTACTTATATTTTTTAATCTATAAGAATATATTTTCATATATGATAATAATAATAACCCTATACCACATGATAAACATAAGACGAAATGAATGAAATCTATCTCAAAAGAAATAATCATTTCCCAAACTCAATGCACCAAAACTGGGGGTGTTTGTAAATGGGGGAATATCTTCTGATGGGACTCAAACCAACTGCATCAACCTATTCTATGACTCAATGGGAAGAAGGATTTGGGATACTCAATCTAAATAGAAGTTAATCCTTAATGAAACAATGAAATTCCTCATCTTTAGAATGAATTGATTAGATACAAGGGGATTGGATATGTTTTTAATGGGCCGCTAAAAATAGATCCCATCAATACACATGGTTTAATCATTTGAATCATCTTTATACATTTTAAAAATTGATGATTTGAATTATCACCAATAAAATGACTTTTAAACCCCATAATTAAGTCATTAAACCTTTTTTTCATCAAAAAAGATGTCAAATTGATAATTATTGAAATTTCATGAAAATTTGAAAACATTCAAATTCACCTACAACTTAAACTTACCAAACACCATGAATTACCTACTACTATAATTTTCCTACTACTAAAATTTACATACCGCTAGAATTAATTACTTTTATAATTTACCTACCACTATAATTTACATACTACCATAATTTACCTACTTCTAGAATTTACCTACCACCAAAATTTACCTACTGCTAGAATTTTGATTGTTCCAGAATTTACCAATGGCCATAAGTTACCTAAATTTGTTAAATTCCAAAAAAATGGAAATTATTTGTAATTACTTACCATTGGAAATTATTTACATATCTCAAGAACACCCTGAAAATACCCCAAACACCTAAATTATCAAATTTTTGTAAATGTAATATATGACTGATGGTTCAATCCATTATAGTTACACCTACTATAATAGAGTAAAAAATTAAAATGAAACATCTATCTATAGAGTTTTGAGGTTGCAAGGGACACAAACACCACAAAAGGGTCTCCAAAATATTTTGAGGTGGGTGGAATTAGGTTCATGGGGGAATGAATTAGTAATAAAATTATGTTTAGTCTAAAAAATTGTGATATTGTCAGGAAAATTATATTACATAAATAGAACACTACATTTCCCCTGTCTACCACATGCTATTAGGTGGTAGTTATATTTATAACAGTGCTTCTAAACTTCCCACAAGCTAATCAGGGAGATTCCTAGAGGAAATTTGTTTTTTGATCAATCCATCTACTATATAGTGGATGTTGTTGGTTGGTCAAAGGACTTACCCTCAAAATACAATACTTATTATCCTTTAACCTGTTGGCCGGTGGCCCTCATCAGTGATCCAAGGGACCTCCTTCAACCATTTTGTCTATAAGATCCACTCTTATTCAAAAATACCCATTTCTTTCCAACCACTCAATCATGGATGAAAAATACATCCCCTATCCCCTAAAATTATAAAACAAAGGATAAAAACCAATAATCAATTATTACTACTAGAGATCCACAAGAAAAAATGAACTAAAAAACCAATAATAATACCTAAAAGAAGTTTCTAGTATATTACTACATCTTATTTAATAATTCTGCTCATACTCTTGAGGATAATATGAACATGTCTTTCATTTCATAACATTCTTTCATCCTCAGTTATCATATAACAATAATTACAAGGATCACAAATATAGAATAGATTTTCAATGTTTCATTCTTGCATATTAAATAATTTTCATTTTCAATCATCAAACGATGAAGGAATATTTTATAATGAAAATTTCATACCATCACCACAAATTTGGTGAAAACTCATTAAAATATTCTTCAACTCATAAACATATAGAAATTCATCTGACTTCAATTTCTGATATTCCATCTCAACCATTATAATTCTTATTATTTTTAAGGAACTATTGTTTTCAAAAGAGACTAATCATTTCTCATGTCCATTAATATTTTTCATGATTTTCAAATTATTTTTCATATTTTGGGAACAAACATTATCAAGAATCCATGGTTTATTCCTTTAGTTGTCTTTTAGATAAGTCTCAGTAACAAAAGATTCATATTTTGTTTTTTTCATACCAATATCCTATGATGTTTATAAAAATTTAATTAACTCGTGTACATTAATCATCAATAGTTTCATATTCTTCCAATATAATAAATTCAATATTGATTCTATAAATTGGTGTCTTTTCATAAACCACGTTAATATTTCCCTCAATTATAATTTTAACATTTTACCAAGTTTTATTTGCTTTGGTGACACCGATTACATTTATATATAATTTTTATGATAAGGAAATAAGAATAAATTTACAATATTTTCATTCAACATTAAGGATTATTTTTTAAACAAATGTCAAGGAGAATTATTTACAATGGGTCGAAATCCACATGTATCTATATAAATCACCTCTAGACCAATGGAAAAAGATAGAGTATCATTATGTTTTCCATCCATGAATTGTTTTTCCATAAATTCTATAAATTACTATGTTACTAACTGAGTTGATATTATCCATGATATGAAATTTAAGTATCTTAATGAGTGAACCAGGATTATCTTATTCTAATTGAATTTCCTAGGAATATGGGGACCACTTTAGAGGATTGGAGTGAATAATTTGTGATATTTAACACTTTATTTTATATTTAAATTAACCCCTAAATATTTTTTTAGTTTATATCATTTTTAAAATAATATATTAACCTCATTTTTAAATAAGTATATAAAACTAAATAAATGGACACATGATTGACAAGGTTCACCCCATCTGTGGGTGACTACATCCTTGATATGGAGAATATCATCAGTACATGGAAATTTAATATGATATAAAGTGAATAAAATTGATCCAAATACAACAGAAATAATTATGTCTTTTATTTGTGATTATACTAGTTTCCAACAGTTAAAAATATTTCTTATACTTCAAAGAAAAAATAGGATACAAATTATTTCAAAACAACTCACAAAAAAATATTCAGAAATAATCTATCTAGTTTCCCTCTATTTAGTATAATTTATTTTTTATATCTCAAATTAGTGTGTCTCATTACAGTTCACTTCTATATAGACCCTTTGTGAGATATTATTATTTTTTGTACCTCTTTCTGATACGGATATTTCTGTAACCTCTGTCATGAAGATTTATTTAAAATATGATTATTCTTTGTTATAAAGTCGAACACTTCAACTCTTATTCTCTTATTTTATTAAATTCATTTTGTAACATTTCTACATAACTTATACTCACTCATAAAAAATATATATATATCAACACACATTTTACCATGAAACCATTTTTAAAGTCATATTTCTTCTTAAAACCCAAGGGAATGATGGGATCCCAAAATTTGAAATTTGAATTTTACCACTTAATACAGCTTCATTGGACCACCTCCAAATACTATATCTATATATTTAAGTGTCCTTAAATCAGAATAAAAAAATTTCTTCAAATATCAGTACATATCAATTAGATTAAACATTCTAGAATGAATGACTCAACATCATCATGATAATGAACATTACAATGATTATATAAGGTATCTTATAATTTTTTCCAAATTTTTTTTATTGAGTGCCATCATATAAAATCCTAGGTATGGTACTGTATTGTTTGACTCTCCTCTACCTAATATATATCATCTAATTGATAGGGTCTTTAATCCTTAGTATTTCTCAATTTGGTGTAATTTACACGATTCTCTTGTCCGGTGTAATCTCATATGTTCATTTGGATTGATATGTTCGATGAGTTGAAATTTTGTAGTTTTTCCATCCTTTATCCACTCAAACATTATATTGGGCTTGGTTCATAAAACCTCATATGGTATATATTTATAGAGTCATGAATTCGAAAAAATAATATTTCTCTATTCGATTATCGTCCATCAGATGGAACCTTGACCAGTCAACTTACCTATCAACACCCATACTGATGGCTTCATTGATCATCAACTCTATCTATATGATATACTTCCTTATAGTTGTAATGATTGATTAGTGAAATCTCCTCTATATTGATCTTTTATAAAATGTCATCATGTTCACTTAAATTTATACATATTTATCTTATATAACTTTTTCACTTGTCCTCCCAGTCAGCTCAATAGTTTTATTCTTCTATTGGTGTCACAAAATCTCTATCTTCCAAAACATTGTGAAATGAAAGAATTATAGAACAACCATAATTTTGAAATAAATTCCCAAATTCATATATTTGGAATTTATTTTGGTTTCTAATTAACTATGAAATATGAAATATTTATAAATATTAACTATCCAAAAAACATCATATGCCTATATTTTTTAGAATTGTTCCATATCACTAAATACATTTATGCGCATTTGTAAGTATAAACTTACCCTCATCACATCTTGAACATTGTACAACCACAACTCGATCTTATAAAACCAAAATTGGATTTCTTTAATTTAAAAAACTCATTAAAACTCATAAAAGCTATAATAGATTCATTTTTATGTTTTGGTTGTTAGAAACATGAAGATTATTATAGCACTGTCAGACTTCGTATGAAAAGTAGCACAATATTTATTATGAAAAACAAAACTCTCTTTACCATTTAATAAAAAAACATTCACAAAAATGATTTGGAAAATAACCCACAAAATAAGGAAAAAAATCCATAGGATCTTCATGTATATATAAATATAAATATAATTTTATATAAGTATAAATATAAATATAAATATATATATATATATATATAAACACATATAAATGTACATAGTTCTAAAAAAACAAATAAAATAAAAACATACATATATATATTCAATGAAAAACCCTCCCATAAAAAATAAATAAGTACATATTAATATAAATAAATATAAATAATTAGAAAATATGTATATATATATATATTAAATTATAATTACACATGAATATTTGTATTTGTACAAAAATTTAAATAAAATGTATTAATATCTATAATTATACACAATTATAAAAACAAATACATGTATAAATATATTCATATATATAATTAATATAAATAATAAATAACAAATCACCAAACAAGGGAAGACCGAGACCAATGAAATAGAATTATATAGATAGGAATGTGACCCCATGGAATCAAATTGTAGACCACTAAAAAATCATATGAATATAATCATGAACGGTTTTAAAATTCAATAAAATGTCCAACAAATTGTGTATCAAAACAAAAAAAAAGATTTTGAAGCTTTCCAAGCCTTTTTTACATTTGAAAATTGTTTTTAGTGTTCACATTAATTATTATGGAATAGTGATACTTATAATCTTTGACATGATAAGTCACAGACCCAAACAGTCCCCGCATGAATATTTATGGCTGTTGAATATTAAGGATCAATTTTCAACATCTTTTTGGATTGAATTAAATTTTTTAATATTAAATATTGTCAAATTATTATTTAATGTAATTTAATTTCTATTTGGATGATTTAATTTTATAGGTCGTGGAACTCAAATGGACAAACAAATTAAAATCTATCATCACATGATCTTGAAGTCCTATATTCATCTTCAGTTACTATTAGTTTAATTATCGTATAATTTTTAACTCTTAATTTTAAATAATTAATCATTACTAATAAACACATAATAAATAATAGAAATTATAAATAATAAGTTATGAATTATTATAAATAATAAAAATTAAATATTAATATTATATAATAATTATTAATAATAAATAATAATAATTAAGAAAAATATTAAAATATTTAATATTTAATATTTTTCCTTATAATTTAGTGGTGGTTTAAGAAAACTAATATGAATTAGAAGTTGTTTTTAGAAATCCACCAAACAAAATTTTTAATAAAAAATAAAATTTAGTACTGCTTTTTCAAAAAACGGAGTTACAAAACTATTAAAAAACATTCAACTTTAGTTTTTTAAAACTGACAGCAAAAAATGTAGTTGAATTCAATTTATCCTATAACGTCTTACTGGTGAGGTACATATCCTTATTCCAAGGGTTTATTTATTTTATCATCGATGATTATCAATTTTTATTGAAGTAATGAACCCAAGAATTGTACCATTTTATAGCTCAATGTTTGGAATGTTGGCTTTTCATCTTTTTGGGCATCTATATTAGCCATTTTTGAGTAAAATTGACTTAAAATTATGTAACATGAAATCATGTCGAATTTATTTAATCTCAAACCCAACTATGATCACTATTAGCCTAAAGGGTATTCCTTATTTTTATTATCAAGGAACTAGTGCCTCAATTTCATTAATTTTCTTTGGGAATTATTTTTCCCACATTAACAATATAAAATAAACCTTTCACAGAAATAGGTATACCTTCCATCCAAATCCAGAATAATAAAATATCATTAAATATATATACATACACCTAAAATTAAATAAAGATAATGTGTATATAGATAGAAATAACATCACTAAAGGAGGATACAACATCCCCAAACTTACTCAAATTTGAAAAACCAAACTAGATTCACATGGACCATATGTGACACCTGATCACTCAACGCATCCCACCTATCCATCCAAGGGGGAACCTAAAAAATAACTGAAGCAGAGTTGGGTATTAGAAAACTAAATAATATAAATATAATCATGGGATATGTATCTCAATATGTCACCACCAGTAAATACTATAAAAATATACTTAGTAATATAGTTCAAAGAATAAATTTTTTAACATTAGGTAAATACATGGTTTTCACATGCTTTATTTAACAAGCATAATAAGTTACCACTTACAAATTTACAAATGGTTATCCCCATTATTAAAACAAGATAAGGATGAATTGAATTTTTAAAAAGGTGAATCATTATGTAAAAATGGCCTTCAAAACCATAGAAAACCAAATAAAAAATTATCCCTATTCCAAATCATTTAATTTAATCTCATGATTCCTAAAGAATTTGAAAGGAGGGAAAATTCTTAATACTCATTTAAGAAACATAAAAACCAATTTCATTTTTAATTCTCACTGTGAAAAAAATATAAAACAACACATCATAAATTTAACCAACACACTCAAATTGTTACATAAATCACACATAGGAACCCAAGCATCAGGGAAACCCAATACAAGAAACAACCAAACAATAATGAAAAAATCAAACAAAATACAGGAATACTATTGAATCATTAACTAAAATCTATTAAGTCATCTTAAGAAGGATATATAATCCTGGGAATCCCACCTAGGATTAGGTTATAGAGTCATAATATGACGATAAGGATCCTTCACCAACACTATTAAACGTATCCCCTCCCATATATTACCACTAGACTATCCATAAAATATATATACATGGATTGTATTCACTACACTAAGAATCAAATTTGTGTATTCTAGCTTGTATGGCCTACAACCCCTTCTTGTCTAACCATATCAGAGATTCATGAAAACTCCTATAGAGTTAAAAATTGGATAACCACATGTAACTCTTATTATTTACCATTCCCCTTAGTCCCCCTTCAGAATTATAGGATTTATCCTTATGTTGGATTGGTAAACGTTTCAATAGATATTGTTGTAATATAAGGGAAAATATGATATTTATGCATGAAATGTTCCCTCCAGGAAAGAATATGGTAGTTCATATACTTATGGTTGTAAATAATTTTTTTTAAATTGATCATTTTTTACTTCCATCCCATGTCCTTACTAATAAAAAAATGACATTAACATTTTATTGGACAAACAGATCAGTGATTGTGTAGGTGTTTTAACTGTGACCAAACCTACCTCATTTGGAAAATTATTCTCTAAGAACATGAATTTGATTTTGATAACCCATATAATTACTATTTTTCTTATAATTATGGATAATTATTTGATAAATATGGTCTTTAATTTTAGAAATATTTTAACTTATTTCCATTTACAATATAGATTTTCAATCCCCCTATAAATAATTATTATCCTAAAATTTTTGGGTTCTACATTTAAAGAATATGTGTTGTAAATTCTTTGTATCTAGTCGTTAAGTTTATATATGTAATTTCACCCAAAATATTTGTTTATAAATTCCAAATATTAATGTGAGTAACCCTCATATAATTAATCCATGATATGATGAGAGGAAAGCCTATGAAGAGGAATCATCATAAACAAGTCCCAAAACCCACCACAAACATTATGAAAATCTTCCTGTCTATATGTAGAAAGTACTAATATGATTACTAGAATTTATTTTTATAATATTCTATAAAATCTTATTTTATTGGAGTTTTATACTCTCTACCAATTTTCTAAATTTTTTTAAAATAAATATAGGAATATTTTCCAATAATTAAAATTTATAATGTAATGGAAAATATCACTTTCAACTAACATACACTAATCAATTGTCATGTAATCTACTAAGCTATTTTATAATAGTCCCAAATCATGGTTAACATGTCTTCATTGTGAATTCTATTAATCAATAGAAGAAGTTTCATGTTTAATGGTTTAAAATAATAGTTTCTGGATATTTGTGTTATCCTAATGGAATGTTGGTTGCTTGAAACCAAATGGAGTTGATACTACCTCATCCTAGGACATTATAGATTTCCATGAATTTTATTTCTAAATTTAATTCATTCCCCACAAGGACTATCTCTCCCTAATATTTTTTTGTTTCTAAAATTTCCATTTATAGTTATATAAGTTGCCTATAAAGATATGGAATTATATGAAATTAGTTCTCATGGATTGATCTACTGTTCATCTATAGAAATTTTTTTAATTTTTTTTTTAATTTTTTAGATATTGATTTTTTTCTAAGTATGACAAGGTCACCCACACTGAAAAAACCAGACATTAGTAGGTTTCATTTTGAATTTTCAATTGATGAATTTATTTTTTATAATAAACCTATTATATTTATAGTAGAATCTAGCACATAGGGGATTCGATGTGTGTGTGATATTATAATTACAATTAATACCAATAAAAAAATTAAACAATAATGGTGGTCATAGTGGATAATGGTCTAAAAAGTTTATATTATATTTAAAATCAATCTAGTCTGATATATGACAGTTGTACATTGGTTGAATGAATAAATCAAAACTTTAGCTAAAACAATAGTCATTTGATTGATGATAAGGGAAATTTTGATTTCATAAATATAAAATTACATTATTTAACTATTGTAAAATAGGTTTATCCATTAATACTCCCGTAAAATGTTTCCAGCACCCTCTATCCAATGAATAAAGACGATGATGATTTGGGTTCTAAATTTTGATACAAATAATAGTAAACCCATTTTTAAAATGAATAGAATGAGATAGTATTCATTAATTTATAAACTCATTTATCAATTTATTTATAAAGGTATTTTATTTTAATAATTTCTATATGATAATCATGAAAAAAATAGTGTTCAATCATTAAAATTTAAGAATGAATAATGTTAATGACATTTTTTTAGACAAAATTATGAAACAGAAAAATAAAAATAAAATTATGTTAATAAAGAATGTAAGGGAAATATTATTCCCCAAAAATTATTTATATAACATTAAAATTAATAACACAATAAAAAAGAATTAAATATAATATAAATCCCAAAAAAAATTAAATAAATGAAAGGGAGTAAACAAATATCGTCTGTTTAGTCAATTATTACCCCCTTGAAGCACTATTTTATAGATGATTTCATGATGACAGACAAATTATTCATAGTATTTAATTGGTTTTCCTTGAAAAATAACCCCCTAATTTAGATAAAACTCTTGTAATTCAATTTTTTTAATCTATAACTTCAATGTTAATTTTCTTAAAACATGGATTTCAATGATTTATTAAATATTTGTATATATTGATCAAATCCTTACGTTAAATTATTGGAATTAAATTTTTTGGTTTATCAATTCTTAACCTCATTTATATCATTAAATTTTATAATTAATCAGGAAAAATTTTGATAAATCGATTTAATAATGAATTTTTATTATTTTATTCAACTTTGAATTATGAAAGCTCCATATATTGATTTGAAGATGGATTTTAAGGGGTCAACATAAAAATAATCAATATTTTCAATTGTTTTTTAATATATCTAACAATTACCTACATGTTTAATAGTGATGTTTTTAAAATATAGTCTAAGAGTGACTATTGGAAAACATCCAAAGTGATCATAAAGAAAATCTACCAACTATGGGTTTCCCATGTTGTCGCAGTTCAACCTTTCTATTAGTATACTCATCAAATAAAATCGCATGTTACTATGGGTTCCTAGTGAACCTTCTATGTCACCCATAAACCATGCCTATAAAGGGTTTTCAAATGACCACAAGACGATATGAGATACCTCATGGACTATCTCTGGTCATTCCATTGACCACACTTTATTCTGATGTCACTCAATTCATCGTATTCCACTATCAATTTGATGAAATTGAATCTACCACAACCTTCCTATTAACCTACCACAGACTCACCCTCAAATTACCTTAGATTCCCCAATATATTGAAATTCATTTCTACATCACTCTGTTAGAGGAGGAACATGTTACAACTAAAGGAAAATCATAGTCGATCCATGATGAATGATTTTGAATTATAATTTCAAGCTCAGGATTAATGGGTTGATGGATCTAGAACCAACTGAAACAAACTAAAAATTGGGAAGAAGTTAACTCAATGATTATGAATGAAATATGTTACATAAAAAGGTATTTTAGAGCAATCAACAATATTTGAGAGGCTGTTGAATAGATAAATCTATCAAGACCAAAGTTGGAGATTTTCCATTGTCTATTATTTAAAATAATCCTCTCAGATCTTGATGTTGAATAATGGATTGAATATTCAATAGATTTGATAGTTTTTAGGAATAGATAATATTTTATTATGATTTAGATAAATTTATCCATTTTCTGTTTTTTCATATATAGTACCATTGAAATGGTGGAGGGGGTTCATTGCTCGATAATTTTGTAGCTATGGTGTTGTAGGTTGATGCACATTAGGGGTTTTAATGCAGTTCCTTAATGAATAATGTCATTTAGTTACATGACATCAACATTCATCTTTGTATTAGGTTGATCCTAGATTTCCACGACATTAATCTGGGATGAATACCAAGTGGTATTCCATTATTAGTTCATTTAAAAAATTTATAAGTCAATTCATGCAACACCAACTAGGAACCCCAAGCCCCAACATTAACATATCTGCAGAAAATTTTCCATAGATGAGCCCTAACATGAAGACACTGTACAAGTCTGATATTTTCAGAATATAAACCATGATTACAAAACCCTTCCATATTCATTTATGTTTAAAATATAATCATAGGTTTAATTAATGTCACCTGAGAATTGAGTTCACTGTCATATAATGTTTTTTCCCTATGAGAGACTGAAGGCAATGATACCTCAATTCCTTTCTAATGCACCGATTACATGCCTGGAGGAAAATGCTCAAAACTTTTTGAGGTGGTTTCCATTCCAAAATCCATCATATTCGGACAAACATACAGTACATGATCACAAAAAGTCCACTTCAGGAACCAATGACATACTAAGACCAGTTTATAATTCAAGGTTAATCATTCCAAACCCAATCCTCATCATCAATAGATCACGATAATCATAGTGAATCATTCACAAAATTTTTGATGTAGTGAATAAATTCCAATATAATACCACTTTATGAAATATATTAGTATTCCATTGGAAGAATTTTCTATTTTGGAAGATTCTCAAAGAGTCTATAAATGAAATATATCTCCACCATCAATCATGATATGTGGAAACAATATAAGGAAGTATAAGTTCACTAATCAGAACTGATAATCCAAAAGAAGGGGAAAGAATGTTGGAAAATTCGTATATAAATACATTTGGAGTTAACCACTATGAAGGATTTATAAATTTTGGCTTTGTTATGGTATAAATTTTATTTTGGTATTTAAAGTAATTAATTATAAACATTTAATTATAATTACATTCTTTTCATTATACTTTATTGTGTGATTATCCCCTCCCCAAATTTCATTTGGTTTTCTCACCTTTGAAAGTTTCTCATGATATTAATATTTATGATGATGAAGTTATAATTCATTCTGTGTAGTCAAGGGTACTCCACAATAAAAATCATTAATTTATATTCTTTTTTACAATTCTATTAGTTTGATTCAATGAGGAAATAATGGTAGAGTGTGGGGGAAATAATCTTCACTCTAATTTTCTATGCATATTGTTTCATTATTTCAATTTAAGAACATAAATTCATCCCATTTTTAGGATCACACATCATACCTATAGAAGAGAGTGAATTTAGATATTTAATAAAATGTGATCACCTCGAGGTGGGATGATTAGGTTTACTCCCTTGATTGAGGAGAGTTGTTTCTAAATTCACCTTGTAGGATAAGTTATTTACTATTGTGATCAATGATCCTAGAATATACTTATGATTATATATATATATAATAGTGATATATGAGTGGCTGAATGATATTGTTCCATAATATAGATTTAGGTAACTCTAAACAATTTAAAAAGATGATGGAATTCATTGGAATTAAACTAATCATGATTCACACTTATTTCTATTTAATTTTTCATCATATTCAAACTTTTATCATGTATTAAAAATAAAAAAACAATCATCGTTTAGTATTGATTTCAAAACATTGAATGAAAAAGATGATTATATGAGAGACTAAGATATTGAAGAATAGAACCATGAATCCTTGATGATGAACTTGGTCAGTCAGATTAGACAACATTATTAGTTTAAAAAAATTGTGATATAGATGTGATAGAATCTTCAATCACTGGTGATGTTTCATTTGAGTTAGGGGAAATTAATTTTTTCCATTAATCGCATCTTAAAAAATTTTACTGTCCAAATTATAATTTGAAAAATAAAAAAAATGGATACAATCAGACCCCCACAAGGAATTATTACATGATTTCCCTTTAAAATGATGGACATTTTCAAAAAAATTGTGAATGAGATTTTTAAGAACATATTTATAACCTCAAAAAAGTTATGGGGATTATTTTTCGAATTATTAGTAAATGTTATCAAAGAGTTTTCATATTTTTTTCAATGAGTTTTATATGGAAGAGATGGGGGAGAAGTATGGGCCTCATTGATAAAAACTCACCCTACCAATATTAATTGATGATATAATAGAGCTTAAATTATACCTAGGATGTCCACTAAAAATACCATCTACAGTAGGAGGATTTAAAGAAGAATCACACCAACAATATGAACTAAATACAGAAACTATACATGTTGTTGATCATAAAATGGATTCAATATTTCCAAAATTAATTAATACTACATAATAATCGAAAATCCCTCAGTTCATAATACCTGAATCAACCCAATGGATTCCAACCATGGTTTGTGATGAGAAAAATATAGATTGATTTTTTATGATAGACTTGAAGAACCCCAACTTGCAAGAACGTTGATTGATTTCCTAGGAACCCAAAATATTGGGGAAGAGTGGGAGCCTAAAACCATTTAAGAAGATGATCTTATTTTAGGATCATTTGTTGAATTAACACAATCAAAACTATAGGATAATTTTCCTAGTTTTCACTATGCAGAAAAAATTATGTTCTCACAGACCCTATAAGATTTTGATGAGTCTATCATGAGATTAGAGGTAGGCATACTCTAGGGGAAGATGTTTCTTGAAGTTAAGGAGGATAAAAATATCAGTGAAATTGAATGAATACTAACATTGGAAGATCCACCTAAGCTGGAGTTCATTGTATAGACATCCAATATAGAAAAATAATATGCAAAAAACATTACCCCACAAGATGAAGCAAACATAAAATTGTCAATCTACCAATAATGAGAGGTTCAATAACAAAAAATTCAAAAAAGTGGTCCCCATGACTATAATAAAGCTTGGATGAGTTGGGTAAAAGTATGAAGGTGGTGGTTCCTACCATATATAAACAATCTTCCAATATAGTATGGATAATGAAAATGATATAAATCTGTGTATAGTTAAAAAAATTGTATCACGTGTCGGGTTTTTTACCCAAGATATTTCTTCTCTTTTACCAGTTTTACATTCATTTCAGTAATGTGTTTTAATTTCAAATAAATTGCTAAATAATATTATTTTCTATATATGAAACAAAATTTTAAATAGATACTAGAGTTTATTAAAGTTCATTTAAAAAAATTAATGATAAAATCACTAATTGCATGAATGTTGACATGAAATTAATAATTTTACCCTAGTGAAACCCTTCTCTCAAATTACTTTTTACTATTTTTATTTTATTTTTAGTATTTTCTTGATAAATAGTGAATTTAATCGACTTTATATTAGATATTAAGTGAGTTTGTGTGTGTGTGTGGGGGGGGGGGGGTAACAATGATATGTTTTCTTTATTATATGAGACAAAACTTAAATTATTTAATATATACATTAAAAATTGGAAACTTTTTTTCTCAATTTCAAAACATCTACTAGTTATTTTGTATTGAATCCATGTATTCCAAACATTGATTGAGTTGAATTCTGATATATATTGGAAACTAGTTCCACATAAGTAATGGATGGATTTCAATGGTTATAAAATTGGTAGTGTTATTGTGAAAATTATGTCTATGTTGGTAACAACACGATGATTTAATTATTCCATGAAACAATGAATCATTTCTTGAAAATATAAATTAAGAATTGAAAACATATTTTTATTCATTTTGAAACACATGTAATGTTATATCTTTATATCTTCCATCTTTTGAAAAGTATCATTTATTTTAATGCTGAATTAACTTGGAAAAAATATCCATGCTTGAACTGGATGGATTTTTTTGGTTATAAAATTGATAGAGTTATATAATAACTGTGTGTACATCTGACTGATTTCGTGGGAGTTTTTTCTTTAGAACTGGGAAATTTATCATAAATTAAAAATGAATTAGTGGAAAAAAATATGTAATGAAAGAACTAGACTATTTAAATCTCAAAAAAGAAACTATAACCTAGTGATTAATTTGGTCATTAAGGTTCCTCCCGAGAAGACAATAAGATAACTCATATAAACTAGAGTAAATTAAAAAAAATGGGATCTTATCTCAATGTATTAGTATTTAAATATAAGAACTTGTGTTTATGTGATTTCCATCAAATAATCATTTGAGTTACCATGATGCTAGCTTCTGAAGCATTTGTTCTATACCTCAACTATTACTATTAGAATCAGGGTTACCTTTTTTCTATGTATGGTTTAATTATAGGATTAGTTATAGTCATTCAACATGTTATCTTCAAATTTCATTACAAAAATATGGTCAGTAAATATTCAATAAGTTATAATTGATAAATGGTATGAAAATATTTGGTAATTCTAAACAAGGAGGAACATGGGGTAGATGATATATCTAAATATCATTTAAGAAGTATCACTAAAATTTGAAAATGACGCCATGAATATAAATCATGGAAGATAAGGAATTAGAATGGATATAATTGTTAAAATCATTATTCCACTAGGATATATTAAATTTACATCCCAAAAACATGATTTTTTGTTGACTTGAAGTGACATGGAGAATTTAATTTCTAATGGAGGAAAGATATTTAAAAAATTGTGGGATTTTGATTTTCTATTTCCCTAGTGTGATTATTTAAGTATAAGAAGAAAATATCTATCCATCTAATTGAATTCATTATATTTTCTAGAATTGAGAAATTTCTGGTGTGCATGAGTTATGAGGGACAAATTTACATAATTTTCAACTATTTCTAATTGATAGAAACCCTCATAATTCAGATAAAACCGAGAGAATTTATTTTTTTTTGTTAATATTATGAAATCCATAACTTCATTGGTAATTTGAATAAAAAATATTTTCTAATGATTTAATATATTTTTTAATAAAATGATCAATTCCATATATCTATATTTTATAATTAATTTTTTTTTGAAATTCAATATTTAAATTAAATTTTTTATTCCAATTTCGAATTTATATGGAATTAATTTTTTAAATGAATTTAATAATGAAATATAATTTATAAATTCAATTTAGAATTAATTTCAATATATATTGATACAAATAAGTATTTTAATGTGTAAATTTTATAATATTAACTCATTGTAATTGTATTTATTTTTTATGTTAATTTTACCTTTTATACACTAATTTTTCTGATGTTTTACTGTTAATGAAAAGTGTGAAATTTGGAATGCGTCGTAAGTGATTGAAATTTTTTTTTATCAAAATCATGGTCACATAAGAAACCAAACTACCACCTCAGGTTCAGTATACTGACCACATGAATTCTAAGGTGGCCATGGATTCACATTAAACCTACTGTAACACCAACTAAAGATTCCTCTCTCGGTCAGCTGACTGATCTCAAGATGACTTGTGTTATCATATTACCTCCCCATGGTTTCTCAATTTACCTAACAACCATCCATGGCCACTCCATCAACATAAAATAAACCAACACATAAAGATACAAATATTTTTTCAAGTTACTAATAACATACAAGACATTCATCTTCAACCAACTGGGGATTCTCTTCTACAATCGACCACACACTAATGTACATGTACATACCATGATCACTTCACCTCTCCACATTCACTGATGTGTACAACAACGCCCTATGTTCACTCAATGTCACATGATAATTTGGTTCACTAGATATAAATGTTTTACCTATCCAAGAATGAAGATGATATGACCTTGATACCTTCCCAATGAACTGATTTCAATCATGGGGGAAAACACACAAAAATTCAAAAGATGAAATCCATGTTGAAATTAATTAAATTAGTCCAAAAATAAATCATCATATATATTGAAGCCCACCTGAAGGCTGAAAATTGTACATTATTATTTCAGAAGCCCATTTCAAATATTCTAGACTCCATCCATAAACCCACCTAATCTTGATTATTAGAGTTTGGATTCCACAGATCATGTGATGCATTGACTCACTTATTCTCATATTTCTCACAAATTTGTTTTGAAATAGGTCATTGTAAAAATTTCCACGATGGGAATATTTTTCAAGATTCTAACTATGAAATCCATCTCCACCATTGACTATGAAACATAGAATCAATCTTGTGGAAGATAATTTAATTAATTGATGCTGAAATTCATGAAAGAGGAATAAGAATGGAAAATTATTTAAATCCATTTTCCCCCAACCAATTGAGATTATTTGAAATGTTTTCCTTTATTAAGGACTTGGTTTTAGTTTAAACTTAGAATACTCATTACTGCACTTAAAATTATAATTTCATTCTAACCATCGTTCTATGTTGTCTAACATTCTCCTCCCCTAATTTTATAATTTTTCATTATCTATCTGATGTTATTATGATATTAGGATTCACAATAATAATTTACTAACCCGTTGTATGTGTTCCAAAGGGGACTCACAATGATGCTATTAAATTTTGAGTTTTATTTAAACTGTAATCTCCCAATTCAATGGGGATATAAGGGTTGGAAGTGGGGGTAGTGATCATCACTCTAATAATGAATCCAGGTTTCTTTATTTATTCATTGTTATGTGATTCAATGCTTCCAATGTTTTTGTTCACATAAAATAATATTGTAGGTAAGGTAATTTTGTGATTAAATGGAATTATATCTCTTCTTGGTGGTTTAATTAGGTAAAATCTTTGAATTGATGAGTTTTCGAACCTAATCTACAATGGAGGTAAAGTGAGATACTTGTTTGATCGAGGATCCTTCAGTATACTAGTAATTTTATACATAAGAAATAGTGAAATATGAGTGGATGAATGATATTAATACTGATTGTTGATTTTTGTAACAAATAATAATAGACAAAGATAATGGACTGTATTAGAATTCTCTTACGAACCATTCACAATTCTTACTAAATCATCAATTCTTTATTTCATATTGTTTTTGTTTGTTAAAATAACAATATGAAACCATCATCTATAGGCTATTTCAAAAAATTAAAAAGAAATAATATATATATAATTGATTGATATAGTGAATAAAAAGACCCATGAATCCTCAAGAATAACCCCATTTAGTCCCACTAGATTTAATTCTGGGTTTAAAGAAGTTTTTTATGCAAGGCTCATGACAACCCCTTGTAATAGCTCACACTAGGTTGAAACCCTAATTTCTGTTATCCTATTATTATTACTATCTGTGAATTCCACCCTTAATTTTATGGAAAAATTAAGATAAAATATCTCCTAGTACCAATGGATACAAATATAATCTATTATATTTGATCACCAAACTCCATGTGGAAACATTGACAATTCATCACCTTCATCATGACTTGATCAGATCTACCCTAACAAAATTTTCTCCTAATACATGGATTATTGATTTTCCTTTCAAGATAACTTGATAAAATTCGCTTATTCCCTCATTTAACTCATCTTCTCAATATTGAGAACTTCTTTATTTATTTCATAATAAAAAATTAATGGATGAAATGGAATTTTAAAATCCATAGTATCAAAACTATTAAATTGACAAACGGATAATCCCTAGGATTAGCGTTGATTAATCCCTAGAGGATTTTTATGCATATTTAAACTCTCTTAAATCATATAGGGATTCCTGTTATGTGAATTAATTCTAACATATATGGATTGTTTCATATTCATATTCTTAAGTCACTTAATTTTTTCCCAAATGGCTTCTTCTAGGGGGTTCTTACTTTATGTCTATCCTTAATATATGAAACCAATTAAAAACAACTATTTTACTATTATAATCCTTTCTTAAGGATGAATATATTAAAAGTATAATCTATGGGAATGTGAAACATATAAGTATATTGAACCCTATAATGTTTTCCAACTTAGGAGTTTGACCATTTCTAACAGAATCACATAGATTGTGAAGTTTATGAATTAAAAATAAAAAATACATCTAAAAAAGAAATGAATTCAAAATCACAAATTAATATTAAAGGTAATTCAAATATAATATATTAGAGATGAAGTCAATGAACATGGAAATAATAAATAAAACACCTGACACAGTTCAAAAACCATTTATTATATTGTTTCATAAAAAACCTATATTTTTTATCCTTCACTTGTATGGAAATCAAGACAAATTAGATTTGAATTTTATCACCCAATAACCCTCACATTCATTTTAATTTCAATATAACTATATCTACGAATCAAAATGGTCCAAATTAAATATATTATCATATAAATAATATTTTATCATTTAATATACAATAATTTTCCAAAATTGATGTGGAGATATGTATTCATTTGAATTAGTATCAAGTATAGAACACAATGAATAATATAGTGAACCCATGCCCTACCACTAAAGTGTTGTTAGGGGAGTAAAAAAATGATGAACACTCTGATTGACATAAAATATCCTTGTAGTCAGACCTATGGAGTTAAATCCTAAACATTCCTATAACACCTCTAAAATGGTCTTTGGTTACAAAACAAACCATCCCGTCATGATCTATGTGGAAAAATAAATAGAATATTATATTTATTTAAATAAAATTGAACTCATTTTAAATTAATTAAAAAACCCCCCACATTATGATAATGGCCCACATGATATCCATTGAGAAATATACATGGAACATTTGGTAGGGAGAGGTCACGCCCCGATGGGTGTGTGTCACTATTGTGGGATGTGACATGGTTATCACTCTATGTATGGATATATGTACCTGGCCTGACTTCAATACACACCAAATGTTTTTGGAATATACCCACAGATATACTATTTTATAAAATGGATGGATCATATGGACAAGTGTTGAACCATAGTGACCCTAGTTGTCTACCCCTCAATTTGTGGAGGCTTGTAAGACCTCCTCCTCCTCCATCATTAGCCAAATATTTAGCCTACCCTTTTTCGTCCATCATCGGCCACTAAAGGTGGTGGACTATTCACTATCTATGTATCCTCATCACTATCATCGATTATTCTCATTCATGAGTTTCCTTACACTACACCACCATGTGTCATACTGCACTAACATTATTCAAGTCATGTCACTACCTTCATGTCATATGCTCCTCATGCCACCTCCCCATGATTATGTCTCCACAGCTATGCCACAATAATTTTCCCATGCCTCACTATCCCCATGTGATAACACTATTGACATACCATGTGTCCAATGATATTTTTTAATTCGCGTATGATGAAATGGTATATAGGAAGAGATATGGGAGAGAGAGAGGAAAGGGGGAAGAAAATTGGGACCTATATATTCATCTATACACCACTAAAATCAAAAAATCAATAATAAATAATTAATGATAAATAATTTGAACCATAAAATTTAAATAGCCTAAGGATTATAATTGATGAATAAATTTTCTATAATTTATAACATGGCTTGGTGAAATTAAAATATCCACCCAAAATCAATCATCTTTAATGGTGGTTTAATTCGTGATATTATCATAGAATACATAGACAATTAAGAAATATAATATTAAAAATATCTAACTCACGTTGGACTGATAGTTTATGTAGTTTGTGTCCTTGTTCTCTATCAGTGACAATACTAATGATGAATTCCCTTGAAAAATTGTATACATTTGTCACATTGATTATCCATATTTCCAATATATCTAGATATCACTATTGAGAAATATTTCTCTAACTACAAGGTTTATAGTTTATACCCTATGGATTAGTGAAAATAAATTAAAAGAAAACCATCGAATTTTTGCAGTTTAATTTAAATACTCATCACTAGGATTGGATCCGAAACAATCAAAAGGGAATTAAAATTAAAACACCTCTAAAGTTAAACCCTACCTAGAAAACAATAGTGAGCTATTATCTCCCCTCCCATACTCAATTTAGGGGAAAAGTAATCATTCCTCGAAGTATTTTCATAAAAAATAAAAATAATATATTACCTTTAAAATATTATAACCGATGCTCCGTAATGCTCGAAACTTCATGTTGTCACAATGAACTATCTTAAAAATACTTTTAGTAATATTTTATTAGTTCTTGAATATACATTTTATATCTAAAATGAGTCTTACAGTATTTCATGTGGCTGGTCATAAGTGGATTAAACAACTTGTATTTAGTTATACACATTTTCTAACATGTTCCAACATAAGAAAGTTCACAAAAAGAAAGGTAGATTGTGGAAAATGAAACATAGATAATTGAATAAAAACAGAATAACATGATGTGTATATGGATGTAAACAATATCTAATAGTTTCTTCCACACCCGGTACACAATGACTAATTTATGGTTCATCTTGTGCATATAAATTATTTATATTTATTTTGATGTGAATATTTGGAACAACATGGCATGTAACAACCTCATACACACTATGTACTTCATTTTATTTACCCAAAATACAAGACATGTATATTTATGTTGTTTCATGTAGTCATATAAGCCATGCATTCTACGTGGCATGACCTATGTCACTAAATTCATTGTATATGATGACACACCATGTAGGCATACATGTCAAGAATGTATTTAGTATAACATGACAATAAATAATGTGAGTCACATGGAGTATCATGTGATAATTTCACTCCATGTAAAAAAGGAACATTACATGTCACCACCAAAGTACATATCATGCACATATATATTGTTCTTGTGTTGGATTTAATTTAAATAATAGGGTACACACTATGTAACCCCATCAGAACACAATGTGAATGTAATTATTTAATAAAAATAAATTTAGTTTAAAATTATTAAGTGTGTGAATCTTTTGTGTCTCAGTGATTTTTTGGAAGATATGTAATACAATTAATTAATTAAGTAATTTATATAATCCATTAATTATTATAATATGACCAAGTGGGTATATGTTGTGTGACCCTATCAGTATACATTGTGGATATAATTTTTTTCAAATAATTATATTTTAAGTAATTAATTTTAAATTATAATTTATTAGAATCCTGTGTGTGTCATGTTCAATTTGGAAAAATTTGGATAAAGATTTAATATATTAAATTATTGATAAATTTACTACTTCCAGAATTTTTATCTTAATTAAGAGTGAATATAAATTAATACTAGAACGTGGAAATGCATAGTATTCTATTATTTTTATTGATCAAGAGTTTGATCGACCCATGTATGTGTTAGTTTTATTTAATTAAATTATCTATTATATGGGTTTCATGTGATATTTCAATATTAAATTAAATATTACAATATGTGTATCATACCATCCTCCACTAATATGTACATTCATTCATGTAAAAGGTTAATTTTTTGTAACCCTAAACCCCTACTTCCCTTCATATATGAATGAGTAATCATATGTAAAGGATAGAGCTCCTAGAGAAATGAAAAGGTTCATGACCTCAACCAAGGTGAAACCAACCAAAGAGATACCTAGGATAATGGATGAATGATATAACACAAGCCATTATTTAACTCAAGTATTTTTCTCATAGGGCCATGATTTGTTTATCTATTGCAAATAAACCTACCAAAAGTTAAAATCTCACAATCATATTTCTTATTTTTTTAATTTGTTAGTACATGGATATTTATTTGTTAATGAGATGTGTAGTTTATTTGATGATTAAATAGGGGAACATAAAGTAAATAAAATAACATGCATGATAAAATGAAATGAAATGAAGTTAATAAACAAGGATTATTTTATTAGACATTCTCTCAATATTATGTGGAATATATTGAATATTGAAATCAATTTGTTGAATAAAATAAATAATATTAACACCTAATTTATTAAAATACCTCAACAAAAATATTATTTCAGTAATTTCATTTCATCACATGAGTTAGTGTGAAACCATTAATTAAATTATTGAAATATCCCTCATTAAGATAAATTAATTTATTAGGGATTTATAGTGAAATTATTGGGTTTAAATAACTATGTTAGCATAATGAGTGTCTTACCTCCCCAAACATGGTGTAACTTAATAGAAAGTGTTGAAGAAATATGAGCATATGAATTCAATATTGTAGAGTCTACTCAATAGATTAATGAGTTATATGTTAATTTATTTTCCAATAAGAACCTACCTAAATAATATCGAATAATTTTCTCAGCCCTCATATGGATTATTTCAAGGAGAATGTGTATCTTCTACACTAGAATATTTAAGTGATGTGATATTACAAATCCAACGGAAATGGATTTTGGAATTTGGGAAAATAATGAGATGCTAATAAAATAAATTCATTAAGTCACAATTACAAATCATGGTAAATTACTACAACATTACTTTATTTTTTGTATAATATATCAATAAAATCATAGGAACACTATGATCATTCCTATAAATAAAATTTCTCTTGGAAACAAATTTCTATGAGTGGTATTATCACCTCTATATCACACTACTATAAGAAATTTTATATTATTTTATATAATCTCTTATTCCCTATTATACACAATAATTAGTGAGTTGAGGTTAATGTATTTTCTTATAGGGTATTCATAAAGGTTGATTTAAAAATCCTTTCCATCATGTTATTAGCTTTGTACAAAAGTGTTAAAATATAATCTAATTACATGGATGTATACAAAATAAAAAAAAATCTAGAACGTGGAATTGATAAAGAGAGGATTAGTAAAAAAAATTAGTACTACACTATAAATGTTTAAAATAGAATATGGGTACTTGGAAAATTATATTTGACCTAAAATGTTGAAATAATTTGACTACATAGTGAAGTTTTCCCTCCATATCAATCAAAAATTATCCAATAAAATAATATTACTATCCATACCCATGATATTATATACAATTATTTATAATTAAAAAATAATAATATTGACCATCCAATCATGAATCATTCGACTATGCTTCACCATGATGATAGGGATTGATGGGAACATGGTTTGTCACCCCTTATAATGAAAGAGGTTAATAAAAATTTCTAAATTACATGAAAATATCAATTTCAACGGATCTTATTATATTTCCAAAAGAGAAAAAAATATTTAACTGTATAGAAATAACAATTATTTTATCTTATTTCCATATTAAATGTAAAAACACTAGTAGAGAAAATAAATGAAATTGAAAAATGATAAATAAAATGCTTCTACTTCATCTTTATTAATTATTGATTGTATTATTTATGTTTTACTAGTTGGGTTTTGAATAAAATATGAATGTAACATATTTTTATTCAAAAATCAGAACCATGGAAGAGTACATAGATTATAGGATGTATGGTGAATAATCAATGTTTCAAAACGTGGGTAATTCTTAAGTCATCATAGAGGAGAAAAAACATCACATTTCCAAGTGGATTGATTCTCATCAAACTATTTTTTTGTGTTATGTGTTACCAAAAAATTTATCATATTATATAGATCTATAAATAAAAAGAAATTGATTTTATCTTTAAAATGAATTTTGTTTAAGTAAATAATACTAATTTCATAATTTAGTAATACTTGAATAATAGATGTCCAATATTAGAAATTGCTGATAAACATAAACTATATGACACAAATAATACATATTTGTTGTGAGATAGTTCTTGATTATGTAAAACTAAATTTAATTTTCATGTATATTCCCCTAAGGCTGTTTAGTTTATTTGGATATAGAACCCATAAGCGTCTTGACATACATATATTTTTTTAACATATGATACCATTAGAGTTTTATGATCATAAATCCATATATATTTTTTAATATTTTTAACAATATACTATTGAATAATTTTAAGGAGAAACATAACGTAAATTCCTATAATCTATGGGGTTCCTTTAATAAATTATTTTAAATTAAATGATGATGTAATTAATGAACATGTTAAACGATATGAGATTCACTGTGCATGTCAATCGAATAAAATCTTAACCATGTTTTCATTGATCATTAAAATATATATTTCAACTATTCCTAAAATCACATTACCTTATACGCATTATGGTAGTGATGATTGTAAAAGAATAATCATTGATTAATCATAGAAGTATTGAAATTATTCAATAATTCCTTGGATAAAATGCTTCAAAAACAGGATCATCACACTAATCTATATTGGAACTAGATATAATATTGGATATTATAAAAGATAGAGTGTGATAAATATCCATTATATTATAGAATTAAGTGTTTTTATAAGATTGATTTATTAAATCTGATTTTAGTAACAAAACTACATCAAGAAAAAAATAGGTTCATCTGGTTCAATTATCATAAAGATACCTTGTATATTAACATCCATGTAACTGAAAATGTATTAGTCCAGTGATTGACTATATTTTTATAATAGGGAAGAACAATTTTATATAGTTGGTGACATCTATAATTCAATAGTTTCAATGTTCCAGCTGAACATGAGTTAGTATAGGAACCCAAATCATCAAAACATTCATTGGGAGTAGTTCTTCTATGGACACACACTATGTAAGAACATAAAATCCCAATTGGTGGTTTTATATTCACCAATAAAAATTATATATTATTGTTCATAAATAACTAATAATATAAGGATCTTATAAATTGATATAGGATAGGATTTGAATATTTATTCAAATTAATAAATGTATTACATGTACCAAAATAAAATACCACATTTTTGTGGTGTCTATAGGTGATATATTGTCATTGGTGGGAATTCAATAGGAAAAAATTTGTGAAAGGAAAAGTTAGTAAAAATATATCTTGATTGGGTAGAGGATTTATTATGGACCTAATAAAAATGACTAGAGACAAATGAATTAAATAAAAAACCAAAACCAATATCACTGTGTAGGAATAAATGAAACCATTCAGACACGAAATAAGTAAATAAAGATCTACTGTATATTTAAGCATATAAATCCACTTTTCAAACAATAATACTTGATTATGAACACCAAAGAATAATAAAAAGTTTATAACCTCTATATAGTATCCATGGTTAAAATCTATGTCACTCGATGTTCAAGTGGTACTCTTCATACTTCATGGTGTACTAACATTGCTACATATAAAGGAGGTAGAAAGAAGTGTGATTTATGTTGAGGGTATTCCAATCATAGAAAGTGTTGACTACAATTCACAAAATCACTCACATAAAATATGGTATTTCATTATTATGTATATACCATGAAAGATATGGGGACCCAATATTTATATATATAAATATTACATTATTTTTTATTAATATTCAACAAATAACATTATAATCCACCGAGAGATATAATGGTTCAGTATCTTTAAAGACTAGATACATAATCCACTTATTTCAGGAAATAACTTCCAAATTTGTCACATATAATGATTATTAACTATACCATACTTAATACATTTTATCATTACTTACGGAAGGAAAAACAGAAGAAAGGGTGAGTTCAAATGATCAGTATGTGTAAACATGTGATATATTAATAAATGACCATACATGAGTATAAAATAAATATAAGGGTATGAGATCATTATCATTGACTACAATTTTCTTGCCTAATATATCATATATTATAAACTCGAGTCATCAAATAAAAATTTATCATAATAATATATAATATTGATTAGATTTCAGAAAAATAAATAATATATCATGTGTTCTGAAAGCATAACATTAAAATATGAATGTGGGAAAAAATAATCTTATAAGATTGTAAAAATCTAAAAATAGATGAAGGTTTACTAATTAAGTTAAGGACATGAAAAAGTACCTCACATAAACTTAGGGACATGAATATATGTCCACACATAAACTTTTTACCATGAAAACTAGGTACACTCATAATCTTATAGACATTAAATCCAGGTCTATGCATAATATTATATATATGAAAATCAGCTCCAAAATTAAAATTGTGAGCATGAAATCATGATTTCACAAAATATATTTATCCCATGAGTTTTATGTACATACCCAATAAATTTGAGGGATGTAACTAGACCATGCATCACATAATCATAATCCATTTATATTTATACATGATCATAAAAACATTTTACATTTAATAATAACTTAAACCATAGAAATGAAAATGGGTTTCATAAAAATTTCATCATAATAACATTAAAATCATATGGACAAAGAATTCCAATGATATCATAAAATATAATCCCCAATGAAATATAATTAACCTCAAAATATATAATCATAGATAAAAATTCCTTTAAAAGATCAAATGATACATTTTTAAGGAATATACCCTTTCCATTTTGAAACAACTTTTTTAAAATCTAAATATATAAAACAATTAAGGAAACATTTTTTGGAATGGAACAAAGGGAAATTGTAAATGATTAATTTGAAAATTTATCGGCCATAGTGATTAGAAATTATGTTCATGTATTATATGTTAAAACAATGATTTATATCACATTTTTTATAAAATGTCAGTATTACCTCATTTTGAAAATTATAAAAATATTCTTTTGAAACAATTTTATAAAAATTCAGGCATGGGTGTTAATGAATTTAAAAATTCATTGAATAATATTAAATTATTATTGTATGTATTTTAATGAAAACACGAACACATAAGAAAATGATGCTTGACCAATGAATAATTAATGTATGTTTTTATGAAATAATATCCCTAATAATTTTAAGTACCAAAGAGTGGAAAATGAAAATATTACATTAAAATTACATTAATAAATAGATGATAATGAAATTAAATTGTATTTATCATGTATGTATAATATAATTTTTCAATGAAAATTCAACCATATACATTCCCAATTAAAATGGATTGATAAATAAATCCCTTACATCAATTCTAATCTTCCATCGTATGTGGTAAAATATCATGTAAAATAAATATATATTTCATATAATTAACTAAAAACCCATCCTCAAAAAAATTTATATATATCATACAATTAAATATTTAAATATAATATCATATCACTTATTTATTAATAATGTGTTATTAAAATCAATAATCCATGTGATAACTGCTTCATTTCTCATGTATGTTTCAGTTTGGAAGCCCCAATCTATTTAATTTAATCAAAGTAAAATCATATCTAAAAATTTTAATCATGAAATAAATATCATATATATTGTTTATATATTAATATGTAGATTTATCAATAAATTATAGAGATAGAAACATGAATTACACTATTCATGGAGATGGTAGGTCATACTTACACATGAATTTAGTTTATAATTTCCATTGGGATGAATGAAATAAAGGTGAATAATAAATCATATTTGAATTATAATTATTATATTATATATATCACATGTATATACTAAAATATATCATTGAAACCATCTTGTTAAACCATAAATGAAAAACAAGTCACATTGCTTCTTGAATATGGTAGTCCACAAGTATGCACGAGTGACGCTATTGTTTTCATACAAATGGGAAGGTAAGAAGGTGGAAATGATATTATAAGACTAGAATAATATCTATATATTATATATTATATATAATAATTAAAACCATCATAATGAACTTCCATGAAAGATGATGATGAAAATAGAATTGTATTTCTCTGTAGAGGTTGTTATCCTCACGTACGAATGGTAAATAAATTTACATCAAATTTGTTAGAATAAAGGGTGGTAATGGTTGTTTCATAATTACAATAACAAAATTTAATAATATTCAGGTTATTGAATTATATATTTTATGATGGATACCAATTATTTAGAAGATGTAAAAGATTATATAATTTGAATGATGTTAGGTCAGAAAATGAACTCTTCTTCAGTAAACCTCTTTTAGAACCCTTATTACATAACATTGGGAATGAACTATAAATAACAAAAGAAACACTAATTCATTTATATGAGATTTTATAAAATAAATTGGATGATTTTTTTTAATAAATCTAGCTCACGGATGTGTAAACAAATGGGTAATGGGTTTTCTTTTATGGGGGTGGGAAGGGACACACTTGGAATTACATAAATTATTTAAATATAAATAATTGATTTATCAAGAATAATTCATCAAAATTGATATTAATTATAATAAAAATAGGATTTTTCTGTAATATCATCATCTGAATAAAATTACAAATCTTTTAATGTGATTTTAAACCATATCCATGCGTTTAACAGCTTCATTAACCAATTTTATCCATCATTGGGGAAAACGTATTTTTATTATTAAATGTTAATAATTTTAAATAAAATGTCACAATTGGATAACAAATTTACAAGGGTTGAATGTTTTTACCATATATCATCATACATGACTTATTTATGTTTTGTTAATATTTTAATATAATTTAATGAAATATTATATTTCATTAAATGTCAATAGTGTCATTTTTGAAACTATTCATTTACATTAACATTATATTAATAATGATAGTTAGATATTTCAAATAAATACCTTTCGGATAAAAATAATAAATTTTATTTATAATAAAAATTCATGTAACATAATTATTCACACAAATTTTATTACTTTTAATACATTAAAAATAATATATTTTATTTTTCTATTAATTGAATAAATATTGTGTCTCTGTTCTGTGTTCATTGAATATAATTATTACATAACTAAAATTTAAAAACAAAATTACCATGATACAAAATGATTTTCTATTACAAATAAAATTTTATAACAAAATTATCCTATTTTTATCTATATGACTTAATTTTAGAGGTATCAATGTCAAGATAGTGAATTTTCATACTTATTTTTTTGATAATTTAATATAAGGGTATTAATAGCAACATATCCAACCTAAAAGTCACTAAACCAATTCTCTGTATTGGTAAACCACATGACTTATAACATGTCTCCCCATTCACCATAGGTTTTATACTATCAGTGAGGGTCTAATGGATCAAATTGGGAGACAATACACAATTTACCAGATAATTCCACAACATATAACATATGAAATGAATAAAAAAAATAATGAACAAGAACATGCATTACCAACCATTTTCTAAACATGTTATAAGACACGACTAGAAAAATAAATATTCCATGTAACAGTAATAGTTACAAAGTGAATAGAAACCAAAAATAAAGACAAATAGATAAACTCACAAATGGGTCCTAACTCCAGTCTAGATCCTAATCCATGCATGTCACATGCGTAACTCTATTCCATAGAATATGTCTTTTCCCATTTCCTAACATGAAACAATTAAATCTAATCGAGTACCTAATGGCAGCCCAAGAAGTGTATGAGTACAACATAGTAGGCCACCACCAAATGTGTAATCCAAAATATCTAGTCTAAACAGATAGTGCATTCATGTACTATACAAATGACATGTTAAACAAAAGATAACTCAGATTCTGTAAGCTTACAATATTTACCTTAGCCAATTTCATCATTTGTTTCATGTGTAGGTCTTTAAATCTTTTACATAGCATTCCAAACCAATCAATTATCATGCATATTAATCAATTCAAGTTCCTTATCTCACTAGGGAATTCAATTTCATAGTCATTTACATCGATCACACCATGAATCGTCAATCCATATTGTTTAATCCAATACAACCATTAGGATCTATAGCATCAATCTGGCACCCTAAAACATGTATTCTAGTGGTGGGTCAGAAAATATTTCCTACCCATCCCATGGGAGGAGCCTCATAGCATTATCCCACACCACCATTCCATGCACACATGCTTATTCATACGTTTACAAAATATATCATATCCCAAATTATGAACAATCAATACACGTAACATTTACAATTCATTTTCTTCAACATTTGAATCATTATCACGCCATTACCCAGTTACACATTTACCACTTTCATGGAATATCTCATTTAACCCATTAACGTATGTATACTATTCGAGGGTAATTTATAATCAACAAGCACAACCACATTAATTCATCAAACCCAAATTATACAATTCCAAACAACCCCAAATGATATTATCAAAGAATAGACTAAATTCCATTTAAAATATTACTAAAAATCCAAAATTTTCATAATGAGATCTACATTAAAAAAAATTATTTCATACTCAACATTATTATTTTCCAGGTTTGGGATAAAAATTGTGCACCCCATGTTTGGACCTAAATCGAATAAATCATCCTAAAAACATCCAATGAGGATTATTATTGATCCAATTCATCATTTAGACACCCAATATACCCAATCTCATTAAAGGGATCCAAAATAACCACAAGAGGGAGACAATAGAAGAATAGCGTATATTGAAATAGGAAATGAAAATATGGGATATAACCTATAGACCTTGTTCTTCAAATCTGATGTTCAATGCACATTTGAACATACCATTAGATCTAGATTCAAGAACCCAATGAATCCAATAAATAATATAATCTAAAAATGATAATGTTTGGAATTTATAATAATAATAATGAATCTAGAATCCCTGATCCAAAAAAGGGAATCAATAGGAGTGTTATACTTACCCGACGCTTTGATACGCAACAAACAACAATCCAAATAGCCTAGAATCAATGGAGATCCACCCTTGAGAATATTTGGGAGCTTGAGGTCATCCCAGGGGATGAAGGGGGATAAATGGGAAAAAAATAGTGCGATAAATTAAATTATGAGAGGTTGTTTGGTAAATTTACACATTTTAAAGAGGCCCATAGTTTTTCCACACGGTTTGACAATCCGAGCGCAAAAAGTGCACCAACCATTTTACAAGATAGATTAAGTCACATAGTTACCCATGAAGGCTCAAATGTCTTGAAAAATCATTTTCCAACCATATGGAAAGAATCTATCCAAAGATACACGACCCTTCTCTCCCCCTAGAATGGTGTTTCTTAAAAATTTACCCCCTCCTAGCTGGCATGGTGTGGACACACAGTTATCCATAACCATGCACCAACCATGCAACAAACACTATATGTACATAATCCTCTTCCATTTGTGCCCTAATCCCCAATAACACCCCTAAACATCCTCAAGAAATTTATAAAAATTCTATTATCCAAATATTAAGTTATTTAATCCAATATTCAAGTAAGGACATACATTAATGAATTCAGGGGTATTGATTCATCCCAATATTAAAACAAATCATCCTCAAGCCATACATTCAAGTCTCATTTAGATTTTGATGAAACGATATTGCACCACTAAGCCCACACATCAATCTCACATTCCCATGATTCCTCTTTAAAATCACAATAATTCCACAAAACTCAAATCAAAGGCATGAAATTTCCCTGAAATATTTTCTCAATACAGTCCACAATACGAACAAGATTCTTTATAAAGGATGCATCGCCCATAGGATCATCGTCCTCAAAAATAATTTGGCGATATAGACCAGGTTGATACTTTTGAAGTGAAGACACATGGAAAACACAATTCATGCTGATATACCTTTGTTGTAGAGACAATATGTACACCACCGACCTGATCCTCTCTACATTATAAAATGGTCTGATCTACCTAGGTACCAATATACCCTATTTATGAATATGACAGCGAACCATACTAGGAGACACCCAAAGAAACACATGATCACCCACCACAAGCACAATAGGTCTATGATTCAAATCAACACATGACTTCTGGATACTTTGAGCTTTTTCAATATGTTTTTGAATCATATAAACTTTTTCTAACATCTAGTTCATGATAATTAGTCCCGGCTACCCTAATTCCCCATCTTATAATGCATGCTATAGATATCTACATGTTCTACCATAGAGAATCTCAAACGGTTCCATATTAATTGATGGATTATATCCATTTTTGTAGGAAAACGTAACCATTTCTATATTATTTTCTCATGATCCACTGAAATGCCATAATTAATCACTAAACATGTCCTCTAGTATCTGAATAGTACACTATAACAGTACACCCATCTATGGGTGGATGACTTTACTCTTAAGTTTCCGGGTGTCAAGCTACATCTGTAATCCCATAAAGAATCGTGATGTGAAACGCCTGTCATGATCTAAAAATATAGCAATTTGTTTCCCAATCAACCAAAAACCCTCTTAAACATAAAACATACTGAGCTAGTACATGGTGAAGGTCTCTAAAATAAATAATAAATGTTCCACCTTAGTCCAGAGATCATAAAATACCAAAATCACATAATTCTTTTGAGGCATCCTCAGGAGACCCACCATGTAATCCATTAAAACGTCATCCCATTTCTACATCGAAATCTATAGTTTCTACAAAAAAACACATGACTAATAATTATCTTCCTTAAAATGAATAAATGAAACACATTGTGCTTTGAAACATGCATCATCTTTCTTCATACCTAGCCACCAACACTTCTGACAATGATCATGATACATTTGGGGAAAATAGAGTTTCCCTTCCCACATTGACGCATGTAACTCATTCATTAAATATTATCGCATACACATTGGTACAATAATAAAAACTTAAACATAAATGATCACATCATCAATAATATTTAAAACAGACGGTGAATCATTGTCTTTAAGTCTTTCCCTTAAAGACAATCATTTTGAATCATCATGTTGTTTCTCCTTGATTCATCTCGAAAGTGTAAAATCAATAGCCAATGATGAAAGCTGCATCATCCCTTGTCCATCCATCACATCATGATGAATCTCATTCAAAAAATCATCATCCTCCACTCTAAAATTTATTCAAAAACTTCCTGATTTTGAGTCTTTTAAATTAAGGGATCTGCAATATAAATTCTATTCCCCAAATATTAAACAATCTCAATGGAATAAAATTGCTTGTTTAAGCCCCTCATCACTTACAAATATTTATATCACGTTATGTGATAATTTACTAATGTTTGTTATGATCGGTACATGCCATAAATTGTTCTCCCAAATAGTAGTACCACTAAAACATCAAGGCATAAAACACTGTATTCAACTAAATGTCAGGTGTAGGGTAATTCCATTCATGAATCCTCGACTATCATGAACCATACAAAAACACTCATTCATCATTCATCAACACTACCCCATCCCAAAACAAGATTCTTCACCAAACAATGTTTACCCCATACCTATCATGGGAAATTTCAAAATTGGTGTGGTTTTTAACTTCCTCCTAAAATGAATAATCACAAGTCAGGGATTACTCAAACTAGTTTCCCTTATTTTCAATCCCATGTTCAGTACTACCAATCCAAAAAAGTATATGACAAACCTTTCAATAATAACAAGACTAACCAAGAAATCATATGATATTAGAAACATTGTTGGGATTCTTCCAAGACATAACTTCTTGCATATTTGCTAGGTATTTGGACACACCATCTGTTGATCTTATGTGTCCAAAGTAATACACATTGTCAATCCATGATTTAAATTTTTATGGATTTGTGTGTAGACTATTATCTCTTAGTGTTATCTGAATGATTTCAAAAATTTTGGAATTATTTTTATGAGTTTTGGAGTACACTAGGATATAATCAACAAAAAAAACCTCAAACTGATTAAGATTTGGAATTTTTTTTTCAAAACAACCGACACGTTGGTGAATCCAAATGTCTTAAAAACAAAATCATACAACAAACACCTACTATGGATGTCAGTCCATAGAATATCAAAATGATTCACCCCTAGTTTATTATAACCAGATATGATATCAACCTTCAAAAATGTCGAAGCACCTCTTAGCTGATTAAAGAGATAAAAATTATTAAAAGAGGGTGTCAGTTCTTAACCATCATAATATTCGTATTCTTTTTGTAACATCACATGTAAGTAAACAATATAAAAATTTCATATTTATTAATATTTATGAATTAATAATTAATTTTACATGAAATGATATTCTATGTTCGATGGTGTAACCGATATGCAATAACCGGTTTCTTTGAAATCTTATGTTGTACACAACGTTGCGTCATACTAAAAAATAATATTATAATATTATTTTAAACGGTAGTTAATTCCTAGCCATTTTATTGGTGGGAATGAATAGAACTAACTATAATATTATTATTATACATGTTTTGTAAATGTTTTTACATTTATTCAATAAACACTAGAGGCTTAAAATGTGGATGAATCTAATTTTAAACCTAAATACTCTAATAATCTTGAAAATGCATATTTACATCCTTTTTATATTGAAAAATTGTTAATATATTTTTTATCACTTTTATATGTTCTATTTTACAAAAAAAATCTTCTTTAGAATCGGGACATAAACATTTACTTCGGTAAAATATTTTGCATTTTTTATGATAAAATTCATTTTTTATTGAATGGTGGAAAATACGATATTTAAATTCGAAACTACCTTTTAGTCTTATTTATTTATATGTATAGATTATATTTTTAGTTGTTTTTAAAGTGTAATTAGATTATATTTTTACCAATAAATCCAATTTTGGAATTTTGAATTAATTTCACATTGAAATTGAACATAAAAAATTGTCAATCATTTGAAAATTATTATTTCATAATAACAAAATTTTTGTTTTGACAATAGGAATTAATTTTAAATTAATTTCTACCACTTTTTTGTTTTTAATTTGGAAAAAAAATTACATATTTGGAATTGGGAGGTCCAAAATTTTTAAATAGGTAACTTTTATTTTTTAGACATTTAGAATATTTAATTTGGTAAATATTTTATTTACTATAGTTAAAGGGTAAATCATGTAAATATGGGTAAAAATATAATATTATAATAATCTTAAATTTCCCTAACATGTTTTCAATTCCTATTTTTTGATACATGTACAACCATGGGCATCCTGGAGTAAATTTTGGGACCCCATGGATCCACTTAGGTGTGATAATGACACTATATTAATTAATTTAATGTAAACCCCAAAATTACAAAAACATATATCTTTTAGTAAATAAATATTCACATGGGGTAATATAAATTATTTCTTTTACTATAAATATTCATTTTAATGATAAAACAATTTCCTACATTATGGTATTTTTCTATAATTTTAAGATATAATATAAATAAAATTACTTGTGACACAATGATGATGTAGTATTTACATCATTAATGAATGAGTTAAATAAATAAGATTATAAAGATTAAAATAATATCCTAAACTTGTAAAATAATTATTTAATTATTTTATTTCTAACATGAGTCATCTTATATTCTACTTTAATGAATTTTTTTACCTTTATAAATCGATAATCATTATATAATAAATTAATATTTTCAAACATTCGTAAAGAGCCCTTCCTCCCCCTTATAAAAAGCCCTCACTTTTAACCCATTACTCACACTTCTCAAGACCCTTGGCTCTTCCAAAATCTGCCCAATTAAACTTTATACATACCTATATTCCTTCTAGTATCCTTACCTTAGGAATATAGTACTTAAAATAAACTGTTAGGTTCAAACCAAATGGAGATACCCAATTTAAAAGTAACATCTTCTCTTAAGTTCATTTCCTTTATTTTACTTCTCCAACCACCTAAAATATTGTTAATATTTTATTTAATAACAACAAAAATATCCCAAATATAATAGGTTGTTGTTATGAGAAGTATTATAACTACAATTACACACACCTCTATCTATGGGTCAAGAACAAATTGTTTCTGTGGAGAGCGAACTATTGGCTCACGAAACAATGATTGTTATATCTTATCCCACCACCTCCTAGGTTGGCCGTTTAGATGGGACTATATTTATATGTGATATATATTATATTTATATTGTTTATTTTCTTCTGTATTTTTTATTTATAGCATTCCTTTATGTTTCCATAATTGGAAAACACGATAATTTCATTTGAGAATGTGCAGACTACCGCCCCCTCAAAGTGATATGACTCGTTCGTTCCATACGTGGAACATATAAAATATTGAGTTACTGAAATTATATATAATATTATACTATATTTATTATATACCTATTTACTTTTTATTTTTATTTCCATTAATTATAAAATTAAAATGAATGCAACATTCATGTGTACGTACGGCTTACCGTCAACATGAACGGTGCGTTTCATTTTTTATCTCCAAATATTATGTACTATTATAAATAAAAACATATATATATATATATAGAATATATATGATATATAAATAATTTATATCATTATGTATATAATGAGATTTTTGGCCACATGGAGAACTTGTAAATATAACAAGTTCATTTTTTAATCTACTGTCAAATATCGACAAAACTGCCATTAATAAATAAAATTATTACATAATTTTTATAACATGGTAATAAGGGATAAAAAAGAAATATTGAACTTTAAAAATGTTTGTAATAATTTATAAATTATCGTTAGTTTATTATTAAAGATATTAATGAATGAACAGGTCCAATCAGACACGAGGTAAGGGGTTTCTTATCTCAATTTTAATTCCATGATATTTCCATTGTTCGCCAATTATTTGTTACATGTGGTGAATTGAGAACTGAATGTTTATATATATTATCATTATTCCTTTTATATTCATGGTATTATGTGTTTCATTTGATGGTTATTAACTTTTTTTAATACAACTTGACTCATTACAACGTGGTAAGGGGTTTTCATCTCACCATTTATTCATGTGATATTAATGCTATATTTTCCACTATTTTTATTTTTGTGGGGTATGTATTGCCTAATATTTTATTCATTGTTTAATATAAATTAATTTATGGGTATTTAAATCTTCATTTTATGACCCTTCTTTAATGTGGCGTATGTTTCGTATGTTTCCAAATCATTAAGGGAACCTTTCACCCTCCTCTTTTATAAAAGTCATTATTTATGTTATGCATTTGAATTTCCACTTTCTTATGTCAGGATATGTTATTCTACATCATTATTTTTTTATATTTTGTGTCCAAGTGATTATAGAACATTTTCTCTCTCATCAACTCATTTTCTTCATTTTAAAGTGATGTCGTTAGGCTTTCGAATTTTTTTAAGAGAACTTCTTAACCCAATTTCGATTCATTGGGTTAAACTTATACTTCATCATTATGCCATTCTATGAATATGTTTGAATGTCCTCTGACTTTTTTACACTAAATATTCAATTATATTTGTTGTATTCTTATTTTTCACACATAACTATCTCATTTATTTTCCAATAATCTAAGGATATGATATTTTCAAGGGACTTTGTCCCAAATAACTTTCCTTTGAAATTTATTTATTATTATACATAAAATCACTTTTATATGGTGTTTATACTGCCTATTGACGTATTATATCATGAATCTCTCTATTCTCCTGATATTCTATGCTTTCATTGATGTTTTCCTCAATTGTTGGTATTCAAGCGTATGTCATTTTGTTAAAATCTCTTTAACCAAAATATAAATTTAAATGTTTTAAAGATTTTTTATTCTAAATCATTATCATTAGTTTCCGTCTTTTAAAAATGAGTTTTTAGGATTTATTTATATGCAAATTAATTTTTTAAAATTTTAATTACATTAAAAGCATCAAAGTGGAATGGGACAACTTGATTCAAATATCTATTTATTAAATTATTGAAATTATTTTGAATATTGTTTCATAAATAATTTATTATGTCTATATCATGAAATGATATATTGTGATTTCCATGTGGAAATGTTATCTTTCCTTTATTAATATTTTATTTGTTATTATTTTGTTATGATTATTGGGAATTATTTACGTATATGGTTGTTTCTGTGATAATCTAGGGAGGGTGAGCCCAAGATAGCTCTCCAATGCATTGGGTAACATCACAGATGTAAATGTAAATGTTTCTTCTAATAGATTTGGGGAATATAATGTAATGGGTATTCCAATGCACTCCTTATGTAGTTGTGATAGCTAAAAAGTAAGTATGTTTTGTGTTCCACAAGTTACCTTTATGATTTATGATTTCTGTTTGTTATTCATACATATTTTGATTTCATAAGGTATGTTTTGATTGAAAAGTATTTTTCATTGAATTTTATTTATTGATGGGTTAATGTTTTCTTTCATTATTTTATAACACTTACTGAGATTTTTTTCTCATCTCATGTTTTTGAAATATTTTTCACATCACATAAAGTTGAATTGGATCATGGATGGGATCAAGTAATAGTAATGCTATCTAAAACATATAACTAGTCATGTTTCTCTTTAAGAGTTTTTATTTTATTACAAAAATGGATACGGAGTATTAGTGTATACTTCTAATTTTCACATTGATATGTAATAGTTATGGCCTAATTATTTAAAACTCTTAACCTGAAAATATCCTCAATGTGATTTATTCATTTAATTCAAGATTATGCAATATTTTAAGGCTAGGTCCTTATAGTTGGTATTATAGATCAGTTTAGATAACATTTGAGGTTAGGGTGTTATTTAAGCATAGGTGACATAACCATAATGGTTATCATATTAGAAAGATTGATTGATATTTTAAATATATTTAATGAGATTAAGATAACATGAATAATCAGGTATTAGTATTTTCCCCCCTTGTAAGATATTATATGACGATTTTACTGATATACTCACACTGACATTTTTGGTTTTAGTAAATGGATGGATCTAGCTAACACCAAAGTAATAGTTGATGTAAAGAAGATTTTTAATGTTTTCTGAATGGGAAACTAATTGAAATTGGAGATACAATAAGAACTATTGTGGTTATTCTCAACCAACTATCCAGGGTTATGATTGACCACATGATCCATGGTGATTTTTATAAGGCATCGTATATGCAATAAACAAATCCGTACAGATGTTCAGGAAATAATCATAAAGGTAAGTATATTAAAAAACCTATGTGTCAAGGATGTGGAATGTAACACTTAGGAAAATGCATCAAAGGGATTTGAAGATTCTATAGATGCGGTAATGAAGGTCATATATAAAGAAACATCCATTGAAAAAGGAAGCATTGATTTGACTCTGGAGAGGGAAAGAAATTCTTTCTGAAGGATCAATTAAATGTTTTAAATTTGGTTCCCTTGGTCATTATACAAATAGATGTCCAATGAAGATGGTTCGTTAATGGGATCAGTAAGATCATACAAATATATGTTTACCAATTCCTAATTCCATTATAATTGAAGATGAGGAAACTGAAAATGACCAATTAATGGTAGGAATTATTTCTTAGCTGATGTTTCGACATTATTGAATCTTAGGATATGATTAATGATATTGGTTATAGGAATGATGTATTATGTAATATGTTGTAAAATAATGTGTAATTGATCATAACAAATATTTAATGAGTAATAAGTATACATATAAGGGATTCAAGAGTTATGGTACATTTTAGGATGATGAAATTCTTAAAAGTACAAAGGGTCTTTTCATGATGGGATTACATTGGAAGACTTTTTATAGTATGTGTAACCCTGAGGTCAGATATATGAAAATGTTATTCATGGAATAATTATCTTTTCTTATATGGGTTAATGGTTGATATTTTATTTTTGATGAATCTATGTTTTTATGGTGATTTGGGTTATTTATGTAAATTATTAACCTATCATAAATAATATATGATTATATTAATTACACATCAGTTTTAGATTTTAAGAGTATTCGATGTTTTGGAGATAAATGTTTAGATTTATTGTGGAATAATATGTTATTAATCATTATGAGTTTTGTGTTTCAATATTAGTTTGGTTTATTTTGATGAATTTTTTAGAATAATTGTATATTGAAAGGTCTTTCGTAAACTTTGTTATTTTTGTTGAATTTTGGGGATTAAGAGTAGTATTTCTTTTTATATATGATTATCCTTTTAGGGAGTATCTGATCTTGTACAAACCAATTTTGGTTTTGGATGAAGTATTAAGATAGGGGAAATATATAGTTCATCTTTTGTAGATTATTAGTTACCAATGAAGTTGATTCTAGAACTATAGGTGTGACTAAGTCCTCTTGAATACTTACAATTTGGAGAAAAGATGAGTTTGTGGTAGAATTTTATTAAAGGATGATACTCTACATGACATGTATGAATATTTCCTTATGATCATAGTCTAGTTATTAATAAAATTCTACAACTCTAGGAAAAGGATATTGATGAAAAAAATTTATAAGCTCTCTTTTATCATCATACTTTTACCTAACCACAAATTTATGGTATTGTGGTGGTTAACATTATGTGATCAAGTTCTCTATTACACTCTATTAATCTATGAGGGTTAGTTTCTTTTTTATACCCCTATATTCATGGAATCCTGGTATATGTTGTCTCATATTACCCTTGTACTTATCTTCCATTATTTTAATGTGATATTTATATTGAATCTTTTTTGGATGTGGGACACTCAATGACGTTTCCTAGCCCAATTTTAAAATTGCAAGGATGTTATTCCCAAAAGGGCGGAAGGATGTAACATTCTAGGTAAATAAAGAATATAAAATTCTCATATATATTATTATTTGTGAATTGAATATTAATTTTACTTTAAATGGGATGCTATGTTCTATGGTGTACCCGATACGCAACAACTAGTTTTTTGAAATCTTATGATGCATAGAATGTTGGGTCATACTAAAAAATAATAATATATTATTATAATAAATGTTATTTAACGTCTATCCTTTTTATTGGAAGGAATGAATAGAACTAACTAAAATCTGGTTATACAAGTTTGTTAATTATTTTTACATTTATCTAATAAATGTTAATATTCCTTAAAAGGTCGATTTACCGTCTTTTGATGGTGAAACCTTTTTCTATCTGGTTTTGGTAAATTGTATATTTTATATTTTAGAAAATTAAATTTTTATTTAGAATCAAGGCATCAAACTTTAATTTGGGAGAATAATAGGAATTTTTTCTTATAAAAATCATTTTTAATGAATAGTGAAAAATACTGTATTTTAATTCCAAAAAATCATTTCATCTAATTTTTTTATATGGTTATATTATCTTTTAATATGTTTTAATGTTTAATTACATTATATTTTAACCAAGTAGTCTAATTTTGGTCATTGGAATTAATTTCACATTGAAATTGGACATAAAAAAGTGTCATTTCTTAAAAACACGCTTTTTGTTTTGAAAACGAGAATTAATTTTAAATTAATTTCTCAAACATATATGTTTGGAATTTAGAAAAATAGATTCCATATTTGGAATCATGAGGTCCAAATTGTTTAAATAGTTAACTTTTATTTTTTTGACATTATGAATATTTACTTCAGTTTATATTTTATTTACCATGGTTAAAAGGTAAATCTAATAAATAAGGGTAAAAATAATATTATAATATTATTAAATTACCCTAACATGTTTCCTAATCCTATTGGTTGATACATGTACGACCATGGACACCCTTGGGTCGATTTTGGGACCCCATGAAGCCACTTTTGTGTGATAATGACACTTTATATTAATTAATTTAAAGTAAAGAAAAAAATGACATAAACATATATCTTTTAGAAAATCAATTTTTATATGGAGTTATCTAAGTTATCTATTCATCTATAAGTATTAATTTTAAATATATAAATATTCCAACATGATTTTTTTTTTAATTTTTAGACATCAAATAAATAAAATTATTTATGACATAATAAAGATGTAGTATTTACCTCATTATTGAATGATTTAAATAAATAAGAATATAAAGATTACAATAATATCCAAAACCCATCCAATTATTATTGGATGATTTTATTTAGAACATGAGTCATCTTATCATCGACTTTATTGAGTTTTTGAACTTTATAAACCGAAAATAATTATATAATAAAATAATTTTTTCAAACATTTCTATAGAGCCCCTCCCCCCTTTTTAAAAAGCCCTCACTTCCAACCAATTATTCACACTCCTCAAGCCCCATTTCTCATCCAAACTCTATCCAATTAAGCTCCCTTTATCTCTATATTCATCCTAGATTCCTTACCTTAGTTATAAGTAACTTCAAGTAAACCGTTTGGTTCAAACCAAAGGGAGACCCCCAATTTTAAGGTAATGTCTTCTCTTAAGTTCTTTTCTTTTATTTTTCTTTTCCAACCACCTAAATTCTTTTTATTACTTTCATTTATAACAACAACAGTATCCTCAATATACTATATTGTTTTTAGGAGAAGTATTATGACTACACTTACACACACCTCCATCTAAAGGGTAAATATCATATTGTTTCTATGGACATCGAACTACTACCTCACGAAACGATGATTGTTCAATATTCTCCTACCACCTCTTATGGGGATCATTAAGATGGAACTGTATTTATATTTGATATATATTATATTTATATTATTTATTTGATTCTATATTTTTCCTTTATATCATAACTTTTTGGTTTCCATAAGGGGTAAATGTGATTATTTCATTTGAGGAAGTACGGACTACCGCCCCCTCAAAGTGATATGACTCATTCATGCCATTCATGGAACATATAAAGGATATAGTTACTGATATTATATATGATATTATACTATAATTATAATATATCTATTTATCATTATTTATTCAATCCATTAAATATGAAATTGAAGTGAAAGTAGCGTTTATGCATACGTACGACTTACCATCTCCATGAACGGTGCATTTCATTTCTTATCTCCAAATATTATTATAAATATATATATATATATATGTGTGTGTGTGTGTGTGTGTGTTCTGGATATATATGATATATATGATATTTTATCATGAATATAATTTTGGAGATAATGAAATTTTCACCACAAGGACAACTTCTAAATATAACAAATTCCTTTCTGACTCAAGTAACAAATATCGACAAAAGGGCCATTAATAACATAAATAATTACATAATGTTAATTACATAGTAATAAGTGATATAAAAGGAATAATAAACTTAAAAAATGTTCTTATTCAAGTAAAAATTAACTTGAATTTATTATTCAGGAGATTAAAGAACGAATGGGTCAAATCGGACACGAGGTAAGGGGTTTCTTATCTCACTTTAAATTACGTGTGATTTCCATTGTTCGCCTCTTATTTATTACATGTGGAGTATTGTGCACTTCCATTATATATATATTATCATTATTCTCTTTATATTCCATGTATTCTATTATTAATTTGATGGTTATTAACTTCGGGTCCTACGACTCGATTGATTGCAACGTGGTAAGAAATTATAATCTAAATTTTTATTCCTATGAGATTCATGCAATATTTTCAACTATTTTTGTTTTTTGTGGTGTATGTACTACCCATGATTTTATTCATTATGTAATATAGATTAATTTATGTATATCTACATCTTCATTGTATGAACCTTCTTTAATGTGGCGTATGTTTTGTAAGTTACCCAATTGTTAAGGGAACCTTTCACCCTCCTATTTTTTTAAAAGACTTCATTTATGTTATTTACATTAATTTAAACATTATTATGTCTGGAGATGTTTATCTATATCCTTATTTCAGTGCATTTTGTGTCCAAGGGATGATAGATCATTTTCTCTCTCATCAACTCATTTTATTAATTTTAAAGTGACACCGTTAGGCTGTCGAATTTCTCTAAGAGAACTTCTTAACCTAATTTAAATTATTTGGGTTAAACTTATACTTTGTGGTTATGACGTTCTAGGAATAAGTGTGAATGTCATCTGATTTTTTGACACTTTATATCCACTTATAATTGGTATATTATTATTTTTCACACTTAATTATGTCATTGGTTTGTCCTTAATCCAATGATATGATCTTTGCAAGGGACATTGTATCAATTTACAATCCATTGAATCTTATGTACTGTTATACACCAATTCACTTTTATATGGTGTATATACTGCCCATTACTGTATTATATCACGAATCTCTCAATTCTCATTATATTATAAGCTTGTTTGATGTTATTCCTCAATTATTTGTATTCGAGCATCTCTCATTTTGTTAAAAACTCTTTAACAAAAATATGTTTTTAAATGATTTAAATATTTATTCTTATAAATCATTATCATTAATGACCATGTTATAAAAATGGTTTTTAGGATTTATTTATATGGAAATTAATTTTTTGAAATGATAATTCATTTAAAACCATCAAATTGGTATGTGGATCATTGATTAAAAAATTAATTTATTAATTGTTTTAGACGGTTTTAAAAATGTTTTGATAAAGCATTTATTGTGTCTATATCCTAAAATGATATGTTGTGATTGTAATGTGGAAGTGTTATGTTTCTTTTATTCATGTCTTATGTATTATGAATATGTTATTATTATTGGGCATTGTTTACGTATATCGGTGGTTTCGTGATAAACCTTGGGCGGGTGAGCCTGAGATAGCTCTCTAATGCATTGGGTTACATGACAGAGGTCAACGATAATGTTTCTCCTATGATATTTAAGTAATATACTGTGATGGGTATTCTGACATAACTCCCTATGTATTGTGATAACTACAATGTAAGTATGTTTTGTATCCCACAAGGTACCTTAATGATTTATTATTTTTGTGTGTTATTCGTAAATCTTATGATTTCTCAAGATATGTTATGATAGAAAAGTTCGGTTTTAATGAATTTTATTTATTGATGGGATAATGTTTTATTTCCATATTTTATAACCCCTACTGAGCTTTTTGGCTCATCCCATGTTTTTGAAATGTTTTTCATAGGCCATAATGTGGAATACAGTCATGGATGGGATAAAGGAAAATTCATGCTATCAAAAACATGGAACTAGACATGTTTTTATAAGAGTATTTATTTTATGTTATAATGGATACTGACTAGTGGTGTCTTTATGTAATTTTCAATTTTATATGTAATAGCTATGGCCTAATTCTCTAAAACTATAAACCTGAAATGATCCTCAATATGAATTATTTATTTAATTCAAAGTTATGTAATGTTTTAAGGATGAGTCCTTATATTTATTGTCAACACATAGTTGTAAGGATTGGTCAGTCTTATTAAAAAACACTAGAGATCCCGAAGGAGATGTGCTTGTATGAATAATCCATTTATTCTCCAATTCCTCTAATCTATTTTTATGTTCTAGGAGTCCTACAGTTTCCATTCTATTTGGTGCAATGAAAACTACTTTTACCCTAGCAAAAAAATCTATCATGAAATCCACATATCTCTTGGGATATATCCCATATAAGACCTCAAGAAACATGTCCTAGAACCATTCCACCAATGGAGAAATGTCAAAAATCTATCCCCCATCATCAAGAACGAGAAAATCCACCTGTGTTTTGTGTTCCCCCAAATGCTCACAAATTGGCCTTGCCTGGCCAGCCCAGACTTCCCATTCACCATGACGGAGATAAAAGTCTCCCTTGAGAGACATAAATGTTAACCAATGAAGGTAAATGTCAATGTCATACTTCTATAATACTAACAAGTCAATTTCCAAAATGAAATTGAAATATGACATATCAAGCATGAACAAATCCTATGGACTATGGTAACCAACGACCTCGAGAGAACACCTCTTACACTATCTATTATATTATATTCACATTCCTAATTATGTATCAATTAATATAACCACACATATAAACACATCTTTTAATCCCAACATAAAAAAAATGAGCTGATATAAATGATGTGATGTCGGTGTATCAAATAAATCACTAAAAAGTGTGGAAACTACAAGGATTGTAGCTTAAAGAGTCGATGATCAAACCTCTCCACCTCCATGGGTAGGCTAAACTACATGTAGCTGACCTTCCCCTTTTCCATGTGCCCCGGTATAAGTTTCTAGTGTTTCACTACTCTACAAATAATGGTTCACCCACTATATAGTTCCACATCAAACACCTCAATGGGTACGACCAATCACACTCAATTTTCCTAATTGGTATAGGGTAAACAACCCCCTTCTTTCCCTCAACAACTACATCTACACTCCATATATGTCTTACTATCATTGGTTCCTATAGACCCTCTACGCATGCCCCAATCATTTGCACTCTTGTCACTGAACTAGTGGTCGAGGACAATAACCAAGAATATTCCTTGGAAATCCATACAAATAACACTAAACTAGGCCGCTACCATTGGATACTAGTTCTATCCTATGACTACCCTATAAACCACCACCCTATTGAAAACTATTGAACTATCATTTCTTACCATATGAATCTCAACCACTCGATCTCACAACAAGAACTACATTCCCACATCCAGAAGCAACCTAGATTTTCCATTGAAAATAAGGGCATAATCCACAACAATAGAAACTATCTTCACAAAGAATATACTCACCAATGAATTGATATAATGTTGGTGTCCAACCCGGAAATGTCTTTTCATAAGCTCCTTATCACCAAGGAACACTAAAATGAGGCATTTCAAATTTTTGAAGGGTACAACATACTCTATCACGGACTTAAAACCCTTGGTCATCCTTATAAAATGTGTATCCTTCTCCTACATCATGGACTCTTTAATGAAATGTTCCATAACCCTTTCTTACAAATCCTTTCATGCCATAGCATTAGCCTAATGGTTTTAGACTAAAACATCACACCATCAATTTTCTTGAGCTCACAACATATTATTTTTCAACATAACTCTCCACTCTAAAGAACACTCTAAGTGATAAAGAACCATTTTTTGTACTCGGTCTATAATATAGTTGTATCAGGTCCACTATATCCCATAAGAGTTAGAGGTTTCTACAGTTGAAACTCCCAAGTTAGCTCATACATACTCAGCATAACCTACCCTGAGTCCCATTCCAGCATCTTCATAATAGGAACAGAGTTCTCCTGAAATAGATCTTATCCCCTATTAACATGAATTATAAGATCCCTTTCTCCACCTATGGAGGATCATTCTTGGCGAAATTTTCTTGTCTCCCACCATTCACATGATTTCATGGTGGGATTTTCCAAAAATTCTATGTTGATATATCATAGCACATATATAAGTATTTTAAAATTTTCATTAAATATGATTCTATAATAGACATAGACAACACATTTTTCAAACACTATCTCAGCTAACATCACCACACCTAGAAAACTAATATCTAAAATATCACATATGTTCATGGAAATCATGGGGTTAACCAACAAAATTAGTCACAAGTATTTCATTAGACACCTTTTTACGAACATTTCAATATTCATAATATAATTCCTTCCACATTGGACTATTTACCATATCACCATTTTTAATAATCAGTATTTTCACTAATATACAAATTTCATTAAGAAAAACTACTTTACTATTCTTTAACATTATTTTCATCTAAAAAAATTCATCATCTTTATTAGGAACCATTTTCTTCAAATTTAAATGAAAGGGTAATGAATTATACTCATTATACCCCCACCAATATCATGTATATCCTATCATGATTCATTAAAAATATATCCCTAGGTTTCTAAAATGATTCCTAAATGTACAACCTCATGTAGTACCTTCTATAAGAAAAATATCATAGACTAGTCACATCACACAACATTTTCATCACCCAATGGTGAAATATCATTCAACTATGACAACTCATGTTGAGAACAACAATTCAAAACCACAATACTTGTGTTTTCCCTCATACATGGGTTAGCTAATACCATGTACGATCTTATTTACAATGTATGGGAAATATAAACCTCTCATCTACCATACAAATCATTATGGCCCAAAAGACCTTCTCGGATACCAATTTTTAATGACCTCGACAAGGAATCCACTAAACTGGTGCTCCATGTTAGTTCTCCATATGACCTCAAGGGTTCCTCCCCACACACAATAAGATGCTGAATATCAGTGATGGTCTAATGGATCTTGTGGGGAGACTATACCCCTTTTACTAGTGTGTGCTAAGACATATAACATATGAAATGAAGAATGAATAAACAATAACCCATAGCATGCATTGCAAACCATTTTCAAAATAGGGTACATGCCACATATAAATAGGTACATATTACATGTCATTCTAACAATTCCAATGTTAATAAAAACCTGAAATATTTACTGAATTTCAAAATGTGGGTATTAATATTTATAACAGCTAGTTTGGTTGGTTGTGGTGTGTTAGAAGTCGATGTTGCGTACAAAAAAAGCTATTGTATTATTCAAAGTTAATTGTATTATGGAATTTTGGGGTGTAACATTCTTCCCTCCTTCAAGTAATTTCTTCCTCGAAATTTCTAGAATACGACTACATAAACTGATTCAGGTTTTTCTTTATCATAATATCCTCGGGTTCCCACGTTGCCTCTTCCATATTATGGTTTCTCTATAGTACATTTACCATATGAGTCATCTGGTTTCTCAACACTTGTTTTCTGGTATTAAGAATCTTGAATGGCTCTTCACAATAAGACAGATCTAGTTCCAGTTCTATTTCATCATAGGTGAGTACCTGAATTGGGTTCGACGTATATTTTCTAAACATATATACGTGGAACACATCATGAACTTTGGAATAAAATGGTGATATTTCCATACGGTAATCTAAAACTGAAATTATTTCTACAATTTTGAATGGTTCGATGTACTTTGGACTCAATATACCCTTCATACTGAATCATAAAACACCCTTATATGGATATTCCAACAAGAAAACATGATCTCCGACTTGAAATTATAAATCTATACTTAACTTATCGGCATAGAACTTTTCCCTACTTTGAGTTGCTTTGATGTGGGTTTGGATACTCTTAATCTTTTCTATTGATTCCTCAACATGTTATGGGCCTATCATTTTTCTTTCACTGAGATCATCTTGTGAAGATGTTGTGTGACATCTCATTCCATATAACACTTCATAGGGTGTCATCTAAATAATTGAATGGAGGATATTATTATATTAAAATTGTAGCAGACGTATATATTGATCCCACATACCTTGAAAGTCATGTAACAAATATCACAACATGTATTATATGTTTTGAATAGTCCGTTCTGATTATCCTTCAGTTTGAGGGTGGTAGGCAGTGCTCAAATGATGTTCAGTATCCAGGTCCTTCTAAAGACATTTCTAGAATCTGGATGTGAAATGGGGATCATGATCAGAAACAATTGTTAGAGGTACTCTAGTAAGTCTTACAACTTCATTAATATATAGTCTTTTTAAACGTTCAAGTTTTAAATCTTATTTGATAAAAATAGAATTTGCTGACTTGGAAAGATGATCACCAATTACACAAATTTCATCATTCCTTCTAGGAATATTTGGTAGAACCATTAAAAAGTACATCATAATATCACCCCATTTACACTCAGGTATGGGAAGAGGTTTCATGAATCCTCTATGATGTTTTCTTCCATCCTTCACCTAATGATAAACCAGATATCTTGACACACAATTTGAAATCTTCTTCTTCACGTTGTCCCAACAAAAATGTTCCTTCAAATCTCTATACATCTTGGATTTATCAGGGTGTATATAAAATTTGTAGGTATGTACATCATCCAACAATTCCCTTTTTATATTGGATATGCCAGGAACAAAATGTCTATTGCCCAATTTAAAATTTTCATCATCATATTCAAATTCAATCAATATCCCACCATTCACAACTATAATTTTCTTTCGAAACTCCTCATCATTAGTTTGAGAAACTTTTATACTTTTTAGTCAATACGGTTTTAATAGCATTTGAAAATGTATTGATGATTCACATTCTATGATTATACATATATCAATATTTACATGATCCATGAACATAGGATCCCTTTCCACTCTCATCTTATTAAAAATTCCATGATTTTTTCTGCTCAAACCATCTTCCACCTTTTTTTTAATCCTCGTGTGGTGGTGTATAGTGTAATCATATACCATTGTAGTTCAAGGCATCTCTTTTTCCTCATGTTAAGTTCTTTTTGTGAGAAAATATACATCATACTCTTTTGATCAGTATATATCTCACATTATTCACCATAGAGATAGTGTCTCCATATCTTGAAAGCAATGAATACAGATGCTAAATCGAGATTCATAGTGGGATAGTATTTTTCATGAATTTTTCGTTTTCATGATGCATTGAGAATAAATATATCCTTTTCATATGGACACAACCAATTACTTTTTTTGAAGCATCACTATAAATAAAAAATCCATCATTCCCCAATGGTAGTTTCAATATATGAGAATTGACTAATATTCTCTTCAGTTATTCAAAACATTCTTCACACTCTTTTTTTCAGAAAAAATTATCCCCTTTACGTGTGATCTTTGTTAATAAGTAAGAAAATTGGGAAAAATATTGGACGAAACACAAATAATAACCTGCTAAACCAATAAAACCGCATACCTCAGTTATACATTTTGGTGCTGGCCATTCTTGTATTTCATTGGACTTTGAAGGATATGAAAAGATTCCATCCTTAGAGACAATATGGACAAGAAAATAAATCTCTTGAATCCAGAATTGTGACATTCTAAACATCCCATATATTTGATTTCTTCTAAGAGTCTTTAGAATAGTGTGCAAATGATTTTCAAGATCTTTGTAATTTTTGGAGTATATGAAGATATCATCTATAAATAACACAACATAGTCATCAAGATATTCCTTGAAAACACTATTCATTATATCTATGAAGACAGAGGGTGCATTAGACAGTCCAAAATGCATTATTGTAAACTCATAATGCCCGTATCCTGTTCGAAATGATGTTTTCATAATTTCTTCCTTCTGAACTCCCAAATGATGATATCTATATCGAAGGTCAATCATTGAAAAATATTGAGCACCACAAAGTTGATCGAATTAATCATCAATTCAAGGTAAGGGATACTTTTTCATTATTATTATAACATTCATCACCCTATAGTCAGTGCACAACCTCATAGATCCATCATTCTTATTTAAAAAAAAGAATAGGGACTCCCCATGGAGAAAAACTAGGGTGAATAAGTAATCTATTACACAATTACTATAGTTGATTATTTAGTTATACTAATTCCACAGTGGCCATTCTATAAGGGGTCTTTGATATGGGTCTTGATCCAGAAATTAAATTAATGGAAACTCAATATCTCAATCTGCAGGATGTCCAGGTAAATCCTCTAGAAACAAATCAACATATTCTTGAAAAATTGGTACGTCCTCTATTTTAACATTCCTTTCCTCACCGATAGTTATTTCATAATCTCGATCCCCAATAATTGAATTTAGTAGAGCTAATGGGGGTGGATCTAGATAATAATCAGATGGAGACATTTCTACTCTAAAGATAAGGTACTCCTTATCATCATTGAAAATTATAACCTCATTCTCCATAAAATAAATTTTTGATCATTGTCTGAAATACTATCCATAATGAGGATTATATCACATTAAATCATGGTTATGACGATGATATGAGCAGATAAATCATGTTTATATACTCTAATGGGAACTGATTCATGAAATATTTTGGTAATGATACATCTCTAATGAATTTTAACAGAAAAATCCCATGTTAAATCAAATTGAAAATATATAATTTTCATATCAATCATGGATTATATGAAACAATGCAATGTTCCAGAATCAAATAAATAATTGGAAAAATTTTAGGAAACCATTAAATTACCTGCTACCACATCATTCATTGCTTTAACCTCAGCAGTTGTGATTGCATAAACTTGGCCTTTCTCCCATGTCTTTTTCTGTGGTAGGTTTCCATGTCTCTTAGGACATTCATTTGTTGAATTACACATTTTACTCCAATTTTAGCATTAAATATTTACAACCACTTTCATTCCCATGAAATCACGAGCATGGTGGCCTTTTTCACCACACTTGTAAAAGACTCTCATTCCCTTTAGGAATTTACCTGGGTGTTTATTACCACATTTAATGCAGGATGGAAATTCAACTTTTCCCTTCTTCCCATTATTTCCATTTGCAGAGTGTTCAACTGCTCTCTTATTCTCTTTCTTTTCTTGAATGACATAAGTCATAGATAAATCCTTTTCTATCTAAGTATCACATGAGATAATATCATTCTACAATGAGAAGGACTGTGAGACTAATGATCGATAGAGAAATGGTTTTAACCCATCAAAGAATCATTCAATCTTACTCCTTGGGGTACATATACAATCATCTAGATTCCTTGGTAACCTTGTAATGTTAGCCTCATACAGTGCGACATTCTCATCATCCTTTTTATCAGACTTAGAAATTGTCTTTTCATATCTGCTCGATGGTCATCAGGAAAGTATTTTTCTATGAAAAGATTTTTAAACTCCCTCTATTCCATATTTGATAGTTTTTAATCCTCCTTTGTTTTTTGAACTAATGAACGCCATTGATATGCTTCGCCTGTGAGGTGATAAACTTCCCTGACAACATTCCCCCATTCACTACTCCACAAGGAATGATATAATTTCTCTAATGAACATATCCATTTCCCACCAAAAAATGGATTTGTAGTCCCATTTAATGATGGTGGTTTTATCCTCATGAGTCGGTCTAACATTGATCCACCACGTTATTGATTACGGTGCTCCATACTGGTAAAGTTATTATTCATAACCTGAGTGAGTTTTCCCAGTTTTTTTATAAGTTCCTCAGTAGCGGTTGAATCACCATCTCCACTATAATTATCTTGAGTAGGAAGGAAATCCCAACAGGGATTACCTGTGTTGTTATAGTTTCTATTTCATCTACTAGGATCTATTTCTAAACAATGGCATGCAATAAATTAGTTTATAAATCCCGATACATAATTCCAAACTATTAAAATAACTAACATAAATTGAATAGTTTATGCATATAATAACTAATCAATAAAAAATATTTCTTTGAGGAAGTATTTTCACATAAATCCTTCATAATGTTTATTAATGAAAATGTGAATTATCCTAAGCATATCCCCCCCCCGGGGTGTTGTAACCAAGATTGTAGCAGGGCACATTTTTGTGTACCAGGATACTCCGAGTGAAGCTTGAAACTCCTTTTCAGAGTTTTTACTCCCTGGTACACATGTTCCAGGGCATCCTCTACATGCCCATATCTAGATAGGGATGTATTTCCTTGGAAAACCAATATAATATTTACACTACGAATTTTTTTGGATGTTCTTCTATATTAATCCTCAAATTCTATCTATAGTAATTTTCTATAATCATTGTTTTTCTAAATCTAGTTTTCAAGGATTTTACCAAACCTCCTCTGATTCCAACTATAACGCCTTAACCCCAATTTCCTTCAGTTCTTACATTAATACATAACATTGTCATGATACAAGGAATCATATCCTTAAAGATTGGTCAATTTAATAGCCTTGGAAGTAATAGATACATACATATGTTTTACAATAAATTTTGAAATGGAAAACAACAACATTGCGTCTCCTATAAACACATTCATCTCCCTTATACTATCCATGTATGTCAGTCATAATATATTTCTTCGCATCCCTGGAAAAAATAAAACATAGAAAGATGTGATATCACGTGCTTTGTAAGGATTCAAATATTGCAGAAAAATTCATAAATAAGCATAAACATTAAAGGAAATGTATAAGAGTAAAAAATCATTTTAAACATAAAATTACACATAATATGGAAAAGATAACTCAAATAATTCCAATTACATATTTACATGGATATTAAACCAGTCAAATAATCACATGTAACATAAATAACTAATTTCATAATGATGGAATGCATAATGTCGGACATTATAACCACATAGTCCAGGCTTCAAGCCAAGAATACAAATAAAGTTTTTTCATGGCCTTGTTCCAAGATACAATTTTGTCTCATTAGGCCTACCGATGAATCAAGGAGCTATCGTAGGATCATTCCGTCATTTAACAAGTCCAATGGCTTCCTCATATGAACAGGTTGAAACTTAACATAAACATTAATATTAAAATTGGCATAAGAAATGTTAATACATTTACCATAAGACATGAATGGTATAAAAATAGCACATCCAAATTAAAACATATAACCAAACCTTCAATACTATATGGATGATTTTGTTATAATAGATCAACTTATAACACGTTTAAAATCCATCAAAGGATGTTGAAAAAGAAAAAAATCAAAACTATTGGAGAGAAATACCTCTTTCTATTTTGAAATAATTTAAAATTCACATAGTTATAAAAGAAAACATTTACTTTTATAATATTCTTATAAACATTTAATGGAAGCTTCAAAGGTGTTATAATGGTAGAAAACAGCCCCACTTTCCATATAAGTTAAAAAACAATCTTTCCTTCATTTTTTCAAAATGGATGTAAAGGACCATGATTGGAAAAGGATGGAAATATTCCTTTATAAGAACATTATAAAAATTAAAATAAGGATATAAATGACTTTATTGAATAGTATAAGAAATTGTAAAAAAAATTTGAAATATATTTTTAAGAAACACTGAAGTAGATGATAAAGAGGTCATAATATATACTCATGTATAAATAACCTTGGATAATGAAGAGATTATTGAATCAACCCATGCCTTGTACTTTTCCTTGATCGAGGGTACATTAACCTACTACAAAATAGTTAAATAATTTTAATTAAATTATACAAGAACCACATACATAAATATGATATCATATATTATCTACTAATATTTCCTTGTTAATAATATTTCTGTAGTATCACTCTTTCACGTGTTAATTGATTCATTTTCATTTATTTGGCTGGTCACGTAAGCCATGTTTTTTATGTATATTATGTATTTTATTCATATCTAGAATGATATTATTCTCATAAAAATTATATTTAATCATAAAAAAATTTATCTTTAATGGTTATGATGGGGAATTAATTTCATCGCATTTGTGGTGACGGTAATTTAAACTTACGTACGAGCGACAATATAATTATATTGATGCTAAAATAGTATTTAATTGGATGTAATATCATATATAAATTATCATTAACATGTTATATTTTTTATTTTCATCATTTATACTCATTATTATACTCATATAAATAATGAAGCCTTTGAATTACAAACTACACCACGACGTGGAGACGGTAAGTCGTACGTACATATGTGTGGTGACTTTTAACACATAGAATGGATTGAATAATGAATATGGTTGTATAATATATATAATAACATAATATTATGTATAAGATACTGGAGTTCTTATATTGTTATGGAAAAAAAATGAAATAGGAAGTGGAGTAAGAAAAGAACTTTGGAAGAGGTGCTGAAATTATTACCTCTTCTTCGTGTGCTTCCTTTTGATTTGATCAAATGGGATACATAGATTGGAAAAAGATAAAATTAAGGAATCTATGATGATGTTAAGGTATTTTGGAGGATTTTTAGGAAGGTTTTGTATGATCCAAATGGCGTTTCAGGTGTGATTTTGAGAGAAGGGGAGGTGCCCTTTTATTAGAGAGGTGAGGTCACTTTAGGAAAATTTTGCAATAAAGATTTATTATACAGTCATATTTGGTTTATAATGGATCTAAATGGATTTATTTCTAGGATAAGGTGGTGATCAGTCGAAAACCTCTCATGAAATGGGTTTTAGATAGGTTTAGGTCACCATATTAACCTTATCATTTAGATTTTACTCTTAATTAAATAGTGTATCTTTTACCATGTATTCTTGTATCATTATAATAAATGGTTAACAAACTTACTATAAAAATAAAAGAGAACCCGAAGTGGTTCATTATTGATATTTCTACCTTTTTATAATTCCATTGGCCAAAACATATCTATTTATAAATATTATATCAATTAATAATAGTGTATTTGTTCTAACAACGCATTTATGTCAATTTTGACACTATTTAGTATTTGGATTTTGTGAAAGTCAAAAATACTTTATCACTTCGAAAAAAAATTATTTAATCAACTATAAAATGTCTTATTAACCTATAAAATTTTTGGAATACATCAAATTCCTTAATTTAAAATTATATTTATATTTATAATATCAATTATTTTAATCATTCAATAATCAGGTAATTATTGCATTATCATTTTTACATTAATAAATTTAAATATTTAATGTTTAAATTTATAAATAAAATACAATAAATTAGGAAATTTTTTTATTTTTCTAATGAATATTTATTGTCTAATTTATCTTATTTATAACCCTATATTAAAATGGTTTAGTTTTTAATCTTTGAATTTCATGCTTTTAACTCTTCTTTAAATTAAATAATAACAAATGTCCTAATCTAATTCAAGTGGACCAAAAGGATCATATTTTATTCCTAAGGTTAATTTTGGTCGACAAAAACTTATGAAATATAATTTTCACATTTGATAGGGTAATTATAATATCAATTTTACCATTAATTTCCTTATTTACTTTTAATAGTGGTAAATAAAATTCAAAAGTTACTATTCAACAAAAATTATTTTCATACTATTGAACCACATTTCACATACTGATTTCAACCATGTCATTCATATTTTTGAAATTCAATTCACATAAATGGTAAAATTACGTTTTATACAAATTTTCTGACTTTCCTAGAAGGTGGGTAAAAGAAGTTAAAAATTCAATAAAATTTTAAACATCTAATTTTATTATAAAATGAATTCAATGAGTTACATTGAATTAATATAGTTATTATGTATCTATTTTGGAATAATATAAATTTAAATAAAATAAAAAATTATTTATATAAAAATTAGGTTTTAAACAATAATTATCTGTTTTTCACTATTCATAAAAAATTAAATGTTTTCCAAAAAATACCAAAAATTATCAATAAGATAATATTGATATTATGAATCCAAAAATAATGTCCATTTTGATAAATAAAATTTATAAAATTTCAAAAAATTGGTATTACTATTCATAAGAGCTAGTTTCGTTGGTTGTGGTGTGTTAGAACTCAAAGTTTTGTTTAACACATGCAATTGTATTATTCCCAGAGAAGTGTTCCATTGAATCTTAGGTTGTTAAAAAAAATAACTCACCAAAGATTAAATTATGACCATGTATAAAAAAATTATGATTATCAAAAACTGAAATCTAATGAAGTAATTAAGGAAATTTCATACTTTTAAGAGGATAAATGCATATATAAACTTTTACAACTATTACTGTATTATGGGAGGATTCCATGAATTTTTAAATGAGAACTAATCCCATTTTATTCCATCATGAAAAATTTAAAACATTGATTATGGGGTTCATAAGATTACAATACAATAGATGATGGATTAACTTTCTCATTCTCTCACCTTTCATTTCCAACTATGCAAGAGTTAATTGATAAAGATGTACCTAAAATGAATACCTTTTTATTGTAATAATTGAGGTGGTGGGAGAACATAATGTGATTAATGAATACGTTAATGTACCATTGTTGACAATTGAACTCGTCTTCCATGTTTCCCAACACATTGAAGAATAAATTATATTTTATGTTGTTGAGGGTGATAATATTTATTATAGTCACTCTCATAATTTTATTGAATCTCATTTAATTTATTATTCCTTATATATTGTGAATTTAAAATCAACACCATTCTTGTAGTCCATGGAGGATGAAATTGAAGAAATAAATGGACTCAAATTTAATGAACATATAGAATACCCAACATTTCCCCATTTATACTAGAATTTTTTAATGAGTAATTTCACATGGAGGATGAAGTAGATGTTAACACAAAATAGGTATTTTAAATTCAAATGGATTCATATTTTCCACATTTTACTCATAATACATTTTAGATCTAACCATGATTATTTAATACAATAATATTCTACCAAATATATGCCTAACATGGATAATTAAGAGGAATATATGGAGGGATTATTTTTTGAAAATTGGCATGAAGAACCCTAGATAGAAAGCACATTGACTAAATTCTTAGGATCATTTTGGAAGTTGATTTTAATGCTGATGTAATGGTGGGAGATGAATATACTTATGGTTCGTTGATTGATTTTACAAAATATATATTATATGATAATTTCCATTATTTTCAATACATATATATATATATATCCCTGCGATAAGACGATCATCAACATATCATAGATTTTAATGACTCATCCCATGTTTTTATCATAACCAGCACTCGATCTGGTCTACAAATTTCCCATTGAGGAATCTCAATCCCCATATGTTGATGGTAAGTGTCTAGGTAGATGTAACAAGAATTAGGAAATTTTTTCTAGCTTAAATTGGAGTTTAATCATAGTGATCTTTTATTCATAAATCTGGAATGACCCATACATATGTTTGATTTCCATGATGAAATTAGATATGATGAAAATAAATAAACTGGAGGTAGATATAAAAAAATATTGAAATGAACTATTTTATAAGTCTTTGAACACCCTCCCCTACATTAAATACATCCAATAATTTCCTATTCTCTATGAATAAAATATTATTTCATATCTAACTATAGAAAGATGTAAAAGGAATGCACAGTCGAGGTAAATCATTTAATGATCCACTTACAATAAATTATATTAAATGTAATGAAATGAATTTCAATTTCATGTAATGAAAACACTTGTTAAAATGAGATAAAATAAAACAAACCAAAAATCCCAAATCAAACTATGCTCTATGTGGTGATAGGATGATGTAGAACATAAAACTGAGAAGGATCTCATGGTGGTGGGGTAGCCACCTTAGAGGAGGACCGCGGAAGGTGGTGTGGCCGCATCCGAAAAGTGTCAAGATACAATGAGATTCATAGGAGGATGAGTGTGACTCATAAAATATCATTAACATTAATATAATCATTTAATATAATGATCTAATATTAATTAATTTAAATTTATAGTATTAAAAAATAGAAAATATCATACACTAAATCTATAAAATACTTCAAACTATATAATTTCACTCTCTAGTAGTGACTAGAACCTCATCAATTTTATAATTCTCTCCATTACCCAGATCTGTAATCACACAGTTCGATGAAATCTGTGTTGTCTAGGTCTGTTTTTGAGAACAACCTCATTAACCCTAAAATATTCTCCTCTAATATGGATGTTTCTTCTTAAAAATTATGATGAAGATATTGAATCATGTCACACTACTAAATTTTCATTGGTGGACTTTTTCATGATGCACTAAAATATAGCATCAATTAATAATTATAGAAACTAGTAAATTTTCATCTCATATATGGAGTAATATGATCCCTACTATACTCTTCCTTCTTTCTAGATTTTTATTCCCCCTCATATTTGTTCCTCTAACTACAAGAATAGGTGCATACTGGCACACTATGAAATATGGTCATAAGATTATATGATGCTTAATGAAAACCATAAATAATATCCTCCTAAAAACGCTTCTCAAATGTACGGATCATACAAATAACATTTGGATATGTTGTGGGTAATAGCACCAAACATGTTTCCATAGCTCTAGAGGAAGTCAAATATGGAAAATCGAAAAAAATGTTAGTTGTTCGAAACTATGTTTGGGGAAATATATAAAATTGTTATGGAAGGAGAAATTTAAGTAAGAACCTCAATCTTCCCTTACTAAATCTCCATATACAATTGAACAAGATATATATTTGATGTTTTACGGTATACATCATTGAATATCATCTCATTGAAGGCCTCCTAAGTAATATGTTCATGTGTGATTACCAGACTTATTCAATCCCACCAACCCAAGTGTTACCAAAAAACATAAAGGATTTATTATTCAATATTATATAAAAATTATTCACTACTATAAACATATATTCCTTCAACTAGATCTATCCAAGAAGATGGAAACTCCAATTATAAGTTCCAATCAACCAACATCCTTTTATGTATAACCCAGATTAGTTTGATAAAAAATGTCCCAAAAGCCAATAACACCATATTATAATTACCCAATCCAACCCTATAGGTCTAATTGAAAGGTCCATATAACCTCATGTGAGTATCCTCATACAAAATATTTTCCCTTCTAGTGGTGAGGATCTAATTTAATTTTAGGAGAGTATACAATTGGAAATCATTTTAAATAATGGATGAAAAATCATAATACAAATAAATTTCACAATAGAAGAATTACACTATCAAATTATATTATATATTTAATTCCATCCAAGACATATGAAATTATTTATAATCCAGGTGAAAATGAAATTTTTCTGGAAAATTCCATAAAACATCACAAATAGCCACAATGACCATCAATGTATTAAAATAACTAAAAACGATGGACAAACCCCGTATTTTTATAAATCAATCCATTAAACCACCAAAGTCATCCCTTTTGAAAAAATAATAGGTGTCAAAATCCATTTTAAAATATGTAAATTACATTGAAAGATCCACTTGGGAATTTTCAGAAAAACATGGCATGAAATAACTCCATTACAAGTATAAAAACCATTTGAAAACAATTTATCGTCCCTCCTAGGTATCCCATACAGGAGTATTTTTTAGGAGTAACATTTTGAATCTTTCAAACTTCAAATGGAATGAAACATAAAGAAACTGAAAATAAACACCTTCCTCAATCCTAGAGGCAATAAGTCTCTACACATCACCATCAAGAGTGGAATAATAACCAAGAAAATAGATGACCAATAGAAACCCATGAAAACAAAAACCCCTTGAATCGAACAAAATTGAACCCTAAATTAATCAAAATTAGGCATTGGGGAAAAAATAAAGAAACTCTTATAAAATGGAATACCACGCTTAACATTATTCATCAAAATCCACAGAATGAATCATTAAGTATCATCAAACCTCCTTAATCACAAACCAAACCCCAACCAAATTACATGAGTCAGTTAAGAAGACTAATAACTAATAGAGGACTTTCCACCATCCCCAATTCATCTAAAATAGTGAAACAAAGGATAGACACACCAATGAGAGAAAACATCACCCAAATAACCATATTTTCACTAATAATCAAAGGAAATGATAAGATTCTACAAAACATAAGAAACCATTAAATACCATCTCAAATACATAAAGGAATAATGTTCTCAAAAAATGTGTGATAGGTTACTAGTCTACGTAAAAAATCCAAGACATCCCTTATGAATTGGAGGAACACACCAATCCTGAGCACGACTCATCATTGAATAACATGGCTATATCCTTGATTTAAAAAACTATATGGTGGGTAAATTTCTTCCAACATCATAGAACACGTGCTCATGGTGATCATAATAGGAAATTCTAACATTATATAACTCACGGTCTAATCGGAAAAAAGTGCTCATCTATGTTACCATAGAATGTTCCATAGGTATCCCAATATTATCCATCAAACAAAATGCATCCCATGGCCCAAACCATGATTGAATAATAATGACCATCATGAACCAATGAGGTATGAGAATCCAAAAATAACAACCGCTCACATGTGTAAAATCCACAAGGTAACCAAAATGATACACCAAACAATGGTCACCTCAAAACATTAACAACATAAAGTTCATTGAATAAGAATTCCAATACAATCCATCCCCCAAATCACAATCATGTCCAAAATTAACCCCAAATCATATCCTAATAAAACTAGTAATGGTCAACTATATATCCAACTCAAATAAATGATAAGATATAATAACCATAAAGGATTAAAATTCTTGGTAATCAATACTAAGTCACATAAAATATCTATGGTTGAACTAAATACCTCCTTTAATGAACTAAGAATGAAGCACTGTAGAACTTCACTATTGTTCTTCCCTAAAATAGAACTCAATAATGTAGTGGATTCTTCACATGTATAGTCTGAGTATAATTCAACCAAAAAAACCATGAGGAATAAGTCTCCAAGATCCACTAGTATATGATGTGATGGAACAATAGAATCTTACACTCTATTTGAAGCTTGGGAACTGCCAAATTCTAAAGGGTCAACAATCAAGCAATAATGGGTTTCACCAAAAGGGTCATCCCAAGAACATTTCAAGGAAGCATACCAAAGGAACAAGAAACATGAATCCAATAAATTAATGTTTCCTAATACAAATGAATGAGACCAGTTACATTAGGGGTCAAATTTGAGATGCACCCATTCATAAAAAATGACACATGGAAAACATTCCCTTTCCAAAGGAATGTAATATTTTAAAAAATCACTATATTACATAAGGAATCAAAACTATTATTTTAGAAACACTTTATTGAAATACACTCATCCATTAAAAAAGAATATGCTTCATTTAAAAATCATCATTTTATTTTGGGAATTTAAAAACATTTAAATTTGATTTAAAACTGAATAAAACATTTTTAAATTATGAAACTCCCTCGAGATTCATAATTATACTATTTATTTTAACCCACGTAAACAATAATACAGTTTTTATCTCACAGAGTTTTACCAATTAAAACATTTCAAAACACATCCAAATTATTATTTCAAAACTGACCACTAATGATACTGATTGTTATGATGGAAAAAACTATCAAACAAAACTTCTTATGTAATGGGAAAAATGTTTAAATCCAGTAATAAAAGAAGAAAAATGTAATGAGAAGTAGGTTATTATCCAAAAAATATAGTTGAAAACTCAAATAGCTCAAAATTTTGGAAATGAAATAAAGTTAACATAGAAGAATTGTAGATTTCAAACCTTTCTATAACCACATGATTAACGGGCTACCGAGGCATGGAGATTATAGAACTAGATCATGTTAGATTTTTATCATCAATGAAGAAAATATTTAACTGAAGACATTTTTTATTAAAAATTGTAGAAATATAGAAGTTTAAAATATATATTAAATTAGGTGATAATGAAATACATATAATTAATCCAATAATGGTGGTAGAGAACCAATGGAGGTGGGGAGGTGGGGAGGTGGAGAGGTGAGGAAGAGAGGAGGGAGTGAAGTTGATATGGAGATGTGGGGATGTGGATGTGGGGATGTATGGAAGTGTAGATGAAGATGAAGAAAGGAGGTATTGAGGAGGTTGGGAGGCCAAAAGGTAGAGGCAGATGTCATGACTGGGCGAGGTGAGGAGGAGTCTAAGATTTGGATGTTGGAAGGGGAGGCTCATCGGAGACCATAAGTTATAGGAGGTGGAGATGAGGAGCAGAAGACTCACAAGATGAATTGTGAGGGAGGGACGCAGAGTAGGGTCTGAATGGAGGAATGAATCACAAGGGAGGTAGGGGCATGGGGAGGAGTAGGCTTGAGATGGTGGGGTATATCAACATATATTGTGTCTCTATGTTAGATAGAGAAATTGTTTTTTTAAACCGTGGCTGTAAATCCACGGCTATAACCCAAAATTGTAGTAGTATTTGCTTCTAAAACTTACTCCTTTTAACAGGTTATGCTTATGAGGAAATTATTATGAAACTTGTATCTTATTCTAGAGGATATGATATGATTACAATTTTATGATTCCCATTTCATTTCATGGGTTATGATTTTATTTATTATGAATCTGGGGCACATGTTTATATGATTTCACTATGAGATAGTTTGGACCCATATCTCCCTCCAATGCAATGGGTAAAGATTTATATCTCATGAGATAAACACAGTTGAAATAAGAAATAAACATGGTTCAGTATGATAGGGTTGGAATGGGAAATGAACATAGTTCAATGTTAAATGGTTGTAACAAGGAGTGATCTCAGTTCAGTAATGAAATTCTACAACAGGATGTGTACTTGGTTCAGTAAAGGACATTGTCCACTAAGATAGTCTCATCAACAATGCCTTTAATACTATAGAAATAATTATGTATATCAATTTATCTGCAACAGTTACATGTTTTTTTACAATTTTACTCATTCATGGATTATGTTTTTTATTTCCTTATGATTCAAGGCTCATGAATTACCAATATTCATTATGATCTATAATATTCCGTGTATGGTCTTCAAATTATATTCTCCAGTTCTATACCGTTTTGTTCCTATTTTTCTTACACAGTTCCTTTATGTACATTACTCAGCATCTTAGATCACCCCTTTATTATATTCCCTTTCCCTATGTTATGAAGAAAATTTTTAGGTAGATATACTAAAGGTTGATATATTTATGGGAGATGAGGAAGAAGTTCCACTTGGTTATAATATTATGATTCCATGTTTCAATTGATAGTTAACTATTATAGTCCTTGTGAATTAATTTTTATAATGTACTCAATATTCATATAAAATGATGTAATATCCATGTATGTTAAGAATATGTCTCTATATTTAGTATCAAAGGAATGGATTAATCATCAATGGGAATCTATTATTGGAAATCATTCATGAGATCCATAGGTAAATTTCTATGGATATCTATAGGGATTTCTCTAATGGTAATTATATGTATGAGTTAACGCTAAGGAAAATGTCCTAGAAATTTGGTAAAGGATAGAGTGAGTAATTTCCTTTTAATACATCCATATCCAAACACTACAAGTAGATGTAGATTTTGAAGATATGTACCTAGGGGTAACAACATAGACAATATGTTCTTGGCTTGACTCAGGGTAATCTTGTATAGGAAAATGGGCATTGATTCACACCTAGTTTGACACTCACATGAGATATTCATTGGGAAATCAAAAAATATTTATGAACCATCATAAATAATTTAAAAGTATGTTGGTTATAAATAACCTGAGATGAACCTTGTTTGTCATAGATTAAGAAATGTTTCATGATTTAGACAACATATAAGTAATTATTTTCATGGCTATATGGTTTTATTATATGATATATAATACTCATGATCTAATTTTTTATGTTATTAAATGGTGAGAATTGGAAGGAACTTGAATTATTTTTAATTTTAAGGGAGATTTGTGGATGATAATTCAAGTGTGAAGATCACTAGAGTAAAAGATGTTGTGACCATGCCTAATTAGGTTTCACAGAACATGATCACAACATGTACCTTATCCAACTCATGGACTCAATAAGGAAGATAAAGGTATTATCTGTCGGTTTGGGTAATATATTCCATAGAGTAAAGAATATTTAGTTTTATTTGTGTCATGAATGTGGAAAAAATCACCTAAGTAAGTTTCTTATTGGAAAAAAATATTTTTTACTGTTGAAAATGATGACACAAATCATGTTAATTCAAAGGAAAAATTAAAATTTCCATTAATGAAATGGATGTGGATGATTGACTCCTTAAGATGTGATTGATGGTAATTTTTTTGATGTGTGGAGTAAAAATTCATTATACAACTCAAAGTCCGAAGAGGATATCTCCTGAAGGGAATTAGGAAGGTGGTGCAAGAAATGGCCACATTGATGATTATAATGATAAAACATATAAAATGTGAAAGGAAAGAGTAATTTTTTAATAAGATGAGGTGTCCTTGTTAATGTAATAAGGAATAATTGGAATAATAATCGTCTGTATGTGTTTAGTGTCAACAATTATATTATATGAATGATGAAAAATACAAGTATTATTCAACTTGTGTTTTTAGATCAGTATTTACAAGTTCATGATGAATATTCCTAATAGATTTTTGAAGTAATTTAATGACTGGTAGGTATTTTTATTAAGGGAAGGTATCCACCAATATGTTCATTATGTTAATATAATGTTGCTATAAATAATTAAATTGTATGTTACTAGTCTCCTTGTAACTAATTAAGGACATGTTGGAATGTATTTCGTGCTATCCTTGATGAATTTTACCATTTATTGGATTTAAGGATTATATCCAGTAATGTATATAATAAAAAATCATGCTTGTTTTCAAAAAAAAATTATGGTTATTGAGGTTGTTACCATGTCTTAAAAGAATTTAGCTTGAGGGTATTGTAATATTTCAAATTTCACAATCAAACAACTAATTTTTGATATATGTGTCTTCAATGTTATGAATGTTTCATAAACTTATTTTTATGGTTTTATATTTTCATCATTAAAAATGTCTATAAATTTATCCATCCATGAAAAGTTTTAGTTAATAATCAGAGGATGTATTTATGTATTGAGACTGTATTTAAAATCTTGGTTAGAAGGCTATTTATTGATTAACCTTATTTTAAGGATTTATATCATATTTTTGATATTTTATTAGTATGGTTTTATAAAAATAAATCATGTATGTTGAGTGACAACCAATCATGTCAAGCAAGGCCGAGGGTATCAAACCCATGGAAAATGGATGCTAAGGGTTTCACTCCCACCACTAGCCTACACGATGTCCTGGTTAATGAATAATTATTTTTGATGAATAATTATTTCGATGAAACAATAGTATTATATTTTATGTTTATATATTAATTTACTAACCGTATTCATTTTTAATAATTTTTATAGATAAATAATTATACATTTATTTCATTCACGAGCCTTAAGATCAGATGAAAGTGTATTTTAGCACTTCATCCTGGAAAGTTAATTTTTTTATGTCAATTAAATTATGTAATGTATGAATTAAAAACTCATAGAATATAGAATAAAGAATGAATTTTTTTATATAAATATATCAATTAATTATATTTCTTCACATTCTTGGTCAATAAAATAATTAATCAATTTTATGATAATGATCCAAAGAAAATATGTTATCTTAATAACATAATTTGGTTGAAATTATGGATATTAAATTATTACATATTTATGAATTTGTGGTCTTGAAAATCTATTCAATCGTTCACTTGTTTTGATTGATGATCTAAATCACTCCCTATAAATATTTCCTCTTCTCACCCATGTTCAATCTGCACACCCAACCAATGTTTTCTTATGTGGAAACCCAATTATTTTTTATATTGGGTAACAATTTTGGTCCCAACATTCCCCTTTAAGGTAATTTTTATATTAAATTTTAGGACATGGTTTTATTGGAAGGAAACATTAAATTATTGAACATTTGATATCCTAGATGAATTTTTGAAGGAGAAATTCATTTTAAGGGGGTAGAATGTAACACCCCGAGATTTTTTGAATTACATTATTTTAAATTAATTTATATTTTTGTTATTTTTCATTTCACGTGACACTAGAAATATATATATATATATATATATATATATATATATTAATACACTAATTCAGGCATTCCTTTCACATGACACTAACTTGTCTTGCGCTACATGCAATATCGACAATGCGTACGTTACATGCATCCTTGAGTTTCTATGAAGCATCATTTTATTAAAACAATTTATTTTATATAAGTATTAACACGACATTAAAAATAGTTATATGATTATTAATAACTAATTTTAAAATATTTATTATTTTATTTTTATTGAAATAATATATAATTAATAAGAAATATATAATTTTTTAATAAAGTCTTTATATGATTGAAAAACTATAAACAACCCTTCATGTCCTTCAATAAAAAATAATAAAATTAATTTTGACAGATATATTAATTTAATTTATTAAAATAAACTTAATTTTTGAATTTATAATTCCCCAACTATCTTATGTCTATTTTTTGATAATTTTTCTGAGAAACATATCTTTTTATGTATAGTGAAAAATACTGTTTTTAGTTAAAAATTTCCTTTTAGTTTAAATATATATTAATTATTAATTTATATTTTAAATTTTTTTAATGTATCATTAGATCAATTATAAAAATATTAAAATAATTTATATCATTATAATCAATTTCACTAAGAAAGTGAATATGAAATCCTCATAATACTTTGAATATCATTCTACTTTAAAAATTCGTAATTTCATACCCTCTACGGGATTAACATTAAATATAAATTTTCCAAATAAGTGAATTCAATTTTGAAAAACAAAAATAGACCATTTTAATCATTATAATATTTAAATTTCAATAATATAAACATAATTTTCTACCAAAAAGACATGTAAAATCAATTAAAACTAATCAAATCACATAAAGTCAAATTAATATTAATTAGGGACTGAGCATTAATATTTGTGGACCAAAGGACCTATCAAAATGTATAAAACCCACTAGTTGGCCATCTATAAGGCATAAAAAACCATTTTTTATTTATATTAGTATGGTATGACTTTTTTTACGTTATAGCATGTGTGCACCTAACATGATTTTAAAAATTCCATGTGAGTCATTTTCCTTCCCTATAAAAGGCCACCACATATCCTACATCATAATTTCTCTAAAACCTCTTATGTTCAGCTATTATTTTCACAACACACTTCCCAACAATCCACTTTTATTTATATAAAAATCCCCTAGTTAAGAAGTAAATTAAATGAAGCCTTTTTTGGAGTTGGAGGCCTCGAACCAACTATTTTGTAATTTATTAATTAATAAATACCTAATCACATCGTGATTTTTCTTCTGTGTGATAACTCATGTGATAATATCCTAGGGATAGCTATTGCATTAAACTGTCATAGCAGATACATACTTTCATGAGAACCCGGATGTGCCATAACATTGTTCTTGAATATATGTTCAATGGCTAGAAGATTTTATTTAAAAGACAAAATTAATACATGCCATTAGGGGTGAGGACTCATAAAACATCTAGGCAACTTCTCATGGTGTGCGCCCTTATAAATATTTGTGAGGATATTATAAGAACCAGACCCACCAGTAGGAAGTCTGAATTTCCAAGTTTCATTGGATGTTTCTATCTGCAGAGATGCATATTTGTCCTTAGACATTAAGATTAATATTATTGGGTATTAAAACTCACACACATATATGTATTGACGAAAAATGTGATGACACACAATTCATAGAGAGGTAGGATATGTGGGATGCGTTATGAGTAATACTTTATTAATGGATAATGTGAGAAATGATTTGTCCCCTCTGACCATAACAGAAGTAGTTATATTAGGGCCTTTGATGGAATTGATATAGCCTAAATAAATCTTTTTTCCATGGTATGGAATGGGTGAGTTCAATTCCAGGAGATCAAAGAAATAATAATCGAGCACATGAGATTGTGGAAATAGAATGTAACCCGCTTGATTTGAGATATCGAGATAATGAGATTACATTACACAGTATGTGTTCGTAGGAGGTGACACATCATTTCAGCATTAAATTCATTCTCTATGGATACCATGGAGTCTCTCTAGTCACTAACATTGGACAATAGACAAGGTCTTCCTAATTCAACTTTAAAAGCAGCCTATAGGGTTACACACTAAGTTGTCCATGTATCCCAGTTAAATATTTATTTAACAAGTTGGTTAAATATTATTCCCAATTGTTGTTTAGTAATTTTCAAGGATTCCTCATCACATTTATTTTGAAACTATTTATTCTAGATAATATATTGTGGGAGAAATAATATATTTGTTAGAGAGTAATTTAGGGATATTTACTTGAGAAATAAATAGCCATTTTTCAAGGTCTAGTAAATATGGAGGAAGAAATAAATAAAATGGAAAAAAGTACACTCCATTTATATTAAATTCACACAATGTAATTTTTCTAGGGATGTGTGTGATAAAATATTATTTATTTAATTAAATTATAATAGGTGTAATTAGAATGTGGAATATCAAGTAATAATAATAGTCAACTATTATTATTAGACATGGTGTCTTACTAAGAATTAAATGAAATGAATAAATGCTTTTAGATAATTAATTAATTTTATTATTCAAATTAATTAAAATCACAATTATTAATTCTCCTTATCCTACCCATTTTTGGGGTTTTCCACAATGGATCTAGAGAAAGATCTCAAGCCAAGACATCAATATTTTCTTCAAATAATGCACTCAAGCAATGAGGGAGATATTCCTCTACCCAATCAAGTTGAAGGAATTTCACGAAGCTCTGAGGGTGATCAAAGACGTACATTGCAAGCAAAGGCTCTTTCATTCTAGCACCTAGAAATCCCCTCGGTGACATCCAGAGATATGCGGAGCACGTGTAGATTACCACAAGAAGAATGCTACACTTGGATTCTACAACTCAATGATGGTTCTCATTGGATCAGGACCACAAACATTAATGTAGAGATAATTCCATCAAGGTAATTATTTTATATTAATTATATTTATTATAACCAATATATGATGATCCTCTACATGGTTCTGAGACTCCATTCCATTCGTTCGTTCTTCGTTCAATTCAAACGATATGATGTTTTATTATTGTGATAGATCTCATATTGATCGTTGTTAATGGATAAAATTAATGTTGGGAACACCGACCAATGTTCTTATACTATGTCCAAAACCTACATATGGGATCCGAGGAGTCATATAATTTATAATAAATTATTAGTTATCACGGTGGATTTACGCCTTTTATAGTTTATCTGTTTCGATTCACCTAAATTGTTCTATAAATCTGAATCTCGAGATCTATTCTTTCCCCTTCATTTAACGTTCACAATAAAAAAACAATTATTCTTTTTATTTTGATTAAAATAAAATAGTGGATATCATCTTCAGGTTACAAAGCTTCCAATACATACAACACCAGAACACATGGCATGTATTCGACAATGCACTCCATGTAGTATAGGTTCCATGCACCAGGACGGTCTGCCAAACCAATATGTGTCATTGGATTATATCTATGTTTTGAAGACTCAATGTGTTGACTAGGAACATGTAGCACACAATTTCTGGATTACATGATGTTTGGCCCACTGAACACGTCATGTAGTCCCTTCGGGATAGGGTTGGACAATGTACCATGTACATAGATGGCCCGGTTGGAAACCATGTAATGAGGAAACTACAAATCATGTGTCCCACTGAACACGTCATGTACTCCAATGATTTCTAATGTACATCTACACACCATGTCCCCAAGTGTGTAATTTGGATGGAAAATGAACAAAATTACTTGCTTTGTAGTTGGAACAACATGCTTTGTACTCATCCAAATTATGGAAATATGTAAAATTTATTATTATATTATCTAAACCCTTGAAATGTGTACCATAGCGTGAGAATAATGCTGAGGCAGAACACATTATAGGTGTTTTATATGTGTGCATTTAATTTAACATCTATGTAATGCTCGTTTCTACTCATTGGGTTGTTATGAACGAGAATTCACTGGGATTCCTCCAATGTAGAAGTTACATAGAAAGATAATTTTAAATGATTTTATTTGTTTAAAATTATGATATATTAGAACCTAAATGAAATTCAGAAAAATGGATTAGGATTGAAGAATTAATTAATTAAATATAATTAATTGATTCAATCATGAATTATCTTAAACAAGGATGATTAAAGAATTAAATTCTAGTTTTATTTATGCATAAACATCATTTCATGTATGTATGATCATGAGATTGACATAGAACACTGTATGTGAATGGTTTCTTTTAAATTATTTATTGAAATTAAATTAGTTGGCCTTTGAGCCTTCTCCTCAATAATATGTAGGGCCTACGTGCCCATGGTTTCATTTAGGTAAATCTCTGTTTTACCCCTCACCTACGAGTGAGATAAAAGTATAAGTAATAGATGGAGCACCGAAGCTAGTGGAGTTGACTCATTTAAGGATCCAATGTGAATCCAATCCGTGGAGATACAATGGTGGATAGGTGGAAAGCTGTAAACATGAACCCATAAGGTTCAAGGTGTTTCTCCCCTAGTTATTTGGTTATTTATGCAACCGCTAGACAAACTAACCAACAGAGCAAGATCATGATCATAAAAATTATTTTATTTATGTAATTTTTATGGTTTATTTACTGTGATTGTGTTGTCATGATCTCCCAATTAATTAATTAAACATGAAAGATAAAACTAAAATAAAACCATATTACGTGTAAATATAATATTAGACATGGTTAATCACATAAGTATATCCCACTTAATATTAACAAGCATGTAATAAAAGATAATAAAATGGAAAATTATGAATAAGGATAAAATCCCTCAAATAAAATATTATGTTGGTATAGCCTTCCATAATCATTGTTAGAATTGAACCATAGCAAATATTTATTAACCAAAACTAGTTGGGGTGCTTTCAATTATCAGGGAATTATAATTCTGGGGTTTGGGTTGACATGACTTGGATCACATTAAGGGTTGACTACCAGAATAATACTTGGTGTGATAAAGAGGCAAAGGTTGAGGAAATCCAAAATAAAAGGATTTCCCGATTGGGGAGTCCGCTCAGCAGATCAAGGATTTGCGAGTTAATGGATTTGGCATTTGGAATTCCTAGCTAAAACACCACATATTTCTTGACCAACACTAGTGAGGGTAATGCGAAGGGAAATATGTATCATGTCCACTATAATAAATGTCAACATAATATTTGGGTGTCCATGGTGATAGATATTGGATTTTGATAAAATAGTGGGAGACTAATAAGTATTAAATTATTTATTTGTCTCATTCTTTTCAGGATAAAGTACTAAACTATTTTTCATCTAAATTTTTAGAAAAGGAAATAAAAATGACTTTAGACATACCATTTTGAACTATACTCAAGAAAGAAAAACCTTATCCCGGGTATCAGTTTTGAGGAGTGGTATAGGTGTTTACACGTCATCATTCACCACGAGAAGAAATTTTATTTATTAGTGGATCTATTTCCAGTTTCGCCTAGAAAAGTGGACATTGATGATAAACTCTTTCTCTACATGAAAATTTTTTATGATTCCTCTAAGGTCCAATGTTTCATGCTATCAGTCATGTCTAATGATCTCTTGAAGCAACATAAAAACATGAACGCATATAGCTTGATGTCTAATCTTAAAGATCTATATCAAAAGAAGGTGAGATAGGATAGAAAAGAGATCTCCATAACATTTTTTGCAACTAATCATGGAGATTATGTGCCATCTGGGGCTCATGTAGTCATGATTATTGGCTACATTAAACTCTTGGAAATCATAGGGATTATGTTCTCGGATGATTTGCATACAGAGATCATCCTTTCATCACTACCCAAGACCTTCTCTTGATTTATTGTAAACTATAACCTGAGAAATATTGGGAAGATTCTATCAAAACATATAACCTTAATTCGCTAGATATATGAGGACATGGTGTGTATCAAACCCGTAATCTTTATCATGAGTAAGAAAATGATGGACAAGGAGAAGGGGCCATGGATTTATAAACAGATTGAATCCCCTAATCACTGTCCATCCAAGAGGGGGAATATCTAGAGTTAGGGAAATGAAAGGGAGGTGGTATGTATTTCAGGTGGAAGGTCAGGCCACTAGAATAGGAACTACACCTAGAAGCATTGGGACGCTAAAGGTGTGTTCGTTATCAAGTGTAATCTTTTGTTTTCTACACATTGAGTATTAGATACAACTTTTGGGGCTCACAAATGTATTCAAATATAGGAACAAAATAAATATAGAATGATTTTTAGTAGAGAGGTGTATCTTCAATATTTCAATGGTAGGAGGCTTGATGAATTTTCCTTTAGGAATTACCATATCTCACTGCCAACTGGGAAGATTTTGGTTTTACATAACTGTTATTATGGAATAGTTTTACTTGGAACATAATTTCTCTATCACGATTAGATATGGATGAATTTATTTTCATGTTTGGAAATAAGGGTTGTTTCTTTTATAAGAATAACATATGTTATGGTATGGATCATTTAAATAACAATTTTATTGTATTAAATTAAAAAAACCAAGTGTTGGAAATCGATAACGAAACACATTCACATGACTCATATAGCACCCAGTTGTGGAATCACTCTTTAGGACATGTAAAAGAGAAGCGCTTGACATTGTACTGCCAGGATGGTTACTTAGACTCTACTGACCTATATCCACTAGATAGATTCCATAGTTGATTACAAGGTAAAATGACCAAGCCACCTTTTGGTGGATAGAGTGAAAGGGACATAGGCATTATAGGATTTGTCACTTAGATATGTGTGGACCATTTATAGTAGAATATATAGAGGTGGATATTATTACATCATTACATTTACTGATGATATGAGTAGATATGGATATATCTATATAATGAGGTATATTCCATAAGCCTTTTAGAAATTTAATGACTTCAATAATGAAGTATAGAATCGACTTGGTAGGAAAATAAAGAAGCTTTAATCGTATTGAGGTGTGGAATATTTGAAACAAGAGTAATCGATCTTCTACTAGAGTCTTGGATTCACACTCTGCTCACTCCACATTACACACTGTAGTGGAATGATGTTAGTGAATTTAGGAACCTATCCTTGTTGGACCTGGTGAGGTCGATGACGATCCATGCAAATCTTCTATTATCCCTTTGGAGATATGCATTAAAACTGAATCAAATAAATTAATGAGAGTACCAACTAAGGAGAAAATTTAATTCCCTCAAATATATGGAATGAAAATAAACCCAATCTGCAGCACACACATGTAAGGGGATGCGAGGATTTTGTTAAGGCCTTATCGGGAAACAAACTAGAACACTAGGGGATGAGGTGTATCATTATATGATATCCCAATGAAAAAAATGATATTACCTATATAACCCTTCAGAAAATAATGTTAATGTCCCCATAAAAGCCGCCTTTCATGATAGTGGGAACGTCCTCAAAAAGGATAGTTGGAGAATGATTGAATTTGATAGAGTTAATTCTCAACATACACACGAGTTGGTACATGAAAATGTTCAGCAGGTCTCCGTGGAAGAGGTTCAAGAAACACAACTACTGTGTATAAGCTCAAGAGAGGTAAGGGAACCATAGAGATTTGGTTTCCTAGTCCCCGAGGATGGTGAATCATTATTTTTGGACCATGACGAACCTCTATCCTGTAGGGAAGCAGTAGAAACCTCAAAAGAAGCAAGATGGCTAGAAGCTTTTAATTCTGAGATGGATTTGATTTATCAGAACGATGTATGGGTTTTGGTCAATGATCGAATTGATATAAACCATGTTAGATGCAAATGGGTATTCAAGAGAAATATGGACATGGATGTTCATGTTAGCACCTATAAAATAAGGCTAGTGGCTAAAGGATTTAGACAATGTCATGGAATTGACTATGATGAATCCTTTTAACCATTTTCCATGTTTACATACATAAGAATCATATACTCCATAGCTGATAACAGTGACTATTTTATTTAGAAAATGGATGTCAAAATATAATTCCTTATTGGGAAAATACATGATTAAGTCTACATGACACAACCAAAAGTGTTTGGGACACCAGTAGAAGCCAAACGGGTTTGCATGTTATAGAAATCCATTTGTGGATTGACACAAGCATCTCGGTCACGGAACATTAAATTTGATGATTCCATAATGGAATATGGTTTCATTATGAATGAATGTGATCCATGTGTTTTATAAGTGGTTTAATTGAAATGAGGTTTTTATCCTAGTTATACATGCCGACAACATGTTGCTTATTGGAAATGATGTAATACTCTTATATTCAGTTAAGGACTGGATGACCAAGTGTTTCTCCATGAAGGACTTTAGAAAAAAAAACTACATTATAAGGATCATGATCATTTTTGATAGATCCAAGTGGATACTTTGACTAAGTTATGGTAGATACATCGAACAGATACTAAAGAGATTTAGTATGGAACCATCCAAGAGGATATTAGTTCTGTTGTCACATGACCTACATATTTCTATAAAAATGTGTCCTCAGACACAAAAGGAGAAAATAGAATGAGTAAAATCCCATACGCTTTTGCTATATGATCCATCATGTTTTCCATGATATATAGCAGGCTTGACGTTGCCTATGCACTAAGCATTATAAGAAGATATAAAGAATATCTAGGAAAACAAAATTATATAGTTGTTAAGACTATCTTAAAGTATCTGAGGAGAACTAAGGATATGATCCTGGTGTACAGAGTATACAAGGATCATTTTATTAGAGGGTAGGATGATGATGGTTTTTAGACAGATCAAAATTATCGGAAGTCACAATCTGGATATGTTTTCTATATCAATGGAGGAGCTGTGAGCTGGAAGAGTTCAAAGGAACAAGTTGTCACCAATTCTATAGTAGAGTCTAAATATATAGAGGCTTAGGATGTTGCAAATGAATCCATCTTGATTCCGAACATTTTTCAAGAGATTGTTGTGGTTCCTAGCAGTAAATATCCTGTCATAGTGTATTATAATAATTCTACAGTGGTGGCACTTGCAACAGAACCAAGGTCACATAAAAAAACAAGGCACATACTCCTAAAGAATCAACTATTGAGGGATTTAAATCAAAGGGGTGAAGTTTTATTGACATGAGTGTCCAAGAAAGAGAATGAGGTGGACCCAATGACTAATTTCCTATCTCAGAAGAGGAATGAATATCATTTGAGAGCTAGTGGGTTAAAGTTTTTTATTAGTTGGATCTAGTCCAAGTGGTAGTATGTTGGAGTTTGTGGCCTAGAACCAACTAATTTTTACATTATTCATTAATAAATAAAATATCACATATTTATTGTTCTTCTATGTGACAATTCAGGTGATAATTTCTTAAAGATAGATTTTTCATTAAAGGTTCATAGTGAATCCCTACTATGATGAGAAACTGAAAGTGTCATATCATTGTTCTGGAATACATGTTCTTTTCCAGGATGACATTATTTGAGGGACACAAATAATACAAGACATTAGGGGTGAGGAATCATAAAAATTTGAGTCATATTCCCATGGTGTTAGCCCTTGGTAATATCCAGGAGGCTATTTTGAGAACGATACATGGAAGCATGAAAACCATATTTCATAGTGTCATTGGATGTTCCTATCATCAGGTTCATGTATTGGTCCTTATACATTAATATTTTTATTAATGGGAATTAAAACTCATGCACTTAGTATTATTGATGAAAACTGTGGTGTCACTCTATTCACAGCAAGGTAAGATATGTTGGGTGCATCATGAGTAATACTGCATTAATAGATAATGCGATAAAGGATTTGTCCCTTCTGTTCCATAAATGAAGTAGATATCTCAACCCCTTTGATAGAATGTATATACCCTAAATAAATACATGGAAATTGTAAGTAATGGGAAATTTCAATTTTGAAAATTCAAAGAATGAATAATATAGAATATGGGTTAATGGAATTAGCATGAAATCCACTTTCTTGGAGATATTTAGACAAAGGGGTTACATTACATAGTAATTGTTTGTAGAAGATGATGCTTTATTGAGACATTAAAGTTTTTCTCTATGTATGCCTTGGTGTGTTTCTAGACGCTATCCTTGGAAATTTGGCAGGCTCCCCTTAATGTCACTGAGAATGAGGCCCAGAGGATCACACATTAAGTGTGTTCAAGTATCTCAGTTATATATTAATTTAAGAAGATGAATATTGATTATTCCCGATTGTGGTTTAATAATTATTCCAGGATGCCTAATCACATTTATTTCGACACTAGTTATTTGAGAGAATATATTGTGGGAAAAATATTATATTTATTAGTGGGTATTGCAGTGATATTTATTTGAGTATTAATTATCCATTATTCAAGGTCAAATAAATGTTGTAGAGGAAATAATGAATGTGGAAAAACCAAGGTATTGACCATCAATATTAATATACATACCAGGTTATTTTTCTAGGGATTTATGAGAAATAATATTATTTATTTAAATAAATAATATTAGGTGTAATTCGATGGTCTCATGAAAAGTAATAAAAATAGTCAACTATTGTTATTTGATAAGGGTTCATACTAAGAGTTAAGTAAAATGAAAAATTTATTTTGGGTAATTAATTCATTTTATTGTTCTGTGTAATTAAAATCCTAATTATATTATTCTCATTATCCTATCCATTTTTAGTTGTTGTGCACAATGGATCTAGAGTACTCTCTCAAGGCAAGAGATAATTATTTTCTTCCAAGAATACCCTCTAGAAACGAGAGATATCATTCTCCACTGGAAGAAGGAGAGCGATTTGCAATAGGCTCTTAAGGTGATCGATGGTGTACATTGCAAGCGAAGGTTCTTCTGCACTAGCACCTGGATATCCCTTTGTCAATGTTCAGATATAAGTGGAGAATATGTGGATCACCGCTAGTGGAATCCTATACATTGATTCTATGACACAAAGAAAGACCACATCATATCCTGACCTAAAACATCAGCTGTGAGAGAATTCCGTCAAGGTAATTCTTGTCTTTTAATTAAATTAATTATAACCAACATATGATGATTCTTTTTATGGTTCTGGGACTCCCCTCCTTTCTTTCATTATTCGTTCTATTATGATGATATGGTGTTTTATTATCATGAAGGAACTTGAATTGATCTTTGATAACTACAAAAATTAATGTTGGGAACCCCCACCAATGCACTTCCACTGTTCCTAGAACCTACATCCTTTTGTCACAGACCAAAATTAGTTACTCAATTAAGAGGTGTCATATTCTCTCACGTTAATTCATTTATTTTCCTTCTCCACCCCATTCACTATCTTTATTAAATTATTCTAAAACAAAATCTGTTTCCCATATATATAGTGATGTTTTTATGCTAATGTTTTTATTACAGTTACCCACACCACAATCAAATGGGTAACGAATATACTGTTTATGTGTATGGTGAACTTCTGCCTCACTAAAAAATGGTTGTTCAGTTTTTCTAACTGCCACTTATGGTGGAAATTAAGATGAAAACTCTATTTATATATGTTATATATTTTATTTATTATTAATTTAATAATATTTATTAATTTTTAAGCACATATAGTTTTACACTCCATTTGTGTTTATAAGATAAGTATGTTTGAGGAAGTGTGGAATATCACCCCTCAATGTGATGTGATTCTTTCACACACTACATAGAATGTATTAAGGAGGGGTTTCGTGAAATTATATGGTATATATGATATAAAATGAAACAGGAATAATTTTATATATACATAGATATACATAGATATATTTATATTTAAGGTACTTTCATTCTTTCAAAACAATAATAAAAACATAAACAACGTTCTTGCATACGTACAACTTATCGTCTCCACAGATGGTGTATTCCACTTCATACTAAAATATTTTATAGATTATTAAAAAATAAAATATACCAGAGATAAATATTATTTATATCATGGTTTAAATTTTGGAATCATGATATATTTATATGAAAAAACATAAAATAGATTAAGAAACATTTGAATAACAAAGAGAACATTACCTAAAGTGAAACCTTAAAAAATTATGTTTAACAATATGGTAATATAAATTCATAATAACACCATATATGGTATAAGATATAATAATAGGGTTCTTTAAAATATTTACAATAAATTTATATTTGTTATACAAGTGGATTGAATGAGTACACTGAGAGTCAATACACAAGGTAAGGGGATTTCATCTCAATTTTTATTCCTACAAGATACATGGTATGTTATCCACTCTTTCCTTTTGTGTGGTGTATGTATTACCTATTATTATATTATATGAATATTATAATCCAATTTATGGGTATTCACATATTCATTTTATGATATTTATTTCATGGGATTTATTTTTGAAATTACACTAAATCTGTGAAATGTTTTTCCCCAATTTTCCTTATTTGAGAATCATGTTTTGTTATGAACCAAATTTTTCATTAGAGGTGTATATTCATACATTTAAATTTTTAAATAATAAATTAACATTTTTTCATAATATTTTAATCTTTATTTAATTTCATTTTTTTACATGGAGAGTATGATCCCAAGTCAACATGTTATAAGAGTTTATTAAGACAATCTCATAGCTTATATATATTGTTTTTGTTTAATCTTCCATGATATAATCTTATGATCCCTCTCTCCAAAAAAAATCTCAGTTTTATTCTACCATAGCCATTATTTATTTATTCATATATTAGTTCCATTTATTCCACTCTTTGGTAGATAAGATAATTAATAAGGTGTTTTTAAGAAGGCCGAGTAGTACCCTCTCATCGGTCAGAAATTTGTGTTACTTTTGAATCTTGTTTCCCTAAAAGGGTTTCTTTGAATATTATACAATTATCACATTTTAATTAAAATAAATTTTTTCCATTTTTATATTTACAATTCTTTCAAATTAATATTCTTTTCTCTTTCTGAACGATACATTTTTTCTAACCCCTTTAACATACAAAATGAATGTTCTTTTTTACCTATTGTGTCATGTATTGATTTATCCATTTTCAATACTTTGAATATTTATTTTCATTATTAATGGATAATTTTTAAGAAAAAAAATTAATGATATTTGAAAATATTTTATTAAAATGATTGTATGATTATTTTACAGGTTTTAATGGAAAAGGAATTTCAAAATGTTTTCGAGCTTCTATTATATGTTTTCCAGGAAAATTATATTCAAATTGTTATTATGATTCATTAATTAGTTTGTAAGGAAAATGATTTTTAAAATATTGTCAATCTTATTTTATAATTTTTCATGGTGTTTTTTTAAATTTTTTCAGGATTATTTCATATGTTTTCAATGAATATATATTTTAAAACAAAATCAAGCCTCATTTTTAATTTTGAAAAGAATTTTCAATGAAATGGGTTTCATAACGTTTTCAAGATCTTTTTATATGCTTTCATGGAAATGTTTTTCAAAGTTATCTAAACACTTATTTCTTTGTTTTCAATTTATTTTCGAATGAAATGGTTTTGAAAAGGATCTACGTTTTAAAGAATTTTTTCATAGATGAAAGGATATTTTCTTCAAAAAATGTTTTTAAAATATCCTTCCATGTAATTTTCTATCTTAGACGTCATATGTTGATTTTACTCATTCCTTTCAAGGAAATGATGAAAATGTTTCATTTATATTCTTTATTGAATGATTTATTTTTTGATGGAATTATGATTATGACACCCATTTCTTGTTCATGGGTTATATTATTTGGAAGCATCTTCTTTTCATAGGTTATGAATATTAAAATATGATTATAAAACATTTAACATTTTCCAATGATTATAATATGATTACATTTTTATGATCCCCATTTTATTTTAGGTGTTATGATATTATTATTTGTGATTTTTTGTAAGAAGTATGTAATATTTCACTATGAGATGGGTGGGAAAAATATCAACATCCAATAAATTAGGTAAATATTTATATCTCTTGAGATAAAGATGGAGGGAATGATAAAGGAACTTAGTTCTATATTTTATGACATGAATGGGAAATGAACATGATTCTGTATTATAGGGATGGAATGAGGATTGATCTTGGTTCAGTAATAAGATGATAGAATGTGGTGTGAACATGGTTCAGTAAGGGACTTCATCCACTAATATAGTCTTGGATGTAATGCCTTGACTTTGTTGTAAATAATTATATATTCTTATGTGTCATCCATAATTCAATTTTTTATTCTTATGTTACGACTTCATGGATTATGTTCATTATTTATATATGGTTAATGTTTTAGGAACATCCAATCTACATTATGATCTCGGATTTGTAAGGTATGAGAATCAAATGTTATACAATAGTTTTACACCCATTTTCAGGACCCGTACCCTAGGTCCTATGCCATGACTACCCCAAGCCCACCTTCCATAGGCCAATGGCTTGTGACTAGCACAGAATATACATATCCCAAGAAAGGGAAGACATTATCTTTTAAACCTGTAATCACACACAAATAAAAAACTGTAAAATCGTAATCACTAAGTAAACCACAATTGTCACATGAAAACTACTAGGAGAACAATAAAAATTGAATGTAAATGAGCTAGAATATAAACAAGAAACTATAACTACAAAAAAATGGAGTACAAGATCCCTGATAAGTCGTCTATGAAAAATCCCACCTGATGGGTAATGGTAGAGTAGCCATAGGAAGCTATAATAGTATGCACCAACTTCCTTATCTAAATGGGAACTACCTTGTCCTAGGCCAATGAGTCCTCCGTCTAAGCATTGGTCATCTTCTAAAGGCACTACATGTACGGTCGAATCCCGTGTAGGGGTGAGTAGCACAATACTCAGTAGGGACCCCAATCTCAAAATTAAATGCCATAAAACATAACCCAAAAAAACCAAAAATCATGATAAGAAATAGAAATAGATCACACCAGGAATAACTAAATGTATAGGAAGTAGAATCATCAATTATAAAACTAAACATTCATACTATTGAGGGATTCATCACCTAATCCCGCTAATCACATAGTCCAGATGGATCAATGAGACCCGTACATCTCTGGGGACAACTGGATAACTTAGACCCACTCGTCTCTGGTCTAGTAGGATCACATAGACCCGATCGTCTCTGGTCCAATAGGATAACTAAATCATGCTCATCTCTTGGGACAACTAGATCATGTAAACCACTTGTCTCTAACACTGCAAGATAACTTAGATCCGTCTGTCTCTGGGTCAGCTGGATCACTAAGACTCGTTCCACTTCTGGCCATCTGGATAACTAAGACCCGCTCTTCTCTTGGCCAGCTGAATCACTAAGACCTTCTTATATAAACCTTCGTGTCAAAACCAGTAATAGGATTCCTACTCGTTTCACTCTGGATTACAGGATCATCTATTCCTAAATCCATCAGTCACATGTCAATGGACAAATAATCTCACTTCTAGTATGATCCAAGGATCTTCACATCGCAAGGGTCAAAACGATAGAGACAGAACATCAATCAGAGGCTCAATCTGGATGATATTGGTGTTTTTGTAAAAATTGGTTGGTTGTGTCTAGGCCCAGACCGACCAAGTTCGACCGACCAGGCCAATATAGCATGGGGTTCCCGCATGACCCGAACTTGTGTGGCCAACCAGACCCGACCCATTGGGGGTTGGGAAGTCTCGGTCTGGGCTAGAAATGGGGCCGAGCCCATTAGGCCTCGATTGACACAACCTGGTTTGGTCATGGGTAGCACACGCCAGGTTGCCCAACGACCTAGTTTCATCCAACCTAGCCCGCAACTGGCAGGTCGGTTCGTTCCCAGCCTGACCTACCCACCAACCTGATTTTTCCTATCATCAATCCCACAATTGGAGGTCAGATCTTCTCTTTCATGGGTCGCCCATCAGCCTATTTCGCACCACCGGATGAACCGCATGGCAGGCCGGTCCTCCCCCTACCCAAATTCCTTCTGGGCATCCAGTTTATGCCAGAAATAGGCAACTGAGTCCGACCACCTCTTCACCACAAGTGAACCAATGGGTACCACGTTTTAGCCGCCTTTTGCAGCCCATTGACATAGGTCGCTCCTCCAGTGTGGCACCCTTACGACGTTACATAGTATCCCAGGACTTCTTGTTAGAGTTTTTGGCCTAGAAACAACTACTTTGTACATTATTCATTAATAAATGCCTTATCACATCTTGTTTTTTCTTCTGTGTTACAATACATGTGATTATTTCCTAAGGAAAACTATTGCATTAAAGGGTCATAGTGGATCCCTGCTAAGATGAGAACCAGGAAGTTCCATAACACTGTTCTTGAATATATGTTCTATGGTCGGATGATGTTATTTGGGGGACACTAATAATACATGCCATTAGGGCTGAGGACTCAAAAAACATTGAGGCACCTTCTCATGGTGTGCTCCCTTGGTAATATCCAGGAGGATATTATGAGAACGAGACCCGCCAATAGGAAATCGACATTTCATAGTGTAATTGGATGTTCTTATCTGTGGATGTGTGTATTTGTCCTTAGACTCTATTATTATTATTAATGGGTATTACAACTCGCGCCCTTAGATGTATTGACAAAAACTGTGACGACACACTTTTGGAAGCGAGGTAGGATACGTTGGGTGTGTCACGAGTAATACTACATTAATAGATAATGCGAGAAAGGATTTGTCCCTTATGTTCCATAACATATGTAGATATATTAGGCCCATTGACGGAATTGATATAGCCTAAATAAATCCATGGCCATGGTAAGGTATGGGCGAGTTCAATTCCAGGAAGTCAAAGAAATAATAATCGAGCACATGGGTTGATGGAACTAGCATGCAACCCGCTTGATTGGAGATACGGAGAAAATGGATTATATGACAAGGAAATCGTTAGTATGAGGTGACACATCATTGTGACATTAAATTCTTTCTCTATGGGTTCCCTGGCATGTTTCTAAATGCTAACCTTGGACTTTAGGCAGGTTCCACCTAATGCCACTGAGAAAGAGGCCTAGAGGGTCACACACTAAGTGTGTCCATGTATCTCAGTTAAATATTAATTTAACAAGTTAAATAAATATTATTCCCAACTGTGGTTTAATAATTATTTAAGGATGACTGATCGCATTTATTTCGACACTAGTTATTCGAGAGAATATATTGTGGGAGAAATAATATATTTACTAGTGAGTAATGCAGTTATATTTATTTAAGAAATAAATATCCATTACTCATGATCTAATAAATATGGTGGACAAAAATTGAAAATAAAAGTACATGCCATGTATATTAAATATACACACTGTGTAGTTTTATGGAAAACAAGTACATGCTGTGTATTAATTATTACACGCTGTGTAGTTTTCCCGTCGTGATTTTGAGGATATAATATTGTTTTATTAAATGATGTTAATTATAATCATCGTGGGCGCATGTCAAGGAATTAATAATTCGACATGGGGTTTCAATAAGTGTTAATGATATAAATAAAATGTGTAATGCATTTATTTATTCTCATAACTCTATTAACCTCAAACCCAATTATAAATATCCTTAGAACCCAAACACTTTTCTAGAGCCATTTTTTGTGAACAACGAATTTGGAAATACTCTCAAGCCAAGATAGAATTCCATTTCCACCAAGAACGCACTCAAGTTACGAGAGAGAGATCATCCACCGGATCAAGGCGGTTGAAGGTGGACATCGCATGTGAAGGCTCTTACGCGCTAGCACCCGGAGATCCCTTTAGCGACGTCCAGAGATAAGTGGCACATGTGTGGATCACCGCTAGAGGAATCCTACAATTGAATTCTATGATGCAATGAGGGATCACAGGATCGTGACCAGATACATCTATGAAGGAAGAATTCCACCAAGGTAATTCTTGTAAATTAATTAAATTAATTATATCCAACATATGATGATCCTATCAATATGTATCCGAGATTCCCTCTTATGTTTTTCATTCTTCATTCTATTCCAAATATTCGGTGTTTTAAATCGTGATGGATCTTGGATTTAACGTTGCTTAACGTTAACATTATAGTTGGGTAACACCCCCACTAATGCGCTTCCGCTACGCCCGGAACCTACACTACTCACATAGACTAGTTCCACCACTTGGTGCATGACTTTTCCACTGGTCCAGCTCCCCCCCAAGATGCATGAACCATGGACCGCATCGAATCTGGTCGAGTGTTTGCGTCCACCGACCACCAGCGACTGGCCCCCATGCCGGCATCCCATGTCACCACCGCTCCGCACTACCCACATGTCGCCTCCCACATGCCACCCCATCCGTGGTTTCGCGGCCTGCTACCACCTCTGCGGCTGCGTGTCATGACCTCCTTTATCCAGTGAGGCCTCTCGCCGGTGTCGAGCCCTGCCAAGCCATGACCATTCTACCTGGTCATGACCCTTTAGTCTTGCATCTCCATGACTAATGTGCATCCACCACTACATCACAAAGAATGAGATGGATGAAATGAGAGGGGAGGGGAATGATTCATAGACATAAAACCACATGTAATGACCCAGGTCTTTGTTTGTGTTGACCCAGATGTGTTCGTGTTAGTAGGAACATGAAGAATAAAAAATAAGGTTTTGATATTACTAAGATAAATATACATTTATTGCGCATTATTAACCACCCCGCATTAATGATCAATTTTCTGGTTAACATGTTTTGTGAGTTAACAGGCATTCGACATTTGAAGAAAACAAATAATTCAATTAAAATAAAACCCCCTTCCTGGGATTGGATTTTTGGTCGAGGAAGAAGGGTATCGTACACCTCAGTTCGTCATTCTTGATCTGCATACCACTATCACATGCGATTCTTTTCAGGGTGGTAGAAGGTGGTATCGTCGTTGGTCGTCGCCACCCACCAAAGCCTTAGGGAAATTCCATGATTGGATCATCGATCCTGCAATTCTTATTAGTCTATTAATTGACAAACGTCAATCATAATTTATATTGTGTGGAATTATATTTTCATTACACTATCTCATTAAAAAGGTTCATTAAGTAGATTCATCATCACATCTTTGTTGCACCACTATGCAGATGTGCCACTACACAATGACAAGAAAACAATTAAAATATATTTTTAAGTTATTTTATCTTTCTTCTAAAATGTCCCAAAATTGACATTCACCCTCAACTTGTGTTGGTTGATGTTTAACTCTACCTAAGGGAAAAATGCACTCCCATGCTCAATAGTACTCTCAAACTTCCACTGCAAGTTAACATTATGGAGTTATAGGGATTTTAAAATAAAATAATTGTTTCTTAATTTTTTTTTTATTTATGGCCTAAAACTAATTTCCACTGTTGGCCCATGCTGGACAATTTTAGGCCCTTTCTAGGAAAATACCAATGCTATGAGTTCAACGATACCGTTTTATTTTGGATTCGAGCACTAGTTTAATTGATAGAAATAACACGTTCACACATTTATTTTAAGAACCTTATAAATAGTTCAAAAATATGTTTTGGACACTCCAAGCATCAGAATTACGTGTCATTTAAGATCCAGGTCTTGAAATAATACCATTTAATTTTAAAAAAATAATCACTGAATTCCGTGGTATAACATTACTACCTTCTTTAGGAGTTTATGTCATTGTAAGCCAAAAAATGGATAATAAAACAAATGGGTTTACTGAGAAAGAATCTGATCCTCCTACTCCCACATGATCTCCAGGGGATTCCCATGTTGCCCATAAACAAGCACCAGATATATCTACTATCCAAGAAGGATACTCACCTATTGATCCTCTATCTCTAATGGGTACTCCATGAATTTCACCTCATCATCAATCTCTAGCTCTCCATGGTTGATGACATGAGAAGAGTCATGAACATATCTCCTCGGCTTGGTTATGTGGTAGACATCATGCCCCCATCTAAATCTGGAGGTAGAGCCAAGTAATATGCCACCTCTCCCACTCTACATCGTATCTGGAATGGTTTGACTATCCTCGGAGATAACTTGCCACCCAGTCAAATCTCTATATTCCTCATCAAGGATAGACTCATAAGAATATATTGTCCGGATCATCGAACTCCAAGGGTCTCTATCTCCTGTCATCATATTACTTTTTTTTCTCTATGTAGTCTTCATCTATTCCCAGATGACCTGCACCTTCTCAGTGGTAGCCTATACCATCTCTAGTCCCATTAGTGCTTACTCCCCATGGACTTTATATCATAATGGTGACCCGCATGGCCATCCGTACAGTGCCTTGAATAGTAACAAATAGATGGTGGAGTGGCAGTTGTTGTTGTACGCAAACTCCACCAGTTGTAGGTGGTCCTCACAACTATGACCCAAATGAAGGACTAAAGCCCGAAGAATTTCCTCCAAGGATTGTATGGTGTGATCTGTTTGACCATCAGTATGTGGGTGAATGGTTATGCCCTGGAACAATTGAGTCCTAAAATCCATCTACTATACCTTTCACAAATGGGATGTAAATTGTGTGTCACAAACTGAGAATACAATATATTGGGCCCCATGTAATTTAACTATATCCTAATCATAGGGTAATCCCAAGATCTCTAAAAAAACCTACACCTTAATGGGTAAGAATTAGACCGACGTGGTGAGTTGGTCTATGATCACACAAATACTATCGTTCCCCCAGGATGAATGTGGTAAGCCTGTCACAAAGACAATCGATATTCCAACCCACTTACACTCTTGTACCATGATTGGTTGAGTGAAATTTTCTGGAACCTAGTGCTTAGCCTTCACTTGCCGACAAGTGAGAATTCCCAAGACAAACTCTCTAATTTCCTTCTTCATCCCCGACTACTAGTACTAACGTCGAAAATCTTGGTACATCATTACCACACCTGGATGTATCACTAAAGGGGATGTATGAAACTACCTCAACAACTCTTATGGTAGTGCCACTGATACTACGATGCATCATCTGTAAAGGATGATGTGCTTTGTACCTTTTGATATTCAAATAGGGCCATACCATTTGGACATCTGGGAAAATGTAGTCTCCTAGCTGGAATCTTTGAGTTGCACATCCAAAACATGTTATAAGAGTGGATGAGAGAATACCATCGACTAAAGATAATAATCGTAATATCTTTCAACATAGGAAAACAAAAGCGATGCATACTACTCCGAGGCCTCATTCAGTAGTTGTGTACTCGATCTCCTACTATGATCATCGTCCACCATGTTCCCCTTCCTCGAATTATATTATATCTTGAATTTATAGTACTGGAGGAACTCATTCAAATTTCATTGTCTCATGTTCAGATCCTTCTGAAAAAACATATACTTAAGGATCTAATGGACATAGTAGATGATGAATCATTCACCCATAAGGTAGTGTCTCCACATTATCAGTGAGAAGACTACCGCTTCAAACTCAAGGTCATGAGTGGCATAGTTCTTCTCATGTGGTCTCTACTATCATGAGAAATTAGAAATATCTACTTTCCCCTACATCAATACACAACCATCCCAAGATCTTTATGTTTCACAGTACACCACATAGTCGGCATCCTCCTCTAACAACGTCATGATAGGAGTACCCATCCAGAAATTCATTAGCGACTGAACGCTCTATAGGCATCCTTTTATCCATAAAAAGTTTTCCCTTCTTCATTATAGACCTAATCGGTGATGAAAATCTATAGAATTTAGGTTGAAATCTCTAATAGTATCTTCTCAACCCCTAAAAACTCTGTAACTCGATAATGATCTTTTGTGGTTCCCATGAAAGAACTACCTCGATCTTCACAGGATCCACCACAACTCCTGCCTCTTACATGAAATGTCTGAGAAAGTGGAATTCATGTATCCATATTTCATAATTCGTTAATATTCCATATTTAGAGTGATCTTGAAGGGTTTCCAAAACCGTCCTGAAGTGTATCGTGTGCTCCTCCTCAGACACTGAATACAATAAAATGTCATTAATGATGACCAGTACAAACTGGTCTAAATATGTGTAGAACATATTGTTCATGAGTTCCATGAATAGTACAACAGCATTTTTTTCTTCCAAACTACATCACTCTGTACTCATAGTGGCTGTAGAGACATCTGAAAACCATAATGGAGAGGTCCTCACCTCATACTCGAAGCTAGGAATAACCTGATCTGAGGTTTATCTTCAATAACCATCCTGCTCCCATCATCTTATCAAAGAGTTCATCCATCCTCTATAGAGGAAACTTTTTCATCACAGTCACATAGTTCTGGCACAGAATATCCATGTGAAACCTCAATCTTATGTCTTCCTTCTTGAAAAACAACATTGGGGCTACACATTATGAAATTATGGGCCTTACAAATCCCTTTCTCTACAGGTCCTCCAAAAATTCCCTCATTTCCATATGCTCAACAAGAGCTATCCGATATGCAGTTGTAGATATCGATGTCATCCTGGGGTATAGATAAATGTATAAGTTTACCTCTCTATGAGTAGGTTTTCCTGTAACATCTTCTGGAAAGACGTACTCATAATCATCAACCACTGTGGGAAACTATGGACTCATCTCATCCACTTCACTGATGGTCATGTTAGCCAACTGATGAGTGATCTACTGCACACTCCTATGTGAAAGTCCATCCTATACTAAAAGGTATCCCTTCACACTGTTGAAGGAAAACCTGGTCATATCCTCATGGACAGGTGACACTCTGCATCTAAAATAGTAAATCTGGGCATGAACTTTGGATAGCCATTCCATACCCAGAATGACATCGTATGGCCTCCATGAGGCTATTAAGGGATCCCAGCCTAATCTATGACCTCATAGTGTAATATCGCACTGTAAGAACCAATTTGTAGTCATTGAATCCCCTCTCCAAGGAGTATCTAACTCTATAGGTCGAGCGAACAACTTAATCAGAATATTCGAGCTCTGAAATTGAATTGTGGAAAGGAAACAGTGATTGGAACCTATGTATATAAGAATTTCATCGAATGTGGAGAAGATAGAAATCTTACTTTTAATCGTCTATGTAGTGTCGTAGTTATAGGCCTCCATCTGTTGAGGTTTCACTCACCCATGTCTACCATCTTTTAGAGGATATGGTGGTCCACCTGGGGGTGGTGGTGGTAGCACCTCAAACTTTTGTCCACTACCTACCACTCTTCATGCTCCCATGTCACGTCTGCCACTAGGCAGACCACCTCGCTCGAACCTCTACTTCTACCTCAATGGATTTTCGAACATATTCTTATCATATATTTTGTGGGGTGAGTAGTCACGAGCCATGTCTCCCTACCCGCCACAAGAGTAGTATTCCCTCCCCCGTTGCTGACACATGCTGCCTCGGTGGCCTCGTACCACCGACACTAAGTCATGGGCTCATCCTCCAGATAGTCCACCCATCATGGACCTTTCTTTCAACTATCATCTTCCTTCCATGGATGACTCGGTGAACCGTTTGCCGATGGTAGCTCCTATCATCGGTACCTACTCAGTGAGGAAGCTCTCCACAAGCATATCTCGCTCCATCACCCTAGACTGCCTAGGGATATTGAGGGAAATCATCAATTCCATTAACTCGTATAGTATTCCCTAATAAAATGTTTGGGCCCTAAAGAAATGGTCTAGCACTATCTCAGTAGAGTAACGAGAGAGTTGTTTGAACCCCACAGAGAATGTAGCCATAGTCAGGCTTCCCTACTTTAAGTGAAAAAGATCATATTTTCACAATGAGTGAAAAGTTGTGGGGAATAACTCCTCACTGAAATGTTGCTCCATGTTAGACCAGGTGAGGGTTGCCTCTTTGTGAGTCTGGATGGTCAAAATCCACCATCTCCTTGTCGAGCCTTGCAGAATACCCATTGCTAGAACTGCCATCTAGTCATGTGGAGTCCTCACTAAGAATAATACCATGTCACTACCTCTATCCAATCCTCATGGACCTGAAGATCTCCATCTCCCCTAAACATGGGAGGTATCTATCACAAGAACTCGTATGAGGAACTGAGCCTACGTGTGTCCTCTACCAGTAGAGTCAGTAGTAATCATCAACCAACGTGCAGCGGTAACGCTGTGACACGAACCAACGGTGACATCTAATGCAATTTTCCCTGTATAAATCATAACCACTTTGTGGACCATCCTTGTGGTCACACACTGTAATTTGGATGACTATCTATGTGGGGGCATCCTGAAAGAGATCAAGATGAACCACGATCATGATATTATACCCAGTGAGTTGACTCAGCATCAAAAAGTTCATGAGAAAACACTCAAAGAGATTGAAAAACAGTGATTTCAGGTACTGAGTCGGAAAATAGATATCATGGTCCTGGTGTATGGATGTGTCAGCTGGCACACCAACACTCGACCCCCTGGCCGGAATCCAGATATAGAAACACTTAACATTGTTTCCTCATCCAAATATATATACTCACAGTTATTCTAGTACAAACAACCTCCATTGATACCACTTTTCATGAACTTCCCCCCAAGGCCTATGTCATGACTACCCCAAGCCTACCTTCCATATGTCGGGGGTTGGCGACTAGAACTGAATAAGAATTTCCCAAAAAATGAAAGGAATTTTACTTTAAACATGTACGGAAGCGCCCAATAAAAACTGAAGAAAGGTAAAAACTTAGTAAACCACCACTTCCACAAGACAATGAATGTGAGTACAATAAAAATAGAAATTAAATGGCCCAGAAAATAAAACTAAAAAAATAATTGGAAATAAAATGAAGTACAAGATTGCTGAGAATCCATCTGCTGATATCCCCACGTGATGGATTAGTGTAGAGTGGATACCAGAAGCCATAGAATTATTACTTCCCTTTCTGATTTAACTGGGCCCCACCTAGTCCTAGGTGGCTGATTTCACCATGAAGGCGTTAGTTGTCTGCACAAGACAACACACTTGCGGGTACAGCCCGTGCAGGGGTGAGTAACAAAATATGCAGTAGGGATCCCAATCCAAAAAGGGAAGACCACAAATCATGAACACAAGGCATGATCACAAAGAAAAACAACCCATAATAAATATAACTTAATGTATAGGAAGTTTAATTATTAGTCATAAAGATGAACATTCGTGCTATTGAGGGATTTATCATCTAGGCCCGCTCATCACCTGGTCCATCTGGATCACAGATACCCACTCATCTCCTGGGATAGTAGGATTGTAATGACCCACTCATCTCTCGGCCTGCGGGATCATAGAAACCTTCTCATCTCTTTGCCTGTTGGATCACTCAGACCCGCTCGTCTCTTAGGGGAGTTGGATCACACAGAACCACTCATCTCTAGGCCAATTTGATCACATAGACCCGCTCGTCTCAGGTCTAGTTGGATTATTAATACCATCTCATCTATTGGAAAGCTTGATCACTATGACCCACTATTCATATCCTTCACGTCAGAACCAGCCATATGATTCCTACTCATAGTATGATTGATTCTAGGATAATATACTAATCAAGCAATCAATCTCATCCCACCTAGAAATAAATCTCACTTATAGTAATCACAATGGACCTTCTCGTCACAGGGGTCCCAACACCGTAGACATTGTGTCAATTGGACGCCCGATTTTAATGATATTAGCATTTTAGTAAATAGGGATCAGTTGGTTATGGGCCTGGGAAGACATGGTCAGACCGACCCGACCAACCCGGCCGGATGGTCCCACATTACCAAACCTAGTTTGGCCAACCTGAACGACCCATGGGGGATTGAGCTAGCCCGAACTAGCTTGGCCTTACTCGGAATGGTTAGGCCTTGGCTCCAACATGTCTGGTCACCCAACTACCCAGTTTCATTCGGCCCCACCCCCAACTGTCGGGTCTGTTAATTCATAGACTGGTCTGCCCAGTGGCCCTGTTTTTTCCATGTTCCTATCCAACCATCATCAAACGAGCTCTTCTCTAGCCCAGGAAACCGGGTGGCCCAGTTCGCACCACTGTCCCATCTTTCATGGCAGGTCGATCCCTCGCAGCATATACACCCACATGGTGTCCAGTTCTTGCTTCACACAACTGGATAATCCCAACCTCCCTTTCTCCACATGTTGTCTCGTGAGAACCACATGCGTACCTCCTACCACAGCTCACCGACAGGGGACACTCCTCCAATGTGGCTCCCTAATGGTGGATACCTCCTACTGTGGTCTAATCACGTGGACTATATTTCCCCAAGTGGCCCGCAGCTTTATCGTGGGTCTATATAACTACTGTAGTCTGCATGCCTTGTTGTGCCTCCAGCTCGGCCGGGTGGCCGCATCCCCCTATCGCTAGCCTCCATCCTCCATGTTTGCGGCACCCTTTTCCACCGTCGTGGGCTCTTACTAGCGATGTAGCCTCGCGCGGGTGCTGGAGCCCACCATGCCATGGCCCTTTCCTCTTGGAATCTCCATGTCCAATGCGCTTCAACCGTTGCAATATAAAGAATAGGAAGGACGAAAGGAGAGATGAGCGGTTGGAATCAAAAAATAGAAACGCCCAATGAACGATCTGTTTCTTTTTTAATGTTGACCAGGATGATTTCATATTAGGAGGATCATGGAGAAACATAAATAAGGAAGAAATATCACTATGATAAATACCCCCTTTTCCTAGATTCATTACTCACCACACATGAATGATCGATTCATGGGTTATGTTTTTTTAGTAAACATGGGTTCCTTGTTTGGAGAAAAGACTATAGAAAAGAAAAAATCACATAAAATAAAACCCCATACATGGGATATGATTGTTGGTCAAGGAAGAATGGGATCAGGCACCTCTTTTACTCATTCTTGATCTGTGTCCCACCATTGCTGGAAATTATTCAAAGGGAGGAATATGGTGCCTTTTTCATTTGTCATCACCACCCACCAATGCATCAGAGCAATTCCAGGATTGTGCCAATAATACTTCATTTTATGTTAGGATACAAAATAAAGAATGTGAATCAAAGTTTCTATTATGATGCACTGCAGCATCGCTACAATATCTAATTAATAAATTTCATTAATGTGATTCATCGTCACATCTTCACTACACCACAACACTGATGTTTCACTACTCAACAATAAAGAAAACAATTAAAATATATTTTTATGTTATTTAATTTTCCTTCTAAAATGTCCAAAAATTAACATACACCCTCGACCCTCCCCAATCATGGTTAACCTTTGCCTAAGGGAAAAACACCCTCAAGAGATTAAGTGTCCTCCCAGATTTCCAGTCTGAGTTAACATTTGGGAGATTAATGGTTTTGAAAATTAAATAATTGGTACATAATATTTTATTTACGGCCAAAAACTACTTTCCACGGTTGGCCCGCACCAAGAAATGTGAGGCCCTTTATAGAGAAATCCCAATTCTCTGAGTTCAATGATGCCCTCAGATTTTTGATATGAGAAGCAATTTCAAAGTTAGAAATCCCAACTCCACGTTTATTTAATGAACTTTAAAATAGTTCAAAAATATGTTTCGACCACTCTTGGCCTCTACATTATGTGTCATCTTTGATCCTGGCCCCAAAATAGTCCCATTTATTTTTCAAAAATAATTCGTGGAATTCTAGGGTATTACACCATTTTTCTCATGTTATGCTTATGAATTTCTTTTATTTAACTTTTTTAGCATTTGAGAGCACCCATTTCTTATGTTTCGTTTCCCCATGTGATAAAGAATGGTTATTTGTATACGTACTTAAGATAGAGATCTTTATAGTAAATATTTAAGATCTATCACCATGATATAATATTTTGATTCAATGTATCCAAATACACTAAACAATTACTGTACTGAGGCATATACTTTTGTAATGTATTGAATATTCAACTAAAATTATATAATATACATATATGATATGAGTGGGTTTATATATTGATATTAATGGAATTAATTTTTATATTTTTATTTCAGGAAATAGTAATCATTCAATAAAATTAATATATCATATAATTAATTACATTAATATCCTTTTAAAATTGATGACACCATTAATGTGTATGACAGACTACCACCTCACGCAACGATGTGTTTTTTATTACCGCATCACATGGATGAGATATTTATATTTATTTAAAAAATATATTATTTTTATAAAGTTATGAAAATTATTTAAATATAAAATAACACTTATCTTCCTTTTATCTTGATCTATGAAAAATGGAAACGTTACACATGTGTACGTACGACCTAACTTATCCATGATTGTAATGTAATTCATTTTTCATAATCATAATTCATCGTTATTTTTAAAATTATAATTTATGTATAAAAATGATAATTATATCATTATTATAATTCTAATGATTGTGGAAAATAACACCTTTGACCTTTGTTAACACATCGATTCCATTTAGAAAAAAAGATCTAAGCATGCTCAAAATAATCAATTTGGACATATCTGATTATGTGATTAAATAGATAAATAAAATAAATAAATTAAATGGTTTAAATATAATTTATTGAATAATATATGATACATAATAATGAAATTGATATAATTTTATCATACAAGAGATAAAATACATTCCTCACGAGTCTGGACTCAATGTAAGGGGTTCCATCTCAATTCTTCCCCCTCGAGGTGCATGTTCTTTTATATAAATAATTTATTTTTAAGGAATATATAATTACCATTACATATTATGTAACGAATAATTCATAATTCATGCCATTTTATGTTATAATTCACCTACATTATTCATGGGGGTTATGATTAAAAAATTACGAAAGGACAAAGTGTATTTTCTTCAATCTAAATTTAATCGATATTATTTATACTAGAATTTCCATTAATGAAAATTATTTCCTCATTGTATAGAAAACATATTTTATATTATTATCCAATTGTTATTTATGATAATTTCAATTTATGGAAACATTTTCCTCTATCTGGTACTTATAATGATTGAGAAAATGTTTTTTTGAAAATTGGACATCATTTCACTCTTTAGTCGAAAATCTCTTTTCCTTCAAAATACAAGTTTTCTAAATGTGGTTAAAATAATTTTTTAATGATTTAAAATGGTTTCATAATGAAATTGTGAACCATGTTTTACCTGAAAAAATATTGTTTAAATGGAATCTTCCCTTTTTTCAAAATGATGAACTTTTGTACATTTCTTACAAAATTTAAATGTAATGTTTTATAACTTATACTGAATTTATGAAATTTCCCACTATCATTTTCCTTAAATATTAATTTCTAATTTTACTATTATATTTTCAAATATAATTATTAGGGGATTTTTTTTAAATTTTTGTTTTTAAGAACTAATTTTCAATGTGGAATGTATATTTTCACCAATACTGTTTTTTAAGGTATTTCTATTAATCAATGATAATAACCTTAAATTTTATGGAATTATTTTAAAATATAAATATGTATCTCTTACGTATATAAATTTTTCATTGTACCTTCATTTGATAGTGTAATACATGCCTTATTATTCATTCTCAACTGCCTTCATTATGAAATTCCATTTGATTATGATATGATGAAAGATTATGTAAACCAATTTATTTCCATGAGTAATTATTGTGTTTATTCCATATGATTGATTTCCTCATGTGGTAAATATATTAATGTATATTCAATTAACATAATGGGTTAGATCAAAATTATATATCCCTACAATGTATTAGGTATTGTTTTGGCCTCATGAGACATCACTATGGGATGCAGGAGTAAACCTAATCAGTTATAGGAATCTATCCTCAATGTGTAGTTATTTCAGCATTTTGACTTGACTTAAGTTTCTACCACATTTCCTAAGATTCCATTTTCTTATTATATAATGTACATTAAATTATATTTCCATGTAATTACTCAAAATCCATCTCTTTTTTAATATCATTTTACATCATTGATGAAAATGTTAGGCTTATTTATCATGATTATTTCAATTCTCTTATTTTTGGATCATCCCTTTCCTTCATGTATTTAGCTGGTTATCAAATTCATATTTTTCATATAAAATGGATTTTTAGGTTCTCATAATTCAAAATAATATGAATATTCCATGGTTCAGTTTCCATTGATGAATTATGAACATAGTCTTCAAAAATCATAAAGAATTTCCAAATCTGGTTTTCTATTATTAGATTTTTCTTCTTCGAATCATTTAATAATATGTGTTAAAGGATTCAGTTTCTATTGTTTTTTTGTAGAGATGATTTTTTTTTTTGACTTTTGGATCGTGGATGTGAAAAAATCAGTGGGAACCCTATGGATATGTGTAACTATATGTATAAGTATAAGACTAAATATAGAAAAATATACTGAAATATTGATGAATTATTGATCGAGTGGTTTTGAATATATTACATCCCCATAATGATACTAAAAGTGAATGTGGTTCTTGAAAAGATATGCATATTGGTTATAACATAGAAAAGGCACATTGAAATTGAAAAGACAAATACGTAGTATATAAAAATGGGTCTTTTATGCACCTAATTTGACACCCCTATAGGAATTGTTTTGGAAGTTAAAAAAATATTTAAAAACATAACGAATGAATTGAAAAAAACTAGGCTATGAAACTGAATAGGAATCATTATCATGGATGACCTAAATTTAAAACTATAAATACATATGTCTAGATATACTTATCATTTTTATGTTATTCCTTCAAAATTTATATTTTTACAATTTTGTATGTTAATGAATTCAATTTTTTTTCAATTTATTATAGTTAATAGTGTGAATTAGAAGAAAATATTCTAAATTCCACTGTGATTGTAATTTTAAACATTTATAAAATTATTTTCTAAACTTAATGGGAATGGAATATAGAAAATTTATGATAATTTAAAATTATTTTTATTGAATTAAATTTAATAACAGGAATATAGTTGAACACCCAAACACACCAAATAATAAAATGATGTTGTCTCATAGAAATTAATGTGATAATGGTAAAATTGAAAATAATATTCAATTTCCTACATGTTAAAAGTATGGTAAGAGGAACTATGGGAATGTTTATAAAGGACCTGGAAGTTTAATTTTTTTGGAAAAGGAATAGACAAAATAGCTAATTGTCAATGAAAAATGAAAATTTTGGTTTAAAATAGACAATGAAATAAAGATCAATCTAACACAATACTAATGGTTAAATTTCTTAAATGTGGGGAACATGGGAATTATCCAAGACAATTCCATAATTAAAATATTAATTATTAAGGGACTATGTTATGAAAATAATTTATGTGGAGTGCTTTAAGTATTTAGGTTTTGGGAAATAGGAATTGGGTTGTTGATGTATTTTTATCAATGGTATCATCGATACAAGAATTATAAATTTTCTAGGTATTCTTCCCCAATTTTTGTCATTAAATATTTTTAATAATATATTGAATGGTACCAATGACCAATAAAGGTTATTTAATTGTAAGGAGATATTATATATAAAAAAAATTATTGATTAAATATAATTTTTGAGAAGTTTTTGATGTTAACATAATTATAGGAAATTAAAATTATTTTATTTTTTGTAAACAAATGAGTTGGATAGAAAATCACAAAGGTAAAAAATATGATTTTATTGTTAATGTTATATTTTAATATGTCCATCATATCATTAAAAATGTTATAGGATCAAGAAGAAATATTAATATGAATATAACATATGTTTTATCATAGTTTCACAGAAAGGAAAACCCATAAACTAGGTGATAACCCATCACGCCCGCAAGGCCACAAGGCTTGGACCCCAAAATGAAGCGTGATAAGGGTGAAACTCCAACTATATATCTAAGTGATGTACTAGTCAGTATGAAATTATTATCACCACAAAAATAGAGAATAAATAATATGTTGGTTTTGGGAAACATATTATACGATAAAGTATGTATTAATTGACTATATTTTTATGTGATTAATTATATTTTGAGAAATTTTTATTGTGTTGAGATATATATAATCATTAGTTTTAACATATAGAATAATTTTTTAATAGCATTATTTTATTTTTTGAGATGGACCATGAATGATATGAGATAAAATTTGTGGTTAAAAACATCTTTCATGTTGCGGTTTTTTGGGAGATATTGTTACGTATTTAAGGAATAATCTATGTCAAAACATTGTATTTATTTGTTGAATTTTTTAGATTAATATATTCATTTTCATTTTGGGAATTATATTACCTTGGGCTAACTAATTTATTTAAATGTGAAAGAAATGAATTTATTGTTACCAATTTATGAATATTATGATATGTTAAAAGTTATTTTTAGTTATTTAAGAGAAAAAAATTATATTGGATATTCATTCCTTCTAATAATCTTAGGATTGGAAATTTATCATGGAAAAACAAAAGGATGAAATTGTGTTTATGAAATAAAATGAAACAAAATATGTATATTTTATAGTGTTATCCATTATGATTGAAAAATAATACCTCAAACATACGAAAAATAGCATTAAATAAAAACTTATTTTATTACATTCATATCCGATGAATCAATGGTAGTTTAATTCATCACAAATTTTTGGTTTTTTCGATTCAAACATTCTCCAGATCAATAAATTTATATTGTTAAATAACATCTATCATTCTCTATAATTATTTATAATTCTCTTACAGGTCTATATTTTTACATTACCGCCATTATTCTTCTATGTTTAAACCTATTTATGTGATGACCCTCATATTCTATATCCCTCTTATTAAGAGGATGTTTTATTAAACCCTTTTCTGATGTGGGACTTCCACAACCAAAAATTCAAATTTCTAAAAAATGATAAATGAAAAAATGTTAAAATTATGAGGATAAAATTTATTTAAGGGGTTTATAATGTAAAACCACTAGAATTTAGAATATATCTATTTTTAAATAACTATTAATTTTTTGATATCCTATTTTACACACAAAACTGAGTTTAAATGAATACTGTTATAATATAAAAGCATTATTATTTAAACATGACATGTATAACCTAGAACATAAATTGGTGGATATGAATAGTATTAAATAAATTTTGAAATATATGTAATGTTCTTAAATAATATAAATTTATATTAAAATTATTAATAAATAATCACTCAACCTTAATGTAATTATTTTATTCATCAAGAAAATACCCTTCATTTATAATTTTTAATTTCATTAATGAGAAAATATAATAATTAATATTCAGAAAATTTATAAAATTTATTTAATAAAATATATATAATTTCATAAATCAAAATATATATACATAATAAGGGTAAATTTTAAAGATTTTTCAGAAAATATTGATTTTTCTGTGAATAGTAAAGAATACCTATTTTTTCTCAAAATAATCATTTATTTATAACAAATTAAGTAATTTAAAAGTCTCATTATTATTTTATTTTATATAAAATTTACAATATAATTAAACTGTAATATTTATACCTTGTCGTTAAATTTAAATCATGTTTATACTATATTTTAATATATGTTAATTTTCATGATTTAAAACACTTTATTAGGAAAATAGTTTTAAATGACATAATGTATTCCCATTTTATGTAATTAAAATAAACCATAAGGGGGAATAATATAAATAAAGTTTAAAAATTATATACCTATCAATCTAAATTTAAATTTATTTATTTATTACGAATTATCATATAGTTAATATAATAACTTCTTATACTTGAAAATAGAATTTCATGGAAATCCATTTTTTTACACATCTGCAAGATTATTTTTAAATTATATAATTCTACTAATGTGAATTTAATTTTATAAAATATATTCAATATTTTGAATTATAATAATTTATATTATATAATTTTATAAACTTATCTTTTTACCATAATTAACATTAATTATAGTAATAAAATATTTATCTTTGTAATAAAATTAAAACTGTAAAAGTGAGTAACATTTGAGGTAAATAGGAGAAAATGTTTGGAAAAAAAGTTATGTTAAATAGTATTGGTGGGTAATGGAATTATATATCGCAAATATTTTTTTCAAATTTTTAGGCACTTATCTTGAGAGTGACATCCCATTATTTAATTGTTTTTCATATTTAGAATAATGTCACACTTCCTCCCTTATAAAGGGAACCCACTCTTCTCTACCTTACACACTTCCAAAAACCATTGGATCGGCCATTACAAACACAAATAAATAAATAAATTCAATCAAATCATCCTATATTCATTGGTTTCAATAGAATTATTATCTAGGAAGGCATTAGGTATAATCTTAATGAGGTTATCTGAAGAAGCAACAATAGTCTTCAACGAGATCCATCTATTTTATTATTATTTTTCAACCATAAATTGTTTATTAAAAATTAAAATATTATAAAATTATTATATATTATATATTTATATATTTTTTGTAATAATATTAATTCATATCCTCTTGTATAAAATGGGAAAAAAACCATCATTCGTGTTCATGGCGGACTACGGCCTCGTGAAGTGATGCAATTCATTTTCAAAAATCACATCTCATGAATATTCATAATAATCGATTTAATATAATTATATATCATATGAATGATATATTAATAATAAATTAATATTAATATGTCATATAATTTCTTATCTTAACATCCATTGAAAAATGATAACATCATTCGTGTGTATGGAGAACAACTCTCTCACGACGCAATGTGATTCGTTTTTTACAGCATCACATGGATGTTATATATAAGTGTAATTTAAGAAATAATGTTATATTTAATATATTATTAAAAATATGTAATTTTTAAATACCACTTACATTCAATCCATCATGACCATTGAAAATGGAAACGTTAAACATGTGTATTTATGACTTATCGTCCCCATGATTGTAACATAGTTCATTATTCAAAGCCATAATTCATTTCTATATATAAAATTCTGATTTTTTATAAAAATTATAATTATTTAAATATTATTATTATGTATATGATGTGACTATGAATCCTTTGACAATATTCAACAAACTGATGCTATTTTTAAATAATTAACTATACATCCTCAAAACAACCGATAAGGGCATAATTGATTAATTAATTCAATATTTCATTAAAATAAATAATGTAGATTTTTTACATACAAGGAATTATAACCCGAATATTTTTTATGAAAAAAATTATTAATATAAGTTATTGTACATGAGATAATATATTTAAAGGACGAGCCTATACTCGTGGTATGAGTTTCCATCTCAAAACTTCCATCTTTGAGAATCATGTTCTTTTATACACATATTTTCTTATATACAGTGTATATACTTCCACATTAAATATTGGGTAATTAATAATTCATATTTATTGGTATCTTTTGTTACAAATCACATACATTTTTCATTATGTTTACGATTAAAATTTTACCAAAGTGAAATGGGTTTATGCATCGATCTCATTTTAATCATGATTTTTTAGGATTGAATTTACATAGAATGAAATTATTTGATCATCCTAAAATTAAAAAATTACATTATATTATACTTTTTTTATTTACAACATTTTTAGGTAAAATTAAAATTCTCAACTCTTAGGTTCTTAAAATGATTGATAAATGTTTTCCGCAAAATTGGACAACATTTATCTCATTAAACAAAAATACATTTTCCTTCCATCTAATGATTTATTTTAAAAAAAATTGACCCATGATTTACATAAAAAAGATGTCTAAAAGTAATATCACAATCTTTTTCAAATTAGGCACTTTTTTAATTTTTTGAAAAAATGTGAAAATAACGTTTCTTTAAATTATACAACATTTACATAATTACATGCTACAATTTTCTGTTAATTTCTATTAAAAAATTTTAGGTACATTTTCATGGAAATTGTTTGAAATTATTATTTTTAAATATGTTCTTTTAAAATGTGATTTTCAAAGTGGAAGGTTTGTTTTCCATAATAATGTTTTGTTTTTATTTTTAAATTTATTTCTATTCATGAAAAAAACAGTAACCTTTAATGTTATGGAATTGTTATAATGTATATAAATATATGTATATCTTAAATATATACCCTTATAACTATGCCTTCCTTTGATAGGTTAATACAAGCCTTATACGCAAATCTCAAATTCCATAATTATGAAATTTCCATTGATTACGGTTTGAGGGAAGATTATATAACCCATTTTCCATGTTGGATTAATTCTTATGTTTATTAATTAAGATTTATTTTATTTTGTGAAATATATATTATTGTATACGAAATTAATGTAGTCGGTGCGATTATAATATATATCCCTCCCACATATTGGGTAAATATTTATTCTCATGAGACATCATATATGGGATTAGGGAGCGAAATAATCAATTATGACACTCTTTCCACAATTTGATGTTATATTAGTAGTTATCCTTGGCATAAGTTTATGTCATGTACTATGTTTCTGAAACATTTCATATGATTCCATGAAATTATGATAATATGATTATTACTTTATGTTTCAATTGGATTACTCATGTTCCTTCTCTTTTATGATATCAGGTTATACATTTGACTCAAATGTAAGGACTCCATTTAATGTTTATTTACATACTGGGATTTTTATATCAAACCATTATTTCATGTGTTCCTTCGGTTATCTGGTATTGATTTTGGACCATAAAAGGATTTTTAAGAGCACAATATTCTGAAAAAAATAAGGATTGCAGGTTTTAGTTTCCTTTTTACTCTTTTTTAACCTAATCTTCCAAAGACACTAGGAATTTTATAACAATATTATGTATTAATGTATGTTTGTGATTTGAATATTGTAATAATATGTGTAAAAATTATTGGGTCTCTATATTTATAAATTGGTATTTTTTAACCCTTCATATAGTTGATAGAGACATGGTTGATAGATGCATTTAGACCTGAAGAACTCCCGAGTAATGTTCATGGGTCTCAAGAAATATATCATTCATAAATAATAGGCAAGGTTTTGGTGATCTTCAAATATTTTATCCCAGTGTAATCCATGATCAAGTAGGATAATGAAAGACATATTAGGATGGTACTGGACATACTCTAAGGACACCAAAATTGTGGGAAGATTTCAAATTTTTTGTTCTAAATTCAAGAGGTCCACATTATATGAAATTTAATATTGGATGATGCTGTAGAAGTGGACCTAGAAACGGTCGATACATGGTTAGTTTGGGAGCCAACTTAGGGCATGATGGGTGAGTGATAATTATATTGTATGGAATACTACTATAGAAGGTTCATCCTCACTTTCTCTCATCTATCATTACCATTGATTCTTTGACTTGGAATGTGAAACCATTGTTTTTGATGTATAGCTATCAACAAGATTTTTACGAGTTGATGTATTATTTTAAAAGCACCCCCATATTGAATTTTATAGAGAAGGGTTTGAGTTACATAGTGTTATATAATGCCTCATGGCCTATATTTTCTTGTGTATTGATGCATAGGTAGTTTGTGATCTTTTATGGGTCCTTATAGTTGAGGCCATAAAAGTAGAACTATATAATGAATGATTTTGAGTTATCAATGGTAGTATTCATTATAAAAAAGTGATAACAATAACTTATGGGTGAAAATTTTATTCTCTACTCAAACCATAAAAGTCTCAAGTATATCTTCTCCCAATACTATATTAACGTTATATAGAGTACATGGCTAGATTTTTTTAAGATCATGACATTGAGATAGTCCATACATCTTGGAATGGGAACATTGTATCAAATGATCTCTGTAGAAGATTTTTTTTTCTATTGTTGATCAAGGAATGAGGGAAATAATCCCCATTTTTTAGGATCGAAATAACGATGTAGATGCTCAATATACAAGAGGGGAGTGAATTTTACACTTTAAAAATTACCTTAGACAAAGAAAAATCTATGTTTAACAAAGTTAAACTATGAAAATTCAAAAAACCTCTAATCACCAATTAGATAATTGGAACCAAAGTTTACAATATAAGATTATACCTTAAAGCGTATAGACTCTAAACTATTCAGAGTAAAAGTGTAAGGAAATATAAGAAGATTATACTTTCCTTATAATAAAATATGCAGCGGAAACAAACTAGTAGTAAAACTACAAGTAACAAGATATAATCCTTTTAACCCAATGAGAAGGGTATCCAACAACCTTGGATAAAGGTCCCTTGATTTATACTATCAATCAGGTCTGTCTTACCCACACCAGGGTAAGCCCTCGATACAAAGATCGGAATCTCTGTCTTGCTATCCCCGCAAGCCCTCAACATTAAGGTAGTTGGAACCTCTTTCTTCCTCAGCAAGGAATCTCTTGAACTTCAAGGTAGTCGGCACCACTGTCTTCATATCCCCGGAACTCCTCAAATGTAATCACTAACATTCTGAGTCGCACGAAGCAATATGAACGAGAAATTCAGTACAAACAAGGCATGAAACGATTATCTCTCTAGAAATCACCTTAACAGTGTGTGGTCTCTAGATCGATCAACATGGTGTTGAGCTCTTTCAAATGAGCTCCTATTTATAGGAAAATTTCCAACAGTTTGCTCCCTCCTCCAACGGTCATATTTTCCATGAAATTCGGAGGGACCTGTACACGTGTAACTCAACCAATGGTTAATTAAAAACAGAATGAATGACATCGTTTAATAATAAATCATGTATAACAGAATGCACGACATTGTTTTGAAATGGAGCATATGTAAGTAAAATCCATACAAAATTTCGGAGTGTAAGAAAAAATAAAAGTTCGGAGTCTAACCAAAAAGACATTCAGAGTCTATGTTAAGAAATCTTCGGATTCTATTTTATAGGAATTCTGAGTCTAGTTTCACCAGATATCGGAATCTGAACATGCATAGTTCGACGTCGAACTAGTAAAAGTTCAGAGTCCATCTTCATAAGAGTTTGGAGTCGAACTCATGAATGTTTGGAGTTGAACTTCATAATAGTTCAGAGTCGAACTCATGAAAGTTCAAAGTCGAACTTCATAAGAGTTCGGATTCGAACTCACCAGAGTTCAGAGTCGAACTACATAAGAGTTCAGATTCGAACTACTAAATAGTTCGGAGTCGATCTTCATGAATGTTCGGAGTCTAACTACTTAATATTTTGGAGTCAAACTACTTAAGAGTTCGGAGTCGAACTACTTAAGAGTTCTGAGTTGAACTCATGAATGTTAGGAGTCCAGAATTCGGATTGGAACTTCATTACATCTTACATCAAGAATTCGGATCCTAAAAACAGAATGCTCCAAATCTTTACATTATATGACATTTGGGATTTTGGGTATGAAACAGGTTTTTGTACTATAGAAAAATATTTCAATGTATAAGAAAATCTAGGTTAGGGTAAAATTTATTTATGTAAGTTACTCTTCCTTATGGAGGTAAAATTTAAATTTGCTTAAGTATAAGGTGTTTTTGATTTTTGAAACAAGAAGGAATGGAAAAGTCATAAGGAAAACCTTATTGACTCAACACATTCTAGATTTAATTATGGGAAAAGGACAAATCTTCATATATATATAGTCCATGGTTCTTACCACACATATAAAAGAGTTGGTTAGGGAGGCTCAGTGTGGAGGTACCATCTATGAGACTATTCATACTCTCATATACACTGGTCATGCTCTTCATGGAATTTTTAGTGGTGGGCAAAACATCATATTTTTCATAAGATGTATGATTGTACTAGTGATGTTTTCAGAGGAGGTTATGAGGGAGATTCATAAATCTCCCTGGAGGTACACCCATGTGTTCTAAAGATCTACATGGTCCTTTGACATTAGTGTTTATGGCCAGGTATATAGAAAGATGAAGCATTGTTTGTCTATCTATGCCTCACTTGTCACAAGGTGAAGGCTATGCACCAGGTTATAATGGGATTAGCTCAACCCCATTAGGTACCAATGTGGATGTGGGATGTTATATCTATAGGCTTCAATATGGGGTTGCGATATATGTCTAGAAGACACGATTCCATCCTGGTGATCATATATTGGATCACTATGTTCGACAAATTCCAAGCTCTATGAGAGTATAGACAAATATAGTGCTTGGGATGCCTTTATGTATAAGATATAATATGCAAGTTCTGAAAAAATTTCCCATGAAAATCATTTTAGACTGTGATGCTTACATTATGTCAAAAATTATTGAGAGGATTTCAATATCCCTTTTGGACTAAGTTGTGTTTGATCCTGACATTTCACCACCATACCAATGGCCTAACTGATTATACTATTCAGGATTTAGTGTAAAGGCTTCAGTACTATATGTTGGACTTTGAACATAGTTGGTAGGATCACCTACCATTGGTGAAGTTGACATATATCAAAATCTACCATTACACCATCATTATTCCACCGTTCAATTGATTTTATGGGAAACCATATAGGTCACCACTAGGTTGGACTGATCCATGTAATTCAGAACTCATGGGACTAGAGTTTGTGTGAGATAAAATAGAGAAGGGTCATATTATCTAGGATCATATGATTACTATAATGATTCATAATATGTCATATGCCGATAGACAATGGAGTCCTCTAGGGCTAGAGGAGAGAAAAAATGTGTTCCCAAAGGTATTAGCTCAAATTAAATTGTGTAGATTTATCTATAAAGGAAATTTCTCTTCATGATTAATGGGAAATTTTTAGATACTATGAAATATCATTGTGGTGGAATACCACTTGGATATACCACCACAGTTAGACCAGGTACGCATCACGTTTCATATGCTGTAGTTGATGAGGTACGAGAAAGATCTATCATATCTTATTGACTATTGTGAGCTAGACATGAAGGATGGAGTTACCTTTTTAAGTACCTAATAGAGATATGGGATTGGTAGAAGAATATCCTATGTCAGTGATCAATTCCCTTTGTTCATGTCTGATGGAAGCATGTGAATCTTCCTAAGTGCATCTAGGAGAGGGATACCCAAATGCGAGCTTAATACCGACATCATTTATAGTAGATCATTTTTTTTATTTTGGGATGAAAGTAGATAAGGTGTGGAGTATGTAACAACTCTATTTTTTCCATTTAATGGTTAGAAATATATATACTAATATGTTCAGATCAATGAGTTGAGAGAATGTGTGATTTTGAGGACAATTTATCCAAGAATTGATATTGTAAAAATATTAAATTTATTAATATCGATTTATTTTAGTTTTTCTATAAATTTTAATAACTCCAAAATGAAGGCATGTTTTAGAAATTTGTGGACACTATTGAGTTAAAATAATGGGTTTAAACCTAGGTGAACCATAACCTTACAGTGCAAGAGACACTTGGGTTAAACTTGTTCATGGGTTGATAAATAAATAAATAAAATTTAATTGATTGTTTAATTTCAATGACCTCATTCCACCTATATAAATAACTGGTGATGGGTAAATATTTGGGTTATCAATATAACCTTGTAGACCTATGTATGGGTCCTTGGATGATTGTTCTTTGAGGTATAATCAAAAAATTATATATCAAAAATCATTGTATAGCGGAGTTCATAGATCATTCCTAAGAAAGAATCATGGGATATTTCTCTATTAGTGATTCATCAATGCACTTGGAATGATGTTTTACATTATTTTATTCACCCCATTTTTTTAATCCCATTTCAAATATGGATAAATTCCACTAACAAGAATTGATTTATGCATCTAAGGTTGATTTATTTGACGAATGATTTTATTTTTGTTTTATGGTTACTCAATAAACATTATAATTAAAATAGGTCAAGAAAACCTAAAAAATTGATGATGTTATTTCCTAAATTTGGTTTTTGTTTCTTTCTCACTCATTTTCTTCACACATTCAACATGCATAATTTCTTTGTAATGTGGTTCTCTGAATAACCAGTATTCGATTGATGCATGAGTATTATTCAGGGAAACTGATCAATACTATAGCGGGGATTGTGATATAGGATGTGATCGAGGAAAAAAATAAAAGAGAATTATTAGAGTAAAATTGGACCTCTCTAGCATTATTTCTCTTCTCGGTTTGCTGTACGGTGAAATTGTGGGCGACAATGATGGTATATTTGTTGGATTTCATAGCCGATTTACAGTAAATAGCAATGTTAGAACTTTGATGATGGATGATGAGAGGATTGTGGGAATGATCAATGGTGGGAATGGCAGATATTATATTATTTCATGCATATGTTTGGAGGAACTATGGGTTTTTGTAAATACTACATGACATGGTTTTAAATCCATAGATATATTCCATGTGGGAAGTTATGGATGTAGTGATGGGGATTTCATGAAATGTTATGTATCATATGAGTTTTGACACATTTCTAATGTTGTGTGTTCCATGTATGGTTACATCGCATGTACATTAGGAGTACATGGGGACATACACAATGAGACTCATGGGAACATGAAGAGTACATAGGCATGAAATGGACCTCAGACATGACCCTATACATGGGATTTTCCCTTTTATGTGGGAACAACCTAAGCTACATGGGCACAAAAAGGTGTATACAGGAACATGAAAACAACATTGGAAGAGTACTGACTAACCTATACGTGAAATGTACCCAAAAAATGACACATTGTGTATTTGGATAATTGCCAATCATGTGAGATGTGAAGACACGAGAAGAATATGGGTTGGAAAGAAATTCCATGAACTCTAAACTAAGTGTTTGGTACTCCTTTTAAGTGTCTTTGGAGGCCTTAATTTCTTCAGTATAAACATGAACCAGTTGATTGAAATACCTTGGCCTCTTCTCAATAGGGTACAATGAGACATAATGTCCTTAACTATGTATTGCGATCAGCTCTAGGGGTTTAGTATCACATAGAGTCTCATAAACCCCCACTATTGAACTAGGGTGCAAGCATATATCATTACTTGGTGGGTTTATGGTATTATAATGACCACCACCATTATGGTATTGATCCCTTATCAAATAGGATGATCTAATTGGGTTTTTGGAGTCCCCAAGTGGCCTTAGGTGTGATCCCCTACCTGGAAGACATGATCTTTATAAATCTACTGAGTACTTATTGGTGATACCATGATGATTATTAATTCATGGATGAAAACAATCAGTGAAAATATTTCACATGGAGTGAGTTATCATAAAATGGGAATTACCTATAATATTTAGATTGATTCCTACAGATAGAAATATTGGTTAAGAGCCCTCAATAAAGATTGTATGTCATGAGAATGTCTATGTTTTTCCTATTTATATGCATCTTATATTTTTAACAAATCGTGTGTTGATATAACCAGTATTTAGGATTTATTTTAATTATATTAGGGTTTCTAAATGGTTATTTCTATACTCACCACTATAAAGGGTCTCATCACACATGCCATGTCTTGTAAGGATGGAGGGCCATATGATGGTGTCCTATGAGGATTGGGGGTAGGTGGAGCATAGATTGTGTCAACCATAATGAGGTGTCTATCAGGACTTTTAGTATACATTAATCAACTCCTAATAAGTATATTGGACTCCATTTAATTTTTGGTTGTGATTTTATTTGGCCCTTATATCACATTCCAGTACATATTGGCATACTATTATCTGGGTAGATGTTTTGAATGCATTGGTATCAGTTTTTTTTATTTTGGTAGTTTTATATGGGCTTGGAGATATGTCCATGTATATAGGTACATAGGCTAAGACATCCCATGTATGAGATATAATTACTCAGCACTATCTCTATACCCTAGCCAATTGGAGGTAGGTTTGGGTAAGTCACACCATACTCAATGTTAGCCTAGTGGGCCTCGGTGGTTCAGTTCATGAAAATCTTATTCCATTCCATAAATGTTTCGCATTATGACTCCTCCAAAATGTTCCTAACCAATATTGATTCAAAAATATTATATTATTTGATCTCTTTCCCTTTCAGGATATACATAAAAATTATCTCGAAGTCATTTTATTCACTCATGAAATGTCATACCAAAATGTATATACAATGATCATATATTCTACAAAAGATAATAATAAAATAATAATAAAATAATAATAAAATCATACATGCTTCAAAAATAAAATTAATAATTTATTCCTAACATTCGATCCTATATTAAACAAAAATTATTTTCATTGGATGTTTAGGTTCATATTTTCACTGATATATGATCATAAGTTGATTCGGAATATCAAATATGATTTCATTATTCTATAAATTTATATGGTATCTATGTAGCGAGCGATAATCAATGCTCATAGTCATAAAAAAATTTACTAAATAATGGGGAATAATATTTTCACAGGGATCAATCAAACAAATGTCGATATAGAATAAAAAAAATTGTATTAGAGGATAAGTGTTCCCTAATAATCATGATTCAAATCATTTTGTTTTGTCATATAATCTTTCCCTTTGGCCATTGACTTAAGACATGTTTCTGAATATTATCATCTTTACCCATTTGATTAGGGAATTTATTCACATAATTCCCAGTATCCTTACATCAACTACACTGATGTGTGGGGGGTGAATTATATTGATATATCTTTATCGATTTCATCAACTAGCCTCTTTAGATCACCTCTACAATATTTTTTTATGGTTAGAATTCCCACATGTGAATCATGTTATTTTTCCACTTTGGAAACCATCAGAGTTCTCCTTCCAACATTTTTAGAATCTGTGAGGTTGAAAAATTTTCATCCCTCCATTTTTTATTCCACTACTAGTTCTTCCGGAAAATTCCATATTTCATATTTAACACCTGTACAATATGGGTTTTGAACTATAATTTCTACTTTGAGTGCACATCTATGTATTTATTCATTCCATCCAAATACCCTTGGGATAATTCTTTTTGAAGAATTGTTTTCATACAACTAAACAATCCGTAATTTTTTAAATTAGGTCTAAGTATTAAACAATAATAATACCATCAATGTCTCCAAAAATATACCTCATATGTACTGATTGATTCATCGTCCTTATTCTTATGTTCATGGAATTACATATAAATTTTCGTATTTAGTATACAAGGGAAGTACGTAGTGAAAAATATATTCTTAAAATCATCCCATTTGATAGAGTCAATTTCTTCCTCTTTCCTCATATTCTTAATTACATTCCACTATTGATCTAATTATCTTTTTAAATGATAAATGATTGGGAAAAAATATTCATCGTCCAAGCACTGTTTAATAGAAAATATCATTACAGTCCCATTGATACATTTCTCAACAACTGGTAGATTAGAAGAACCATAGAAGGAGGGGTAATTATTTCATAAGATATTCAATGGGATGTTTATCCATCATTGGTGAATTAAAAAGTTTAAAATGATCTTCATTTATATTTATAGCTTGAAAAATTTTAAGGAGAATAGTCCCATGATATAACATACTAACTCTTACTTCATTTGAATTCACATGAATAAGTTAGTTTCATGGTCCATCACATTTATTGGTTACAAGATTCCATCAGGATGCATCCATTGATTTAATCCTAACATTGTAGTGTGAAAAAAAAAATCATACCATGAAATCACATAATCATTCAAAAATAATTCATATATTGTCAAAATCAAGAAATCATCATTTCATTTTATGACACTATAGGTTAAAATTGTTCCATTAGTATTTATTATCTATTCTAATACTTCATAAGGGTTCATAATTCAAAATTTGAGTCAACCCAAGCATATCCCATTGGAGTTTCAAACCATGTGTTCAGTAAGGGAAAACATTACGTGCAAAAAATAATGGTCAAGATATACCTGTAAAATTATTTTCTGGGTAATTACCACTAGATTCCCCTATGCCGAAACCATATCCACTTGTAGTATCCAAACATAGATATATATGGTAATCATTATCTTTATCAAATAGTAATTCTTGATTTATCACTAATATTACACATTATATAACCTGGATGATTGGTAAGTCTAGTTTCATTTGGAATTAGGTACATTATATAATGACATAACACAAGAAATATGTCACCATTATTTAAAACATCATTAACATGATTATAATATTCCTTCATACTTAAGACTTCATGGGTTATCCTAGTGACATAAATAAGAAATGGGTGATCTTTAAAGCCTAGTAAGTGAATTAACATGTCATAAAACAAAAAAATTATTAAATGATGTAAAATTGGAATATCAATGGGGGCATAAAAGAGTGAGAATCATAAACATGAATATTGAGGCACGATATATCATGATAAACGTAATGTCAACTTGGGAAATATTGAAACAACATAATAACTGCATCATAAACATAGCTCAAGGATAACATCAAATAAATAATGATATAAAAAATATCATAGTGAATTTTTTTCATGTCCCAATCCCTTTCATAACATCTTATGAGATTAAAAAAATTATCCTATTCATTATATCACTTTAGAATTTCAGGCACACAAGTCACTTTCATTCCATTCTCATGATTAAGTGTGGAATAATGATTATAAGACATCGATTCATTCATCATAATATTTTATTCCATGACTATGTAGTGTGGAATAAATACATTCAAGTCCAAAATCCATATGTATCGTTGCATATGTTAACTCCATTTATAGTAAATGGGTAGGGGTATTCACTACAAAAATTTTTGTTATGGAAATTAATAGTGAATATTCAATTGCATAACTGTGGTATGAATTTTCATCTGGTGGATTGATGGAAGTGAAAGGGGTTTATAATCAATAATACATAAAATATAATTTGATGAGGATATGTTAGAGCATATCCCAATGTTATGAAATGATGGTAAAATACCTATGATAAAGTAGATAGTTCAATAATGTGGATAATGAGAGGATCCCTTACACATTGATGGAGATTCCAAATTCATGGGAGGAGCTTCTTGAAAGCATGAGGGAGACTTGGGAGGAATCTAGAGAGGTATGTGAAGATTATGTATGTTCTAGAATGTAATTGAGTGAGGATAAACATGATCATGGGTGGGTATATATTTCAAATGAGTGGGGAATTATTTATTATTTCTAAAACATTGGTTTTGGACTCTATATTATAAAATAACACAAACCACAAACCCTTACATAGTTTTTAAACATGGTTTATACCAAATATGGGTGGTTTTAATTATTTATAATGCCAAGGGACAAACATATTAAAATATCACACTTGGTGAATTGGAGGTGTTTCATACTCATAAAAAAATGATTTTAGAATCATTATATATATTATAGGTTTTGGAGGGTACATAAGTTCCTTATAAAACTAATCAAATAATCATACAATTAAATTATTTTAAAGGGGAAACATATTTTTTTATTAGTTACCCTTTATTGTATTTATTATATCATTTTTGTGTCATTAATATGACATAATACATATCATATATTTATGTTGTATTTAATTTTTTCCTGAAAATTATACCATCCCATATAATTTTGAAAAATTTACCATTGGTACATTTAAACATTATGATTCCAAATATAATATTCATTTTATCTAAAAAAATTCTAAATATCTGAATTTATACGATTAAATTATAATCCTTGTTTATTGAGAAGTTCTTGGTTTTTTACATTAAATTTTCTGAACCCCAACAAAAAAGACATGTGACTTCATAAAAATTATTTTATCATTTTTATTTAATAATAATATTTAGTAAAATATTATATATTTAAAAATAATTTAATTAAAAAAATAATTTCTCTAATTGAATTTCAATATTACCCAAAATTAATTTTTGGTTTTTATAGATCAGAATAAAAATTATTTATAAATAAGAAATAATTATGTGAAAATAGAAAAAAATTTCTATAAAATATACATATTAATATTATTAGGGTCTTAATATATACTGTTTTATTACACTAGAAAAGTACCATTAGGGTATGGTGTGTAATGGTGAGACTTTCATTTGGTTATTTAGCCTACGTGCTTTGGTCCATGATCTCGATGAACTTCAACTTCTCCAATAATTGGTCTTGATCATGCTTAAATGGTTGGATCTCATATTAGACTTGGTTAAGGGAAAATATTAGTGATTCTATATCCCTTGAAAACATCAATATATTCTAAAGATAAAACATGATTTATTCTTTATCCACGCCTAAAATACTCAAAATTATGTTAAATAATTAAATTTAATTTATAATATTAATATTTAATTACAATAATTATTCATTAGTGATTTATTTCATTAACTAAAATAAAAAACTTATCACACATATAAACAATTTTTGAAACAAAATTTATTTTTAAGCACAAAAATATAATTATACCAAAGATTATATTAATGATGGTAATAATTAAATTAATTTGGTTATATAAAGATAAAATTTTACTATTTTTATTTAACATCATTTTAAAATAATATTTATTTATTTTAAAGAAAATAAATGATCGTTTTACAAAAATCACATTTTTTCTGTATTCACTGAAAAATCAAACTTTTCATAAAATTCCCAACATTTCAGCATAATATAATATAGATATTGTAATTTAAAAAATAATATCCTTTTTATGAAATCCAATTTAAAAAATTGCTATAAATTAATTATAATATTCTCACAGAAAATTAATGAAAATGAATTTTTGAAGAAACAATGTTTCTCAAAAACAAAATGAATTTATAAAAAATTGTGTACTTATATATTATTAATTAACTAATACATTTGAATTAGGTCGGAAAATTATATATATATATATATAATAATGTTTTTAATACTATTCATATCCATCGTTTTTTAGATATCCTATAATATATCATGATTTTTTTATTCTTGGCGTTGTGTGTCAAGAAAGATATAAAAAACTTTTCAATTTATTTAAAGAGATATATATTCTAAAATATTAGGGTTTTATAAGAAAAATCCTTGAGTTCTCTTAGCATTAATCATTTTTTTATTATATATGATTAAATAAGAATCCAAACTCATGAAAATCATGCCTGATTAAATAATTCCATTGGTTTACATTTCATCAAACTCGTCTTTTAATTAAAACCTATGTGTGGTTGATCACTCAAATGATAAATGTTATCATTTCACTATCATGCCTATCAAATAAAGATACCATATAAAAGGAGATGTCATTATCTGTAACTTAAATTGTATTAGAATTACCTAATCAATCCAATTTTACTGTTTGATTTAAATGTAAGGTAGTAAGGAGTCTCATTCCATGATTAATGATATTATTCATGTAAAATTCAAAATACCAACAAAATGAATCACATAAAAACATGGTCTTACTAAATATTATACCATTAAATATATAACTTATAATAATTAATACAGTACTATATTCTATTTCATATTATATTATTTCATATGTAATATTTTCAAAACTGTGTCCAGAATTATTTTGACTATATTCCAAAATAGTTTTTTAAAACTAGCTTTAACTTCGATGTTGAACATATCATTTTAAAAATCATGGGTGTTCCCATATAAATTTTCATTAGACTAACTCTAAAATATTTTTACAATATCTCTCTATGTCAAAAATAATACTCATTCCGAAATCCATAGATTGTGACACCATGAACCTTTGTAGTGTTGAAAATTATGAGTCTTTTGTTTAAACAATGTATACAAATTGAGTAATCTAGAAAATAATAAATGATACATAGCTAAAAAAGGAATTTTTTATGACCTCTATTAAAAAATATATCCATATACATTTTTACACTAGTCACATCACATGATATCATACACTATAATATATTTCCTTTTTCCATGACATTGAGTTACCAATGAACGCAATGTATTTCATTCGCATTTAGAAAACTCAAAATTTAATAATTATCTCAGTATAGATTGACAACGTTTATGATACATCACATTTTAATCAACATTTGAAATGATCAAACCACATTCCCCCATCGTAATTGATAATTACATCATATATACTATATTGGTATAGATTCACACTCTAATATCTATATGATTTGAGCGTCCACATGTCATAATTTTCATATGTGATGAATAATGTCATCTCACTTTAGCTCATGCTGGAGACATCATCAAAAATACACCCAGTCACCATTGATTTTATAATCCTCAATGATTACCTTAAAAATGTATTATATGATGAAGGTTCCCATTATAGGTATGTCTCTAACCTAGGGTGGTGGAAGAAATATGATCTATATAATCCTAGTAAGCTAATGAAATAGTGTATGACACTAAATTTGATATACTTAGTGGTCTATCTAGTGTCTAAAAACACTTTCTGTGCCTCATGAGAATATTATCTATCTTTATACTAGAATATTACACATAAAAACCTTTACATTTAATCATAATCTGTAATATTCATTCTTTAACATCCATTAGAGATATAAGAATCATACATTGCGAATATAATTATCATTAAATTTCAAGAAATGTAAAACAATATATATATTTATAAAACCAACATGAATTATTAAAAAAACAAATATTTCATTTTATATGAAAAATTTTATATTATTATAATTCATTTATTGATTTTTAACAATCCTCACATAATAAGCATCTTAATATATAATATATTATAAACTACCAGATTATCCTTATGTTTTCTTCATTATCTACGGTTTGGATAAATCATTATTTACATATAGTCTTCAACATCTCCATGTGACCACCTAATAAAAAAACTCCTAGTATACTCTTTAGTGAGAAAAATCTATAAAGAAATTAAATTCAATAATGATTATAATTAGGAAACATATTCCAGATTTTCATATCTTGGAAAATATTCAAACTCATTATATTCATAACATTAAATGAAATGATGTTAACTATTGCTAGTGACATAAAACCCTTCCAATGTTTAACATCAGCATCCGGAAAAAACTTCCCATCAAACATTGTTCTTTAAATACAATCATGAATTATGTATCTATTTACATTATTAAACATCATAACATCCTAAAATTCATTAGGTTAAATCTATATTCAATTACTAATGGTAACTAAATGTAACTCGTTAAATTTATCTGTACATCCATACCCTATTAAATAATTAGTATGTCAAGTAAAATCCACCCTTTCTTTTGACCATCACAATCTTTTATGAAATAGGTATATTCAATTTCTCATGGTAACTAAATTGAACTCTTTATATTTTTCATTACTATCGCATTCCATAAAATATTTAGGATACTAAGTGGAACCAACTATAATTTTAGATTGGTATAATCATTTGTTGATTAAAAATGAAATTCTATAATCTAATATACTCCCAAATGACACTTAGACACTATATTTTATTCAAAATAACATGTTAACAAACAAAAACTACTATCATTTTAGAAACAAACCTTTTTTCCTTTCAGTGGGAATAATTTTAAAATAATTAATTGTTTCTATATCATATTTTTTCCTCTACTTATTTTTATATTTTTGTACTGAAAATATGAATTTTTATAAAAATATTCCACAGAATTGTGGAAAGAATAAATTTCCATATATTTTAACATATAAATGTATAAAATCTTAATCATGAAAAATGTCTTTTTCCTCGTCTTCTTCTCAAAACATGTAAAAGAATAGGATGAATCATAATCTAAATGTGTTGAATTAATTACATTATATTTTTTAAAGAATTTTTTTAATAAATATATCCACTTATAATATATGTGATATTATATTATTACACATAAATATTTCTTAGATTCATATAAATTTAATATATTCCATTACATTTAATTCATTAATATAGAAAATCATTACTTTGTCAATTACGGAAAAACTAAAATCTCTTAATATTCAACCCCAAATTTTGAAATCTTGTATACATAAAACATTATAACATATATATTTCTTATCAAATTCGATTTTAATATAGAGAATTAATTTTTATAAAAATGATACCCAACATAGATATTCCATATTTTTTCATAAACTGCCTTAGGATCATAAATAATTCCATCATAGAGAATCATTACCCTTTCTTCTTGGTTATACTTTTTTTGTTTCAATGACTACAACTAGATACTAAAAAACATTATCGTTTTCTAAAAACATCTTTTCTTATTTTGGATTGATCTTTTACTCCCTCATAATCTCAAAAAACCACAGAAATATAGATATAATTTACCTAGTTAATCTATTCTAATCTCTTACAGAATTTCAGATATATTTTTCATGAATTTATCCATATTTTCAAAAAAAATATCATAGATAATAATAGAATGAATTTTATAACCTTACAAACATAAGGAAAAATTAGTCTCTATAAGTCAATAAAACAATCAATCATATTGAGTATATGAGACTAACATTTTATAGGTCACATTCCATCTCATGTATTTAAAACCCTAAGTGACAGGGTATTTTCTTCATATAATCATCACGATTCAACTATTAAACAACTTCAATTTTTGGTATCTTGGGAAGGGTTGATTATATACACTGAATTTTATAATGAGATAATTTTCAATTTTTCTATTATTGTGGGTTTCTTACATTAAATTACTTTTTTTAGGGATTGATTCAATCATTATGTTTGAGGGTGATGATGAAGTTCATCAGCAAAAATATATTTTATTTTATGAGTAACAAGTTTTATTAAAATTTAATATGGAAATTTATTAAATATCTCATTCAAAATTGATGACCCTTTAGAGATACATCATATCCATTAGTGGGTTATGATCTATATTTAAAAAATTAATGAGTTCACTTCAGCATTCCTCTCACCATTTATCTTAGTAGGTCATCATCTCACTAATATATAAATGTTGATAAACCTATCTCTATTCCACTCGTAGAATTCATAAGGGTTTCTAAGCTAACAAAAATCCAAATAAAATAGTTCGATTTGGTTACCTAAATCATAGGATTATTTATTTTCACTATTCGAAACACAAGACAATCCATGAGAACTATGCTTCAGGAGAAATCACATTGTTGAATGATCAATGTCATTTAATGTTCCACTTTAGATGGAATCCAAAAGTGAATATTTTGAAGGGTATTTTATCCCTCCATCTTGTCTCATGCTATTATATTTATGTATTCATGCCTCTACTAATAATATTTGGAATCCTATTCCCAACAATAATCCAATATGTTCAATCCATTGTGGTGTGTTCCTCTTTAAAAAACTCAGAAATTTGGTTACTCACCAAAAAAGTGATGCCAAACATATTTATACATATCAAAATGCATCTCATACATGAGTTAAATGATATTACCTAGAAAATAATTTTAATTATATGAAATTGATAATCTCCACATTAGTAAACCTAGATCCATATACAGTTAGACCCTACCTGTAACGACCCAATGTTTTATCAATGGAAGTTAACTTATTATAATTATGTCATATAATCACATGAAATCAAAATACAGTGAACTACTAAGTACTATATGACCTTAAAACAAAATATTGTAACTTATGTGGTTTTAATTTTGATAATCAACCATTATATTTTTGTCATTAGTAAGATGTTTTGAGTTGAATAAGACAAACATTATTTTTCAGTGAATAAGAACCTAGCCTTATGAATAGTAACCTACCCTTAAAAATAGTAATATGACCTTTAAGAATACTAAATCATTCCAAATAATAGTTACCTCACCCATGAATGTTTAAATATAATTTAGGAATCTTATAAATTATAATATGACTATTTTAAAAGTATTAGTATTTTTGTAATTCATAAATAATTAATTAAAATTAATAAATTAATTTAAATTAATTTTTTTTCTTAAATGGTGTTCATAAATTAACAATTTAAATTCCTCTTATATTAATATAATTTTATAAGACCTTATGTAATTTTTAAAACAATTATAAAATTAGTTATATTATAAAAATCTGTATATTTCATGGAAATTATGACTTTAAATAAAAATTAAATGAATCATATTTAGAGAAATATTTTTGAAAAATGGATATATATTTTTTATTTTACATGTTAAAAAAAATTAGGGTGAATTTTTTGGATATTTATAAAATGCTTGAATTTTTTATGATTCGTAAAATATGGTAATTTACCGACATTATATTTTAAATACAATATTTATTGAGTCATGAATGATGTAAGAACTTTGGTTTAGAAGTCACATGTACATATTAATTTTTTTTTCACAAGTAGCATTACAATTTTTTGACTAATGAAAAATAATAAAATAATGATAAAAATATTAAGAAACCCTCCTCCCCTCCATTATAAAATCCACCCTCACATCCCTCTTTAATTCACTCCTATAAATCCTTATTCCAACCCTAAAATGTGCCTAAATTACTCTACATTATTCTCACCCATGTCTGTTAGCCATTGGTATCCTTAAAAAACAAATCCCCTCCCCTAAAGATGATCTCAGGGAAGATTAACTTAGGTGGTAAATTCCCCTTTTCAATTATTTTACTTTCCATTCAAGTTCCTTTGTTTTATTTTTTATCCTTATCCCTCATCATCCAAATGTTATGACAACTCCTGTACCATATATGTGATAAAATTTTTCTATTATAATGGAATAATTTATTATCATCTCTCCTTAACCTTTCTTTTATACTATTATTAAAACTACCATCCGATATGTGTTAATTTTACACATTCATGGATGATGGAATTTAAATTTCTGTTAGAATATTCAATTATGGACATGAAACAATTTTAATGGTTGAAAAAATATATAATATATGTATGAAGTCTCATCTATGGATCTCTAATAAGTTTTTACACATGGTTTTTATTTATAAAACAAAATGTTTTCGTTCTCATCAAAAAATGCCAATTAACACCAAATTTTATCACTAAAGTTTTATATAATAATTCAAATTAACTCCAAGTAATGAAATTAAATTAATAAAAATGTATCCTTATGGTATTTGAATAATAAAATATAATTCCAATTCTTCACAACCATCCTCATTTTACATGATTATCTGTTCATGTATACAGGTAAACCGAACATGAAACTAACTGACCCGAACAAAGATATTGAACCGTATAACCAGTCAAAAAGGTTATGAATGAACATAAAAAATTTATACTAAATCAATTACCAGAAAAAAGTGGTTTTGAAAATGTTAATTAGTGAACATAATTTTATTATTTCGATCATTAATATCATGTGGATAACACCATCTGTCATAATGTAAGGGATCCTACCTGAACCTCCCATATTCCTTCACATTTTTCTTACTCTCCTCATACCAAATTGAAATAATATATTCTATTTATTAAAATATTATAATTTATATGTGTATGTAAATAATCATATATCATGATCCATTAGTCATTCTCTTTTAGGGATATACAATATTTTATTTGATTCCCTCCTCTATACATCCTGATAAGCAGACCCATTTTAAGGGAACTTTCCGAATTCGTACCCAACTTCAAGTAAACTATAAAATATATTTTAAGAGACCATTTTTTTATAAAACCAAAGTATTTGTTATGAAAAACCTCTTATATTACTTCTGGTTTTATATAAATGATTATTCCCTTTTCTATTTTAAATGCTCATTAGATTTTTCCTTAAAACCTCTATAAAATGTTTTAATGTTAAAATTACATAAATAATCTTCTTCCATATTTTCAATTATGTTGGACATCACTTACTACGATATATAATTAATTTACCTTTTGAATGAACATGAATATTTTAATTTCATTCTTTCATGGACACTTGTATGAAACAACCATTCATTTTTTTAATGGCATGATTATGATACACATATCATTCCATGGGTACCCTTATGTTTATGTATTATTGATTATGTACGATTCGTAATGCAGAAAACACATTCCTGGACATGTTAAGATGGGTTCACCCAGATAGTTCTCCAATACAGTGTGTAAAGTTCAGTCTCATGAGATGTTATGTGCGACGGTCATAGGGGTTAGCCTTGACTTGTGCTACCATTTTCAATGACCTAGGCAGTTAACCTTGAATTATGCTCCTCCATGTGAAATAATCCTTGAATCATGCTAATTTAGTGTTTTATATTGTGGAAACATTATTATGAATCCATGATTATTTGAACCCATGTTTATATCTTATGATTTCACATTCTCCATACATTTTTATATTATCATTCCATTCGTTATATGCCCTGTGCTAATGAATTATTACTATGATTTTCCCATACTAGGATTTTATCACATCCTTGTATTCATGTTATCCCCAGGCTACCATATGAAGGTATATGAGGACAATGGATTTTAAGAGTTATTTTAAGTATTAAAAAATGAAAATTTTTATTTAGTCCCATGTTTTCAGTTTTCTGTACCCAGTCATCCATGACACTAGAATTCATGATCCGTGGATTGTAATATGTTGTTTTATTATGTATAAAATAATATAATGATACATGTAAAAGGATAGGGTCTTTATAGTTGTTATTAGAGGGTGGTCTAATTATTTTTGGAGATTAGGAATACAACACTTTAGTAGGAACCTTATGGATGAGACTTTGTATAAGAAAACTTTCCTAAAATTTGGTAATTATTGATTAAGTGGTTTATCCTAAAAATACCTCCCTATATTGAAAAATAATAATTAGAGGTTTCTCTACCATAGATGTATCTATGGGTAAAACCAAAAAATAACACATTGTTCTAGACTCGAATGGGAACCAGTGCATGAAAATGGGCCTTGTTTCACTCTTAGTTTGAAACCCCAAGGGGTTATGCTTTGCTAGATTCAAGAGTTTTGTACAAACAATTTTTGAAGTAATAAAAAAGATCCCATAAGAATATATGTTATGAAATATATCAACAAAAACCTATATTTAAACCTAGGGAATCATAAGTTAGGATATACATCTCTTTACATGTTTACCCTTTTATGTTAAATGTGACATTTTTATTCTCCATTTCTATGTATTCAAGCACTATAATATTTTTTTATTTTTAATAGATAATGGAATGAAATAGAAAAACATGATCCAACAATCAATGTGAGAGGGAATGTAAATTTTTCCCTAATTATATTCCAAATATGATGGGAGAGGGTGCTCAAACATCATGATTGTTCTTTCTCAGCTCTCTCAAGTTGTGAATAAAAATTTGAATCACATTGTAAAGACCCGTAAAATTCAAGGGAAATTATTTTCTTAATTTTCTTTGGAATTTTACAAGAGCGTGGTTTCTGACGGCACCTGATTCCGAGGCCCGGAGTGCCCAGAATCAATTTCCGAAGTTTGGCTCTGGTACGTTCAGTGAACAAACGAGCGGGAATTTCTAACTTTTGAACCGGTGCCCGGAATCGAATTCTGAGGGCACTGATGAACTCGCAGCGCCGATATTCGCTTAAGGAGACCTTTTCCGAGGTTGCGTTTTATGCGGGTTGGGAGTTAGTTTTTGGGAATTTAAAATGAAATTAACTAAAATGTGGAAACACAATTTTATTTTTAACTTATTGGTTAACTCCTCCCAAAGGGAGTTAGGGGTGGGACCCACATCCACTTAACCTCCCTTGAGAGGATTAAGTGTGGTGGGGCCCACACGAACCCTAACAATTCATCTTCTCTTTTTTTAAACTCCCTATAACTCCTCTTTAATTAACTTGACAACTTGGTTAATTAATTAAGTTGGGTTGTTTGAATTTCAAACCTTTGAAATTCAAGTTGATAATTGTGTAAATAAAATAAGCCTTAGCTTATTTTATTTTGGTTGGTCTCCTTAGCCATCTTGAGAGAATTTGAGAGGTTCTCTCCACCTTCTTCATCTTTGACAAAGAACACGAAGAACACTCAAGCTCCGACGAAGAACGCTGTTTCTCTCTTCTTCACAGCCGGTGTGTTTCCGAAGATCGACTATGCCGCTTCTTCGATCTTCTTCCTGTGTCAACGAAAGGAGACGACGTTTCCTCGTCGGACTATCCACGTCAGCTTACGAAGATTCTCCAGAGACGTACCTCTTTGGACGCACCTCGACGTCAATGGAAACGACGTTCGGTTTCCGCGACGCCCGACCTCCGCGACGCTAGTCTTCCGTGGTTTGTTGACATGCTCCGCACTTGAAACCGAGGTAGGGGTTTGTTGTTGTTTCATTTAATAATTCTCATTCTTGGTTCAAGCATGACGATCTTTGATGATAAATGATTAAGTGTTATCGTCTAACAAGAGGGGGGGCGGATCGTATAAACACGGCCGAACCCCCCTCCTTTGTTCTTGAATGTTTCTTGCAGATGGAACGAGATGGTGTGGTGTCGTCGCACCACGCGGGAATCACACGACAATTATTGCACGGCGCCGTCGCGCCGCGCCGTGGAAAGATTTTCATGGACGTGACGCCGTCACGCCGCGTCGAAGGAAACCGAAGGCGCCGCGGCCGAAGTGGGGCCGTGGTGGAGGGGCGCGGTGCCGTCGCACCGCGCCGAGTGACGAAGGCCGCGGCCGGTTCCTGGCCGCGGCGGAACGTGATGACCGGCGGCCATCCGGGCTGCCGGTGTCGGAATACGGAAGAGGATCGGCGCTTGCCGGTCCTGTTGAGAAGAAGCCGGCCAGCCAAGTCTGGCCGGCCGGAAGGGTGGAAACCAGGGGAATTAAATTCCCCCGGGCTGCTTAATTGGCCCCCAATAATGAGGGGGGGCGGTTTCACAAAGGGGGGCAGGCGGCCCCCCGTTTTTCCAGCAGCTCGGCTTTCGGCCGAGGTGGCAGCGCGTCCAGCGCGCTGCCTGGCGCCGAACCGGCGAGCCAGGCCGGTTCGCCGAGCCGCGCCGGGCCGCGCCGGGCCGGGCCGGGTCTACCCTTTCGGGGGCGGGTCGACCTGGTTCGGGCCAACCGGGGGGTCTCGGGCCGGGACGGCCTGGGCCCGAAACCCCCGTTACCGAGCAGTTTGGATTCAAATGCCCATAACTCGGGCTACGGACCTCCAAACGATGCGCCGTCAGTGGCGATGCGATCCTTGGATCGAGACAGTCGTTTCAGCATATCGCACTCAAAGTTTCGGAATACTTTGAGTTCGGCCGGGTTGGTTCATACACGAAACCAACCGGGCCCTCGGAGCGGAATCACTCATATCTTGAGCTACAAATGTTCGATTGACGTGCCGTCAGCTTTGATGAGTTCCTCCTAGTGAGACGGATCTTTTGGAACTCTCTGCCCGAGGTTTGGACGCAGGTGGAGTACGGTCGGGTTGGTTTTTCCTTAAAACCCAACCGGGCCCCTAGGACAAAAAAGCCAATAACTCTCAGACCGGGCGTCCGATCGACGCGTCATCTGTTGCGTTGAGTTCCTGTTGACGATACGGATCTTTTGGATACATCAACTCTGGACTTCGTGACAGTTGATGTATTACCCTCTCGGCTCGTGGAGCGGACCCTCCTGAATGAGCTTGTTGTGTGCGGGAACCCTAGAGCTGGCTACGACTGCGACTGCTACTGCTACTACTACTGTGACTGTGACGATGACAGTACAGAGATCCTTGGTGGATTCGATGGCGACGACTACAGCACTCAGCGATCCTACGTGGATCAGTGCTACAGGTCCTGTGTGGGCCCGATCCTATGTGGGTCCGATCCTGTGTGGGTCTGCGCTCAGCGGTCCTGTGTGAACCAGCGCCTACAGATCCTGTGTGGGTCTGATCCTGTGTGGGTGTTTGCGGGGGTTAGTACCTATCGATCCTTTGTGGGTCCAACGAATTAGATGGATCAGTGATCATCTCTATCGTCTACCGAAGAAGTATACCTGTGTGAGCTGAATCCTGTTGCTTTCCTGTGTGGATTATGTTGTGGTATCCTATGTGTATTTCATTTTGCTTTCCTGTGTGGAATACGTATACTTTCCTGTGTGGACTGAGTTGTACTTGGGCTCGGAGGTTGGAGCGTATTGGAATTGATGACTTAGGTATATGTATGGGCATATACCTAAGCAGTGTCGGTTGTTACTTCGCGATTGTATCTTTTCTTTGTGGGCTATCCTTTGTGGATTTTGGGAGACCTTTAGGGGTCTCGGTGTCCCTACTGAGTAGCTTATACTCACCCCTGCACGGGCTATACCCGAACTACGTTGTGTTGGCTGCAGACGACGGACATCATTGATCGTGGTTGAGTCTTGCAGAGCAGGACGGTACCTGGAGGTGGACCACTTGGCGGGACGTGCTCGGAGCGGACGGCGGGACCCGAGGAGCAGTGGAGCTATCTGTACCCACCCTTCAGGTAGGATTTCTAGTGGACAGCTCGGTGTAGCAGCTTTTACTTTACAGTTGTTGTATTACCTTTCGAGTTTTTCTTTACTTTCAGTTTGGGTTTGTATACTGGCCCATTTACATTTCATCACTTTCACTTGTACTCTGTTTTTACTTAGTGTTTACCTTTCCGCTTTCTTACTCTGTGGTGCTTGTTTACTTTACAAAGTCAATGCCTTCCCTTTTTACCGGGAATTATGCCTTAGTGCTAGTCTCCAGCCCCTGGCCTATGGAAGGCGGGATTGGGGTAGTCACGGCACGAGCCCCGAGAGCGGGTCATGAAAAATTGGTATCAGAGGAGTTCGGTTCTACCGCGAACTCTGGTCTTTTCTATGTGAAGCAATAGTGTTTAGCGTATTGAGTGTGGTTATCAGTCCAGGGAGTCCAGTGTTGGTGCGGTGGCCGACGTACCCGTACACCAGGACCCTGACTTCTGATTTCCAACTTAATGCACGAAAACATTGATTGCGTGTGAGTTTCATGTTTTCTTTGTGATTACTTTGTATCAGCTAACCAGGTATACTGTTCTGACCGTGGCGCACCTGTTTCCTTTTCAGGATGGCCCCACGATGGCAGCCAGCTTGGGTTCCGAGAGTCGAGCGTGACGACAGCCCACCGAGCGACGAGGCCTCGGTGCAGGGCCCTTTGTCAGCAGTGGCACTGGCGGTAGCACTACCCGCCGAGCCACTGATGCTTCCAACACCAGCCACTGATGATGCACATCGCCTCAGCGGACTGCATGAGTTTCAGCGCCAGCGACCTCCTAGGTTTCGTGGGGAGACGGACCCCCAGGCAGCCAAGGACTGGCTGGAGGCAGTGGTGCAAGTTTTTCGGCTAGTGAGGACACCAGCAGACCTCATGGTGATCCTCGCTGTGAGCCTACTACACGCAGCAGCAGGACGATGGTGGAGCTTGATGCTCTAGGTGCACGATGAGGCATCTCTACTATGGACGGACTTTGAGAGCCTCTTCCGCTAGGAGTTCATCCCAGCCACCCTTCGTGCGGTGTGTATCCAGGAGCTTCATCAACTGCGGCAGGGCAGCATGACGGTCGCTCAGTACTCGGTGAGATTTATTGATCTCTTGCGCTACTTGACCGACATGGTACGGGACCCATTCTTCCAGGCCCGGACCTTCAAGCAGGGATTGAGGCATGAGATCACGGCGTCGCTGATCTCCCTCATCATTCCGACTCAGATGGGAGTACTGGAGTGGGCCCTTTTGATCGAGTGCTTTCTTACTGAGTCTACACCAGCACCGAGACCTACCGCAGGGCGGCACTTGGAAGAGTCTTCTACAGCTGGCAGTCGACAGATGACTTAGGGGTCCAGGCAGACCAAACCTTCAGGAAGACGACCTCAGGACACTGGCTCAGCAGTGCGGGGCACACAGCGTAGAGCCAGTCTTCCAAGAGGCAGACAGTGTTACTCGTGCGGCGGGCAGGGCCACATGGCTCGTGACTGCCCGACCCGCCGTGCCAAGGAGAAGCAGACGGTTGAGGGACCACTGAGGAAGAGGCAGAGGGTCGACCATGTCAGTCCACAGGGAGGAGGCAGATGAGGCAGAGGAGCTGGCCGAGCAGCAGGTGGTGGGAGACGCTTTGAGGCTCTACCACCACCACCACCAGGAGGTCCACCCCGACCACAGGGAGCTGGTGGGTAGAGACAGGCACAGCTCCAGGCTGTGGAGGCCTACGACCACGGCGCGCCCGAGACGATTCGAGGTACTATCTGTGTCAATTCCACCCTTTCTGTAGTACTTATTGACATAGGAGCGAGTCACTCTTTCATAGCTGATGCCCTTGTTCGGAGATCAGAGATTCCGACAGAGCCGTTGGCTCGATCCTTACGGCTAGAGACTCCTACGGGAGGAGACTCGATGATTACACACTGGTGCCGGCCGTGTGAGCATACTCTAGGAGGCGAGAGTTTCAGCTGGGATCTTCTTGTAGCAGCGTCGAGGCCTTACGACGTCATCTTGGGCATGGATTGGTTATCTATGGTCCATGCACAAATTGACTGTTTTAGGTGCAAGGTGCGATGTGTACGCACCGACAGGAGCAGGTTCACCTTCACCGGCGAGAAGGGCGCCTTCGCAGCACAGGATGGACTTCCGCAGAGGAGAGGACATCCCATCACTCATCAGTTGGCTAGCCTCATCCTAGGAGCAGTTGACGTGTGGAGTCCTGGTTTTCCTCCAGTGGTGGATCAGTTTGCAGAAGTTTTTCCTGACGACGTTCTAGGGTTACCTCCTCGCAGATAAGTAGACATTTATATGGATCTGTACCCCGGGACAGCCCCGATATTGACTCCAGCATATCGTATGGCCCCCGCTGAGCTTCGAGAGCTACGGGTAAAGTTGGAGGACTTGCAGGGAAAGGGGTTCATCCGACCCAGTGTTTCACCCTGGGCTTCCCCAATTTTGTTCACCAAGAAGGCGGACGGGAGCTTGCGACTGTGTGTCGACTATCGTCGCTTGAACCAGGTGACAGTGAGGAACAATTATCAGCTACCGAGGATTGATGACCTCTTTGATCAGCTCAAGGGAGCACGGTGGTTCTCGATGATAGACCTCAGGTCAGGCTATCATCAGCTCAGAGTCAGAGACGAGGACGTGCAGAAGACGGCCTTCAGATGTCGGTATGGCCTCTTTGAGTTCTTGGTTATGCCTTTCGGCGTAACCAATGCTCCAGCAGTGTTCATGGCCCTCATGAACAGGATCATTCAGCTATACCTCGATCGATTTGTCGTGGTCTTCATCGACTATATTTTGATTTACTCTACGGCTGAGGAGGAGCACGCCTATCACTTGCGAGTTGAACTAGACACACTCCGAGAGAACCAGCTTTATGGTATGCTCTCAAAGTGCCATCTCCGGATACGTGAGGTCCACTTCTTGGGACATGTCATCTCTGAGGCGGGAGTTGCAGTGGATCCTGTGAAGATCGAGGTAGTGTGAGCTTGGGAGACACCCATGAGCGTGACGGAGGTTCGGAGTTTCTTGGGACTAGCCGGATACTATCAGAGATTTGTGCCAGACTTCTCTAGAGTTGCGGCACCACTCACAGCTTTGAAGAAGAAGGGGAAACCCTTCGTGTGGTCGGAAAAATGTCAGAAGTGCTTCCATGAGCTGAGACAGAGATTGACCAGCGCACCTATCTTGAGGTTTCCTGAGGATGGAGTCGGGTACGTAGTCTACTGCGATGCATCAGGGACCAAACTCGGATGTGTTCTGATGTAGGAGCGGGTAGTGATCGCCTATGGATCATGTCAGTTGAGGCCGCATGAGCAGAACTACGCTACCCATGACCTGGAGTTAGCAGCAGTGGTCTTCGCTCTGAAAACATGGCGACACTACCTGATGGGCGAGTGCTTTACAGTCTTTTATGATCATTAGAGTCTCAGGTATATCTTCTCATAGAAGGACCTGAACCTAAGATAGCGGCGATGGCTCGAGTTCCTCCAGGACTATGACTTTGAGATAGTCTATACTCCTGAGAAGGGGAACGTGGTAGCTGATGCCCTTAGCAGGAGGACGGGCATTCAGCTACTTGAGGAGGATACGGAGCAGCTATCCTCTTTGAAGATATCCTTTGTGGATAGAGATGGAGCAGCCTTCCTCCGGTCTCTCACAGTCACCCCTCCAATACTGCAGCGGGTCAGAGAGGCGCAGCGTGAGGACGCTGACTGTGAGACACGGCGTGCACAGATATCCTCAGGACAGGCACCTGATGGTTTCTCCCTTGGAGCAGAGCATGACATCCTTTTCAGAGGACGTACCATGGTACCAGTCGCTTTGCGAGAGGAGGTGTTGAGAGAGTTTCACACTTCTCCTTTGGTGGTACATTCTGGAGTGGCGAAGATGTACCAGGATCTCAGACGACAGCACTGGTGGCCGGGCATAAAGAAGGCTATAGTAGAGTTCGTTTCTTGATGCCTCACCTGCCAGCAGGTGAAGGCAGAGCATCAGGTACCAGCAGGCTTGGTACAGCCCTTGGAGGTTCCTGAGTGGAAGTGGGACGACATGTCTATGGACTTCGTGACTGGACTTCCACGCACTTCTAGAGGTCACGACTCCATTTGGGTGATTGTTGACCGACTCACCAAGTCGGCACACTTCTTACCCATCAGAGAGCAGGGCTCAGCCAAGATCTTGGGGCGTCTCTACGTTCAGGAGATTGTGAGGCTCCACGGTGTGCCATCATCTATCATCTCCGACCGAGATGCTCTCTTTACTTCCCGGCTTTGGAAGGGGTTACAGGAGGCGTTCGGGACGCATCTACGTCTGAGCACAGCCCTTCACCCTCAAATGGATGGTCAGAAGGAGAGGACCATTCAGACTCTCGAGGACATGCTCCGCGCATGTGTCCTCGACTTTGGTCGTAGCTGGGAGGACCACCTACCTTTGGTGGAGTTTGCGTACAACAACAGCTACCACTCCACCATTGGGATGGCACCGTACGAGGCGTTGTACGTCCAACCTTGTAGATCTACTTTGTGCTAGACAGACCCTGGGGAGTCAGCACTTGTGGGACCGGAGATGGTCCAGGCCACGACAGAGAAGGTCCAGGTCATCCAGGAGCGGATGAGGACAGCTCAGAGCCGGCAGAAGTCTTACGCTTACAGGAGGCGGAGACCACTATAGTTCAAGGATGGCGACCACATCTTCTTGCGGGTCTCACCTCGACGTGGTATACGGAGATTTGGCCGAGGCGGAAAGTTATCTCCGCGCTTCATCGGACCCTTCCAGGTCCTCAGCAGGATTGGCAAGGTGGCTTATCGCCTGGCTCTACCACCTCAGTTGTACCGGGTGCACGACGTCTTCCACGTGTCTCAGCTGAGGAGATACGTGCACGACCCGACGCACATCATTGACCAAGGGGAGATTGACGTTGACGATGGGGAGACTTTTACGGAGGTCCCGGTGGAGATAGAGGATCGACAGGAGTGGGACCTATGTGGGTGATCGATTCCTCTTGTGCGCATCAGATGGCAGCACAGGAACCTCCAGGGGAGCACTTGGGAGCGGGAGTCTTAGATGCGTGCTCAGTACCCTCATTTTTTTCCCTAGTTTTTATGTATCTTTACGGGGACGTAAATCCCTAAGGTTGGAGTAATGTAAAGACTCGTAAAATTCAAAGGAAATTTTTTTCTTAATTTTTATTGGAATTTTACAAGAGTGCGGTTTCTGACGGCACCTGATTCCGAGGCCCGGAGTGCCCGGAATCAATTTCTGAAGTTTGGCTCGGGTACGCTCAATGAACGAAGGAGCAGGAATTTCTAACTTTTGAACCAGTGCCCGGAATCGAATTCTGAGGGCACCGATGAACTCGCAGAGCCGATATTCGCTTAAGGAGACGTTTTCCGAGGTTGCGTTTTATGTGGGTTGGGAGTTAGTTTTTGGGAACTTAAAATGAAATTAAATAAAATGTGGAAACACAATTTTATTTTTAACTTTTTGGTTAACTCCTCCCAAAGGGTGTTAGGGGTGGGACCCACATCCACTTAACCTCCCCTGAGAGGATTAAGTGTGGTGGGGCCCACACGAACCCTAACACTTCATCTTCTCTTTTTTTAAACTCCCTCTAACTCCTCTTTAATTAACTTGACAACTTGGTTAATTAATTGAGTTGAGTTGTTTGAATTTCAAACCTTTGAAATTCAAGTTGATAATTGTGTAAATAAAATAAGCCTTAGCTTATTTTATTTTGGTTGGTCTCCTTAGCCATCTTGAGAGAATTTGAGAGGTTCTCTCCACCTTCTTCAACTTTGACAAAGAACACGAAGAACACTCAAGCTCCGACGAAGAACGCCGCTTATCTCTTCTTCATAGCCGGTGTGTTTCTGAAGATCGATGACGCCGCTTCTTCGATTTTCTTCTCGTGTCAACGAAAGGAGACGCCGTTTCCTCCTCGGACTATCCCCTTCAGCTTACGAAGATTCTCCAGCGACGTACCTCTTCAGACACACCTCGACGTCAAAGGAAACGATGTTCGGTTTCTGCGACGCCCGACCTCCGCGATGCTAGTCTTTCACGGTTTGTTGACCTGCTCCGCACTTGAAACCGAGGTAGGGGTTTGTTGTTGTTTTATTTAATTATTCTCATTCTCGGTTCTAGCATGACGATATTTGAGGATAAATGATTAAGTGTTATCATCTAACGAGAGGGGGTCCGGACCGCACAAACACGGCCGAACCCCCCTCCTTTGTTCTTGAATGTTTCATGCAGATGGAACGAGATGGCGTGGTGCTGTCGCACCACACGGGGATCACACGACAATTATTGCGCGGCGCCATCGCGCCGCGCCGTGGAATGATTTTCATGGACGTGACGCCGTCACGCCGCATCGAAGGAAACCGAAGGCGCCGCGGTCGGAGCGGGGCCACGGCGGAGGGGCGCGGTGCCGTCGCACCGCGCCGGGCGACAAAGGCCGTGACCGGTTCCGGGCCGCGGCGGAACGTGATGACCGGCGGCCAGCCGGGCCGCCGGTGTCGGAAGACGGAAGAGGACCGGCCCTTGCCGGTCCTGTTGAGAAGAAGTCGGCCGGCCAAGTCAGGCCGGCCAGAAGGGTGGAAACCGGGGGAATTAAATTCCCTCGGGCTGCTTAATTGGCCCCCCATAAGGAGGGGGGCCGGTTTTACAAAGGGGGCAGGCGGCCCCCAGTTTTTTCCAGCAGCTCGGCTTTAGGCCGAGCTGGCAGCGCACCCAGCGCGCTGCCTTGCGCCGAACTGGCGCGCCTGCCCGGTCCGCCAGGCCAGGCCGGGCCGTGCCGGGCCGGGTCGACCCTGTCCGGGGAGGGTCGACCCGGTTTGGGTCAACCGGGGGGTCTTGGGCCGGGACGGCCCGGGTCCGAAACCCCCTGTTACCGAGCAGTTTGAATTCAAATGCCCATAACTCGGGCTACGGACCTCCAAATGACACGCCGTCAGCGGAGATGCGATCCTTGGATTGAGACGGTCATTGCAGTATATCGCACTCTAAGTTTCGGAATACTTTGTGTTCATCCGGGTTGGTTCGTACACGAAACCAACCGGGCCCTCGGAGCGGAAACGCTCATATCTTGAGCTACGGACGTCCGATTGACGTGCCGTAAGCTTTGTTGAGTTCCTATTAGTGAGATGGATCTTTTGGCATTTTTAGCCCAAGGTTTGGATGCAGGTGGAGTACGGTCGGGTTGGTTTTTCCTTAAAAACCAACCGGGCCCCTGGGACGAAAAAGCCAATAACTGTTAGACCGGGCGTCTGGTCGACGCGCCGTCTGTTGTGTTGAGTTCCTGTTGACGATACGGAACTTTTGGACTCGTCAACTCTTGACTTTGTGACAGTTGATGTATCAGCCTCCCGGCTCGTGGAGCGGACCCTCCCGAACGAGCTTGCTGTATGCGGGAACCCTAGAGCTGGCTGCGACTACGACTGCTACTGCTACTACTACTGTGACTGCGACAACGACAGTACAGAGATCCTTGGTGGATTCGATGACGACGACTACAGCACTCAGCGATCCTACGTGGATCAGTGCTACAGGTCCTGTGTGGGCCCGATCCTGTGTGGGTCCGATCCTGTGTGGGTCTGTGCTCAGCGGTCCTGTGTGAACCAGTGCCTACAGATCCTGTCTGGGTCCGATCCTGTGTGGGTCTTTGCGGGGGTTAGTACCTATCGATCCTTTGTGGGTCCGATGACTTAAATGGATCAGTGATCATCTCATTCGTCTACCGAAGAAGTATACCTGTGTGATCTGAATCCTGTTGCTTTCCTGTGTGACTTGTGTTGTGCTATCCTGTGTGGATTTCGTTTTGCTTTCCTGTGTGGAATACGTATTCTTTCCTGTGTGGACTGAGTTGTACTTGGGCTCGGAGGTTGGAGCGTATTGGAATTGATGACTTAGGTATATGAATGGGAATATATCTAAGCAGTGTTGGTTGTTACTTCGTGATTGTATCTTTCCTCTGTGGTTTATCCTTTGTGGATTTTGGGAGACCTTCGGGGGTCTCGGGGTCCCTACTGAGTAGCTTATACTCATCCCTGCACGGGCTATGCCCGCACTACGTTGTGTTGGTTGCAGACGACGGACAACGTTGATCGAGGTTGAGGCTTACAGATCAGGACAGTACCTGGAGGTGGACCACTGGATAGGACGTGCTCGGAGCGGACGGCGGGACCCGAGGAGCAGTGGAGCTATCTAAACCCACCCTTCAGGTGGGATTTCTAGTGGACAGCTCGGTGTAGCGGTTTTTACTTTACAGTTGTTGTTTTCCCTTTCGAGTTATACTTTACTTTCAGTTTGGGTTTGTATACTTGCCCATTTACTTTTCCGCACTTTCAGTTTTACTCTGTTTTTACTTAGTGTTTACCTTTCTAATTGCTTACTCTGTGGTGCTTGTTTACTTTACAAAAGAAATGCCTTCCCTTTTTACCCGGAATTACGCCTTGGTGTTAATCTCCATCCCCTGGCCTATGGAAGGCGGGCTTGGGGTAGTCACGGCACGGGCCCCGAGGGCGGGTCGTGACACACATGGAACACCCTCCTCACCCAAGAATGATCAGGTTCCCATATAATTCTACATATAGAAAAGTCATCCCATGTTTAGTGGATCTTCTGATCTCCTCCTCGTGGAATAGTGGATTAACCCAATTGAAATGATATTCTCAGTCCTCTAGTGCTCATAAGAAGAGAATATTGTGATGGTGGTTTATAATTTACCTGGTGAAAATAATCAGTGGTGGACATTGATTAAGAATACGATTCCCAAGATGGAAATTGATTCCATGTATTGGGAGGAGTTTAAGAGAATGTTTTTTAGAAAATCTTTTTCCCAAACCATCCTTCTTAAGATGGAAAGAGAGTTCCTCGTACTCAAGAAGAAGGATGATGAGTCAATCAGGTCATACAAAAAAAACATTACTTGGCTTGTAAAGTATGCATCAGTCATTGTCATGAAAACTGAATGAAAGGTATATCACTTCTTTAGAGGACTAAATCCAAGTTTACAAAAATCGTTGACGATTCAAGACTTCAAAAACTATTATGAGATTATATATTTTTTCCATAAGGTTTAGAAGGAGATCAGAGACTCTATATAGCTTCGTGGGCCCATCTACAAAAATAGGAATAATGAATCTAATGTGGGATGTTCGGTTACTAAATTCCTTGATATAAAGAATCTCGATCATCACACGTGTGAATATTGTGAGAAGAAGCATCCTGGGAACTATCTAAAGGAAAACAAGTATTACTTTAAATGTAGAACTATTGGAAATCTAGATAAAAACACCCGAAGGGATATGAAAAATCACCCTAATGTTGAATAAGAAAGAAAGGTTCAGGTAAATTCTCTGGTAGTGGTACAGTGTTACGGCTACATGGAACATGGGAATTTTGTGAAAAAATTTCCTAATCTATGGGTTATTAGTGGAAATCAACAATAACATCCAAGGAAACATGAAAGGGATTATGTTATAACTGCTTATGAGCTAGAGAGGGATAATGATGTGGTTATAGGTATGGTGGTTATTCATTACAGAATATTAAACATAGTATTAGATTCTGGTTCTATGCATTCATTCATATCTTGTATGTTTAGTAGAACTATTAAAACACCACCTCAGAATTTGGAGGATAATTTATCTATGGGAGGATAGAATATGGAGATTAGGGTGTTCAAGGATTATAGATCCTCCCTGGTAAATTTTTGTGGGAAGAACCTCCAAAAAAATTCTTTTTATACTTCCTTTTGTGGTGTTCGATGTTATCCGGTACATGGATTTTATATCATTATACAGATCCTACATCAGTTGTCAAGAAATGGTGATGACTATTCACATCTCGAAGCATCCTCAAATTTTGTACATTTTTAAGGATGAAGATGAATCTCTTTTAGAATCTCTGTCACAAGTGTGGATATTAACTCCTTATGAGAATGTATTTCTGGCTCAAATTATTGAGAGAAATGATAGAATCATGCTTAAAGACATGTTCATCATGAGGGATTACACAGATTTATTCTCTAATGAGTTGACTGGTCTTCCTCCTGATCAAGAGGTTGAGTTAAATATTAAACTTATTCTTGGATCCCTACATTTGTCAAAGAATCCTTATAGAATGGAATCCGTAGAGATGAAATAGCTGAATAAGAAGTTATAAGAGAATTTTTAAATGGGTTTTATATGCCCTAGTGTTTCAACAAGGGGTGCGGCAGTCATCTTTATCAAGAATAAGGATGGATAAATTATCATGAGATAAATTAAATCATTATAAAGAATGATTGTCCCCTGTCATGGATAGATGAAATGTTCGATCAACATTATGGGGAAAGTTATTTCACAAAGGTGGACCATTAGTCAGGATGCCACCAATTAAAGGGGAGGAAGTACGATATTTCCAGGACAGCCATTCGAATGAAGTATGGACGCTATGAAATCCTAGTGATGCGCTTCAGAATCACTAATTATCTAGAAATTTTCATGGACATACTGAATAGAATCTTTACAAATTATGTCGACAAATTTTTGGTAGTATTAACAAGGATATTCTGATATACTCCCATAGCAAGGAGGAGGATGAGGATCATTTGAAAAATATGATAGTGAAATTGACAAGAGATATTTTTATTCACAGTACAATAAATGTGTGTTTTTTATGGATGAGGTATCATTCTTGGGTCATGTTATCACCATCAAAGTGATATTTGTGGACCCTTGCAAGACAATGGAAATTAAAGAGTGGCCCAGGCCAACATCTGTAATGGAGATCCATAACATTCTAGATCTTGTTGGGTATTATCAAAAATTTTGGAATAATTTATCATGATTTTTCAGCCAAATGACCTATCTATCATAGAAGGTATTGGAGATATTTTGGACTTAGGAATGTGGAGATTCTTATAAGGAGTTGAAAAAAAGGCTTATCACTGCGCTTGTACTCAAAATCCTAACAACTGGATAACTATTTGTGGTGTAAAGTGGTTCTTCGGGGAAGGGATTAGGCTTTGGGATGACAATAAGTGATAAATTGATAGCATATTCCTGAAAATAGTTGAAAATGCATGAGCAAAACTATCCCATGCATGATCTGAGTTGGAAATTATGATCTTTTCATTGAAAATCCGGTGGCATTATCATTATGGTGAGAAATGTGAGATATATATTGATTATAAGAGTCTCAAATATATATTCACAAAAAAAGAGATAAATATGCTCCAGTGAAGATGGATAGAGATGATCTAGTATTATGACTTCCCAATCCACTAACATCCTAGTTAAGGAAAAACAACATGGAAGATGTTATAAGTAGAAAGGATCCTACAAATTTATCAATAACGAGGGCCGAAAATTTTCCTATATTAATTAATTTACAAATTAGGGCAATGAGAATCGTTAAGGGAGGAACATCATCAATCCTTTCTCAAATGATTTCTCAACCCTCCCTTATAGAGATGATAAAGGGTGCTTCATGAAAGGATGTAGAAATTCAAAAAAAAATGTGGAATCCATTCAAAATGGGAAATCCTCTATGTTTATGATTTATGAAGAAGGAGTTTTAATATATGGGTCTTAATTATGTGTACCATACAATTGATAGATAAAGAATGAGCCTTTGAATGAAATACATACTCAACCTTATCTATTCAACCATGCAACAAAAAGATTTATTGAGATCTCCAAAGGAAATTTTGGTGGGACAATATGATGAAATAGATTGCAAAGTATACATCAAAGTTTTTGGTATGTCAGTAAGTGAAGGATGAAAGGGAAAATTATATGGGTATGATACAACCACTACCCATTCGAAATGGATATGGGATAAAATCACCATGCATTTTGTCACTGGACAACAAAGGAAATCCCAAGGAAAAGTTCAATAATGGTCATCGTGGATTGTCTTACAATGATAGATCAATTTATCTATATTTGAGGGGACTTCTCATTTGATAAAAATACAAGGATATATATTAATAATTTGGTAATGCTTCATGGAGTACGACTACCTATTGTATTCGATCGAGATTTGAGATTCACCTTGATTTTCTAGAAAAGTCTTCAAAATGATCTAAGCCATGAACTGAACATTAGTGGAACCTATCATCATAAACCTGATGGCTATTCTGAGTGAACTATTCAGAAATTGCAAAACATGTTGATATCATGTTCTAATGACTTCAAAGGAGTATGGGACCCACATTTTCGACCTGTAAAATTCTTCTACTATAATAGTTTCAACTCAAGCATCCAAATGGCACCACACAAATCTTATTAAGGGAAAAGGTGCTGAACACTGGTGTATTGGGAGGAAGTTAGTGTACGTAAGCTCCTAGAACCTAAAATTTTTAATGAAATGTTGGAGAATTTGAAGACCATTCAGAAACACAACAAGGTCTCCCATAGTCCCCAAATGAATTTTTTATAAAATCATCGACAAGACCTTAATTTCATTGTTGGATACAAGGTATTTCTAAGTATATCACCATGGAAGAATGTCATGAGGTTTTAGAATAATGGAATGCTATGTCCCCAATACATTATCCCCTTTAAGATTCTTGATCGTGTTGGAGTTGTGGCCTATCAACTAGAACATCCACCTACCATGTCAAAAGTACATGATGTCTTCCACACAACCCTCTTAAGAATGTACGAACTAGATCCTTTACCAGTACTCTCTTCAGAGGTGGTACGGTTGGAGAATGATCATTCTTATGAGGAGATGCCAGTGCTGAACATGGATCATATAGATAATGATCTTCATAACAAGACTATTCACCTGGTCAAAGTACTGTGGCAGAAACATAAGTACAAAGAGAAAACATGAAAACTAGAGGAGGTAATGAAGAAAAAGTACCTGCACCTGTTTATGTATTAGAAGGTAAAACAATGTTATGAGGTTGATATTTCATACGAGGGAAAATATAACGACCCAATATTTTATAAATGGAAATTACCATCTTATAATTATTTCATTTAATCACATTAAATTACAACACAATGAATTACTAAGTACTATGTAACCTTTAAACATAATATTTTCACTTTTGTGATTTGAATTTTGAAAATCTAACATACATGGTTGTGATCAGTAAGATGTTTGGAGTCCGATAAGACAAAAATTATATTTTTCCTGAATAGTAACCCAACCTTATGAATAGTAACCTACCCTTATGAATATTAACATTACCCATATGAATAGTAATTCTTCCAAAAATATAATAACCTCACCCCTAAATGTATAAATTCAATTTAGTCATCATATAAGGGATAATATAACCATATAAAAAGTATTTGTTATTTTGTTAGTCATAAATAATTGTTTACAATTAATTAATTAATTTGAATGAAAAATTATATTCCTAAAATGAGTTCATAAATTAAAAATTTCATGTCTTCTAGTTTTAAGATAATTTTATAAGACATTATGTAATTTTATAAGACATTATGTAATTTTTCGAAGCATTATAAAATCAGTTGTATTTTTGAAATCCATATTTTAAAAGTATATTATGATTTAAATTAAAAAATACATTCATTATATTTAAAAATTACAAAAAATGGATCTCATTTTGGGATTCTACATGTTGAAAATTTTTTACGGTGAATTTTGGGGATTTTTTTAAAATTCTTGAATTTTTTATGAATTCTAAAATATGGTAATTTATTACATATATACATTATATCTCAAATAAAAAATTTATTGATACGTAGATGATGTAATCACCTTGGGTTATAACTCATAAAAAAATATTATAGTTTTTGGTCACAAGAATCATTACTATTTCTTGTATTATGGAAATAAAAATAAACTAATAATTAAAATATTTAAAAACCCTCCTCCCATCAACTATAAAAGCCACCCACACTCCCCTCTTATCTTCACTCCTCTCAAGCCTTCTTGTTTCCCTAAATGCTTCCCAACTATCTCTCAAATATCATAACTCAAGTCTTTTATCCCTTTTTCTCAACAAGAAACCAAATCCTATCTCCTTAATAAGCTATCAAGAATGACTATCTCAAGAGGAAAATTTATCTTTTCAATTATTATACATTCATTTCATGTTCCTTTGTTTCAATTTATATCCTTACCTCAAATAAACCAAAAGTTATGATAACTGAAGTACCATATATGTACTGGAATGTTGATATGACAATGGATTAATTTATTATCATCTCTCCTTTATGCCTTATTTATACATGAAGAAAAAACACCATTCGAGATATGTTAATTTAGCACATTCAAGGATGATGGATTTTCAATTCCTGTAATTTCTTCAATTCTAGCATTAAATAAATTTTAATGGTTTAACCAAACTATAATATATTTATTATGTCTCATATATGGTTTTGGAATCTCTTCCAACGCATGGTTTTATTTATACAAAAAATATGTTTGTTGTGATAAAAAACACCAATTGACCCAAAAGGTTATCACTAATGTTTTATATAATGATTCTACTTCCCTCCAAGTAGCCAAAATAAATATACAAACATGTAACCATATCTATGTTCAATAAAACAAATATCTCAAATTTTGGAAAACCATCCTCATTTTACATGATTATCCATTAATTTATATAAGTAAACCAAACGTGAAACAAACAGACTAGAATAATGATATTAAACCTCAAAACCAATCAAAATTTTTATTAATGAACATAAAAAATATATAATAAATCAATTTCAGGTTAAATTATTTTATCACATATCAATAAATGAACCTAATTTTATTATTTAGTTCATTAATATCTAGTGGATAACACCATCAGACTTAAGGTAAGAGATTCTACCCGAACCTCCAATATTCCATCGGGTTATTCTTACTCTCATCATACCCAAATAAAATACTTTATTATTTTTATTTAAATCTTATAATTTTTTTATTATACTTAAAAAATAATATATCTAGATCCATTAATCATTCTATTTTAGGGATATACCTTTTTTAAGTGATTCACTCCTCAATACTTCCTGTTAAGCAAACCTGTTTTATGGGAACTTCCTGGATCCATACCCAATTTCAAGTGCACTGTACCATATTTTTTAAACCACATTTTTTTATAAAACCAATTTTTTATCATTAAAACCATATTGGATCACTTCTGGATTTATATAAAAGATTATTCCTTTTTCTATTTCAAATGATTGTAAGTATTTTCCTTAAAACTACACTAAAATGTTTTTATGATAAAATTCCTTAAATACTCTTATTTTATGTTGTCAATGCATTTTTACATCACATAACATAATATATGATTATTTTAATTATTAATATCCATGTATTTTTTTCATTCATTCATGGACACTTGTACTATATACCCATTCATTCTGCATTATGACATGCTTATGATACCCATTTCATTCAATGGGTACCCTTATGTTTATGTATGATTGATTATGTATGATTATTAATGTGAATAAAATATTCATGAACATGTTATGAATGGTGTGCCCAGATATCACTCCAATTCATTGGGAGAAGTTCAGTCACATGAGACATTATAGGCAATGGTCTTGGAGGTTAGCCTTGACTCATGCTACTATGTGCAACTGTCTTGGTGGTTATCCTTGACTTTTGATCCTCTTTGTGTAATGAGCCATGAATCATTATAAATTATTTTTTAATATTTATTCCTCATTTTTATGAGTCTATATTTATATGACCACATGTACAATTTTTTTATTTCACATGCTTTAAATATTTTCATATCAGTATACCATGCCTTCAAAGTTGTGTGCCAAATCATTAATACTATGCATTTTCTTTTACTGGTATTTTAGCTCGTCCATTGGATCATGTTATACCATACATACCCTATGAAGATTTTTGAGTATAATGAATTTTATGAGCTCTTTATGATGATTAAATACAGAAATATTTTATTTAGTCCCATGTTTTCAGTTTTATGTACCTAGTCTTCCTAGACACTAGACTTCACAATACTTGTCTTGTAATAAGATGGTTTATTATGCATAAAATCATGTAATGATATTTGAAAATTTCTAGGGTCACATTACCATATTTCTAGAACAAGGAATAATTGTGCATGCTAGTGGGAGGTCTCACAAAAGTCCTCTTACCTAGGGATAATTTACTCAATAGTGAATCTGATTAACAAAAAATTTAACTACTAATATGATCAAACTTTACTACAAAACTCAATTCCAGATTATATTATTAATCATAATGTCAAGATATATGGAAGCTAAATCTATTATCATATATATAATTTTAACTCTTAAATGCATATATGAAAATAACTAGAAGTAGTTTAAAAAGTTAAACTAATGAATAAACATATTCACAATATGTGCAATAAATAACTATGGATAAAATAAAAAAATAACATTATATAACTGAGATTTTCACATAATTAAAATTGATATAACAATTTATTAAAATTATATAAATAAAATTTATCTTTAGATACTTTATAAATTATTTAAAAATTATAGAAAATCTATAATTCATAACATAAACACATCGAATTCATTTTATAATTTGAACTCCTTGAAATTATTAATTTTAACATACCTAACATAAAAAATATATTATTTCATAAAATATAATGTTTTTCTCTTCAAATTTCTATTATGTAAACATTTAATGTAATATAAATAACATAATCATTAAAATATTTAATCATTGATAATATTAATAATAAAAAATAAACTTTTGATGATGTTTTAATAATATCCAAAATAATACCCTTCAAGTTGACATCTTAGATAATGTATTAAAAATAATTCATAATTATAAAATATAAACAGATAATATTATATCCATATTTTTTATTTTATAAAAAATTGATAAATTACCTCCAGTATATCTGAAATAAACGTTTTTTAAATCATATGGTATGGAATATAAATTTTTAATAATTTTTATAATATTAACATTTAATATTAGTGAATATTTAATAATATATGTTTCATGAATAGTAAATAATTAATTATAAAAATATTTTAATTAAATAATTTATATAACCTTTATAAATTTTTAAATATCTGAAAATACATAATATCATTATATATAGTTAATTTAAAATTAATAAAATTCAATTAAAAATTTATTTTCTATGAAAATATTTTTTAATGCTTTAATAGTATTTTATAGTTCATGGTGAGTCCTAGCCTATGAAATATCATCTTGGGATCACTAAATAGTTTATCACTATTAGTTTTATTCGATGACTATTAATATTTTCGTCTCCATGAATAAGCCTATCATATTTAACGATACATGTCAATATCTCTAAGGTGACATTATTCTATGGTCTTGGGAAAACATGTGGAATATGTATCATATAATACAATACATCAATATCATAAGCCACAAATTTTACAAATCCCTAGTATTTTTACAATGAAATATTTCATTATAGCAATATGACGTAGAATATGATGTTGAATAATTACATTTACAAAAAAAATTTCAAAAATCTAAAAGCATATCTAGATATAATAACAATCTTGGGGTTTGTAGGGGTATAATTACACTAATTATACGTTCTAGAAGTTATTAAGAAACCCCAACCAAGATGATTGTGCATGAAAAATTTAAGCATTCGTATAGGAATGGAATAAATAAAGAATTTGTATACCATTCACTATAATAATCTATTAATTTATCTTAAATTAATTATGATGATTATCAAGGAATAATATAAATATTCATCTATTTATTTTGTCTCCATTGGTTTAATCTAAATCACGTGTCATTCCTATGGGACTCTTCATCCTCTATGGCTAGCTGGTACCACATAGAGTAATAGAGGTAGAAGAAAGAGAGCTTCATGATAAGGGTATTTTATCCATGTCTTGGAAAGACTATAAAGCACATACTCACATCCATTAAATGTGGAATTTTCACTTTATATAAGGCCTCAATGTAAACTCCTAGAGTATTTTTATTTTTTCATATTCATTATAATTCATGATTGAGTTCTGCAAGACAAATCATGAAAATATCCCTTGAATAATGAACATTCAAGCATTACATTACATGAAATGGATATTTTAATAACCACATATATGGTGATGATCTCTAAAATGATAATGATTATCATTTAGCTACTCCAACTATCAAATAAATAAGCAATATTAAATGGAAATTCATACTCAATGACTTGTATGAAAATATCCTTATTATATCCATCTAATCGTATGAAATAATTTCAATGGGCAGTATTTTTGAATATCCGTCCATGATTTACAACATTTATTCCATAAAATATGATATAGACCCTAAAATTTATCTCCTAAAAAATTGTAATTATAGAATATCATTTCTTTCATTAGTAACATAAACATTCAAGAAACAAAGATATATTGACTATGATGACCCATTTATACCAACAGTCATCTTAAAATTCTATCGAATTAACATTTTCATTAAATAAATATATGTTTATGTAAATAAAAAAATGGAAGAAAAGTCATTCATTCTTAATAGAAACTATCAAGAATATGTCTATATGATTCTTTCAGTGGGGTTTGTGACACTAGTGAATGACAATAATGTATGAATGTTTCATAGGACTTATAATCGATTGAATCATGAATCAAAATCATATAATGATAATTTTATGAATTTATAAAAAAAATTATTATGAGTGAAGTATATCCATGAGTCTAATACGGGTTAGTCGGTTGTGTCGTCCCAGACCTTGATGCCACTTAGGAGATGCCCCGAGCCTGATGGACCACTTGGCCTCAATTGCATCTCCCCACACACCAGAGGCTTCCAACTAGAAGAGAGGGCATATGATGTGTATTTGGGTAGAATATTACCACATTACTAGAGTGTAGAATAATGGAAAATTATAAAAATTGTTAAATAGTAGAAGAAGTATAAATATAAAAAAATCATATAGGAAAGAGGAAATTATACCAATGACTGGACTAATAGGAATAACATACAAGAGATGATTATGATTAATGTTATGAAACTATAATTCATGAAAACATGGATAAAAAGTATCATGCATTCATGAAAAACCCCATGTATAATAGAAAATACATAATCTATCCCATGCCACCCAAACTACACCTTGGTCATCTACTACCAGCACAGTAAGCAATCAAGTGTTTGAAGCGTTACCCTTCCCTATATCAAAGTGGTTTTACATGTAATCTTCCTAGGTCCCAATGGTTCCTAGATAGGGTGTGATATAAATATCGGGGGGACACCATAGACAGTTTCTACAACATCTTTCATATTTAATGGAAAAGTCAAAGAGTACAAGCATGAATATATATCATGGAAATCAGAACAATGTAACTAACTACCAAATTGCCTAATTTATCCCATGACTTGTGTCTAACCATATAACCACTTCATTAATTAATAAATCACCAATTTATTTTAATAGTACATGTGAGGTATATTCAACTTTGGCATCACCTAGTTATAGTATAACTTGTTTAGATTACAAGATGTGACAAGGAAACCCTAATTTATAGTTAATATGAAGTGGTTTCATGGTATTCACCAAGTAAACCTAGATCCCAAGGGACGATAACATAGTAACAAATGAGCCTATCTAATTGGGTAGGAGTTTTATCCAAGGAGCATAAACCAAGGCATTCCACAAAAATATTTCTATCGATTCCAAGGATTTATTCCACGGTAAAACAGTGTTAATCAATTAATGGGCCATATGGGATGTAACCATGATACCTAATTTTCAATTCTGGATCCATGGAGTTTATCCAGGGAAACCTTTAATCATAATGAAGGGATCCTAGGATGTCATATCGGACATATAGGGGTGGATAAGGTTTGATTTCCTTGGTAGGTATCACCAATGGAAACTAACATCCTAGAATCGGAATGACATTGTAATGTCCTGGATTTTTTCAATGAAATTTTTTTAATTATATGGAATTATTTAGAGATCGTGAAATCTGACGATTCATGATTCCAGGGCCCAGAGTGCCTGGAAAGATGCGTCAAAGTTTAGTTAAAATTTAAATAGCGCGCCTAAGTAGTTTTCCGAAAAAAAGTGACATAACTAATAAATTGTTTCCCGGATCCATAATATGAGGGCACCGTTGCGCTCAGGATGGTGGGTTTACCCAAGGTGTGACTAAATTTTAGAAGGGACGAGCCTCCTATGAGAATACCCATAAATGGAAAAACGTTAAATAAAATTATTATATTTTTCAAATTCTTATAACTCATGAATGGTAACTCGGAATGAAAAATTGAGACCACTAATAAACTCTTGAGGGTATGCTTTCCGTAGGCTAATACCAACATTGGCTGGCGCATGACACTAGTGAATGTTAGTTTTTTTTCGTAAATAAAATAATTAAGTGGAAATTATTTTATTTTAAAACCCATAACATCTAAACAGTAACTCGGATTAAAAATCTAAGAGTACGATTAGGTTATTTGGGGAATTTTCTATTTAGGTGGAGACTAACCTTGATCTTCATGGTTCGATGGTGAAGGCTAATAATTTATTGAACATTATTTAAAGTACATTCCTTAAATGTGCGAGCGAAGTTTTCTAACTTCTGAACTATTGCTCGGATTAAAAATCTGAGAGAACTGTTGAATCCACATCATCCGGATTCACTTAAGGTAGGATTTACATTTACTGTAGTAGGTCCATAAAAAAGATATTTTTTGTTACTTTTTAAAAGAAATGAATTAAAATAAATGAATCATTTTATTTCATTTCCTCCAATGGACAATTAAATGGGTGGGGCTAGTGACGTGTCAAACCAATAAATTGCTTAAACTGCCAACCCTAATTAACAACGTCGTTCAGGAATTATGATTCTTATTAATTGATGAGGCCCATTAAATTATAACATAATTACATACCCTACCCTTTTCATATATATAAGGATCTTGGGGAGGGGTATCGGCATAGCTTCGGCAAGAAACAAAGTGCCGAAGGAGAACCGTGACACCAGACCCTTAGATGACGGAGCTGATCCCAGCGGGAGGTGAAAGGTGACACCAAACCACGATTTGGAGGTAAACATGTTAGTGGTGTCACTAGAAGCCTATTATAGGAACGAAGAACACCAAACCAACTTCAAGCTCATGCATTTCTCTGACGATTTGAGGTAGTGGGGTTATTGGTTTACATTTCCTTAAAAGATTCCCTATTCCCCATTCTTGAAAATTACACAAAGAACGTGGGTCAACCGAATAATGGGTTGATCCGCAAATAATTTGTTTTGCGGGAGGTTGTTACGGGGTATCTTTTTGGAGTTTTGATTGTTGTTAAATAAAAGAAATTTTTAAACCCATTTTAGCCTCCCATTGATCTTGAGCTAATGTAAAGGGTATGGGACTAACGAACCCAGCCCGAACCCTCCAAAACATTTTTACCCTTGCACCTTCAATGGAGGACCACCAGTGTGATGACACCAACTAGATATGAAGGAGGAAACACGCCAAAACACGCTACTAGAGGAGTCTTCCGAACAAAGCCATGACGGACATTAGAGTAGCTAGCACCAGCCGGCCGCAAAGGAGGGGTAGCACACCATCACGCGCCGCCAGTGTGCAATGGGGTCGTGCATAATTAGCCATGACCGAAGGAGAAGGCGACCATCTATGAAAGAGATGGGTGTCCTTCCGTCGTGTACAACTGGTGAGCTGGAGACCACAACCGAAGCTGCGACAGAGGATGCAGAACCCACACCTCTGGTGGGTTTTGTGGCGACCGGGTGGTTCCCACATGGCACCGCTTCTTTAATGGTCGAATGACATGTGAACATTTGGGATCTCTAGGGGAGAGGCGTCCCCCGAATAGCCTGGTAGAAGCACCACGAGTATCACCCTTCGTTGTCAGACCGCTCTCCAGCGGGCCGCTGCCAGTGGGCCTGGCCGTACCCCCCACGTGCCGAACCGCCCCACTGTGGGTCCCTACCTATACAGGTCAGTACTCCCTTGTGGTCTACCTTTTTTTCAGTACAGGCTGGACCTCAGCTTATTGGGATGAGTCATTTGTGTCCCGGCCCAGACCGGGTCGGCCGGGTCGGCCTGACTGGGTCGGACCGGACCCAGGCCCAACCATGCCCAGAAACACTTAATGGCCCTTATGTCGAGAACTAAACGTCTGTTTGACAAACCGTTTTTGGATTTGGGGTCATTAGAGAGAGAAGGTCCTTTTGACTTATTACATGAGAGTTTTAAAGAAACATGGAGTACGACCAGGTTGGATTGCACCTACAGCAAACCAGGCCCTTGGCATTGAAATGCAAATAACACACAGACCGGGAAGCCAGTTGATGTGTCATTTGTGGAATTGGAACACTTGTAACATGTACAATCATCAGGTTACTTATTTGTGAGACTTCGTGATTGTTTAAATACAACTGATGTCTTGTTGAGCAGTTCTCCTATGAACGCTACGTACAAAACGCTGCAACTAGATGAGACCTGATGACTGCTGACTTTTTGACTCGGAGTGACTTGATAGCCATAATACGCGATGGGGGTGGTTCTTTAGCAGGCCACGATGGGTAGTGTCCGTTGTAAAAGTTGGGGAAGAGTACCTCAGTATGCCATGGGGGAGCAACTTTGTGTGGCCTGGAAGACCCACAATATGTGTTGGAGAGTAGTACCTCAGTGGTTCAAAGTTAGTGGGAAGCAACTCTGTGTGATGTGGCATACCCACTGTACTCGATCGAGGAGGAGTTCTCCCATAAACGAGGTGTTTGACGTTGTGACTGGGAATGTTACTTGTTCCTAGTCCTTTAGAATCCATGGCTGGAAATCAGTATTTATAGCGAGCTTGTGTGGGTCAGTATCATATCATGTTTCTCTAAGTTGTGTACCTGGTTTGAGATGAGAATATAATTGAGATGTGTCTATTGCTTTGTGATTTGAGATTTAGATCAAGACTTGTGGTTTTCCTTGTGGTATTCCGAGAGACCATTGGGGGTCTCAGGGTACCTACTGAGTGTCATTATACTCACCCTTGCACGGGCTTCACCCGCACCTCGTTGTGTCTTGGGAAGATGACTAGATGCTAGGCTAAGGCAAGAGGGAGCCAATTCTAGGCGGTACACAGAGGATACATGCAAACATGGAGTGTTGATGAGGTGATATGTACCTACCCTTCTGGTAGATTCCGTGGAGGAAGATTCAGTAACTGTTTTCCCTTTCTCATATCTATTGTTCCTTTTATTTGTATTTGTACTTTCAGTTGTACTTGTACATATAGTTGGGAATGTATTCTAACCCATTTTACTTTCAACACTCTTATTTAATTCAACAGTTTACTTCATAGTTTCTTCTTGGTGTGATCTTGAACCATGTGTTTTTACAGGTTTAATGGAAATGTATAACCATTTTAGTTTATACGACTTTCGGTGCTAGCCGCCAGCCCCTAGCCTGTGGAAGATGGGGTTGGGGTAGTCACGACATGGTCCCCGGGGGATGAGTCCTAACAAATCGGTATCAAAGGAGTTCAGTTCTAACGAATAACTAGGACTCTAATATTTTCTGTGAAGCTATATTGTTAAGTGTTATATGTGTGGTTTTCAGTTCGTGGAGTCCATTTTTGGTGCATCTACTGACGTATCCATACTCTAGGACCCTGAATTCTGAATTCTGACTCAGTACACGAAAACACTAATTGTGTGTGTTTTGAAAACTTTCTTTTTTGATCTCTTGAGTCAGCTCACAAGGTATAACTTATTTATCATGGAACACCTGTCTTATTTCAGGATTATTCCACACAGACAGCCATCCTAGATTCCAGAGGTAGTACGTGATGATAGCCCACCGAGTGATGATGCCTTAGTGCATGGCCCTCTTAAAGTTTTTGCACCATCGGGTGGTGTACAAGAAGCACCACTACCCGTTGGGAAACCGTCACCACTAGATCCATATGTATATGATTCACGCTGACTGAGAACATTTCACAAGTTCTAAAGACATATTCCTTCAATGTTCCGAGGAGATACAAACCCACAGGCTGTTGTAGACTGGCTGGAGGCTGTGGCTAGAGTTTTCAGCTTGGTTGGGACACTAGCTTATTTTATGGTCATCATAGAAGCCAGCCTTTTTCATGTAGCAGCAGGGAGATGGTGGAGCTTTTTGTTCTAGATTCACAATGAGTTTAACCTTATCTGTGCGGACATTGAGGCCCCTTTTAGGGTAGAGTTCATCCAAGAGACCTTACTCTTTGTGCGTATACCGTAGCTACTACACTTACAACAGAGAAACATGATAGTGGCCCAGTACTTAGTGAGGTTCACTGATCACTCCCACTACTCCACCAAAGTGGTACGATACCACTTATTCAGGTCCCAAACCATTGATAATGGTCTCTGATGGGATATTAGAGCATAGATGGTATTTCTCAACATACCGACTCTGGCTGGGGTGCTAGAGCGAGCTCTATTAGTGGATAGATTCTTAGTTGAGAAGGTACCCATCGCAATAGACACCACCAGATTTCAAGTAGATGAGTTGTCAACATTAGGCATCAGGAAAATGGCACAGAGGTCCATGCAGACCAAATCTTTTGCTGGATGACCCATGTACGTAGGGTCATAGGTGCGAGGATCGCGAAGCAGATGAAGATAGGTGAGGGACACACAGTGTTACATCTGCTGTGGGAAGTGTCACATGGCCTGCCACATCCCAAACCACCATACAAATGACCAGAATACAATCAAGGGACCGCCGAGGCAGGGGTAGAGGTTCATGTGAGGAGGTCTGCTAGGTACTGGATGTGGTAGAGGAGCAAGCCGTGTAGCAGGGTGTGGCGGCATTTTGAGGCTCTACCACCACCACTGCCAGGTGGTCCACCCTGACCAGAGGTATTAGGAGGACAGGGATGAGCTCACCTCCTGCCAGCTGAGGCCTACGAACCCGACGCTCTGGAGATGATTAGAGGTACGATTTGTGTTTACTCCACCTTAGTCGCAGTACTCATAGACACAGGTTCCAACCACTTTTTTATAACCACGACCCTCATTTAGAGCATGGAGAATCTGGTGGATCCATTTACTTGATCCTTATGGCTATAGAATCCTAATGGAGAAGATTTGGCTATTAAACACTAGTGTTGGTAGTGTGAGCATACTCTAGGAGGTGAGAGCTTCAGTTGGGATCTCCAAGTAGCGGCATCGATTCCTTACGATGTCATATTGGGTATAGACATGTTATCCACAGTCTATGCTCAGATTGAGGGTATTAGGCACAATGTGCGCTGTGACCGCACTGATGGGACTAGGTTTTACATCACCGGTGAGAAGGGAAACTTTACAGAATAGGATGGACTGACCCAGAAGAGGGTGCAGCCTATTACTCATCTGTTGGTTAGCCTTACCCTCAGAGCAGCTAATGTTGAGATTTTGAGCTATCCTGTAGTGGTGGACCAGTATACCAATGACTTTCTTGATGAAATTCTGGGAATATATCCATGCAAAGAAGTAGACTTTTATATTGAAATTTACCTTTGGACAACACTGATATCTAAAAAAGAATATCGTATGGCTCCCACGGTGCTTCGTGAGTTGCTGGTGTAATTAGAGGAATTACATGGAAATGGGTTAATAATACCCAGTGTTTCTCTATGGTCAGCCCTGATTCTGTTCGCCAAGAATGCTGATGGGTGTTTGAGACTCTTTGTAGACAACCGGTTCCTGAACCAGGTGACCGTTAAAAAAAGTATCCACCACCGAGGATTGATTATCTTATCAATCAACTGAAGGGATCTTGTTGGTTTCAAAGAAAGATCTCAGATCAGACTATCATCAGCTCAGGATACGAGATGAGGATTTGTAGAATATGGACTTTAGATGTCGGTATGGCCATTATGAGTTCTTGTTTATGCATTTCGGCATGACCAATGCCCCAGTAGAGTTCATGGGACTCATGAACAAGATCTTTCTACCATACCTCGATCAGTTCATGGTGGTTTTAATTGAGGACATCTTGTTAAACTCGTAGACGGAGGAGGACCATTACTATTATCTTCATGTTATTCTAGATACACTCTAAGATCACCATCTTTATGGTAAACTCTCAAAGTACCAGTTCAGGAAACCAGAGGTCCACTTTCTGGGACACGTTATCTCAGAGGCTGGAGATCCAGTGGATCTAGAAAAGATAGAGGTTTTGCTTTATTGGGAGCCACCCAGGAGTGTGACGGAGGTGCATAGTTTCCTGGGGATGGCTGGGTACTACCAGAGGTTCGTGCCTGACTTTTCCTGAGACACATTACACTTGTCAGCATTGACGAAAATGGGGCGACCCTACGTATGGATTGAGGGATGCCATTAGAGTTACCAAGTGCGGAGGTGGAGACTGACGAGTGCCACCAACATGAGGCTACTAGGATAGGGTTTTGGGTATGTATTCTAATTTGATACAATAGGGACCATGTTGGGGTCTGTCCTAATGAAAGACCTAGAAGTGATGGCTTGTCGCTTGTGATAATTGAGACAACATGAGCAGAACTACCCCACCCACGACCTAGAGTTAGCATTGGCGGTATTCTCCTAGAAGATGTGGCGACATTACTTGATTAGCAAACATTTTACAGTCTACTCTGATCACAAGAGTCTCAGGTATATCTTCTATCCGAAGGACCAGAACCTGAGAAAGTGGCGATGGCTAGAGTTCCTCCAGTACTTTGACTTTGATGTAGTCTATGCTCCTCAGAAGGGGAACATAATAGCAAATTCACTCAGTCGGAGGTCTGGTTTGCAGTTGATGAGTGAAGTGACAAAGTAGATAGATATGTTGTTGATATCCTTTCTGGATAGAGATGGAGAAGCATACATATAGTCTATCATAGTCACTCTCTCATTCCTTTAGTGAGTCAGGGAGGCACAGATTGGGGACAAGGACTCTGAGGCTCCACGTGCTCAGATATCCTCAGAGAAGGCACCTGATGGATTTTAGGATGGTGGGGAGAACGTCATCATCTTCAAATGGCGTACCATGGTACCAGTGGTGCTACGGACGGGGTGTTAATGGAGTTACATACATCCCCTATAGCAATACATCCTGGTGTGGTGAAGATGTACCGGGACCTCCATCTTTTTCACTAGTGGATAGGGATGAAGAAGTAAATAGTAGAGATTTCTTTACAAATACTCACTTGTCAGCAAGTGAAGGCTGAGAATCAGGTTCCAACTAGCATAGCTCAGCCACTAGAGGTTCCACAATGGAAGTTGGATGGGATATCCATGGAATTCTTTATAGGGCTTCCACAAATGTCTAGGGGACCTGATTCTATCTGGATGATTGTTGTTCGACTCCCCAAGTCGGCCCCCTTCCTACCTATCAGATAGTAGGGATCAATAGAGGGGTTGGGATTCCTCTACATGCAAGAGATTGTGCGACTTCTTGGGGTTCCATCGACGAACGTCTTATCCTGATCCATGTTTCACATCCCGGTTGTGGAAGGGATTGTAGGAGGTATTCGGGACTCGGCTTCATTGGAGCACCATCTTTCATCCTCAGATGGATGGTCAGACAGAGTGGACCATTCAGATGTTGGGGGACATTCTATGTGCATGCGTCCTAGATTTTGGTCGTAGTTGGGAGGATCATTTTACCATGGTAGAGTTCTCATACGACAATAGTTATCACTCCACCATCGGTATGGAATGATTTGAGGCCCTATACAGTTGACCTTCTAGATCACCTCTATACTGAACAAACACATGGGATTCATCACTTATGGGTCCAGAGTTGGTACTAGCTACCATTGAGAAGGTTCTGACCAACTAGGAGTGGATGAAGACTGCACAGAGCAGATATAAGTCATATGCCGATATGATACGGAGACCTCTGAAGTTCTCGGAGGGGACCACGTCTTCCTGCTTGTCTCTACTCAACAGGGGCTACAAATATTTGGTTGGGAAACAAGTTATCACCGAACTTTATCAGGCCATTTTTGTTACTTCTGAGGAAAGGTGAGGTGGTATACCCCATGGAACTTCCACCTTAGTTGGAGAAGGTGTACGATGTCTTCCATGTATACCAGCTAAGGAGATATGTGCATGACCCGCCTCATGTCATTGACAATGGAGAGATGGACATAGAGGATGGTGTGACATTTATGGAGGTTCTAGTAGAGATTGAGGACCGACTATATTTGGTCCTTTGTGGTTGGTCGATACCTCTGGTGCACATTTGCTGGCATCATGGGAACTCCAGAAGAGCTCATGGGAGCTGGAGGCTCAGATTCAGGCTCAGCACCCCCATTTTTTTAGAATATGTTGTGGCTTATGGGGAGAGAATCCCTATGGTGGGGAGATAGTAAATACAAAAAAATCCATTATTTTTTATTTAAATGGAATTATTTAGAGGCTATGAAATATGATGGCACATGATTCCAAGTCATGGAGTTCCCAGAATGATCCATTGAAGATTTTTTAAACATTAAATAGTAAGCGTAAGCAGTTTTCCTGAAAAAGTAGAATAAATCTTAAATGGATTTCTGGATAAGAAATCTGAGGGCACTTTTGTGCTCAACATGGCAGGTTTACCCTAGGTGTGACTTATTTTTAGTCGGTGCGGGCCTAATGTGAACCATTCAAAAATGTAATAACCATAAATAAAATAATTTTATTAAATAATTTTATTTTTCAAATACTTATAACTCACGAACGGTAACTCATATTGAAAATCGAAGACTACAACTGAAATCATGAGGGTATTCTTTTCTTAGGTTGATACTAACATTGGCCGGCACGGGCCACCAGTGAAAGTTAGTTTTTTTTCACAATTAAAATAATTGAGCAAAAATTATTTTATTTTAAAATCCATAACTTCTAAACGGAAAATCAGATTGAAAATCAGATAGTACCTTTGGGTTTTTGGGCCGTTTTCTCCTTAGGCATTGTCTAACCTTGACCGGAGAAAGTCGAGATTGAGCATTAATAATTTATTGACCTTTTTTGGGTACTTTCAGTAAATGCACGAGTGGAATTTTCTAACTTCTAACCATTACTCGGTTTAAAAATATGTGGGCACCATTGAATCTAATGCATCCGAATTTGCTTATGGGAGCCTTTACATTGAACATTTTTGGTCCATAAAAATAGTTATGTTTTCCATATTTTTAAAAGAAATGAATGAAATAATTTTATTATTTTATTTCACATCCTCCAATGGACATGTAAAGGGGTGGGGCGAGCGACGTGTCAATACAATAAATGGATTGACCTAAAAACCTAAGTAACGAAGTCGTTGGGGAATTAGGAAGCTTCTTAACTGACGATCCCCATTACATTCTAACGTCGTTACATACCCTCCCACTCTCATATATATATATATATATTGAGAATTGAGAGGGGTATCGGCACAGCTTCGCCAATCAACGAAGTGATGAAGGAGCACTGCAACGCCAGAAAATTAGAAGACAGAGCCGATCCTAGCATGAGGTGATGGGTGACACCAAACCACGAACCATAGAACGACGTGCGAGCGACATCTTTAGTAGCCTATTGTGGGAACAAAGAACACCGACCCACCTTTAAGAATGAGCATTTATCTGACGATTTGAGGTATGGAAATAATTCATTTATGTTTCCTTACAAGATTCCCCCATCACCATTCTTGAAAATTAATATGAAAAACGTGTGTCAAAGGACTAACAGGTTGATATGCTAATCATTCTTTTTGCGGGAGGTTGTTACGGGGTATCCTTTTTGGGTCTAGTTTGTTGTTAAATACAAGAAATTGTTAAACTTATTTTATACTCCCTTTGATCATGAGATAATATGGAGGTCACGAGCCTAATGAACATGGCAAGAACACTCTGCAACTTTGTCACACTTGCGGCTTCTGTGGAAGACCGCTGGCACGACAACACCAACCGGCTACGAAAGAGGCAATGCACCAACGCATGCCGCTAGAGGAGGCTGCGAGATGAAGCCACGATGTATATCAGAAAGGCCTACAAAGGACGACCAGGTAGGAGGTGTGTCACACTGCCGGTGTGAAAAGGGATTGCAGCTCATCAGCTGTGGCTAATGGAGAAGGATGTTGGCTCGTCAGCCAGCTACGGAAGGGAAGGGCGGTGTGTCATCATGCACCGCTGCTGAGAAGGAGACCACATCCAAAGTTATGGTAGAGGAGTTAGAAAATGATCCTTCAGTGGGTTCTGTAGCAACCCGGTGGTTCCCCACATGGCTCCACTACATTAATGGCAAACACCATTTGTGCTTTTGGGATCTTGGTGGAGCGGCTTCCCCGATCCGCCTGGCAGAAGCACTGCGGGCTGCGCCCTTCACTACCTGACCACCCTTCAGTGGACAGTTCACCTCGTGGCCAGATAGCCCTTCAGCGAGCCATCGACTGTCAAGCGGTCCACCGGCCAGTGGTCCGCTGCCCAGCGGGCCGGGCTTTGCCCCGCCGGCTGGGTTGCGCCCTAGTGTCGGCTGGACTGCAAATTTGTGGGGCCCTCCCAACACGGGTCGGGTCTGCCTTGTGGGCCACCCCTTTTGTCGGTCCAGGCCGGACATCAACCCAGCAAGCTGAGATTGCCGTGGCCCAGCCCAGATTGAGTCGAGCTGGGAGGGTCCAACCGGGTTGGACCAGACCCGGGCCCCATCAGGCCTAGAAACACTTAAAGGGCCTTATCTCGAGAACCGAACGTTTGTTTGAAGAATATTCTACAACGTTGGGATACTTGGAGTGAGAAGGTCTTTTTGACTTACTCTATGAGATTTTTTGGGAAACATGGAGTATGGTCGAGTTGGATCACTCCTGAATCCAATCGGGCCATCGGCACAGAAATGCCAATAATGCACAGACCGGTTGTCCAGCTGACACACCATCTTTTGCATTGGATCCCTTGTGACATGATGGATCATTGGGTTTCTTCTTTTTTGAGACATATTTCTAGTTAAAATATGACTGATGGATTGGTGTGCTGTTCTCCCAAGTGTACTACAAATGGAACCCTGTGACTTACTAACACCTAATGACTACTAACTTTTCAACTCAGAGTGAATCAATGGCCACTGTACGCGATAGGGAAGAGTACCTCAGTAGGCCAAAGTGGATAGTAGCCATGGTACGTGATGGGGAAGAGTACCTCAGCAGGCCATAGTGGGGGAGCGGCTCGGTGTGACCCGGTAGACCAATGGTACATGATGGGGAGGAGTACCTCAGCAGTTCAAGGTTAGTGGGAAGCACCTCTGTGTGACGCGGCATGTCCACTGTACTCGATATAGGTGGAGTTCTCGAGAAACCGAGGTGTTAGAGGTTATGACTGGGAATGTTACTTGTTCCTAGGCCAAGAGAATTTTTGGTTGTCTATCTATAGTCATAACAAACCTATGTGGGTCAACATCAGATCATATTTCTATGAGTGGTGTACCAAGTTTTAGTTGAGACACTAATTGAGCTATTTCTATTTCTGTGTGCTTTGGTATTGAGGTCATGCCTTGTAGATATACCTGTAAAATTATGAGATAACTTAGGGGGTCTCATTGTCACTACTGAGTATTGCTATACTCACCCCTATAGGGCCTTCACCTTCACCTTGTTGTGTCTTGTGCAGAAGATGAGAAGCTGGTCTAAGGCTTGATGATGCCTGGACTAGGCGGTACGGGGAGGAGACAGGCCGACGTGGACTGCTGAGGAGGTGATTTTTACCTAACCTTCAAGTAGTGTCCTCAAAGAAAGACTCAATATTTGCTTTCCCTTTTTTAGTTGTATTGTTTCTTTCTGGTGAATTTGTACTTTCAGCTATACTCGTACTTTCAGTTGGGATTGTATTCTAGTCCCTTGTACATTCATCAATCCTTTTTACTATAGCAGTTTACTTCAGAGTTGATTCTTGTTGCATTCTAGGACAGTGTGTTTGTACATGTTTTAAGGAAATAACTTCCCATTTTAGTGTATATGCCTTTCGGTACTCATTTCCAGCCCCTTAAATATGGAAGGCGGTCTTGGGCTAGTCACGACATGGGCCCTGGGGGACGGGTTGTAACAGACATCCTCAAGGACACTAGGAAGTCCCATAGGAAGACAATAGAGAACATGGGATGAGACATCCTATAAATATTCCAAGGTCCATATTCGTAAAGTTGAACCATACATTTAATTCAATATATTAATTTGTCCATATGATAGTTATGTCTTTTATCATGAAATTTTGTTCCATCCTTACTATTCATTAGTTTGACAAGGAAATGTTTTATTGAACCATTTTATTTAAGTGTGTATATATATATATATCATAATCATTAATTTGATTCATACAATACCATCCACTATAGTTGTCAAGGGGTGAAACTGCATGAAACCAACTACCCATTTTCAATTAATATGGCCAAGTCATTTTCAAACCATAGAAAAACACATTTTATCACTTAAAACAATTAATAACACATAGGAAATTATCTTAGGAGTTTCAATTTTAAGGGAAATGGTACTTACTATTATGTATTACATTATTTAATATGAATTTAATATATGGAGACTTTCTATTACTATGGTTAATCTCTCACACACTTGAACAATGGCTCAAAAGTTCCAAAACACTAAAAACCACATTATGGAATATTACCCTACATGGGGTGTTGTGTGTAATTAATATAACCACCAACAACTAATAAAATTTATGGAAATAGAATAACCATATGGTTTTAATTAATATAAATATTCCATATAAATTCAATAAATGGAACTCGATGAAATTAGCAGGCCCCACACATAAATTCCAAAATCAACAAACATGAGGGGTGAGTTATAAACCACCCACCATATGCATTTTCAACTCTCCTAACCTACTATAAGACTTTAATTCATCATGGAATGGAGTAAATCTATGAAGATAGTAAAAAATCTTACTCCTTGATAACTACGTCAAGATTATGAATGATGAATAACTCAAATGAACTCAAGTGCATACCATTGCACACAAAACAAGAAGAAAAGAAGCTTAAACAACTCTTGGATGAAGGAAATATATTTATCCCTTGGTTATGACTTTAAAAATATCCAAAATATAAGAAATTTTGTTTCATCCTGCTAGAAATTTGATTAGGTAAGAAGTTTTGGGTTAATTAGATCATAAAGGGAAAACGTAAAATTACGCAAAATTTAGCATGTGCATGGTTTGGCCACATGATTTTCAAATAGAACGCCAACAAATCATGTGTACCTAAAAATTATGGTAACACATATAATTAGTTTACATTATTTGAGAAACCATGCACCAACAATGTTATGTGGATCTTCCTTAAAATGCAGACCATTCTCACGGTTAAATCAAACCATGTTGTCTAACCGAAAGGTTTCCTATAACCATGCGACCTAACCATTTCCCCAAAAATATGGGATCTTGGATCCAAACAAATCCCCAGAAAACCTTGGGAACATATTTCAGTCATTTTTAATCCAAAAAAATATAATGTATATAATTATAATGAACATTAATGGATCCATAACTATGTCAAAAAATGGGTACTTACAGTCATTCCTCCATAAAGGAAATCATCCCATAGTTTAACTTCCATGGATGGTGATTATCTATCTGAGACAAACTCTATCCACTGGTCATGTGTGTCGGCCTCTCATGCCCATGTCTCATCATGAACATGTTTGTCCGGCCATAGCTCCCATACTAGTGGGATAGATCTCTCTTGGAGAGCCTTCATGCTCCGATCAATGATGTGTACTGGATACTTCTCAATGGTTCCATCAACAACTAACTCATCTTACTCAGGTTCAAAGGTGTGAGATGTGTTAGCCTCATATTAGTGAAGTTTTGAAACATGAAAATGTCTTTCAAGTCATGGTACCTTTGATGTAGTAGAAATTGAAAGGCTACCCACTTGACAATTTCTTGAATCTAAAAAAACCCTACGTAATGAGGCGACAACTTCCCTTGCTTCTATAACCATCTATTACATAGCTTGGGTGATACACATAGTAAAACATTATCCCTAACCACAAGCTCTGATGGTCTTAAATGGTGATAGGCATAATATTTCTATCTATAGGGATTAATAGATATATCCTTCCTAACAAGCTTAACAATCTTTGGAGTCTCCTTTATGAGATGAGGACCTAGTAGGGATACCATACTTACCTCTATCAAGCATAGGAGTGAACGACACAACCTAACATATAATTCCTCAAAATGATCCATCTAAATTATCTCATGAAATATGTTATTATAGGAGAACATGATGAGATTGATATTATTCTCCTAGGAACTAATTAAATAAATGACACAAGCTCAGAGCTTTTCCTCTATAATATGTTTCACCCATTCTGATTTCTCATCAGTCAATAGGAGAAATGATGTGCATAAATCACCAATGTATCCCTAGAAATTTTAATCCCCTATTAGGACTGTGACTAAAAATGAGCATAAATATCAAAAATGATAGTATGAGGGACCCTGTGTAGTGGTAAGATCTCATTAACATATAGTTTTCCCAACTCATCAATTGTGGAAGTCTCCCAAATAAGAATTAAGTGGGTTACATTCTTTAGTCAGTCAATAACTACCCAAAAAACTTTTCCACCCCTTGGAGACCTTGGTAATCTGACACAAAAACCATAGCAACATCTTCTCATTCCCATTTTTGTATTACAAGAGGATGTAATAGGACTTCATGTCTCCAGTGCTCTGACTCCACCTATTTATAGGTGGAACACCTAGTGATAATGCATTCTATCTAACATTCCATTCCAGGAATCCAATACTAGTGTCACATATCCAAACTCATTTTTTAGATTCTTGGAAGAACATCCCACTGAGAATAATGGAACTATTTCATAAACTCTTGTCTCATATCTATTGGAACCTTGACACTCCCATAATTATAGAGGATGTTGTCTCTATCAAAAAACTAATCTGGATGTGGGTTAGCTCCTGATATACTGTAATGGAGAAACAATCCCCCATGATCTAAAAATTTCACACACTTCTAATTCTCAAGTACGGAGAGTTAACAACCAAGGATGAGATATATGACCACTCATTACTATCATCAAACTCTATATGTATCTTTGAAAATAAGTAAATTAACTTCCCTTCATAATAGGATTCGCATACGGCTTGTGGGTAATTTTTCAGACTCATCGAATCAACAACTACATTTCCCTTTCTCGGGATATAAGAAAGCTGAAAGTAAAGGTATTGTAGATATTAGATCCATCTACACTATTTGAGGTTCATGTCACACTTTGAAAGGATATATTTTATGTTCTTATAGTCTGTGCACACCACAAAGTTCTCACCCAAAAGATATTGTCTCTAGCAATGTAAGGCATGGACAACTGCTACATGATCCAGGTTGTGAACAAGGTAATTTCTTTTCTGAGGCATTAGCTTACAAGATCCGTACATGATGGTTTTTTCCTCTTACATCATCACTACTCTTGGGATATTTCCTGATACCTCACAGAAGATGATATAGACTATTCTTCGCTCTCGATGAGTCAGAATAGGTTTTTGAGACAAGCCTCCCTTTCATCTCCTGAAAGGATTTCTCATATGCTTATGACCACAACAACTTAACATAATTCTTTGTAAGGATAGTAAATGGTGAAGATAGGCATGATAACTCATATAGGATATTCTTGTAATATCTATCCTTCCCCAAGAATCTCTGTATATCAAACATATTCTCAGGTTGCTCCTAGGAAACCAATGCACTCAACCTCTCTTGGTCAATACACACTCCCTATTCTAGGATAATATGACCGATGAAGTGAATTTTTCTGATATATTAGTGGAACATAGAATGATTATAATAACGGTGAAGAATAATTTGGGTAATTAAAATGATATCAATGTACCTGGCATGGTCTCCATGAGTGTGAGAATACGACAAGATGTATCCCACAAAGACTATGAAAAATGAATCCATACCTGGGGGGGTTCCCGATTAATCATATCCGTGAAATTGGAATGTTTGTTTTTAAAACCAAAATACATAACTAGGTACTCATATAGACCATACATTTTATGAAAAATTTTATAAGGTATGTCTAATTTCTTGAATCGTACCTGATGATGGCATGACCTTAGGTTGATCATAGGGAAGAACCCTACTCCTTGAAGATAGTCAAATTGATTATCTATTCGAGGTAGTGGATATTGGTTCATGAACATAAAATGGTTAAATTTTTTGTAATCTTCACACATATAAAGGCTCCCCTTCTCCTTATTGAATAAATTATGGGTGAACTCCAAGAGGATGGGTTGGTATATAGAAAAATGTTGGCCTCTATATCATTTAACTGTCTCTTGAGCACTTGAAGATCAGTAGGTTCCATATTATATGTTGGGATGAACACTATAAATTCTCCTAGAATAATATCAATCATAATATCTACCTCCCAAATAGGTTTTAAGTAAAAAAAATCATCAGGAAAAAATTCATTGAAACATTATAATACTGGAGTGTATTCATTCTAGCGTAACACTTGATCCATCACCAACATATTGGAAATCTAGGTTGTTACCCCACCTTGTCCATGATTCCCTTGTCTGGATCTGCTAGCCTGGAAATCCTTCTCAACCATATGTTGATAACTACTACCCTCTAGTGATCCGAATGATACCCTTGGATGATAGAATAATACAAAGCCATGATACCAAACCAACAAATCCATATCGAAAAGGAAATTGAGGCATGTTATCTTGAGAACAAAGAGGTCCCATAAGAATGGGTAACTACCCAACTCAAGGGGATCATCCCAACATTGGCGTATTCCCTCTGATTAGAAGCCCAATGGTGTATCTAGGATCATTACACCTCAATAATTCTATATTTTCTTATGCATGTTCATCCATGATAGTCTAATGGATAACAAGTGTGAATCACATGTATCAAATAAAAAAGATACTATATAGAGGATACTAGAATAGTACATCATACTCTAGATGGCCTCATAGCCTGATCCGCTGGCATCAGCTGTAAAGCATGCATCTTTCCAGATCCACATCACAGAGAAACATCTATATTACCATGATCAAAATTTCCATTCTAAGACTATTAGTGATTATCTGTATCACTACCATGTCAACGACTTCCTTATCAGCCAGTCCGGCTGGTGCTAATTCAACTCCTCACCTAATGTGGAATAAAATAACATGCCCCTAAAGCATAGACTAGTGAAGATACACTTCCACTAGAAGAATATGTAAATGTCTAGTCGAAACACTAGTGATTCCTCATAAAAATTAAAGCCTGATAATCCATTGGGTCCCTGTCAAACTAATACTTTTGATGCCATGTATTGTCGCCCAAGTGAAAAACTATAAAGGTACCTAAATGGGTAACCTAGTTTCCACTACCATAATGAGAAAAAGTGAGGTAATAATTCCTACCACTGAATGAAACATTTCCGTAATTCATCAATGGTGCTCTATTCCCAGTATGGTCATGGTCCCTTAGGTTGAAAATAGTGATAAGATCCTAATTTACTATTTCATAGAATGTATGTAGGTTAAATACATTCATCAGAGTATGGATATCATACGGGAGCCCATACTCTAAGCATCTAGAATATGAAATCTCATCACATTATAGAATTGGTCTAAAGCATTTAAACTCTTTGAAATGATCTGAATATTCCATAACTAAAATAGAATCCTTCTCTAGATTCATTAATTCTCTGGCTCTGTCATCCCTCAATGTCTAATGAAGGAAATTATCATAGAAGGTAGTTTGGAAATCAACCTTTAACATGCCCTGATGACGACCATCTTCGGTAATCACATCCCACCAGTGCTTGGATGAATCACACAATATATAAGTATAATGATTGACTCTCCACCATTGAGGTGTCTTTTGATGATCAATGATAGACATGGTTTCCTCTAGACATGACTTTATAGCATACTAACAGCCATCCCCACAAAAGGTGGGAGGATTCTGTAGAAGAAACTCATGAGTCAATCAGCCAATCTAGGTGTATCTCATAGAGCACAATGTACAAACTGCATTAGATTTAAGAAACTATCATGGATTTGGGAATCAGTTCCTAGATTTGGTGTATGATGTGGTCCCTCCAGTATCACCCCTGGTGGTATGATTGGAGACTCAAGGCCACCACATCTGAAGCATGGTTGTTTCCAACTTCTAGAAATATAAAACAGTGACTTTGCGGTGGCGTTGGTCTAAAAATGATACACACATTCCTAATAACAAGTTTAGAAGTATATATGTAGCATCACTATCAAATAATGAAAATAATGAAGCTCATTGTGAAGGGAATACTACCCCAACTACTAGCTTAGACATCCACGAAATTGTATGTGCTCATATATTAGTTCAGGGGTTCTAGTAGATGAAGGATCAGTAGTATGTTTTCTCATCATTAACTGGAAACCATTTCATTTAAATAATCATTGAATTAATAGGTTCACTCCTTTACATTTAATAAACCTGAACAGGTGGGATAAATCTGTGAAACCGTTCACTTTTAGGTTTTTATTTTCATATTAATTGAAAAAAAAGTTCCTTTAAAATGTACTATCATTCATAGTGAATCAAGGATCATACTCCATATCACTGAAAATAAAACCCATATTAATTTCTAATTAAAGTCATGATATTCTAAATTACTAATTAATGCCCACGAGGGGCCATAATACCACATTAATTGAAACAGAAAATCACTCAATCACATCCCAAAAGCAGCACAACAACATATACAAGGCAAAGATCACTCAACAATCATAGGAATATTAAGAAATAAAAAGTAGTGAAATTCACCTATATGAAAGGAAAATATTTTTGACATAAACATTCTAGCTTCCCATAATGAAGAATGTAATAATTTTTCATTATCTCATATCATCTGGCCAATGATAAAATACAATCTCAATTAGAATAAAATCTAACAACACCCTAAAAATTTGTTTCTCCCAACGGTGAAATGATTTAAAAAATAATAGGCAAAATCAGAATAATAATTAAAATTTAAGCAACACAGTCTTTACCCGGAACATGGGTTCTCAACAACCAATAATTCCATATGACCAATTTTTATGTGTGCAAAATCATCAATCTTTTGTCTCCAAATAGTAATGAAAAGAACCCCTTTGATACACCTATGTGACATCATAGACTCAAATGACTTATCAGAGGTCCCCCAAACATAGTGGGCCACTTGACCTTAATCACATGTCCCCAAATGATAGAGGCTTCTCAATAGCAGAAATGGCCTATAGTGTGTCAATGGGGAGACTATTCCCTCACTAATAGCTTGTATCCCATCATAATATAATAAATAGAGGTAAAAAGAAAAGGTAGTATAAATAAATAGAAATAATGGTAGAAAGAGATAAGGTTAAAAAATGAAATAATGGGAATAACATTCAATAGATAATGACGATGAATGAAATGTCACAAAAAATATTGAAAATGGGGTTATAATGTACCAAGCATACATGAAAAACCCAATGATGAAAAAGAAATAAATAACTGATCACAATCTTCTCGAGCAATAGCTTGGTCATCTAATAAAAATTATATCCTAGAATATTAAGAAATAAAGTGTGAAATAATTAATCTTCCCTCTATAAACACATGTATACATGTAATATACCCCAGCTACCAAATGAGGCCCAGATGGGGTGTGAGACTATTCTAAGGGGGCCATCACCCATGTTTTCAATAACATCTATCTCGTGTAATGTAAAAGTAATAGTGTACATACATGTATATATATAATATAATGTAATAAAATGTAACTAAATATACAAGTATCTTCTTTGGCACTTGACTCGGGTCTAAAAATTTAACAAGTTAATTAATTAATATATTACGAATTTATATTAATAGGTCACAAGAGGCAAAGCCAGCACTGACATCCCATTGTGATAGTATAAATATTGAGGGTTCTAAGATTTAATAATGAAACCATAATTGATAATTAATATGAATTGGTTTCATGGTATTCACCGAGGCAATCTAGAAATTAGGGATACTAACTAAGTAATAGTTGAGCCTAGGTAAGGTGGAAACAATGTAGTCAATGGAGCATCATCCAAGGAATTCCATAAAAAGATGTCTACTGAGTAAAATGAGGTATTCCAAGGTAAAATGGGGAAAAGCAATGACTAGGACCTATGGGATGTAACCATGGAGCCAACTTTTCAATGATGGATCCAAGGATTGTAATCAATGCATAATGTAATCATAATGAAGGGATCCTAGGGTTTCATTATAGATATACATAGGTAGACAAGGATTGGGTTACCATGTAAGTGTTTTCCAATGCAACTGAAATCCTTGAATTGACATGACACCATAGAGTACCCTATGAATCCCCTTAGGATTCGAAGAGAAAACACAAGTCATGGAATATTATTAAGATATCAAGGCCCATAATCATAAAGTGGATCCTTATATTTACTTCATTGCAATTAATTCAATCATTTTAAAACTATACTATTAAACAACTCAATTGGTTCAAAGAATGGCTTTTGTTATATTAATAATTCCATTTGTTATGAAACCATTTAATTTAATAATATATTTCATAATCATTTAATTTTTCTCATCCTCTACCTTCAACCATAAGTGTCATGGGTTTCTAAAACATGAAACCATCCATCCATTTTCAATTAATATAGTTAAGTCGTATTCATACAACTTACTTTCCAATTTTTCACTTTAGTAAATTAATTACTCTTATCAACTTTGCTATGGTGGGTCAAGTGGAGGTGACATTGTACTTTACAATAACTACAACATGATTCAATATGAATTTTTTATAATGAGGATTATAGTTAGTGTGGCCAAGCCTGAACACAGACGAACGGTGCCTGAATATTGTCAAAACAGTAAGAAACCCAATTATGCCATATTACCGTACGTGGGGTGATGTGTGTTATTAATATAACCACCAAAAACTAATAATATTTATGGAAAGATAATAATTACATAGTTCTAAAGAATATAATCATGCCACAAAAATTCTATAAATGGAACTTGATGAAATCGAGGGGCCCCATATATAAATTCTAAGAACAATGAACATGTGGGATGAGTTATAGACCACCCACATTAGAATTGTATGACTCTCAAAATAAAGTATTTTCCACTAATTCTCTTAGAACTGAGTATATGTGAGAAATGTGTAAAGAAAAATTCACCTAGGTATCTGGGGAGAGAGAAAGACATATGGAGAATGGATAAAATAGACTAAATTACTTACTGTTGTGAATCAATCAAGACAAACAGAAGCTCAAATAGATCCTAGACGATGGAGATATCTTGATCACTAGGTTATGCTTTCAAAAGTCCCTAAAATGGTAGAAATGGAGGTTATCACATTGGATATCAGATTAGGGAATATGTATTGGGTTAATTAGATCATTATGTGATCAAATAAAAAATTCCCCAAAATATAGCATGTGCATTGTTTGGCCACATGGTTTTCCAAACTGTGTGAAAAAGATGCATGGTTACCTAGAAAATATTGGGAACTTGGATGGTTAGTCTGGAAGTTTTGAGAAACCATACACCAACCATTTGATATGGCTCAGCATGAATATGAAGGCCATCTAGATGGTTATATCTAGCCGTTCGACCCAACCTCATGGTTTCCTCTAACTATGTGACATGCCCATTTCCCTAAAAAGGATGTGTTTTGGGATTCAAAGAAGCCCTTGATACCCTTGGTACCTTCACTAACACAATAGGAAAACATATTTTTTCCAAAATAAATAATTTGGAAGAAAATTAATGGGTCCATATATGAGTGAAAAACAGGGTTCTCACATTAGTTGCCTATAGTTTTTCTAGTCAAATATTCTAATGAAATTTGAAAAACATATTTTTATTAATATAATTTGTTTAGAGTGAAGGATTTATCCAATAATGGAAAAAGTGGAAATCCAAGTTATAGGTAATATGGTATTCCAGAATAAATCAATGGGTTTTATTAGAATTATTTCATTGTACATAAATTTATAATGTATTGAAGAATACAAGATGAAATAATTAAAGAGAAATTCGATGTCAAGGTCACATAGAAAAATTTCTCCACAACGATGAGAAAAGAAACATGTGTGGACTATCATCCAAAATAGTACATCATATTCTTAAATATAGGAGTATATCACACAATTTTATGTTATTTGGAATCAACTACATGTTACATGATATATACATTGGATTGATATTGCTTATTCCTAACTCATATTTTGAAAATATCAAATATAACTAAGAAAACAGCATTAGGTATCCATAAAAACTATTAAAGAATATTTATGAAAGTGAAAGGGTTGTATTATTGGTACTCAGAGATATTGGAATGTTAGTTATAAAGGGGATAAAAATGAGTTCCCCTTTAGATAAATTAGACCTAGTATGAATGTAAAAATAATTAAATAAGAAAAAAAACAAATTTTATCCAATGACTTTCACATATAAATAAACTGAGTATTTTGTTACTTTTGATGTAGCTTAAGAAGTGTATATGTAATAATTTTCTAAAAATTTTAGTGTTATAATAAAATAGAAATGTATTATCATAATATATATTATTTTAACTTATGACTATGGAATTATCCAAGATTTAATGTTTATAATACATGATTAAATGGTAAATTATTTATGATATCACTTCCTCATCTAATTTCTCAATGGACTTAATTAATGATTAATAGAGTAGATGTAATAGATCATGTATGGCCCAAAAAGTATTTATGTACATCAAAAATTGTTTGTTAATAATATGAGAGCTAAAAAAAATTTATTTATAAGATTCCTCTAAAAAATAGGTGGGTCTATTGGAGTTGGTTCCCTAGAACCAACTATATTAGTAATTTCGATTACATGAATGATAATGAATATATTATAAAATGATTATTGTTATTATATATAACCTTAGTATGATAATTTCATTAGATTAATTGTCTCGATAAATGGTTATATAAGTTACGTGATATTATGAGAACATATAAATGATTTCATAATATTATTAAACATTTGTACTATATTATAGAAAACATCCATATGGTGAGACACATATGATTTTGGGATCATTGGTGTGGGAGGCTCGTAACATGTTGAGACTTCTTCTCATGATGTTGGAACATGGTAATTTCTACTAGAGAGGATTATGAGGAAAACCCCACTAATAGGAATTTCCCATTTTATATGTTCCATTAGATATTCCCATCTATGGATATGTTTATTACTCCTTAAACATGATATTCTTTTTACTGTATATCATGAATTACATACATTGAGGTATTGATGAATGTCATAATGACATATTCTAATTTTGATGTAGCTCACATTTAGTGATTCATAGGTGTGGTGACATTATTTGAATAAGTCAACAAACAATTAATTGACATGATGTGTAATGGAATATTCCAAAACAAATCAAAAAATGATTCTTTAGAAGATATTGAAGAATCATCCAAACAAAACCAAACATGGGGAATATCACCTTTCTATGAGAATCTAACAAAATTTGGTTGAATACACACACTTAGGGAGGAGGGAAACCTTAGGGCGATACTTTTTGTACTCACTAGGAAGGTCTAGGAGATCGATCTTAGGAAGGTCCATTAAATTCAAACTGTTGACCCTATTTTCACAATTTATTACATACCTGAACATAAAACTGACAAATACCCAACCATCCCTTCCATTAAATATCATCTTTTATGAGGACCACCAATGCAGATAAATTCTATGAACGTTTAGAAGACACAATACCAAAAAACATTCAATCCTAGGTATACTGACCATCCAAGAATCTATTTGAAAGATTACTAGCTACCCATCTAACAACCTACGCAGCCAGAAGGCCCAAAACCTTACCCTTCACAAAATTTTCAAAACCATAACAAGTTCCAATCACAACTATTCCAATACCCACACCCTCATATCCAATACCTACAACCCATCCAGCAACCCATGGAACCACCAATCCAACAACCAAAGTATTCTCCTGGTAAAAACAAACCAACACAAGCCCCAATTCAATATGTCCCTCTTCCAATCCTTGAGAAGTAGTGTAAAAAATGGTGAAAATGAACTCAGAATCTTCATCCCTTAAACTTGAACTTCAAACCATTAAAACTGGGAAGGAACCCATTCCAAATCAGAAGGTACCATCCCCACCATTAATGGGAGAATTCAGTTACACAAAAACCACTCAAGAACAACTCAAAACAATGACTATTTTATGAAGTTGCAAATACTTTGAGAAACAAGATCAAGACATTTTAGAATCCATTGAAGCATCAGAAGAATGTGAAAATGATTATGAACCACCCACTAATTCTGAAAAACCCAATGAGATTGTGAAGGATCTACAACCACACAAAACAGTAAAATAACATGATCCCTTCCAAAAGCACATGAGAGAAAAATATAATCTAGAACTAAATGAAACATTGAGGGAAATATTCTATCAGGTTAAGTTGAACATTCCATTTCTCGATGAAATCCAAACCATTCATGCCTACACAAAGTGCATTATGGACTTGTGAACGTTTAAAATGAAATTTTCACATCAAAATCGAGTCATTTTGTCTAATAATGTGACTACCACCATTCTAGGGATCATTCCTCCAATTTTAAAAGATCCTGGATTTCCATACATCAATGTTGACATAGGAGAGTACAAGGTTTTCAAAGCCATTTTTTATCTAGGGGCCTGTGTGAACCTCATTCCTTATTCCATGAATTATTAGTTAGGTCTTGAAGAACTCCAACCCACATATGTCACTCTTCATGTTGTTGATTTTAGTGTTGGAGTTCCTAAGGGGATTATAAAAGTTTTTTTGGTGAATGTCGAAAATTTCATTTATCCAGCTAGCTTTTTTTTCAATGAAAATCACCCAAGATTAGGTCCCATGGAGAATACCCCAATCATACATGGTCATCCCTTACTTGAAACAATCAATAATGTAATCTGAGTCTGAAATTGGAACATGACCATCACCTTTGAAAAAATGAGCATAGACTTGAACATATTTAATGTAAACTCTAAAATTGATGATTATGAAGATATAAATGAGATTAATTGGATTTTTAGTGATGATATTGAACTATAGTAACATCAAGGGATTACTAAAGGATGTTTATGTCAAGAAGAGACTGTTTTTATTTGTTCACATGAGGAAAATTTTCATCTTTTTCTTGAATCTATTTCATATAGCTCTATTGATGATTTTCTTGAATCACCAATCAATGATACCATTGTTGAAATAATTATCATTTAGTCCATACCCATTCATTTCACTAATCCAGATAATTTATTGGATGAAAATTATATCCGTAAGAACCAATTGTATCAAGAAATTTGTTCAAAGAAACTGAGTTCAATTCAAATCTCCATCCTTCCTTGGAATGTGATAACCACTTTGATCTCTAATATAAATACCTACCTTCATCACTCTATTATTTGTTCTTAGGGAACAATAGAGCCATTACTATTTTCATTTATTCTTCTCTAGAATCCAATCAAGAGATGATGCTTCTGGATGTCCAAAGAAATCATAGTAAAAAAATTGTATGGAAACTTTCTAATATTTTGGGGATTGACCACTCATTGGAACTAATATGATTGATCTTGAATCTAAATCTAGACCTTGTCATCATCCTCAGTTGAGACTCAATCTAAATCTTATGGATGTGGTAAGGAAATAACATCTTATGATGTTGAAAGTGGGTATCATCTACCCCATTTCTAAGAGTGAGTGTATTAGCCTAATTAATGTAGTCCTACTGAAATCTTTATTTAATATGATCACAAATGAGGATGGTTACCTTCTCCTCACATGAATCATTAGTTGATGGAGTGTTTGTATTGACTATTAGAAGCTTAGATCTTGTACCAAGAAAGACTATTTCCCCATTTCCTTTATTGATCAACTCATCAAACGAGTGGGGGGTTATCAATTATATTGCTTTTTAGATGGATTTATATTGTATAATCAAATTTATGTCTTCTTAGAGGATAAAGATAAAACAACTTTCAGTTGTCCATTTGTAAATTTTTACTTCAAGCACATGCCCTTTCAGTTATGTAATTCACCTGGTACCTTCCAAAGGTGCATATTACTAATCTTCTCAGACCAAGTGGGGGATTGTTTAGTGGTCTTCATGGATTAATTCCCCATCATTGGGGATTCATTTGAGTGAATCCTTATAAATTTTGAAATGGTTTTATCCCAATGTGCGGAGAATAATCTCATCCTAAATCGGAAAAACATTCATTTCATGGAAATAGAAGGACTTGTTCTAGGCCATCTGGTCTTTGGTAGAGGGATTGAAGTTGATAAAGCTAAGATCAAAATCATTAGTCACCTTCCTTCTCCTAAAACTGTTAAGGAATTCAGGTCCTTATTAGGACATGCTAGTTTTTATTGAAGCATCATTATAAAGTTCAACCCTATTTCTCTACAAATTTGTGCTGTATTGGTGATTGATAATCCTTTTTTATTGATAGAAAGCTGTGAGGAATCAGTCTCTACACTCACGTAAGCTCTTATCTCTACAAATATCATTCAATCTCCAAATTGGAAACATCCTGTTGAGCTCTCATGTGATGCAAGTGTCTTCACAGTAGGAGCTGTCTAAAGACAACGGTGTGAGAAAACTCCATGTGTCATTTCTTATGAAAGAAAATATTTAAACAATGCAAAAATCAACTATAACACCACTAAGAAAGAGTTTCTTTATGTGGTCATTTCCTTTGAAAAATTCAGGTCCTATCACTTTGGATCGCCCATCATTTTATTCACCAACCATTCATCCCATAAATACCATTTTTAAAAACAGGATTCCAATGCTATATTATTTCGGTGGGTCCTTATTCTTCAAAATATTGATTTAACCATTAAGGATAAATAGGTTGTTGAAAATGTTGTAGTTGATCACCTCTCTTGGATGGAATTCAAAGATGACTCACATCACCTTTCTCTGTCTGATTCATTTCCCGATGAGAACCTCTATTCTATGAGTGATATACCATGGTATGATAACATAGAAAACCATTTGGTTTGAAATGAAATTCGGAAACTCTTAGGGACCCAAGCTAAGTGGAAATTCATTTTTGATTTCAAGCACTATGTGTTTAATGATCCTTACATATTGAGGTTAGGTCCTGATTAAATCATTAGGTTATGTGTTCCTAAAAATAAACATGAGTTAATTATAAATTTTGTCTATGAGAGGAATGTGGAGGCCACTTTTCCATTAATAAAACCACTACAATGGTCCTCCAAAGTGGTTTCCACAGGCCTAAAATCACTAAGGATTCCTTCCAATTCTACAAAATTTGTCCTTAATGTCAATAATTTGGATCTATTTCCAAAAGGAATCAAATGAAACTTAGTCCCATTCTAGACTTCTAAATCATTGATTGTTTGGGAATTGATTTCATAGGACCCTTCCCAAACACTAGTGGATACCTCTATATCCTTTTATTTGTTGATTATGTCTCGAAATGGGTTGATCCAATTCCCACCTAGTCCAATGACCATCATGTTGTGATCTGATTTTTGAAAGAGAACATATTTTATCGATTTCAAATTCCTAGGGCTATAATCAGTGATCCAGGAACCCATTTATAAAACCACCCACTATCTTAATTCATGTCTATGTATGTTAATTCTCATAAAGTATCTACTATATACCATCCACAAACCAATGGTCAAACTGAGTTAGCGAATATGGGGATTAAGAGAATTCGGTAAAAACAGTCAATCCCTCTAGGAAATATTGGTTCAAGAAACTATTGGATTTTCTTTTGGGAATATCGTACAACATTAAAAACATTCTTAGGAATGTCACCATATAGGTTGGTTTATAGAAAATCTTTCCATTTATCTATTGAAATTGATTATAAGGTGTTTTGGGAAATAAAAAATTGATCTTTGATATTTCATTAGCTGAAGAAAAGATGAAATTAGATCATAATGAACTTGACGAATATAGGATGGAGGCTTACAAAAAATCAAGTATAGATAAAGCTAGTGTTAAAGCCTATTAGTCTAGGAATCTCAAAGGTAAACACATTGAATTGGGATAATTTGTGCTCTTGTATAGTTCAAAATTCATTTACACCTAATAATGTTAATGTCTAGATGGTTAGGTCTATTCATTGTGCATCAGGTGTACTCCCATGGGGCAGTAGAGATTCAGGATCCCACAAGTGGTCACATTATGAAGTTCAATGGTCATTGATTAAAACCATTAATTGAATCAATCAATAAATAATAAACAAAGGTAGAGATAACTAAGCCAACCAATGAACAAGGAAAAAATTGATAGATTTAGGATCCATGTCAGGCTAATGATGTTAAACAAAAGCGATGCATGGGAGGAAATCTATGGTTTTCATTTTTCCAATCATTGTGAATCATATTTATTTTTCAATAAATATTAATTAATTATTATGATATTTGAAAAATTTACATAATCAATCAACAATGAATATGATAGTACTATAGACTATTGACATGTTCTTCTACAATAAGTATGGATGGGTATGAAAGGTGAGCACCATATTCTTTTGTGTCTCGTGGTGTGATCCTTGAGTAATACCATACCTCGATATTTATAATGAAGTCATTGTATCATTAGATTATAATATTTTTTGTGTGTTTTTAGGGTAAAAAGAATCAATAAAAATAATAATTAAAAAAAATTAAAGGACACATCATAGGTCATGGGAAAGACCATGTCACAACCGGTGAAGCCGCTAGGACTCAAACCTGGGATTGAAGTGAGACATGAGAGTGAGCCTACCACTAACCTATGACTTATAGTGTTTCCTTATCCTATTTTATTTATATATGTACTTATATATTAAAAATCACATATCCACACATATATATATATATATTTCTAATTTTTACTTGTTCATAGTATCGGTCTTTGATATGCTTAAATAAATAGGTGTGTTTTTCCCTTTCCTTTTGTTTTTTTATTTAAGGGGAACTAAAGGGGTTTCTATTTTGTTCCAATTGTGTTGGTGTTATAGGTTTAGGGGATGTTGAGTTGATGGATTTTTTTAGATAAATCACAGATATAAAAAAAAAACCTATCATCATTGATGATGCTTCTCCAAGTGACATTGAGATCAAGGGATTAAAAGGGAGCAGAAATAACTTCAACTTCATCCACCATGTGACTACATTCTATGATCCCCATATTCAATTTACTTTTTGAACTCTCCTAATCTACCTATACCCCCTTCAAAATTTTATTTTCTTCAAACATCGGGGATAGTGTTATTTTATGTTGGGGGAGATGGAATAAAAAAAATTTAGTGTGAAAAAAAACTTGGATTGAAAAGTGTGCCTTAATTAAAGGAAATAATACTTTAAACTTGAACATGATAATACACATTGATTATTTTGAAACTGAATATCAAATAATTTAGCATGCCGTTATTCTAATTTTAATCCATGTATAATTTCGAGATCATCTATTTTGTAATGTGTGGCTGTCTAATTTGATATTTCATCATTTATATTTTTATCCAAATAAATAAAATAACAACACACATCCTTTGGATAGTGGGGTATTAATTTGAGTTCATGGGGTCTCCTAAATAAATATAATAGGTATGGTGGTCGTTTTAGTTTTTATATGAGTATACAATAAAGAAATAAAAAAATTATTAAAAAAACAATAAATTTGCATGTAGAGAAATGAAATTACCTAATGTGTGGATTTCGGCACATGGGGATCATGAATCCATAGTTTTCTATCCCGAAGATAGAAATTGTAAATCTATTTTTGGTAATTAGACTTTTTATTGAGTTAACATGAGATGATGCCTGAGTATGTGACCTTCACTTGGTGCCCTAAGGTCATGGAGCCTAGGAGTAATCATCAAAGTCACGCTATATGGGTTGACTTTGTTGAGTGAAATTTCAATTATTATGGATCTTTTGAAAAAAGAAAAATAAATTGAATACCCATCTTAATATTGAAATTTAATTCCACGTAGCGCTTCTATCATCTCCCCCTTGAATAAAGATGAACTCCCTTGTCTTGTGTGATGCACAACACATCATCACAGTTAATTGACATTGGATGAAATATGACGAAGATTTTGAACAATGTAATTGGATTTTGATTGGGGTCTACATAGGAAACTATATTGAATTAATAGTTTTTGATGGATTTCATGATTTTTTTGTATAAGGGTTTTTGGGGATCCTTTTTCATTTAAATGTTTTTGAAAAGGTAATTCGAATTTCATATTTTTGAGATATATTTTTCTCACGACTAGAAAAACTAATGTTGGTGGGTGTGATTAGCCATTGAATGAGGATAATATTCAGTATTAATATATATAATATTAATGTGATTTATTATTTAGAAACCCCATTTTAGTGTCGTTTAAATTAAGAACATCATTTAACATTACGATTGTAAGTCCTTTTTAAAATGCACTATTATGTGGTACATATTTTAACATCTTATAATATACCAAATGTTATTGATTATTTTTAATATTTAATTTTCTAGTTTCTAATTACGTTGTGAAAAATTCATTTAGTTGAAGTACTTGATGGTTCACATTGGAAGACCAGAAAAATTGTTTTTCATGCCAACACATTTAGGGCAAAGTAAACTGGAAAGTATCCCAATAAAGAGACTGAATATTCAACGATACAAACCCTATGATTCTAAAAATTTAATGTAAGATATAGGAAATCTTGTATAACATTTATTCCAACATTTACAAGATCTACTTCGGCTGTTTTAATGTAGTTACAAGAATCCTATTTTGGAGATAAAATTCTGGGCAAGATTCAACAGCCTGAAAAAACATCTTACTATTTTACACATATCATGTAAACCATAAACTCTATTTGGATGAAAAATTACAGATATTTAGGATCCATATGTAGATTAATTTTTATCATCTATGTACGACTACAATTCGGCCATCTTGATGCTCATTTATTAGTTTCTATTTTTTGGATGCAAGCTGGAAGTCACTATGGGTCAAGGGTGAAAAAGTCTAAATTCCACAAGCATTCCACCACCCTAGGCCTACCATACACAATTGGGAAGTCTGGGACTATTTGAGGCTCGACAAAAGCCTCTTTAAATACCTATTTAAGGAAGTGGTTGTGGAGGAGTTTATCATCTTTGGTGCTTTCTTTCATTGTAATGTTATACTGAGATTTTCATGTCCCAAGTTTGTCTTTCACATGTAAGTTGTTCTAATTTTTCTTAGTTTCTTCATAAAAGTTCTTCTTATCCTCATATTCTATCCTAATTCATATCATGTTTATATCGTTGTCTCATGGAGTGAATTAATTCACACCAAAACTTGTGAAATTTTCCCCCAATGGTGGAGTGATCGTTATTTCATTGTCTTTTTTTACTTCTTCAATTCTTCCCTCATGAGTCTACTTCCTGATTCCATTGATACCATAGCATCAATGAAGTGATAACCTACTTATGTCTTGATCCAAAAGAGTATAAAAGGGTTGGAATGGATCTTATTTATCACTCCATTAGTTCCTTATCAATTATTTTAATTGAGAATTTTGTTTGAAGATCTTTAAACTTCTTCAACATTTATTAATTTTAAGGACACACACTTCATGTGCTAATATGAACCTTTACCTTGAAGTCATCAAAACCCTAATCCTCCAAGATTATAGGTAATTAGTGTTAATTTTTGGATGTATTAAACCATTAATTGATGATTCTTTTTGATCTTCCTAAATTATCCAATCTTAAATAAAATAAATTGAAATAGTTGAAAAAGGAATGCATCCAATCCACCCTAAGTGATAACCAAGGATCAACTCATTCTTTTAGAATTTAATTAACTCTAGTCACTTAGATTTCAATTAATCCCATATAAAATCAACCCATTTTTTCCACTTCATATCCAAAAACAATCCATATAATGTATGCACATGTATGTTACTTCTAAGGTCTCTGCGAAATCGACAACCCAAGCTACACTACAAGCGACCACTTTACCCTAAAATCATGTTTAAATTTGGGTGAGACCACCCTTCTTTATTCAGTATCTAATTGAATCATATATTTATATGTTGTTATACCATTTCCAAAACACTCATAATAGTTTTAATATTCTATTTAACCTATATGTATTTACTCAATATCTAGGATCAATTTAACATCAAATCATGTTCCCATATCATGTTAACTGTTCAATATGATTTAATTTAGTGAATAAAAATGGAAAGGTTGGTCCTAAATCGGATATGATTTTATGGGTCTAGACCAATTTAGACATTTCTCATTTTTTTCATTTTTAATACAATGAACATATTTATGTTTCTTTAAATATTTTCTTATGGGATGAGAATGCCCACCTATAATTCTTTTTTTATTATAAAGTAATAAAAATATTAATAATATACATTGATGAAGGTGAAAAGATATATAGGGTGAATCTAGGAAGGTAGTAGTTTGTAATGCTATGTTTCCTCTGTAAACATCACTGCAATGAAAATATAGACAAAACCATGATGTACATAAATTATGAAATAAGCCAATGTAAAAATAAGAAACAAGATGGGAAAAAATATAAATGAAAGATATTATTTTTACATTTATATTATACAATTTTATTGGGAAAATTATCTCAAATAATAATGAAATGGAAAAAATTTAAACATGATGTGAGAATGACATTGATATTGTCCTCATGTGGGGAGGTTTTTTTGTACCTTCCCAATTAATCATGTAAATATGAAATGATGGAATTACTTTTTGGAAAAAAATGTCAATGAAGTGAATAATAACTAAATTGTAGTCACTTTATAATCACAAGGTCGAACAACACAATATAGATAAAACTTCTATGATCAAAAGAGTGAGTATCTAAATCTAGAACCACTGAGTTGTTGATGAATAGTTGTGGTAAAGTGATGATGGTTTGTAAAAAATGGGGGTTGGACTTAGGGATTGATGGGATATCTGGGGGTGAGATTGTTGGAGGGAAATTGGTTTTAGAGGGTGCCAAATATTGTAAATTCAAGGGTAAGACCATCAGGGAAAGTATTTTATGGGTGTGGATTGGGGATCCTAGACACCGAATCGAGGAAGGATTATGTTGGGGGAATGTGGTAGGACAATGATATTTGGAGATAATGGTTTTGGGGTCGGGGCTCATTATGAAAATTTATTTATTTTTAAATATATTGATTTTTATGTAATTGGGTTGTCCCATCACTATACAGGCTATCCATCATAGGTATGGGCCAATTCTGAATAGTCTATTTAAGACCACTTGTTAAATAGGAAAAATTATTTATGTAAATCCCACAATGATCATGGGATTATATTGTTTTGAAATTCATAATTTAATATGTTCAAATTTTTCAATTCAAATTGACGCATCCATCATAAATTTCAGGTCTTATAACCTCATTTTTTTAAATTATAACCAATATTTTAATGTTTTTTGAAACTATAATAACCAGACATCAATAACCCCCTTAAGACATGTAATTTTCCATTTATCGTGTGAGATTCAGGTCGACCACCAATCCAAAAAAAAATCCAAAAAATTCTATATTAGCATATACATGAATATCAGAGAATAGTTATCTAAATCTATTCATATTTTGGATGAATTGTGATGTGGTCTAGTTTTTATGTATTCATAAATCATTACAACATAAATCCCAATTTGAAAAAAAAATAAATGACCCAAATTTTTGACATGGATACATCCCAAATTCCGTATTTTAGTTGATTTCTTATTTATATGAAGCACTAAATGTGATGTGATACAATTGATTGCAACATTCATTAGTCAATCATATTTTGGACTAATTCCCACAAAATACATTTGTTGTGTGGTATTATTCATCATGATACAATTTCTTATCCTACCATAGACTCATTTCTTCCTATATGAGATACATCGTGGCACAAACCATGTTCTTATTGTGTGATTCAATAACATTTATTCATATAAAATTCCTATTTTACTTATGTGAACTCAAAAACTAGTGACTTAATACTACATAATAAAGGAATTAATGAGATATGGGATTTTAGAAATATCAGCATAATCCAATGTAGAAGTCCCCATTCTCTCTATAATCTTATACAAATCTATATATTTTGAGTAAATCATACACACTATTTGAAAAGATCATCATAATCTCATGCATCTCCATTACAAAAAATATAATTATATATATATAATTGATTTGTCAGATAACTCTAAAAATGAATTTAATAAATATATGGTAGTTTTATATATATAAGTACTATTAATAATTTCATAAATATTATCCAAGCATAACTAACCCATTAAAGACATCATCTAATAAATATTAAATACATAATTTTTTTAACCTCATCAATTCATCCTTTCAAAACATATCATCATCATTCAATATTTTCATTCCATGGACATTCCATGCAAATAACTCCACACTAAAGACACCATGTGTTTTCATTTTTCATGCCTATTTATATTCAATATGGTGACTTCATCAATTCATCTTACTTATTTTCAAAACTAATCATAATAGTAAAATTACATATATCAATGTCAATTTTCATTCACCTAAAAGGGTACCAGTTTTAGCTTCATCCAGCATCACCAGATCTCTTGTAAAACATCAACATACATTCCACATTTTCCAACATCTAATTCATTAGTCTTTGTTTTCTCTTAAACATTATAAACTATTATGGTTAATTAATCTAATAAGAAATATCTTTTTTGAATCATTCTACCATTTTTATTCAGTTTACAATACCACCATAAGCATCCCCATCACCATTATTGTCACAAAATATATAATGTGTATCTCGAAAAAAAAATTAATCTATGTTCCCCCCCTTCATTCATTGAAATGTATATTGGTACCTTCATCACATTGTTATTATATATCTATAAATGTATTTCCTGATATAAATAGTCTAAGCATCCCCCCATTGACAATCACATAATGGTTCTAAATATTTTTCTCCACTATGTTAACTTCTCCCGTAAAAAAAATAAATGATCCATTATCTCTTTCACCACCTGTGAATAAAATACATATTAATAGATTATGGACCCACCTATATCCTGAAACGCTTTCATAACATTCATTTCATTAAACAACTTTATTTCACATGTAAAACATCAGAATATTTTCACCACTTATAAATTATTTTCTTATAGGATTTCCATTTATGGAATTCAATTCCTTAATCATTAATATTATATATTCTTTATAGTAAAAATTATATTTTTATGAACATGGAAAAAACTTATTTATATTAATCTATAATAATTTGTTCAAAATAATCCTGATTTTATTTTAAGTTTAAAAACATGTCATCCAATATATACATTCTCAAAACAATTAGGGAATGAACTAAAAACATAGAAAATTGTCATAAAAACTCATTTTAAAACTAGTAAGGAAGCAATCTATATATGAATCTAGATTTTAAATTAAATATTTTAATGTTTTAAATTACATCAGCTTAATTCCATAAATTGATTATACTTGAGATTTCACTTCCTTTAAATATTTTCCTATTATCTCTACCGAACATAAATAGAATATAATTAGTTGGTAATCAAAACAGAATTTTTTTATAACTAATACAACTTCTTTATCCAGTTTATATTACATGTTATAACAAATCCATTAACATTACTTGTAACTCAATATCTTATTTCTTTTACTAGATTTTCACTTTCTATAAGTGAGTCATGTATCATTTTAATTATCCTCACAAAATACCCCAGGAATTCATTTACGTCAAGAAACACATATCAAAAACATTAACACCATGGGATTTCTATTTCAATGGAATTTAGTATCCTATTAATAATAAGATGATACCTATTTTTTTGATCAAATACAAATGAAACATTAACTCCTTGATGAACATTGCTTCTTCTGTATCAAATTGTCCCCTATTTTCTAAAGGGTCTTAAAACCCATTTTATATTGTTTGTACCACTTATTTCTCACCATATTTAAGTTGATTCTACTTCCAAATTATATATTTGGTTTCAGAACATATTTTATTTCAAATAATTTTCCATATCTCTTGAATTTATTCATCACTACTTGAAATTATACATTTATGAAGTTACCATTTAATTTTTTTGGTTAGAATTTCTTGTTAATTGGAATTTCTCTAACACCACAAATATTTAAAATAATTTATTGATACCACCTTAAATTAATCCTCATTCTTCAAATTAAATCATATCCTTTCAATTCATTCACTCTATAGATTATATATCACCTGTGAATAGGAAATACCTCAATGAGAGATATATAAATTTTGTATACAGGGAGTGGGGTATATCTTGAATATCCTCATGTAGAGGAATGTGACTAGTCAATATGAACCAAACTTATTCTTTAAAGACATATTAATATTTATTCTGTGTACAAAACAACTCATTCAAACATATTACTATAAGTTTGAATTACAATTCCCTATATTTCTTGGATTGGGATCCAAACAAACTATGAAACTAATCCAAATTACCCTTTTTTCTTCAATTTTATTCTACAATAATGAATCCTTAATTATGCTTTATCTAGCTTAGGTGGGATTTGAAATGGACCTTAACATATTCCTTTATAGTGGTTCTTGAGAAACCACTTAGTCTTGGTTAATCATTTCCACTTTGATTTCCCTTAACACTACATCAAGAAGTTTTTTTAATTAGAAATTCCATATTCAAATACCCATCCACCTTTTCTAAAATAGAGTTAGCTTCATTATTTATCTTCCAAATGTGATTATTTTACTTTTTTAATAGATATATCAATAAGACCCCATCAGTGCTAGATGAACCTACTATTTTATTACATCATTACCTTATGTAATCTTAGAGAATATGTTTTTCAGAGTAATAGATTTTTTTCACTTCCATACACACCTCCCAGTTTATAGGGAGTGTTGATCATCTTCCTAACATCTACATCACTTCTCCAATCTCACTTCCTCTCTTTATATTTATAATTAGTATGTATAAAACATATATTGTTAAAAACAAGACATATGTAGTCATGATTTAGTTGATATTTTGAAGTATATTTCCTTATGTTCTTGAATTATTTGGATTATAGAAACAAATCTACGACACACACCTCAAGACTACTATAGTAGTAACTGAAGCCTACCTTTTTAGAGTACCATCTCTTCCATATTTTGTAAGAACATTCTTCTTGGAAACTAATTTTTTTAATCCTTATGAACACTACTTGTAGAGGCATTCTGAAAAATTATTTATTATTTCTATTTTAAGGACCTCAACCTATATTAATGATCAAAAAGATTCCAATAATTTACCTTTATTTGGTATTCCATATGATCCATCCCCTAACTATATTATATTATTTATTTTATACAGTCTCTAAGTAATGATTTAAGAGGGAAAAAAATTATTTAATATTTTTGCATTATAAATTTATTATTTTAATTCTTTGTTAATCTCTCTAGGTATGTATCTCTAACTCCAATTTTTTGAACACATTCTACCAATAAATTCTTTCAAGGATGTGTTTTTTGATTCAAGATATCATTTTCCAAGACTAATTTTTCTATTAATGTGTATGACACCCTATGAAATATTTCTAGTTGATCCACCTTTTATATATGATTTCATAATCTTCTATATTTTTGTAAGAATATTATATACAATGATGATCTAATATTTCTGCCACTTCTACGATTAACCCTCCATTTTATTTACACAACATGTGGGATCTTGATTTTTATGATAGACAAAAATATTTTAAATCAATATTACATATATATTGATAAATAAAACCAAAAATAATTAGCTTTATGGGAATGTATGAATTCTTATGGGACTACTTCTTCTTGTTTCTCTTCACATTCCCTCTATTAAAAGGGAAAAATATTATAATTGTGTCTAAGAAATCACCGTCATTAGATTTACAATCATTACTTTAATATGACATAAACTTACCTGTTATCCATGGGATTCGTATATATTTCATATTGAACCCTCAATATATAAAATCCAATATCATATCCTACTAAATTTTGGAATACATCCATGGGTATTCTTCAATGAATCACCATATAAAACTTATTACCCTAATTTCTCTCATTATGATTTCATAAATTACTATCACGATGTATATACTATAATACATCTTCACCATAAGACTATAATGTGAAGATAATATTTGAAATATATATATCATATTGAGTTCCATTGAAATAGAAAACATCATTATCAAATACATATGTGTAACAAATTACAAGTTGATTTAAAATTAAGACCACCAAATCTAAACCATTAGGAAATGAAAACACAATGTATATCTAATCTGTTGGTAATATATCTCAAGGAACCTATATATGGGAGTTAATTAGGGTGAAAAATATTTGTTTTTTCAATTAAAAGTCACCTATTATCAGTTCTTTTTACTTTTTTAAAGGAACCTATTGCACCGTTCACTCCCTCATCACCAACCCCACTAAATGAAAACATAAATTTACAAATAAAAGATCATAAAAACACGTTTTTCATACTTTTCCCACCAATAATATGATTTTTAAATGGAATATATCCATGTAGATATGATGGTGTGGTAAATTAAACTTTCAACTCAATATATTTGGTTGTAATAAGGATTATTTCATGGTCACTCCACTATGAGGCACACTAAAGTAATTTGATTTAAGATTGATGCACTACCTCCCATGGGTCTCCTCCTATTATTTCTCCCCAACCCACTACTTCAAATAATTATTCTTGAACTTATAGTCATAAATTTATCATATATATTTTTTATAACCTATTATATATGGATAAAAACATTGTAATTGATGTCCCATTGTTTCCTACCTTGGTACACTTCTTCTTCAACAATAGTAAACAAGAATGGTTTCCCAATTTGAGAGATGATTCATTTCCATTAAATCAAAATAAAAATTAGTTAAAACCATCTAAAAATAAATAATTATTACTTACTAGAATAATACTTTTAAAATCCCTTCTCTAATAGTGGTATTTATCAATAATATTACTTCTTCTTGAAGCCTCTTCATCTAATAATCTATATGTGACATAGAAAACTCTCTCTTTTGGTACTCATATTCTATTTCTAACAATTAATCAAATATGTAAATTTATTCCTCCTCATTGCAGATATTTTGTAGCAATTTTTACTGTTCAATCCAACATATAATACTTTACTCAATGTATGTGAACAATTTTCCTTTAACTTGGGTTTATAAATCATTCTAAATACACCATGTGATTTAATGTATTGAAATATTCTCAGTCATGTCAAACCATCCATACCAAATTTATTTTCATATAACATCATATTTTTTTAAATTCAAACCAAATAATAAATATGATATGAAAACTATCATATCATGTAATGATTCTCTCCCCCTTATAGAATTTGAGTTTTTGTTATGGAATTATATTCCATTTAATCATAGATCCAACAAATATGGATAATGTATATTTAAAATCTCATTTAATGTTATGACCTAATATAATAAAAGTCATCAAATCCTAGACCCATTGTGAAATGGTATACTTCATTATGACAAGATCAATTAAACTAGTATAATATAGAGATGACCAATATTTCAACAGACTAACATTATGGCATGAATACTTCTCTTAATTCACACTCCACTATATCTGTTATTTAAACATAAAAGTAATTGTGGTGTGATACAAATGATTGTTTAGTATTTTATTCTTATATATCTTAGAATTATTTCGATAAAATAAATTTAAATCAGGGTCATATTATTCATGGAATAATTATTGATCTCACCCAATATTTCTTTATTCATACACTACATCCATTACAACATGGACTAACTTCTTACAACATGATAGTTTAAAATTTATTTTCACACAAGATCAATTAATCATACATGAGATTAAAAAATATTATTTAATATTAAATAAGACTATAATAAATATTATGTGGGATTTAGAAACCTTATCATAATCCAGTATAGCACTTTGAACACTGAGATTAATTTTCCACAAATCTAGAAATTCTTAGTTAATCGTTTTCTCAGCATTGAAAACTATAGTTTAATATTATATGAGTCTTATTTCTAATAATCCAACAATATATATCTTTTTGAGTTTTTAGGTTACTATGACACTATAATTAATATTTATATGATTGTTTTATATATCCCTATATGTTTACAAATTTCACCACACTGTTATAAAATCATAGACCCCTCACGGACTACATCCAACACATTTAAAATCCATAATAACTATTTTTAACCTTATTATAATTTTTTTTATGAAAAATAAATATTGTCCAATAATTTAATTCCACTTCCTTTCCATGATATAGAAAAATTTATCTTTTCTTTTCTATAACCCCAAGTAGTCAATATGTGTACATCAACACTTCCACTTCCCAATATCCAAATTAAATCCCAAATAGCTAATACATTATATCAATGTTAAGAATATATTACTAAAAATATATTCCAACGTCCTCGTTATCCATGAATCACAATGTTGTTAATGAAATTTAACTCTGGTTTCCACATTCTTCATATTTTTATTATTTAGTATTCCCTAAATTCTAACCTTTCTCAATATTTATTTTTGATATTTTAAAACAACATTGTCATGGATTCAACATTTTTTGACTCCTCGATTTGACTAACCAAAAGAAATTATATCCATGACATCCAGAAGTTCATCTATGTGGGAGTATTCCACAATATTTAATAAATAATGTGGTATTATTCTAATATTCATGTGGATGAATAGTTTAGGGTATGACATTTGGAATTAGCCTTGAGACATGATATTTTGTGTTATGTGAATTATAATTGGTTTAAAAGGTCTTTAGTGTTTATGGAGATAAAATTGGTTGTAGAGTATATTCTTTCATGTTATATTTCAATAGGGATATATTCCATACCTTATATTATCATATCAGTGGATAGAATATTTCATAACCTAGTATACCATTATTTTAGAAAAGCATGGTATGGATATAAGAATAGTTTTAAGGATTTATTAAAAGTAGTTTAAACTATATGGTAATATCCATGGTCCAGTATTCTTTCATTATAGCACTACGTGTAATGTACAATATATATTTCCCTATAGATTAGATACCTACATATAATATTATAGTTAATGTATCACCTCATAATTTCAAGAGTAAAACTCAATAGTTATTTCCAATTAGGAATCAATAATAATAGAATAGTAAACCACATGAAGTTTAGATTCATTATAGTAGAGGGAAACATGGTGGTAATGAATTACCATCAGGAAAATTAGATGGATTGTCATTAGGAAGTTGTAGGTAATAATGTCACCATGGTGGAGTGGATTGGTGTCGAATACCTTGCATATTAGAAGTGGTTGTGATAAAATGGAAAAAAGTGTTTATCCGTATATTTTTCTATTTTCTACCCTCACATTGGATTTCATTAACACAATAATTGTATATTCAGTCATATATCCAACATTTGTTTCATGGATGGATATTATAGTAGAAAGACTTCATATGCTACTATAATTAGAAACTCTTGTTTGGGCATGACCAAGGTTTCTATACATATGTTAGTGGTGGGAGTTAGTTTTTTTTCATGTTTTAAATTATCTTGGGATCTAGTCTTGATATAGATGTAATCATACGATTCCATTTTGGTAATTGATTGGTTATATACTTCAAGAACAAATTTAGATTATTATTAGTGAAGGATTTTAGTTACCAACATTAAGGGTAATATTATTAACTTTATTATTGAGACTTGTATCCATATAGGGAATCAATGTGTTATGAAATTGAACATTACCTCTCTATTAGTGGGTAGGATGATATGTGTATCTAATATGAGGAGGGATGAACTCTCAAGGGTTATTCTAGAAATTTTAGATGTTTTACCATGGAATTAATGAGTTTACCTCTATGGGGTAACACTGATATTTTAATAGAGTTATTCCTAGGGGTTTTACTTATTATAATGATAAATTGGTGTATAGTTATCGCTATGTTCAGGGAGATTAGAATTAAGATATCAAACAAATTCAAAATGGATTTCTACATCGTAGTTTATCTCAATGGATAACCGTAGTGTTGTTTTATAATAAATCATATTGTAAAATTATATTAAATACAGGATATTGTTTCTTAAACTAGGTAATAGAAATGAATTTTTTTTCCACTTAATTGATTACATGATCTCTTCAATAATTTAAAATGTGATGGTTGATTCTTGAAGACTGAATTAAAATCTAGCTATGAGTTTATGGAGGTTAAAGATGATGATATTCCTAATATGGATTTTATTTATATCGATATAAGTACTTTGAATTTTTTATATTGATCATTAGAGTTATGAATATCCCATTGGAGATTATGGGAATAATGAATTTGATGTTTCAACCATTTACAGATTATTTTTTACATATTGTGAAAACAACCTTATTTATACAAGTAAATATTAGGACCATGTGAATCATCTTAGATTTTTAATGATGTTATTAAGAAGGCATCTAATGTGTCAGTTAATATCATAGTGTAATATATAAACTCTTGAGGTTCATTTATTGGGTAATCTTATTCCCTAGAAAGGTGTATCAATTCATCCTTTTAAAATAGATTACATTGTTTCATAGAGATTTCCGAAGAATATTTCTAAGGATTAATGAATCATAGGATTGATTAGTTAATATATTAGGTAATTTTCCTAGATTTCTAATATAGAAACTACTCTATCCAATATGACCAAAAAGGGAAAAAACCATTTCATGGTTACAAGATTTACAAATAGATTTTATAAATTTAATAAATAGTTGACGTGTTCTTAGGTTTTCTAATTATGTGATGAAGGAATTCCTTATGAAGTATATTGTGATCCATCTCATAAGGGATTATGATGTTTCTAAATGCAAGGGAGGGGGATTGTTTCCTACAAGAATAGATAGTTACATGATAATGAGAATAACTACACTATACATGATATGGTTCTTCTTACAGTGGGTTATTTTATTAAATTACATAGGCACAATCTTATTAGGGAATAATATGTGGTTTTTTATATCAAAAATTAAAAAAAATAGTATAAACTATTTGAACATAAGGTAGATTATATGTCTAGAGTTACTACAAGATTATTTTTTTAAGATTGTTTATAAACCAAAAAAAGGAATATATATTATAATGAACTATCTAAAATATATCATGATATTGTTGTTAAAAAATCATGTGAGTAACGGTAGCTAATAAAGGTGTTTGAAACTCATATCTTTCTTTGGGAGAAATATATAGGGAATGTTGTCTCTATCAAATTATAATTTAATCTTATTGGAAGTAAAAAGTAGTATAATATTATCATGGAAATCCTTATAAATTTTTTTGGAGGGATCATATCATACCAAATTATTTTCTTGAAGGTTTATTTTATGTTGAAGACCATCAGGTTGTGTTTTAGGACCACATATTTGTTACATTGAGTTTATAAAAGGTGGTATTGCATGACATCCATAAATCATGTGTGGAAGTAAATATAGGTGTGAATAATATCTATTATGCACTAAAAAGGATATGTTGGCCAATAATCAAGAAATAAGTAAATCAGTTTGTTAAGAAATTACATACATATCCACATGTAAAGACAGAACACCGAGCACCAACATGATTATTTAATCCTCCTATCATTTCATATTTAAAATGTGATTATATTTCCATAGATGTCTTAATTATCATCCCTCGATCATTTCATATTTTTTTAGGAAACCATCATTATATGGGTGGATTAATTTTTAGTTTGGTGTTGCTTCTAATGGGATTATGAACCATGTGGGATGTGGCTCCATCTTTTGGGATCAATGGGGTCAGATCCTCGAGTGTTTATTTGGAATTTTTTGTTGCATCTTCTGTGGTGGCTAAATTAATGAGTGTGATTCATGATATCTCTTTAACCATGAAGTAGGTTTGGAACAACATTTAGATTTAAATTGATTTGGCCACCATAGTTCAATTGATTTGGAATGGTGTGATTTTTTTGGCATGTCTGATTACTACTCATTGGATGCATTTTCTCTATTCTCTCTGTGACATCAACCATATTACCACTAATATCAATTATGAAGCGATCATTGTTGTAGATGGAAATGCCAATAATGAGTAATTTAGGATATTACATTGTTCAATGATCATCCAGATGATTTAATCCCCCTTTAGGAGAATGATTGTAACATGACCCCTTCTTTAATACTCATATAATTTCATTTTTATAATAATTGTGCTTTGGTATTTTGGCCGAGGCACCACTTTATTCAATAAAATTAATTTAAATATATTTTCAATAATGTTTCATATGTTTTCAAGTAAAAAAAATCGAAATTATTTCAAGATTATATTATTAGTTTTCAATGAGAATTGTTTTTAAACTGATTTCAAGGCATATTTACATATTTTTTAAGTATATTTAATGATATTATTTTCAAAACATTTTCAAGATCATTTAACATGTTTTCAAGGAAAATGGTTATAAAAAAATGTTCAATAATTCTTTATAATATTTCTATTTATTTTCATAGGAGATTGTTCTCTAGAGGTTTTATGTTTTAATGAAAAAATTTCAAAGAATAAATGATATTTTCCTAATGAACTATTTTCAAAATATCCTTCCATGTTATTTCCCTTCTATGATGACATTTATTGATGTTACTTAAGCACTTTTAGGATATTATCAAAAGGGTCAATTCATATTATTTCATGAGTGGTATATGTTTTTATGGAATGATTTTTATGACAACCATTTTGATTTCATGTGTTATATTCTTTTGAAACCCACATATTATCATGGGTTCTGATTATGATGAAATGATTATGAAACCAGTAACTTTTTCAACAGTTTATGATTTGATTACATGTTTATGATACCCATTTCATTTCTTGGGTTGTTATATAATTGATTATGATTTTGTGGAACATGTATGTATTATTTCAGTATGAGATGGGTGAGACCTATATCTCCCTCCAATGCATTGGTTAATGATTTATATATCATGAGATAAACATGGTTAGAAATGGAAATGAACTAAGTTTAGAATTACATGGAAGGAATAGGAAATGAACTCATTTTAGTATTAAAGGGTTGGACCGAGGAGTGAACATGGGATAGTAATACAAGGCTATAATGGGGAGTGAACCCAGTTCCATAAAGAGGTTTTTCCACTAAGATAGTCTCAATATCAATTCCTTGACTTCTATAGAAATAAATATATATCATTATATGTTTGTAGTAATTTCTTGTTTTATTCTTATGTTATTCTTTCATGTTATGTTTTTTACATCCATATGATTAATTTCTCATGACCTTCCAATCTTAAATATGATCTCTAATATGTTTTTTATGATCTTAAAATTTTATACACTACTTCCACACCCTTTTTGTCATGTTATGCTTATGCATTTCCTTTTTTTACCTTACTAGGCATTTGATCTCAACCCTTTCTTATGTTTCCTTTACCTAGGTTATGATGAATGGTTTTATGTTGAAGTATTAAACCTGGAGATCATTATGGATGATACTGAAGATATTTACCTAGGACAGAATATTTTGATTCCATGATTCAAGAGACAGTAAAATATTATGGGCCTCAGGCATGTATTTTCTAATGTATTGAACTTTCATATAAAATGATGTAATATCCATTTATTTTTAGCCTTGGTTACTATTTCAGGTATTAATGGAAAGGATTAGTAAACCAGTGGAAACTAGGTTGGGAACTGTTTAATGAGATACATAGGTATATTTTTAAGGATGTGTCTTGGGATGTCTCTGTGGATATGTATAAGTATAAGGTAACATTTAGGATAATGTCATGGAATTTTGGTAATTGATAGAGTGAGTTGATTCATATAAATACATCCATGTATGGATACCACTAGTTGATGTGGCTCTATTAGTAATGTATCTAGGGGTAAAAAACTAAAGAGATGTTTTGGGCCTGACTTAGGGTAATATGGTATGTGACAACGGGCCTTACTGCACACCTAGTTTTACACTCTTTTATGATATTCTTTTGTAATTAACAAACTCTTATTGAACTAGCATGGAGGATTAAAAAATTATTTGTCTATTAATAACTTAGGATGAACATAGGGTTTCATTAATTTAGGAAGGTGTCCAAACACAGACATCCTATATGTAATTTTTTTCATGACTATGTGGTTTTCTACTATGATAATTAATTCCAAAATTATGTTTTTGGTATTAGTCAATAGAGGGAACCAAAATGAACTGGATTAATTTTTAATGTGATGGATGATTCATTGATGAGAAATCATGTGGGATGATCAATGGAGTGAAATATGGTGTGATCATGCCAAATCTGTTTTCACAGAACCTGATTAGCAATGTGTACCTTAAAAAAATCTCAGACTCACCATGGAAGAGAAAGAAGGAGTTCTAAGAGAATTTGGGTGAAGAAGACCATAGAGAAAAGAATATTTGGTTTCCACAGTGTGAATAATGTGAAAAAAACATCAAATATAATTTCTTAGAGGATGAAGAAGATGTTGTGACTATGGAAAATAAAGAAAAAAAGAATGTGATTTAAATGGGAAAAAATAGTTCGGGTATGTAAATCGATGGGAATATTGTCTTCCCTAAGGCATCGTATATGTTTAAGTGTTTTAAGTGTGTATTAAATGGTTGTTATGAAACTCATCATCCCAATATGAAATCTACTAAAGGGAACTAGCATGCTAGAGCGAGTAATTGTTACATTGCTGATAATGAAGCGGCTACAAATGAAATGTGAATGGAAAGAGCTATTGTGTAATAGGACGGGGAATCCCTATAAATATAATACGGAATAAGTGGAATAGTTAATTTTTATATGTTTTGGGAATAAACAATTTATGATAAATAAATAATGAAATAATCAAGGACTGTTCTACTTATGTTTTTTGATCAATATTTTAAATATCAAGTTGAATGTTCTGGATAAACTATTGAATTTTTTAATGAAAAGAAGATATTTAGACTAATAATATGTAAACCATAATATTCCCTTTATGATAAGATAATTCTATTTTGAATAATTACATTATATGGTACTGATTACCTTTGAAATAATTATAAATATTTTGACATGATTTTCATGCTATCATGGATGATTTTTATAACTTAATTGATTTATTTAATAAATACAATAATATATGGGATAAAGATTCATGTGTGTTTTCAAAATGATCTATGGTAATTCAGGTTTTCACCATGATCCAAGTGAATTTACCAAGAGGGTATTATCATTTTTTGAATGTGAGAAAATAGGAACTATATTGTGATATAAGGGTGGCCAATGATAATATGATTTCATGAATTTATTTTGAAGGTTTTGGATGTTCATCTATCAGAATGGTTATATAGTTATCCATTCATTAAAATTATATATTGAACTTTAGATGATGTATTTATGTATTGAAAATTTATTAAAAACCTTGGTTAAAATTCTATTTTGTGATTAACCTAAGTTTAAGGATGTCCATCCAATTTTGGAAATTATATTACTATGGTATTATAAAAGGACATCATGAATGTTTGGTTACAGCCATTCATTTTCGACAAGGCCACGGGTCCTGGACAAATTACTGAATGATGATAGGGGTTTCACACCTACCACTATTCTATGTGATCATCAAGTTAATGTATAGTTATTTTTTTGAATAATTACTTATGAAGAAATAGTTGTGTAACTTTTTTGTTTAGAAATTAATTTATTAACCATATTTATTTTTAAGAATATTTATATACATATAGATATAAATTTTATTATTTTATCATCCATAAGATCTTCTAAATGTTATTTTTTCACATCAGGCATAAAATTTAATTTATGGATTCCCAATACATGAAGTAATGGATGAATTAAAAATTATTAAAATTAGACTAAATAATTAAAAACAAATTCATAGAAATATATCAAGTATGTTTATTTCCTTATTTTTTTTGTTCAATAAAAGAATTACTCGTCATTATGATAATGATAACAAATAATATTTCCTAATACATTATCATTGTTACACTCATGGCGTCTAAAATAATTATAGATTTATGGATTCTGGGCTTTGGGATTTTATTTGATCATTCAATTTTTTTGATTGGTTTCCTCAAACACTCCATATAAATATTTACAGTTTTCCCCCATTTCCAATATTCACTCCTATCTAATGTTTTACTATCGAGAAATTTTTATAAATGTTACATTGAAAAAATATTTTGGTCCCAACATTCCCTTTTAAGGGAGGTTTTAGAATTCATTGTTATGATGTGGGGTTATATGAAGTAAACATTCATGTATTAAACCCTTGATATTCTATATGAATTTTGATGGTGAAATTCATTTTAAGGGAGTAGATGATTACACCCTGAGATTTTGTGAACAAATTTTTTCAAATTACTTTATCTTTTTGTTATTTTTCCTTTCATGTGATACTATGAATAGTTATTTATTTATTTATATATATTAAACCACTAATTCAAACATTTATTTCAAATGGAACTGTATTGGGTTGCGCTATGCATAGTGCCAATATGGGTTAGGTAACATGAAACAAGAAGTTTATGTGAAACATTATTTTATTATAATTTACTAAATTGTATATTTATAATATAGGTGTTAAACATAGTTATTTTAATAATAATAGACACATTCGAAATTTTTTTTATAATTGTGTTAAAGAAATTTTATATTTTTATAAGGAAAGATGTAATTTTTTGGAATGTCCCTATCAATTTTTAAAAACTATAAACAACACTTCATTTCCATATATAAAAATAATAAAATTACTTTTAGAAACATCAACAAATTTAAATTATTAAAATAAAATCCAATTTTGAATTTATAATTCATAAATTATCTTACATACTATTTTTGGTATTTATGTGTAAAACTTCATATTATGATGAATATTGAAAAAAACTGATTTTTATTTAAAAATTTCATTTTGGTTTGAATAAATATTATTTTTCGGTTATATATTAAAATTTATTAAGGTTTTATTAGATCTATTATACATATATTAATAAAATTTTGGTTATATAACCAATTTCACATTGAAAATGAATTTAAATACATGGTAAACATTAGAATTCATTTATCTTTAATTACCCAAAATTTTTCCCCATCCACAAGATTTGAATTAACATTATTTTTATCACATCTAAGAATTTAATTTTTTAAAATCAACATAATCCATTTTAAGAAGTATAAAATTTTGATTCTAGTAATATAAACTTAATTTTGGACCACAAATATTAGTAAAAGTTATCAAAATTAATCACATAGATTAAGGTCAAATTACGCTTAATTAGAGACTAAAACCCAACCTTGGGGGCCAAAATGACCTATCCACTTATCAAAAACCAATTTTATGGACATATTTTGTTTATAAACCTTCCATTATTTCCATAGGATGGTTTTTGGTAACTTTTTGAAGTTAATATCTTGTTTACATGTAACATGTTTTCAAAAATTACATGTGGGTCCTTTTCATTCAATTTAAAAGGCCATCACTTCTAGGACATCCTAAAACATATGAAACCCCTTAGAATAATCCATGATCTCACCAATAAAATCCCAAAATCTCTCCCTAACGCTTATAATCCTTAACTTTGGATGATAATCCAAGGAAGCCTTTTGGCACAAAAAATAGAGTTAACCGATTAAGAGGTATCATCTTCTCTCATGTTCTTTCTTTTATTGACCATCTCCGACCCATAAACAATATTAATTCAATTCATGTATTAGAAAATAGTAACATTAATATACTTGGACTTTGTTATGATAATTTTTTGGCCTAACCTTACACACACCTCCATCTAGTGGGTAATGAACATTTTTTTTACTTGTACAATGAACTACCGCCTCACTAAAAAATGATTGTTCAAATTAAATTACCACCAATCATGGGGGAAATTATGATTGAAATTATATTTATAAATATTTTATATTATACTTATAATTTCTTTAATCTTATTTATTACATTAACAAAACATTTTTTTACTTTCCATTGGATGTGTGGACTATCACCCCCTCAAAGTGCTTTGATTCATCCATAAAATACATGGAAGGAAATAAAGATGGGTTTAGGGAAAATATATGATATATATGATATAATAATGAAACTATAATAATTATTTATATATATATATATATATATGTGTGTGTGTGTGTAATGTACATTCATTCTTAATATATGATAATCAAAATAGAAACAACGTTCATGCGTACGCACAACTTACAATCTCCATGAACGGTGTATTCCATTTCACACTAATATATTATTTAGGATATTATAATATACGTTTAATTGATAAAAAGTAAATTTATATCTTGTTTTACATTATTTAATTAGGATATAAGTAAAATTTCAAACAATATAACAAATAATTACTCCTTTAAAGAACAAAGTGAATATTACCCGAAGTGAATCCTTAATATAGGATGGTTAACAATCGGGTAATATAAGACCATAATCCAACCGTATATGTATTAGATATAAGTATATGGTTCATTAATAGATTTATTATAATTTTTTTTATTGTACATGTTTTTTGTAGGAGTACGATGAGATTCATGACACAAGTTAACTGGATTTTATCCTAATTTTTATATCAATGAGATACCTTCAATGTTTTCCACTCATTCCTTTTGTGTGGTATATTTACTGAATATGATTTTATTCTATGTAAATTATTGTTTAATTTATTTTTATTCAAATATTAATTTTATTAATATACTTTCAAATGGTTTAGGTTTCAAAAGATACCAAATTAGTGAAATAATTTTGTCTCAATTTTAATTCTTCGATACTCATGTTTTGGTATTCATCTAATTTCTATTTTGAGGTGTATATACTTTCATTATATATGTTATATCTTGTATTTATATATTTTCCTGATATTTTAATATTAATTTAATTTCTATTTATTACATTGATTGTATAATCCCACGATACAGAGTTATAAGAGTTTATTGAGACAATCTCATCAGTTTTCATGATAGTTTATGTTTGTGAATCCATATTGAACTCTATTGACCAACATCTCAAGAAAATTCATGAAATTTATTCTATTATGGTTATTAATTATTTAATCATATATCGTTACAATTTCATACAGACATTAGTATATAATAATGTTAAGAATATGTTTTTAAGAAATCTAGATGTTTCCCTCTCTTTGGTCAAAAATTTGTGTTCCATAAAAATCAGGTTTTCCAAAAAGGTTTTCCAAGAATTTTATACTATTCTCCTAGGAGAATTTAGATAGTTTTTACCCCCTTTTCATATTCATATTTTTTCAAAGGAATATTCTTGTCACTTTCAAAATGAGATATTTTCTCTAAAATTTTTACCATGATAATATAATATTCTTTTTTACCTTGTATGACATGTACAGATTTATCCCCCCACAAATCCATTGAAGATTTATTTTCATGTTTGAAGGATAATTTTTAAGAAATTTCTTTAAAATATATTTTCAATGAAATGAGTTTTAATTTTTTTATTCTTTTCTATGTTTTAAAAAAACTGTCTTAAAAATGTTTTAAAGCTTCTTTTATATGTCCCCAAGGGAAATGTTTTCAATATTATTTTTTATTTCTTCAAGAAAAGTGATCTTCAAAATAATTTCAAACATATTTTTTTATGTTCTGAAAGAAATATTTTTTTTTCAAAACATTTTCAGTCATATTTTATATGTTTTCAAGGAAATTATTTTCAAAATTATTTCAAGCCACATTTTTATGTTTGAAAAGTATGTATAATGAAATGTGTTTCAAAACGTTTTCATGATCCATTTATAATTTTTTAAGGAAAATGTTTTTCAAAATTTTTTCAATGCAACTTTTTATGTTTTAATTTTTTTTCCATGGAAACAGTTTCTAAATGTTTTTATTTTTGAACGAATGTTTTTTAATGGAGATAGGATAGTTTCTTCAAGAATTGATCTAAAAATACCCTCTCATGTTATTTTCCTTATAAGATGTGATCAACTGATGATACTAATAACCTTCTAGGAAATGAACTGAAGGATTCATTCATATTTTTTCTTTAATGTTTTATGTTTTGATGGAATGATTCTTATAAAACCCATCTTCCTTTCATGTGTTATATATGTTTGAAACCTAATTATATTCTGGGATATTATTATGATGAAATGATTATGAACCCTGTATCTTTATCTGTAGGTTATTATATAATAACATTTTTATGATACCCATTTCATTTCCTGAGTTATGATAATACTTTTTATGATTTTGTGGAAATTTTATTTACAATTTCACTATGATATGGTTGGGAATTATATCTCTCTACAACGCATTAGGTAATGATTTATATCCCAGAAGATATATATGGATGGAATGGGAAATGAACATGGTTTAGTATTACATGTATGGGATAGGAAATAAACTTGGTTCAAAATTATAGGGTTTGAATGACTAGTGAACTCGGTTTAATAATACATGGTGGGTATGGGGTGTAAACTTGGTTTAGTAAACGACTTTTCCACTAGTATGGACATTGTATAAATGCCTTTCCTACTATATAAATTATTATTTTTTATAATGTGTCATCTAAAATTCAATGTTTTATTCATATGTTATTCTTTCATGGATTATTGTATTTATTTCATTATGATTCATCACCCATAAACTTCCAATCATAATTATGATCACTAATATGAATGGTATGATCATCTAATGTAATATTCATGTTTCATACACTTTTTTCATGTTATTATTATGAATTTCATTTATTAACCATTCTGAGCATCTAATCTCATCCCTTTCATATGATTCATTTCCCCAGGTTATAAATATTTGTTTTAGGAAAAAGTACTAAAGGTGGATGTCTTTATAGGATATGTTAAATATTGTTAACTATGATAGAATATTTTGATTCCATGTATCCAAATACCCTTAACTATAATGATAATCATGCTTGTATTTTTGTAATGTATTGAATATTCATAAAAAATGATGTAATATCCATGTATGTTATTCCTAGGTTGATATAGTTTGTATCAAATGGATGTTTTTTTCAACCATTGGAAACTATGATGAAGACACATTAGTGAGATTCCTAATTATATTTATACAGATATGACTTAGTATGTCATTAAAGATAATTATAAGTATGAGTTAACATTTAATAAGATGTCCTAAAATTTTGGTAAAGGATAGAGTGAGTGGTTTCCTAGAAATATATCATTATTTGGATACTAAATGATGGTGTGGATCTGGGATAGATGAACAAATTTGTAACAACTCTGAAAATATGTTTCAGTCTTGAATTGGGGTAATCGGGTATATGACAATGGTCCTTGATTCACAACCGGTTTGATAATACTAAGGTATTTTAATTTGGAATACAAAAAATCTTTATGAATCATCATGAAGTATTTATTAATATATTGGTAATGAGTAACCTAGGATGAACCTTGGGTTTCATTTATTAAGGAAGGTGTAATGATTTATACATCCTATATGTGATTATTTTCGTCACTTCGTTGATTTCTACTATGGTAAGTAATTCTCACAATATTCGTTTGGTTTTTTTCACTGGAGGGAACCAAAAGGAACTAGATTAATATTAAATGTGATGTATAATTTGATAATGAGATATCAAGTGGGTTTATCCATTAAGATAATGTTTTTGTGATCATTCCTAATAAATTATCATATAATAGGATTGACATTGTGTTCCTTAACAAACTATTTGACTCAACAAGGATGAAATAGAAGGTGTTTTATAAGATTTTATGTAATTTTTACTATAGAGGAAAGAAGATTTGGTTTCCTTTGTGTCAAGAATTTGTAAAAATACCTACTTGAATGTCATAGAAGAAGAAGATTATGTTTTTATTGTCAAAAATAAGGACCCAAAGAAAGTATATGCAAGGGAATATGAAGAGTATGGTTAACAAAATTCATGAGAGTTTTGGACTCTATAATACATCATCAAAGTTTAACTGTTTTAGGTTGGATGTAAATAGTCCTTAACCAAATCAATATCCCAACATGGAAGCTCATGAATGGAACCATGAAGGTGGTTTGAGTAATGGTCACATTGATGTTGATGAAGAGTCTACATATGAAATTTGAATGGAAATATGTATTTCTTAATAGGATCAAGTACCATTGTTTATGGAATATGGGTGTAGTGCAATAATCAATGCTTTTATGTATTTGGAATATAAAATTATGTTATATTAATGATGATATATATAAGGGTTGTTCTAGTTATGTTTTTCACTAGCTATTTAAAAGTTCTTATTGAATTCTCCTGATGAAATATTGAATTGATTTAATGATAAGGTGATATTTTGAAAAGGGTAATGTAACCCTTAATATGTTATTTATGTTAAGATAATGTTGTTATCAATAATTTAATTGGATGAAACTGATTACCTTGGAACTAATTATGGATATATTGATATGTATTTAATGTTATCATGGATTATGGTTTTATCCTCTTGGATTTATGGATTATATCTAATAATATATTGAATAAGTAATTCATCATGATTTCCAAAAGGAATATGGTAATTCGGGTTGTTAGCATGTTCTTAAAGAATTTACCTTGATGGTATTCACATGTTTGGAATGTGACCACCAATAGTTACATTGTGATATATGGGGGATCAATGTTAATCATATTTAGTGAATTTATTTCCATGGTATTGGGTTTTTATATTTCAGAAGGATTATAAGGTTATCCATTCTTGAAAAGTGTATGTTAATCTTAGGAGGAAGTATTTATATATTGAGATTTTATTGAAAAACTTGGTTCAAAGGCTATTTAGTGACTTTCCTTATTTCAAGGATGTCCATAATATTTTGGAAATTATATTATTATAGTTTTATAGAAGGACCTCATTTATGATGGGTGAAAACCAATCATGTTTAACAAGTTCATGGGTCTTAAACCCATGACGGATGGACGATAAGGGTTTCTTTCTTTCTACTGGCCTATGTGATGTCCCGGTTAATGTATAATTATTTTTGATGAAAAATTATTTATGATAAAATAATTGTGTTTATTTTTAGGTTTAGATATTATTTTATTAACAATATTAAATTTTATGAATATTTTTAGATAAATATTTTTAAATTTCATTCTTTTATGAGCCTCATGATCTTTTAATAGTGTATTTTAGCACATCAGGAATAAAATTTACATTCTGGACCTCTATTACATTTAGTAATAGATGAAATAGAATTTGATAACTGTAAAACAAAAGAATGTATATTTTTATAGATATATATCACGTAAGTATATTTACTTATATTCTTATTCAATCAATGAAGTACTCACTATTAGGATAATGATCAAAAGAAAATGTTTTGTCCTAATACCTTAAATTAGTTGAACTGATGGCCTTGTAAATCAGCATATATTTATGACTTTTAGGACCTTATATTTTCTTTGATAATTGAAATTTTTGTGATTTATGACCTCAATCACTCCCAACAAATACTTACGTATTCCACCATATCCAATCATCTCTCCCAAAAAAATTCCTATGAGGAAACCCAGTTATATAATAATTTGGGTAACCGATATGGTCCCAACATTCCCATTTAAGAGAAGTTTTAATATTCTTTTTAACATTGTGGAATTCTATCAACGAAACATTAAATTATTAATCCTTTGATAACCCAAATGAATTTTGAGGGTAAAATTAATTTTATGGGGGTTGAATGTAACACCTCAAGAATTAAGGATTTATTTTTTAGAAATCAATTTATTTTTTTGATATTTCTCATTTTCAGGGACATAGAAAGTATATATATATATTTAAAGTCTAATTAAAACATTTTTTTCACACAATAAATACTTGTCTTGTGCTATACAGAATATAGACTTGGTGTATGTTACATGTAACACTGATTTTCTGCACAACATCATTTCATAATAATTTTATAAATGATATAATTATAACGAAGACAATAAAAATAGTTATATGAATATCAGTAAATAGTTTTCAAATTTTTTATAATGGTTTTATAGAAATAAAACATATTGATACTGAAATATATAATTTTTGGTAATGTCCTCATATGCTAAAAATACTATGAACAACACTTCATGTAATTTTAGGAAAATAAATAAAATTATTTTTAGACACATCTAGAAATAAAATTTTAAAAAATATAATTATTTTCTTAATTTATATTTCCAAAATTTGATTTGGGTGAATTTTAGGGATTTCCCATTTAAAATTATTTTTTATGAGTATTTAGAAATACTCATTTCTAGTTGAAAATTGCCTTTTTTAATAATAATTAACATTAAATTAAATTTTAATCATTATTTAAGGTCAAATTATATAATTGTTACATCAATTAATACTATTTAATTCATTAGGATTAATTTCACTTTGAGATTGGATAAAAAAACACAATAAACCTTTTATCATCTTTCAACATTAAAATATGTAATTTTAACATGTCTGCGGGATTAAAATTAATAATAATTTTCTTGCTTCTATGAAATGAATTTCGAAAAAAAATCACCATTGAAATAAGTATAATATTTAGTGTCTAATATGATATACTTAATTTTTTACAAAAAACATATGTACAATTGATTAAAATTAATCGCATCGATTAACGTCAATTTAAGATTAATTAGGGACTAATCCTTAATATTAGGGGCCCAAATGACATATCAAATTTTCAAAATCAAATTTTATGTACATATTTATTCCATAAAAATATCATTATTGATTTATATTTTTTATGACTTTATCTATGTAAAATCATGTGTATACCTAAACTGCTTTTAAAAATTCCAAGTGAGTCATTTTCCTTCCCTATAAAAATCAACCACCGATCCCACATCATCCCACCTCTAAAACATTTTAGGATTGACCAATATATATAAAATAGACATCCAAATATGCCTCACTACATACAAGGTGACTTCTCTTGGGAATATGGAAATCCAAGGAAGTCATTTTCAACAAACAAATATGAGTTACCCGATTAAGTGGTAACATCTTCCCTCAAGTCCTATCATTAATTTTCCTTCTCCACCCTATCCACTATATTTATTCCATTATTTTATAAAAAACCATTATACTCGATATTATAGGATGTTTTATGATAATATATTTACCTAGAAATATACACACCTCCATCAAATGGGTAATGAACATATTATTTACGTGTATGGAAAACTTCCGCCTCACTAAATGATGATTGTTCGATTTTCATAACCGCATCACATGGTGGAACATATGATGGAAAATATGTTTATATATGTTATATATTAAATTTATTGTTTAATTAATATTATTTATTAATTTTAAAACACATATATTTTTACATTCCATTCAGTGTTAATAATATAACTTCATTTGAGGAAGAATGGTCTACCGCCCCCTCAAAGCGATGTGATTCATTAAAACACTACATGGAATGTACTATAAATATTATTAGTGAATTTATATTTTATAAATGATAAAATAGTTCTAATGGAATGATTATTTATATGAAAATATATATACATATATGTCATATACATTCTTTCTTTCCATATGACAATTATAACAGAAACAATGTTCATCTGTAGGTACGACTTACCATCTCCATGAACGGTGAATTCCATTTCATACTACTATATTATATAAATTATTTTAATACACATTTACAGGATTTAAAATGTATTTATAACATTTTTTACATTATTGGGTAATTATTTAATTATATGTACCAAAATTTTAGAAAATTAAGACACATATGAAGAACAAAGATAATATTACTCAAAGTGAAACTTTCACATATGATCATTAAATAGCTGTTAATATAGAGTCATAATCAAACCATATATGATATTATATATAATAATATGGTTCTGTATAAGATTTATAATAAATTTATATTTAACATACTGGTGGATATAATGAGTACAATGAGAGTCAATACATATGGTAAGGGGATTTCATCTACCTTTTTATTTCCATTAGATACATTCTATGTTCTCCACTCATTCCTTTATGTAGTGTATGTTCTAACCATAATATTATTCTATGTATATTATAATTAAATTTTTATGTATTCACATATATTATTTATAATATTTCTTTCATGGTTTTTAGGTTTCAAATTATAAAATTTTTTTGAAATTGTTCTCTCTCAATTTTAATTCTTTGTGACCCATGTATTTTTATGCACCCAATTTATATTTCAAGGAGTTTATAATTAAATTTTACATTGTATAAAACGAATTTAATTATTTAAATGATATTTTACTCTTCATATAATTTCATTTTAATACATTGATAGTATGATCCCATGTTACCATGTTATAAGATTTTATTGAGACAACCTTAACACTTTTCAATATTGTTTAGGTTTATGCCTCATTAATGAAATGTTATAATCCATATCTTGATAAAATTCATTAATTTTTTTATATTATATTTATTAATGATTTATTAATATATGGGTACCATCCCTTAAACTATTTGGTACATAATATTGTTCATAATGTGTTTTTAGGAAATTCGTACATTACCGATTCTTTAGTCTGAAATCTCTATTCCACTATAATCATGTTTTCCAAAAATGTTTTCAAAGATAATTATACAATTTTGATATGATCAATAAAATAAATTTTTAACCTTTTTGTATTTTTCGAATGTTCGAAGAATAATAGTTTTTTCACTTTATGAATGTTTCATTTTTCAAACATTTTTACCATTAAAAAAGGAATTTTTTTACCTCGCATGACATGTACATATTTATCCTCTATCGATCAGTTGATGATTTATTTTGATGTTTAAATGATAATTTTTTAGAAAGTATTTCCAAATGAGTTTTTCAATGAAGTTGTTTTTAAATGTTATCTAATCTTCTTTTTTATGTTTTTAATTAAAATAATTTTCAAAATATCTTCATGTTTAATTAATAAAATTTCAAGGAGTTTTATTTTCAAAATATTTTCAAGATTCTTTTATAATATTTCACGTATAATTATATTGAAAATATTTTCATGCTTCTTTTATAAATTTTCAAGGAAAATAGTTTTCAAAATGATTTTAACCATCAATTTTAACTTGGTGAATTATTTTAGATGAAATGGTTTTAAAAACGTTTTCAATCCCAATTTCCATGTTTTCAAGTAACAACGTTTTCTTAATGTTTTTTCACACTTATTTATATGTTTTCAATTTATTTTCAAATAAATTAGGTTTCAATTTTTTTTAAGAATATATTTAATATAATAAAGGATTTTTTCCTCAAGAAATGTTTTCAAAATATCCATCCAAATTATTTTTCTTCTAAGATGACATCAGTAGGTTTTAATCATGACCTCCTAGGAAATGATCCAAATTCTCATTTCATATTCTTTATTGAATGTTTAATGTTTTTATGGAATGATTCTTATGACACCCATTTCATTTTCATGGGTAATATATTTTTGAAACCCACTTCTTTTCACAAGTTATTCTTATGATGAAAAGACTATGAGACTTGTATCCTTTTTTCAATGGTTTTGATATGATTACATGTTTATAATACCCATTTAATTTCTTGGGTTAAGATATGATTGTTTATTATTTTTTGGCACATGTATTTATGATTTATTTATGACATTAGTGGGACCTATATCTATATCCAATGCCTTGGGAAAAGATCTATATCTCCAGAGAAAGACATGGATGGAATGTGAAATGAACTCTCTTCAGTATTATAGGGATGGAATGAGAAATGAACTCTATTAATTATTACAGGGTTAGAATGAAGAGTGATCTCAGTTTATTAATACAAGGTTGTAATGGGGTGTGAATTCAGTTCAGTAATTGAATTTTTCCAATAATATGGTCTTGTAAAAAATTCCATGAATACTATGGAAATCATTATATATTTTAGTGTTCCTACCTTAATTCCATGTTTTATTTTAATGTTATACTCTCATGGATTTTTTTCTTTATTTCCATTTGATACATGTATCATGGACTCCGAATATTGATTATGATCTCTAATATGAAGAGTATGTTCTTCAAATGTAATGATCAATTTCCATACCCTTTTGTTTATGTTCCAATTATGTATTTCATTTATTTACATTACTGGGAATCAGTTCTCACCTTTTTATTATTTTTTCCTTTCCATATGGTGAATAATTCTTTTAGGTAGAAGTACTAAACGTGGATATCTTTATGCGAGATTTCTATGATCTTTCACTGGGATAAAAGATTTTGAATCTGTGTTTACCAAGACACTAAAGCATTATGGTTCTCAGGCATGTATTTTTTTGTAATGTACTGAATATTTATCTAAAATGATGTAATGTCCATGTATGTTAAGCCTGGGTTGATATATATTGATTCACCATGAATTCTCATATTATCCCTATTTGGGAATATTTCTCACATGAACAATATTCCAAGATATATGTGAAGGAAGTAGGGAGGCTATATGGGGTTCCACATTCGATTGTATAAGATCATGATCCATAGTTCACATTAAAATTCTTAAAAAGTATTCATTAGGATTTGAGTAATAAATTTGTTTTCAGTAAGTCCCTTAACCCTCAAACTAATAGAAAATATGAAATGATTATTCAAATTCTTGATGACATGCATAGATCTTACTCAATTGAATTCAAAGGATTATAGGATCAACATCTCATAATGGTTGAGTTCTCATGTAATAAAATCTTCAACTCGAGTATTCAAATTTATCTATATGAAACTCTATATAGGTATAGAGGTAGAACTCCAAAATTTTAGGATGAAGTTAGGGAATATAATCTACATGTACCTATTCTTATCCAAGATATGATAGAGAAGGTTCAAGCCATCTAAAAACATATAAAAGTCCATCAATGTCAGAAAATGTGCAATGATGACAACTGTCGAAGGGACATGGTGCTTGATGTTAGAGTAAAGGTTTTCCCATCAAATATCACCATTTAAGATAGTCATGCTATTTGGAAATAAATGGATTTTTATCTCAATATATTGTTTCCATATAGGGATCCTTGATCGCATAAGAGCATTGGCTTATCGGCCTGCACTTCTACCAAGAATGGATCATGTTCATGAAGTGTTCCACATATCACTCTTGAGGATGTGCATTCCTGATCCCTCATATACACTAAATCTAGATGTGGTTCAACAATATAATGAACTATTATATAAATAGCAGATGGGGAAGATCATTTACCATAGAGACAAATATACACACAATAAGACAAATAACTATGTGAATTTTTTATGGAGGAACCATAATTTTTACGAGGTGACACGGGAACCATATGAAAAAAATGAAAAATATGTACCCTAATTATTTCTCAACAGATAATAAAAGTTGAAATTTTGGGGATGATATTTCTAAAGGGGGGAATTATGTAACAACTATGAGTTTATAAAGGGTATTTATCTCTTAAAATAAATGTCTGTTATAATATATTATTTAGAATTATATATGTAATTTAATGAACTTTAATTAATTTAATTAATATAAACAGTTATATTAATCTAAAATGGATCTTTTTAAAATTTTAATCATTACAATTTGAAGAGAAAATATAATATAGAAGAGATAAAATGGGAAAATATAGATCGACCCAATCTACCAGAATCATCTCCCCCGCTACCAAAACAATAGAAAAGAAAAAAATTGTTAATAATCCAATCGAAAGTATAGAAAATGGAAATAAATAACCGTGATAATTATTGAGTAGAATATTGAATGGAATAATATAGCAGTATATATATAAGGTAATATGACAGTTTGAATAGTAATTTTATTGTTTTAATAGTAACATGGCGATTGGGAATAGTAAGATGACAGTTGGAATTGTAATTTTTTCGAAAATAATAAATTATAATATAAATAATATCTATCAGAATTAATATATATAAAAATAAATTTTATATTTCCAAAAAATAAATATAAGTATTTAAATATTCAAACAAAATATATGTTTTTTTAGTGAACAATATTTTAATGTGTTTTGTAAAAAAAATATTTTTATATTGAAATTTTAAAAATTCCCATTTTAGATGTTTCTCTTGATTAAATTAATATCACTTTTGAAATAATCATGTTTACATTTTCCTGGAGTTTTTTTGGCTATTTCTAAAATACAAAAATTTTGGATGAATAGTAGAAAATACAGTTGTCGAATAACCATTGTATCTAAATTACATAATTAATGATGTAATAATGACATAATGATGTATAAAACATGATCTTGTGACATGATATATGTATTTTATAATAAATTTTTCATTATAAAAAAATAAAAATATTTTCCAATCCTAAAAACTAAATTCCAAAGCCTAAAATTCTAAAGTATTACATTAAAATATTATTTTCAAATTTTCCACATTTCCTTTTGATTAAACTATTAATTTTTAATTATAAATTGAAAAAAATACTTAAAATAAAATTATTTAATTAAAATATGGTTTATAATTTCAAAAAATTTACAATTACAAGGTTTACCCTAGATATAATATTTTATTCAGTGTATTATTAAAAAAAATACACAACTATTCATTTATAAGTAACCAATATACCTTCCCTTGGAAAACCACTACTCCCACCCATTAGAAATTCCAATACCTTCCTAAATCCTCACTCTCAATACTCTTATAATAAAGTGTGACATTATGGATCAATACATCTACAATAACATTGGGAGGTATAGTGTCATACTATAGAAGCTACACCAAGGAGAGAGTAAGTCGCTATTGGCTCTTCCCTCTTTTTTGCTTCACATTTTTCTTTTTCTGAATTCCATCCAAATATTATATACTACAAATTTAATTATTTAGAAATATGAATTTTTTTAATGATGTAAAACTATTGTAATAATAACATTTTTTAATGAAAATATAACTATCATACTTCCATTTTCCTACACTTTCGACAACATGACATTAAAGGTCTGTTAACCACCTATAAAGACATTTCCATGGAAATTATTAACACCCACTTAATGGATGGATAATAATAATTTTAAATTACATATTAATAATTAATTAAATTTATTATAATCATATGGAGGAAATTATTCATTTTAATTAATTTATCTGAATGAAAACATAGAAATCAAAGAGTAATAAGAAATTTTTAAGAAATATATGATATAAAAATGTATCAATTTCAACAATAAAAACTATGAAATATTGTCCAATGATTAGAATAGATAAAGAGTTATAAAAATTAATCGAACTCACATCTGATCAATTTTATTTACAATTCTATAATTATTATTTTGGAGGTGAAAAGTGGTGAAATAAGGGGGAATTGATGCAATGGGATTCTAAAACCCAAATTCATTTCTTTGGGTTATCTATATCTCATGGAATATTTAGTACAAATAATTCTAAAATTTTACTTAAATACAATTTAATTATTCTTCCATTTTCTTTTTTTGGATATACATGTTTCCTACTTGAATTTATGGTGAATAATAATACATTACAAGAGAACTCTTATTTCCAAAAACATATATTTGACTCCTCTTGATTTTTTTATTCTTCAGTCATGAATAAAGATTAATTTGAAAAATATGTTTTTCAATTTTTCCTTTGGGATCCCTATATTTATTATAATATCATAATTTAATAAATCCTTATGAATCCCATTCTGTTCCATGGGTTAGTTCATGACTATGATTGTAATATGTTCTATGTGGAATGCATGATTATGTAAAAATTATGATCTGATGGATGGCCCTGGAATTATATATCCCTCTAATTCAATGTGTAATTTTATGTATCTCGTGAGATGATATATGTGATTCATGAACATGATTCTATATTGTTCAAAATAATGAAGTTATAATTATGCGCATATGTATTGTTGAAAATGATTCTATATTTATTCACAACTATGTATGGTATTTGACCACTTAGTCATGAATTTTAATTATTATGCATTTCCACATTCCATTTAATCACAAAATGTTACCTTAATGATATTAATTAAGATCTTATTATTATGATAATATTATAATGATGATCATTCACACCCATGATATATTAATTCATGTTCCTTATTCATCCTCTTACTTGGCTTTTATCTCACCCATTTCATTTATGTATATCCTCTTGTTATTACATGCAGTAAATTAATGGAATGCCTTTACCAAGATAAATAATAAGTATTTAAATAAATTTTTGTTTCATTATGTTTAAGTTATGTTTACGAATATTTTTTCTAAGAAAATATACATTTGGAACATGGATTTGTAATGATGTTATACTGTTCCTATTTTAAAAAATTAATTATCATGAAAGAGAAAGTAGGTTCACTATGGATTTCAACATTAGAATCCCCTATGTTGAAATCCTCTGCCTTTGACACCAAATATTATACCCCTCTCATTTGAAAAATGCATCCACTAGCACAATCCTCTCCCATATCAAGATGCATCATAGAGGGATCATCCATCACTCCCTAATAATCTCTAGATTCACATACAACATCACTACGTGACATAAAAATTTACACATCATCTACAGTAATACCATTTATAGAGGATAAAGAAATATCGATTTCATAATCCTGTAAGAGTTACAACCATTTTTTTGCTTCATGTTTAGGTGACATGAGGATAATATATACCTCTAGATATTCTTATTGGGGAAACCCACAAAATTCTCACTGATGGGGTATTGTTTCCCTAATTTCCCAAAAAAACAAATCTATTGCATAATTGATATAATGGATGGAATTATTATGAATATGATTGTTTAACTAGTGAGACCCCCAAGAAACAATTTATCTGTTATTCATCAAAAAAATTCCTAATCCAATATGTGAATCGGCATAGAAAACATCAAGACTAACTCCCTCAATTAGAAAATGGATAACTATGTGTTGACCAACATCAAATTTAGATACTAAAAAGATACCTTAAGCTATCTAGTACACAATAATTTATAATACTTTCTAGTAAATGTGGTCAAAGGATCCATAATCTAAGATAATTCAAGAATGAAAATCCTATAATATCCTCTTAGACAAAGGAATCTGTGAACCTCTATAACAATATTAGAAGATTCCTAAGTAACAACCACCTCAATATTCAATGTATCAATGAGTACACCACATGGGGACATGAAATGACCCATGAGGAAATATTCATGTTCCCCAAACTCACATTCTAATATATTCTCAAAAAAATTCTGATAATGAAGACCTTCTAAAGTCATCATCTGATGCTCTATACGGACCTCCTATAATGCAGAGTACATGGGGATGTCACTGGAAAAACACACTGAACTAGTCTATAAACTCTCTAAACACTGCATTCATTATTCCCACAAACATTGAAATATATTTCAGTATAAATATGGCATTACAATAAACTTTTTGTGATAATAATGACATCAGAAAGTAGTCTTCGGTATATCCTTTCCCTGCACCCACATCTGATGAAATAGTGTTCATAGATCAATCTTTGAAAACCAGCTATCACCATTCATCTGATGAAATAAATCATCATTTTATTTAATAGGATCATGATTTTTCACTATCTTTTGATTCAAGTGAAATTAATCAATACAAAAATATAGACTAAATAAAATATTTGTTTAAAAAAAAGAGGTCACCCCATGGTGACACACCCATTTGAGAAAAAATTCATTTCTAAATATAATCATTCTCTATTTATAGCTCACAAAACTCAGATGGATCCTTTGAATATATTTACATCATGATTAGAGACTCCATTTCTTTTTTATCTATCCCAAACTCAATATGTCATCAAGGGGGTAACCCGGCATCCTCATCCAGAAATGCATCAGGTACTCTTCTACAAAACTAGGAAACCCTAGTAATATAACCTAGAACCAACATAACATAAACTCAGTAGTCAAATAACATAACTATGGAAGACACCACTGAACCATCTAAGGATTTTTCCATCTAATGAACATTATGAAATCTTTGATTTTATCATGAAACATGATCTTCCTCTAGATTAAATCCATGATATCCAATACCAAATAAGACTACACTATGCCATGTATGATGTCATATGGATATATTAAAATACATGTAATTTCTACCAATGAGTAGAGATTCCCTATAATTATCTCTCAATCTCTACATACTTTACACTAATTAGAATGACCTAAAACTAGTATTGTAAATGCCAAGGGAACCTAATGTTTTCCACCTCAAGTACCAAATCATTGACTAGGGTAGGTGATATGAAGGATGGTTGATGTTATTAATATTTTCATTACTTATTATATACTCCATTTACTGATTTAATATCAAATGTGCATAATTAGTGGGAAATATTATTTTTATTATACAAAGTATAATTTATGAGCATTTTTAGAATTAGTCCAACTGAGTCTATTTAAAATATTGTTTAAAACTCTCACCCTACTGATCCGAATTGTGTGGTTCTTGTTTCATAGGATTCCTAATTCAATATAAAATATTTCATAAGGAGGGATCATGGGCCAATTTTTCCATTTGAAGGCCCATATAAACCACACAAGAAGGCCTGTAGAATCTGTGAAGAAACTGGACCAACCATGAAGATTTAATTTCTATGACCATTCCAAAAGTCCAAAATCATTTATTATCCTCCAAAGTTTGGGGAAAATGTAAGGATTCTTGGGTAAAAAGTACATGCCCCAACTCCTACAACAATGGGCCAGAATTATTGATTTAATCTCAGCCCACCATTCTGGTCGGGAATTAAAATAAGTACATTATTCATGACATATCTCCTGATATAATAATCAAATCAATATAAGATTTCTCAATCTATAAGATGAGATATAGGCACCATACCTTTTTAAATAAATCATTAGGATTTTAAGGCATATTACTATTCCAAAATCCATTCACATTTTTTCCATCGGAAAATCAAGGATAGAAATATTTAGTTTATCATTGATTATTGAAACCACCAAAACATTGGCTCCATGAGTCCAAATGCCTCCAAATTTTGATATTCTTCATCCAACATTATTATATAAAACTCTAAATAATGATATATCTCGAAATTCGGTTGTAAGGATGTTTCAATCGTTTATCCAAGTGGAGGGAAAGATTGGGAATGCCAACAATCCACTTCCTTGGGATGTAAATACATCCCCCTCCTATCCTTCAAATTGGTTGGAATTTCTGAGAAAAGGAGGATAGTTTGGCACGGCCAAGTCTTGGTAGGATCTTCCATACTCAATTTTTTACTTGAGGAACCATTCCTCTATGCTTCCTTTCATTTACTTTTGTGTCGTTCTTCATTTCTAATCGTGTAAGTGTTTGTGTTTTGTAATTCTGTTTTAATGAATGTTTATTCTTCAATATCTATTATTATAATCCACCATACGTAGTTTTATATTAATGTTCTTAAAATAGTTTAAATCAAGATAAAACTTGTTCCCTTCTTCTGCTTCCTCATTCAATCGAAAGTCTTTTTTAGCTCTTTTCAATGATCGTGCGTGTTTGACACACTACTCATTTCTTATCCTGTTCTTTTTGTTCAATTTATAAATCATCACCACAATCATATATTACGATATTAATATTAATATTAAAGGATGAGTAAATATACCATTTGGGTTAGTCATAATTTAGCGATGTTAATCAATTTAGATCTTTTTCTCGACGAGTATTCATTAATTTAACATTGTGTATGTTGGACATTACATGTCATGGATTAATGACTTGTTTTGTTTAATGTGTGGTTTCCATGGATTATTAGAAACATAAATACACTAACATCAACAAGCTATGATTGATTTTAGAACCCTATGTTATGTTAAGGGTTGGATTAAAGCCTTAAAACATATGAATTCAATTCAACTTTTTCTTGTGAAGTGGGTGTTAATTTAAATGCAATATAAAGCAAGGATCAAGGATATCACAAGAATAACTCTATAAATATTAACTCACCCCAATAATTATCAAATTAATAAATCAAACTTCATTTATTAATCAAATAATTTAAACTCTACAAACAAACCCCCCAATCAAAATACAATCTACATAAAACAAATGACTATTAAAAAGTATTATCCATGAGGATTCGACCCGAGTGCTGTTATACACATTAACAAAGCACCGGAAGCTTGACCAGGCGATAGGCGACAATCAACCACGCATTCAAATGGAGGGATTGACAAGGACAATTCTTTATGTAGTCATTAGTTTTTGGTTATTGTAAAAAATCAAAAAGAAAAAATTTACAAAAAATTGATGAAAAAACACAAAGAAAAACCCACCTTCTCATTAAAATCATAACCTGAAAAAAAAAACCCGAAGGAATACCCATCTTTCTCTTTCTTCCAACATCTTTCTGAATTCCCTGTATCCTCCAAAATAATCCCCCATAATCTTTTTTCCCTGAAATTTAGATAACTCTTCCCCAACATAGGAGGAACATTAGAAATAATCAAATAATTCATGAACCAATCCTTCTCCAACCAGTTGAATTTGAAATGGAAAATCCTTGGGGAAAACACTACAAGAACTTGATGCCCATGATATAAATTACCAACCTCTATGTATTCAATATCCAAACATAGATGCTAACTTCGAACACAAATCAGGTTTGATTGACCAACTCCCTCATTTCCACGGGCTAGCCGGTGTGGATCGACATCTCTACCTTAAAGAGTTCCATGTGGTGTGTTATACCATGAAGCCTCAATAGATTTCTGAGAAACAAATCAATCTCTAGGCATTCCATTTCTCCCTAGCTGACATTGACAAGACATGTCTCTACTACCTTCCTCCAAGTTCCATAACCACATAGAATGAGATGAAGCAACTCTTCTTAGAGAAATTGATTCCTGCTTCTCGTACTGCTTCTATCCAAAAGGAAATAAGTGGTATCCATCATTTCCCATGTAAATAACTCCATGAATACTGGGAGAGGTTCAAAAAGCTTCTTACAACCTACCCACACCACCAAATCCCTAACCATCTCTGGATCCAAGGGTATATCTCCTAAATCAACTAATCTATTTACACATGTTTTTATTAAGAAATGAAAACCTCAAATTATTTTAGGCTCACAAGGTACTAGGAAATATAAAGAATATATCCAACCAATATCCATAATAAGAACTCTCTCACAATTATGATTGCAAACTATATAAAAATTCTATTCTCTCCAAGGATGAAGTGTATCATGAGCATGTCATTTTACCACCCCTTTTTCCCCATGCTGGTCAGAATCTAGAGCAACAGGTTGCAGCTACCTCAATTGAAACTACTTCAATGATGGAACATGATAAAGAACACCTAATAAGCGTTGAATTTTTAGAATTTATGGGAACTCTTTCAAATTATAACCATGAACTCCATAAGAAAAGAATACATTGTATCTAATGGTATGTTTCATTGAGCTTCAAACCATAGAGAAACTTGATGATGTGAGTTCGGATCTACCCTCAACTATCTGAAAACACTTCTATCCAGGAAAGAAGAAACCCAAAACTAAAACTATTCTAAATAAATAATATTGATGAATCCACAATCATGTTAATACAGTTATCATATGCATCCTATCAACAACATATTCTCTCAGTGGTACCTCATGATATATTTGTATCTTAAATATGGTTACTTGTACCAAGATCTTAGGATGAAAGGAATCAATGAAATTACCCACCGTAGACTCATCATATAGAAATAGGTCTGAAGCAGATCTAGAAAGATTAATTAAATGGAATTTTAAATATGTTTTGATGAGACTTAGCTATAGAATGGAAGCAAACCCCTAGATGCCATAAACCATCATGGTCGAAGAATGATACTCATCTTAGACCTAGTATCTGAAATTATGATATGAGACTGGTGACTCCTAATGATTCATGAGGAACATGAACCACTTATTCCTTGTCAAAACATGTGGCATCATTACCTAAAAATATGTGTCACTCCTTATTGACATAGATTAGTCTGAAAGTAATCTCCTCTACCTATAACTAGTATTATCTAATTGAGTCATAAACCTAACCCTCATACTTATACATAATCTGTAATTGAAACTCATTATGTTTATCACTCCATGTTTTATCATCATTAACCTCCACTATATGATGATTTTTTCGAACAACATATAGAAAATATTCAGAATGTACCAGATAAGGATGTCGACCTGGAGCTATACCAAAAAAATAAAGAATGGATATGTAATCATAAAAATTATATGTGGAATATTCATGATCAATATAATAATTTCGGTTCAACATAATCCCATTTTTTCCCATTTTAAACATATTTGAAAAAACAAAGGATGAATGATCTGTTCCTAGGTATTTACCCAGCAACTAGTTTCAAATATTTTAATCGGTTCAATAAACAAAAAGGTCCACATATAGCATCCCATGGGGAATAAATACATAATTCTTAGTCTGTCTCCCTTTTCAACATCGTTTACTTAGCTTAAATGATTCTATTTCAATACCAACCAATGCAGGATTTAGTAGTCCCTAACATCAAAATCCATCAACCCCCTCAACCAGTACCATTAATACCACTATATCATGTCCCCTCCCCAAACTTTACCCCTCCATGTCCATTAATGATAGAAGGTAGATAATGACACTCGAAGCCCACCACCAATAGGCTATGGGTTGGAGAAAATTATCAAGGGTTTATCATACACACTAATGAGAGGAATGACCCTATATGAAGAACATCAAGGATGGGTGATAAGAAAAAACCAACAAAAAACATCTAATATCATAAAAAATATCCCAATACATTCATTTAATGTATTAAAAACTGAAAACTACAATATAAAGTACAAATAACAAAATGAAATCCTTCCTAGTGACCTCAAATACTATATATCTCTTGAACAATTTCATAAACTAGTAATTATATCCTAGATCTCAAAAAAATCATACAGAAAACTAAAATAGTTTATATATACATTGGTTGAGAATAACATGAACAATTAATAGTATCCTACCCATTGAATCTGATGATGAAGGTGAAGAAAGAATTATAATGCCTAGTGAACAATGAAGTGAAGATAAATCATATCCTAATTTATTATAATATGTTACAATACATACCAAGTCTCTCCCTCACCATGTATCATACCCATGGGTTCATATAATGTCAAAAAAATATGACCAATGGTATCATGTTACCACTTCCTCATTTGTTTGGCACTATACCCCACCATCGCATGTCCTAATAAATCTCTCTTAAAATAAAATATCCTTCCACAGAACACCTTATAAACTATAACAAACCATGAAAACCATGCAACACATCACCACAAAATTATCAACAACATCTACCAATAGTAACTGAGTAGTTTTCAAGGGCCACAACAGGTTGTATGTCACACATTATGCGTCATGCCATCAAATTCAATACACAAAATACCTATAATAATTCTTTGGATACTATAACTAGAGATAAATGTGTGTAATAATAACCACCATAAATTTAATCACTCTAAAAAATATATATATTGGAAATGTAACCCCAATGAACACACTCACATAATACGAATAGGAGAAGAGTGTAGGGATAGAGAGGGAAGTCATCCATCCATTCCTCACTAACCTAAATGAAGGGGAAAACAAATTATCAAGTATACGAGTTTTTGTCTCCCTAATGACATGGGTGGGGTATCATATAAACACGTATAATTGAGGAATATACATATAGAACACAAACACACTATGAGAAATAACCTACAACTATTCTCAAATACAGTTATCACCTCTCAGTCACCCACCTTCCACTACTAAGGGGTAGATATCCTATAAAAAACAAACATTTAATGGGAAATTCATTAAATTATATATATTAAATATATCATAGTTAAATCAGTTACTAGATATGTCCATTCCCTCTAGGTATAATATATCAACTTCTATGGTTTCTCAATATTTATCATCATTTTTCATTCCATTATAGAACAAACCTGACGAGTTGACATATTCATTTTTCATTATGATTCAATAATTCTAGGTACTCTAGTATATTACATAAGCATATAGAAATATTAATAAAATTAGTACAAGTAGTTATGTTAAGAAATGTGTAAATGAATGCGGAAACATGCAACCTAGAAATCTAATTTATAAAGTAGATTAATTATTAAGTAAGAATCATATCATCAACACATTATAAATGGGAAATAAAAAATCTAACATGATCTATCAGTCTCGGTGGAATCCACAAAACCACCGTGCATATCACCATATATCCTTCCACCACATGTTCCGACTACTATCAAAAACTGGTAATTCCCCACCCATTCTCATCAAATAAATATCCACCCCAACATCACATCACATCACATCGGATTACATCACAAAGCTCACATCCTGACAAATAACACAAGGAAGAAAGAAGAAAAAAAATATTCAACTAGAATATAGATCCTAAGATCATGGTATCTAACTATTATAACCAAACAATTCTCTCTTAGTTATAAATAAATTCTTTGTCCAATAAATATGTCTTTATTGCCTTGAATTAACTGATTCATTTATCACATGTTACATCCTCATGAAACAAATGGAATCATATTTTAAACATGTTTTCAAGAATATATTCATTTTTTATAAAGCTATAATGAATAATATTTCCAATTAAACATTCCCCTTTCATAAATTTGATAACAATTAAATTATATGGATTAAAAATGATTAAATAAACATGAATCTATGTTATTTCTCATAAAAGTATTATTGGATTTATGTTTTTTATACAATTTACATGAATAAAAAATTGATAAAACATATAATAATAAAAAATGATAGACTATATCTGAAATCAATATGCCCACAATTAACATAAACTAAACATTTATGATCTCGGATTTTTTTTATTTTTCCTATTTAAATTTAATTAAGATTAATTCCAACAATACCTAAAGAGATAAATTATAAAAAAATAAAAATATTAAATAAAGAGAATATGAAATGAATCCCACAATTTAAGGAATCAATTTTCTTCAAATATGAACAACGGAGATCTCTGATCACCTCTACCATAAGGAATATACTGCCCTAGAATGATTCCATGTAACAACCATGCTAACAAACATCAATATAACTACACAAGAATAATGGAGAAAAATCCCATGTCATCTAAATATAGAACATGAGAAAAAATATTTATTAATGAATAAAATAGTGGAGAATGATAGGTAACTCGCCTCAAATCACAATGGATTGAAAATAAAAAATTAGTAATCATTTAAAAATTATATGGATTCAAACATTTATTATTGAGCTTCTATGGCCACCTGGTGTTGGGATAAAAAATTTGGGTTTCTTGTAAAATTGAGGGTATGAATTATTTATAAGCATACCATTAAACATATATTCTTGGTGTGAATGTTTTAGCCCTACTTTGAACAACTCATGTTTTAATACTATCTAGAAAATACATCGTCTATATCCAATAAACATTGATCAATACATGTTTTCATATTTAGGTTCATATTATGAGTTTTTTTCGGATAGAATCATTTAAAAAGACCATTTACACTTTACCACCATGAACCTATAGTTCTTGTCCTAAATCAGATACTAGGACCCACCCATTCTCCAGTTAGAAATCATCATTTGGCTCACAAATGATTCTATCACACTATGAATAACTCATTCTTTCATGAATTCATCATGCCTCTATATTTTAGATCCCAAATTCCTAAAAAACTACTCCATCATCCTTCCAAGAACCATGATATTCTAAAACATGTTAAGGAAGGTTTATGAAGGTTTTATGAACTTATAAACTATTGTGGAAGGATTTTCTTTTAAAATATCTTATTGAGAAGACATTATTTTCTTGTAGTGAACCAAATTTGGGGTAAAATTAACATTTCACCAATAGAAATATGGTTATAATAAAAGAATTATTTTGATGTTGGAGGATATATTGAGGTTTTGTGTCATGGGTTTTTTTATTATCATGGCAAGATGACCTATATCTAAACGATTTATCATATAAAGAACAACATCACTCATCCATTAATGTAGAACCATTTTTTTGTACTATGTTGTTGTGCACAATTTATATTTTTTAATATAATCTCATTATATTTTGGTTTTGATTCTCCCAAAGCCCTTTTTTGTTACTTATATTTTTACATGAGTAATTTCATGTTGATGTTATATTTATTTAGGTATCCTAATAATATTTTTATTCTTGAATAGATTTATTATTTTTTCTTATTCTATATAAATTATCCTATGTTTTCAACTCCTATATGTTATTATATATATATTTTTTAATGATTTAAAGTATTGGATCCTTGAAATTTCAGTATTCAATCTAGGTTACCTATATATAAGTATGGACTTTTAGGCCTTTTACTAACATTGTGATTCATGTATAATTACACATTGAGAATTTACTCATTTTAACGAATTTCAAATTAACATATTATATAGTGAATCTATACAAGCCATCACATTGATAATATACACTCAATTTGTATCTTATGATTATAACATGACAAAAGATATGTATAATATCACTGTTAAGATCAGGCCAATTTTTTCTAGAATATAAATTAAAAGCCACAAAAATGTATACCAACATTATCTACATGAATAATACGAGGAATAAATGATTCAACTATATAATTTATGTTGTAATACACTATTTATTAATATGTTTATTGTTTTATTCTTTTTAAGTTTGTTCTAGTTTCCCCTCTCTAGATGATAAGTTTTAAAATTACACAAAAATTATAAAGTTTTTTTTAAAAGATGTATCAAAGAGTTCAATGCCAAAAAATAGGTTATAGGATTGATCACTAGATCATCATTATAAAATTGTTAACATTACATTTTATAAAGAGTAATATTTGGATGTTATGAGAGGAAATTATATAGATACAATGACATACCATGATGTAGTTTAAGAGTGTAATTTAAGAAATGTACATCTATGTGTCATGTGAGAATAAGATATTTTACAACACATTATTAAGGGAATAAAAAGATTGTATTAAAGAGTGTATATTATCTATAAATGATGGTGCTTGGTTTAATGGATGGGTTTATGGTTATGTGTATTCTAAGGTTATATTTTTTGTTACATCACCATGTTAAGTGCATTTATGAGGATATATTCAATAGAATATATTATCAAGATGATACCTTTAATTGATATGACAAGAAATGATATTCAAAAATCAAATGATTGGTTTTAAAAAGAAAAAAAATTAGTGATATTTAATGTATTATTACATTATTAAATGTTTTTTGACATGGATTATTTAAATGATGATTTAAAAACATATTCAAACATAGTGACTTCATAAAATGTAATGAAGATAATTTCATAAAAATAGAATATTCTCTGTGTTGAAATTGTGGAAGTTGATTTGAATTTTGATTAGGTATGATGATTCATAAAGAAGGATTAGTCAACTTTGAAGCAGTTCTTTATCAAAGGAGGAATTTATAAAATTGATATAAAATATTTTTAAAGAGGTAAAAATGGATGTTATTATTTCTAGATATATATATATATATATATATATATATATATATATTCCCTTAGGATTATTAGTGTAATATATCCACAATATTACAATATTATTTTCGTGTTTTATAAGTGAAAAATAATATTAAATAAATTAATAATTGTAAATATTACTTACTATGATTTATCTCACTTTGATTTACATGATTTTCTTTAAATTTCATTTTAAAAATAATAATGATAAATAATAAGAATTATTACACTTCTACTGTACTATAATCAATGATTTCATTCCAGAAAATATCTTTGAAGTATTACATACTCTCTATAAGAATTTTTATCATTTTTCATTTTCATAAAGCATGAATCTGTGTGCTGATTTGTAATCATTTTCAAATAATTAATTTCTTTTGATAGTGCACTCTTATTAAACTATGTATGGGATTTATTCCCTAAAATGGTCTTAAAAGGGAGAGCGTAGCAAAAAATCTAGAAGCAGTATACCAAGTGACAACTTTTTTGAATCAGTTGGGAAACCCGTTGGAAAATGATCTAAATAAAATCACCAAACGTGCATTAGGTATTGGTGGATTGGTCTAGGATATGTTCTTATAGCCTTGAATCACTAAAAAATTTACATCTCTTTATTTTTTTCATTATTTATTCTGAAAATTATTCATAAAAGTGAATGATAGAATATAGTAACATAAAAAGGAAGGCTTTGAATTTAGTAAAAATATATAAATACGTAATTCAAAATCTGCAAGAGTCATTCCCATTAGCTTTTATGGGAAAAAACGTGGTATTCGAGCTCTATCTTCAATAATGAGAATTATGGTACATTAAATTATTTAATTATTATCTATTTAGAGAATAATTGATTTGATGTTTTTATAAAGGTGGTGAGACAATATAAGATTCATACAATTTTATTTGAAACTTATAATGATACTCGTGAGGCTGATTATTAATTGAAATCAATTTCATTGATTGTTATAATTTTTCGGACGAGGATAAAATGACTTCAATAGAGTATCTTAGACTTCCATGTCCTATGATATGTGGGAGTATTTTTTGATTATAATAATGGAATTTTTAATGTAATAAAACTAATATAAAAAACTAAAAATAATAAATTTGATCATTTTTCAATATTTTATAGAGAAAATATTACTCATGTGAATAAAATACTGGTTATTATAGTGAATGATGTTACTATTTTGGGAACTTCTATACCTAGTTCAGATCAATTATTAAATTTTCATATATTTCAACTTTCTAAATATAGTAGAATCTTTAGCACTACACGATAGTTAAAACTAGTTAGTGAAATAAAAATGAAGAATTTAATTTAAAATATCATGATGTATAATGTTAAGATGAATGAATAAGTTGATGTTCATAAGTTTATCAAAAAGGAAAATGGTACTTTTATGTTTTTTACATTAAAATATAAGAATAATTTTAGTGAAACTATTTATTAACATATCAATTCAAGGATAATACGTTTTTCCAAATTCTAGATATAAAATAAATTAATTAGCAAGATGATTAATTTTTTTAAATAGTAGAAATGGTTTTAGAAAAATCATCAAGAAGAATAATTGATTTTCAACGAATTTTAGATTCTATAAATATATGAAATATTGGGATATCAAACCTAATTTCCAACATATTAATGAAAAGAATAAATATGAAAAAAAAATTCATAGAAAAACATACATAACAAAGAATGTAAATAGAACTATGAAATATACTTAGTTTAATTCTGATGATTCACGAAATTAATTGAATTATAGATTTATATCTAATAATTTAAACCAAAAACCAAATAATTTTTTTATAGATCAGGTCAAAGAGGTACAATAGTTATATTAGCTTAATTTGAAATCAAAAATTTAATATTTTTATTAGAATAATGGCTATAGATTTATTCTTCAAGGTAAATGTGATAAATTAATGAAAAACCAAAAGTCTCTAAATAATTTTTATGATAATGTTATTACTAAACAATTTAATTTATAAATATCGGTTAGAAATAAATATTATATGTGACAATATAAAAAATTCTTATACCATTATTGATTCAACAATTAATGATTTATCAGCTAATTTTGATTATTTGAAATTTTATTCTTGTATATGTTCTGAAGGGGTGGAATTATCTTAAAAAATAATAGTTATAAAAATAGGAAATATAAGTATACATAAAATAGGATGGAATGCTGAAAAACCTATGATTTATATGAATTATTTTTTTCCTAGTTCAAATGATAAAATCATGTATTATATAAATATTTTGATAATGTAATAAATATAAATTATGATAATGGTTTCTATTTTTTTTATTCTTTAATTTAAGGTTACTAAGCATAACAACATTTCTAATGATTTATCAAAAGAATATTCTAAACATTCTTTTTGATGTAAACAGGTCTAGTTACCTAAGACTTTAGTTGCTATTATTTTAGGAAAATTAACATTATTAATACCAAAAGATTTGTTTTTTTGATATTTTTATAGGGAATAATACATTTAAACAACAATGTTAAATGTTAAATAGTTCATATCTACTTATGATATATGACTAATGTCCTCTAAAACAGATATTACATATAAAATATTGAAGGATGTCCTGTAACATTTAGAGATGATGATAAAAAAAATATAATTGGTATATTTTATAAATTAATTAAAAAATAATCATTAACAAATTCCATTATATGTTAGGGTTAAAGCACAATCTGATATGTATTTTTACATATTATGATGATGTTTGTTAAATTTATTTCCCTAATTTTTCATGTTCTAATTTAATAAAAAATTACTTAGTTCTAAAGATCTATGAACTGATAATGTCTACAGTTTAGATATTTATAAATTGTATAGGAAAAATACAAACTATTTCAATTCAAATGAAATTGAATATAAGATTAAATGTATGATACATGGAAATTTTAATGTATAGTGTTTGATGATGTTTATTAATAATATTTTTATTTCTATTTTTCTTAATTAGAGTTTAATAAGAAGAGGCTTCGTGAATCATTAATAATTGGAATAAATAGAGATATTATTTTGAATCTATCAATCAGATTTATACTTCTGACTCTATAAACATTTAAAAAAAGTGATAATATTGTCTTGGATTAAGAATATTGAAATTATACATCATTTCTTATGAGATAAACTCATAATGGTGACATATCTCTTAAATTTATTAATTATGAACAATAGTTGGATAATATTTCTATTAAAACAATTACTGCCAATCATTTTGATTTCATTAAAATAGATCTAATCTTATTTAATATTAATTGAGTTTCATTTTTTATTAACTATTATGATTTACTAATTTATTAATTATTTATTTTTCATTTAATAATTTGATTCTTTTATTAATTAAAATTGTTTTAAAATAATTCACCACCGTCATCTTTTCTTATGTAGTATTATAATATCATAATATTTTTTTAGTGTACAAAAGAGATCTGTTTTATGATCTTATACAACATAATTTTTAAATAATAACAAACGAAAGATGTGCAATATAATAATCTATTCTACTAATTATTTAGTACTTATATTCCAATTCCTATACAGAATTTTTTATTCTGCAAAATCTTCAACTTTATTGTTATGATTTTTTATCATAAAAAAAGAGGGATATTGTTGGAATGAATTCCTACATGCATTATGAAATAAAACATACTCTCATTCACTATAGGAATTGATGCTACCAAGAATACCCATGATTTTGTTACTAATATTATACTTGAGTGATTTTAGTTTAATTTTATAAATATTTAGTTCTGTTAATATTAGTTTTAATCTAGATTTTTTTCTCATTAATTTTTTATTTCGGATGAATTATCCTAAATATTTGACTCAAATATACATGAAAATGGATATTTGTTGATGTTTAGTAAGTAACATTTTTGAATTTTATGTATTTATTCAGGGTCAAGTTTTTATAACAATGTATTTTATTGCGAATTTCATATTGAATGATTCATTCAGAACACATATTTATATTTTCAGTCCTCAGGTCGATTGTCTTGCGAATGTGTAATGCATTAAAGATCTACTTACTATCACATATAGAATGTACACCGTATGTGGAACTCAATAATATTATATGAAAAATTCTATCTAAATTTTTATTATAAGGTTATGAAACCACCAATACTATTTTGAGGATGAACATGGGAATGAAAAATTACAATCAATGGTAAAAAAAAGAATAATGTTAGGATATAAGGTTTCACCGATATATTTGGATTTGTAATACACTATTTCTTTCTCACTATGATATTTATTTATATTTAATCTTATTAGAGTTCAGTCTATTTGGGATCCCAATTCATAAAAAATGATAAATATTTAATGTTTCTATTTGAATAAGTTTCAATGATTTTGACAAAAGATCAAATGAGTTTTTGGATAGAGGACTAGATCGTCATTACGAAAGTTTTAACATTAATTTTGACTAATGTAATATCAAAAAGTTATGTGGGGAAATCTTATGGGGAAAATGAAATGTGTGGAATTAGTATGAGTCTAAATTTCAATAAATGTAATAATAATTATTTACATGACAATCAAATACTGTTAAATGATTTATCAAGAGAATATAAATACTATGTCTAAGTAAGAACTTCTTTTTAATAAGTGGAATATTTGATAGATGGATTATGTGTAATTTGATATTTTTTCTAACATGTAAATGATATTGAGATACTATAGTAATCATTACCAATTATTGATTTGGATAACTTATGACAGGAAAATTTTCATAAAATTTTCATTTTAAATCATTTTTAAACACCATACAATTCCTTAGTTCATTTGGAATACTCAAATTATCATTATTTAGGAAAATCAATAAAACTGAATTGTTAGTGGATTATATTCTAATAATTAATGATTTTAATTATTTTTTGAATTTTTTTGGACAAATAAGTCATTGATTCAAATTTTATGTTATGTAGTATAAAATAATGACAAGTAAACTAGTTATGTAAGAATAATTAATTTTTTTACATGAGTTACATGTGATTTAATTTCATTGGAAATAGGTTTTGTTAGAATAAATGTGGAGTTTCATGGGTATCAAAGTATTATAAACACTACTAAAATAATCATGGGTTGTTCTTCCAATGAATGATTATACATATAATATTAAATATCATGTATGATTGAACAAGAAATAAGGACATCCTCATATAAGAAACTAAATTTTTTGAAATAATATATTCAGGAACCAATTTGTTCTGTAATGTTTTTTTACATGGGAAAAATCAATCATGGTAGCTACATATCTAGAAAATATATGATGATGAAGCCCACATTGATCACATAAGAAACCTATGGGTTCCATCAAATATTCTCCATACCAATTCTCAAAAAAATATTAAAAATTAAAAAACACTTTCAATGTGGAAATTGATAAATATATAGAAAAAATACTGGGATTATTGGAAGATATAATGATGGATATGAAGCCTCATATAAATTAAATAAATATCTATATAAGGGTTATTTGATTGTAAACGGTTTTTGAAGACAAAATAAAAATGTTTCCCCCCTTATGGAATATAATATTATATTGTATGAATATTTTAGTTTTGATATTTTTATTATATTTTCTAATATTGATTTATATATTTTATTATATATATATTTTCACACATACTACTAACTTTAATTTTTATTAAGAGAGATATCTCAAGACCGAGAAACAGAACCATCAATGGGGGGGAGTGTTGGATATCAAAGGTGTCTCCATGAATGATAACCATACAATCATCAGGAAGAGAACCCAAATTATCGTAATTGACTAAGACATTTTCTAGACATGCCCTAAGTGAATGGAAATCAGTTGAGATGTTATACTCTCTCAAACATTGATAAATAATATTCCGTTTAATTGTCTCCAAGGAGCATCTAAGGATTGTGTAGATCCACTCTCAAGGAACCATATGACGTCCTTGAACTACATTCACCAAAATTTCATAATCCGATTCCACCTCATCCACCTGAAGGTTCTGTCCCCTATAATCTGTGAGCCCGGTCAATAGTGCACAAGCCTCCTCACCTAGAGAACTTCTAGGACCAAATTAGGCACTGAAACCAAAGCAGAACCGATCCCCATGAGTTCTGAAGGACCTCGCCACCCTTCATCATCCTGCTTGCGAAAGAACCATCCACATTTAGCTTCAGACACCGAGTGGGGAATCGCATCAGATCCACAATCTTCTCATACTGGGGGATGAGAATGGTATGTTGAGAAGATTACAAATCGTAACAGATTATTGCCCCCCCTTTCAACCATGAAGCATCCTTAGAGGCAAGATAATGAACTATCATTTGTATAAAGAGAAGAGAGCGATGAAAACCAAGCCATGTCTAGTTACGAGTGTCTCAGATGGTCTAACAAATAGTGAAGAGGATCATAGACTTCACCTTCCTTTCCATACCCTTGGACTCCAAACCTCCATGAAATTCATACATGAAGCCTAGAATCGACATGTGTTCATAATCCATACAAGTTTGTGGTGTGAAGAAAGACCAAAGATAAGCTTTACAATCACTCTATAAGAACAAATGAAGTGCAGTCTTGGTTATTGTGTTCACACATTAGTAGAAGTGGGATGGAATAGGGATACCTTTCATTTGGATGTTATTGTCGATATGTAGGGCCTTTTTCCATAAGCACCACACCAAGAAACTCATTTTCTTGGGAATCTATTTGAACCAAAATAGAGAAGACCACTCAGCCATATTAGAATTAGCATGAAGAAGAATTACGTAATTCTGTGAAGTAAATCATCCCGAAATAGACTAGATGAAGCACCATCTATCCACCTTATTATTCACAACAATACCTTGGAGAACATTAATTTGATCAGGTGTGTGGGTCGAGTGAATAAGTTCATAATTATTAGATGCCTTGTTGAATAAACGGTCCATGAAGGGGTAGTCATGATAAGCTAGTCTTCTTCCGTACTAGTTCGTCATCTAGAAATTGATGTCTCCGACTTTGATAGTCTGCCAGTTAGACTCACACAGAACCTCCAGATGTTGGAACATGCAGCGCGCAAGCCCCATAGGTTTGTAACCATGAAAAACTGTTACCTCCCATGGGTCGCCACACCGTGCGTTAAAGAACTCCACCCACAGAGACTCCCCCACTATAATGTCCCACACTAAATGGCCTTTCATGCCTTGCATGGACTCATTGAGATCTCAGAGGCCAACCAACATATAATTATATTTCCTTCATAAATAAGAGTTTGTAAGGTATGGGGTTGGATCATATATGGTGGAATAGAGTGTTTGTGTGATAAAAGGCCTATGTTTATTGTATTTTCACTATTATTCATCATGGGGGAGATTATTCATGGTGTACCAAGGATGTCTCTATGTGATATGAAAACCCATAATATAGATAATGAGAAGTGAGTAGAAAATGGTACAGTGTTTCCCATAGGTTACGTTTTGAAAAACTCAAATGGATAATGAATAATCCTTGTAATCTGACATAGTGGTTATATCCTTTATCACTAAAACATTTAATTTATTTTACCTAATTTTGTTTTTTTAACTATTTTCTCATATTACAATTATTAAAAAACTAAATTTAATAAAGAAATTATAAAAAGTGGATGATTTATAACCTTAGAGTTGGGATCCTTATTACACAACGTAAGGGTTACTACTAGGATATTACTCTTTGTATTAACATGTCTTATTGAATGAGAGTTCATGAAAAAACTCAGATCATCAATTTGCATCCATTTCTTGGAATTTCATTCATTAGTTATTTATTTAGTCACTATTTTAATATTTTGTTTCTTCCATTACTTTTATATTTATTCTTTTTACTAATTTTCATCCTTATTACAATTTAGTTTCACCAAATTGGTTATCATAAATACTGTTACCATTCATTTAAAAATTATTACTATTTATTTTACAAGTTAAATTAATTTGAAAAACTAACTGATATGGTCAAAGACCTAGTCCAAACCCAACATTATTATACGTGGCACCTTATCTTCCTACATATCTAAACAATAAAATATTAATTTATTCGATAAAAAACACACCTTAGGTGTACAGTAATATCTATTTGAATACAAAAACAATAATAAATAAACTATAAATATCACATTCCCCATTGTTCTCAATTTAATGTATACCAACACATCATTCAGAATCTTTATGTCAAAATCGATGAAAATTAAAGGGTCATCAATGAGTTAGATTACATGATGTAAATGATAACTTCACCCTATAATGGTATAAGGACCAAGGACCATTACAACGAATACATGGCTTACAAATGATGATATTTATAAATTTGGATATCCAAGTGGTATATGAAAAAATATAAAAAACTTTATCTTACATAATATTCTTATATCCATCTATAGGAAATTTATAAATATGTCATTCCTGTAAAGCCATTAAAGGGAGTGTATCTTACTATTTACTCTAGTATTATTGATCCTTCAATCTATTTGTTACATTCCCACTCAGATACTAATAAAATTAATTTATCAATCGGGAAACATGAATTCATATCCCTGAAAAATGATGAGGATAAGAAAAGCCGACCATGGAAGATATGGGGTTCTAATGATTGAGACCCTAACACCCATGGTGAAGCGTTTACCATATCAAAGTAAATTATAAAACCATTTAATACGGGATAAAACAACCAATAACAAGACTTATTTCATCTTTCCCATCAACCGCTTCACTTACCTCATTCTTTTTTGATTAGGTAGATGGGTTGATTTTCATTTCCTTTAGGGTTCTCCATTCATGATGTATGCTTGTGTACATTAAGGAAAATAATTTTTCTATATATATTAACAAAATATCCCCCACCATTGGATTTAATATTTCAATTGGAATTTTTTTGGAAGAAGTAAATATAAATATATTAACCTTTAGGTGTTTATCCCAGGATTACAATATTATTTTTATTCAATATATTAGATATTTATCATAAATAATCTTCTTATAGTTATTCATTCCTTGAGTTCACTACAGTGTAAGTAGGGGATTTTCATGACCCCTACCCCCAATGGTGCCCATCCTAGAATAAAAATAGGGAAAGGGATATAATAATGATTGAATGCCACCTAAAAAAGGATATTGGTTTATGACATTCACCAAGGGTATATAATCCATCATATGGGAGATATTACGCCCATAATTATATTATAATTGACAGATATGATGAGAAAAATAAACAAAAGAATCATTGTTATAATAAATAAATACTTAGTTACAATAGATGATGTGATTCTATACATAACTAGATACAAATGTAATGAAAAATAAAAGGAGGCAAATGCCTAGGAATTTCCATGACTCTCCTAAGAATCTAGAATAACTCCTCAAAAAATCAATATTCAGCTCAATCACCAAAAAGATCCTACAGACCGAAAAAATAAAATATATATAGGTATGGTGAGAATAACATGTACAATCAATAAGGTCGTCCCTAAATCCTCTCAATAAAAATATGAAAGAAGCCTATTAAATCCCAAGGTGTTAATAAATGAAACTAACTCATCACCTAATCATGAATACTATTAGTTTCTCAACATCACCAAGTCTTATTCACCTAATAATTCATAAAAGTGTGACAATGATATTGAGAACACACACACAAATATATATATATATATATAGAAATATATATATATATATATATATAGAAATATATATATATATATATATGTATATGTATGTATATGTATATGTATATGTATTTGTATTTGTATATAGTAATGTGTACCCTATAACGAATTCCCCGCTATTTTTCCGACATAATGCCCCAATGGTGCACATCTTGATCCATCAACAATTCCATAAATAATCTTGAATGAAAAAACATGGCAAATCATATTATTCAAAGCATCATGTACAATATATCATCACAAACACATCCTTAATATAATGACATGGTTTATTTTTAAAATATTAAAAAACCTATATATTGTGTACTATACCTCACGAAATCATATCCCACAAATAAGACACCTATAACAATCGATTAGATACTATATCTTGAATAAATGCATTCACAATAAAATAAAGGCATCATATCCTGAAAAAACATTTATTGTAAATCAACCTCATCAATAGTCGGATGTAATACTACCATCGATGAAAGGGTCAGAGGGAGGGAGAGGTGTAGTTAGGAATCCATATCCGTTAAAACATTGATATTAGGGGAATCACCTGTAAAACTTATGTTTTTCTGTTTTACATCCAACATAGGTGGGGTAGTTAATGAATAACAAAAAAAAGAATAGATTTAGATAAAAACAACACTATAGGAAACAACATAGCCTTATAAAAATATATCATTATTATAAAACAAGTAACCCAACTTCCACTGATGAGGCCTAGATTCTAAATAGTCCTAAAATCATAAAAAAAATGTAAATTAATTCATTATATATTAATTATTGTTGTTCCGTATTAATTTCTAATATTAACATTTTAATCATCTAATACATCTTAGGATGGCACTAATTTTTCATTTCTTGTGTCATCAAGTATCTCATATTTATTAGTAATTGTCAACAACCAATCTAATTATTTCATTAATTAATTTATCATTTCATGATCATTTTGTTACTCTATGGATCTGCCAAATATACCGCATAAAAGGTTCACTTGAATTTTATAGCATCAATCAATGTCCCGAAGTTGGAAACTTCTTATACAAATAACATCTGACCATTGACATTCATGAATTCATTAAGATAAAAGTATGTATCGATAAGAAATTTCCAATATATACTCATCTTCAATGCCCTAATATCCCTTAATATTGCACACAAAATCACATCAAGAATCTCATGCCATTATCTTCTCATTTGATACACTGTGCTGCCACCATTATCAAAACTAACACCACATTCCCCTATCATAATCATAATTGAAACCTCATTCTATCATAATCATATTAGGTTACCAATTATTCACATCATGGATATAGTTTATATGGATTGAATAATTGAAAAATTTATTTTCACACACATAATATGGAAGGTAACTATGATTATTACATGGAATGTTTTATTCCCACTGTAATCCAGAATGATCTCATTTATCCCCAAAAAATTCTTATTTAAAAAATAACCATTTTATTTCAATTTTTATTTTAAATTTTACTATGAATTGGGGTACCATGGTAAATAGGATATATCAATATCTATAAGTATCTATAATAAATATAAAATTCTTTAGAAATTATTTCCATGATTAAAAAATTCCATGACCAGTAGTAATTATTCTAATCATGTATTTCTAATTTATATAAAAATAAACTCAACCTTTACATTGTCTATAAATTTTATGGAATCAACATTGCTAAAAAAACAAATCCAAGTAGATATTTCAAAATCTATTAAATATAAAGAGACCATAATAATCACATTTATTCACAATGTCCCAACCAACAATAAAATGTTTTGATAATAAAATATTAGGTTATCTAAACATTTGATAATTCTCATTTTAATTTTCTAAGATCTAGAATTATAAAAAAACTCAACGTATTTTAGTATGTTGTTTTACACTGTAATATGTAATCATTTTGATGATAACATATAATAATGAGGCCACAACTTTTCATTATCTATTTATGTCACATGGATAATTTCCATAATAATCGTAATTATCCTAAGAAATGAAATTATTTTTCTTTTTATACCAATAATCTTATAGATTATCAAATACTCTATTTATAATATGTGTTAAATCATTAAATTACATTTTTTTAATTATTAAGTACAATATTAAATGTATACTTCTATATATGATTTTCATATTATAATATAATCAAACTAATCGATAATATGAAATATTATTTCTATGTTAATTATATAAATAATAACGATAACTTTATAACTCTAATCTACATGAAAAAAAATCTAGTTAATTTTTTGAAATAATAAAAACACATTAATCATTTTATCATTCCAAAAATATATTTCCAAATTAATTTTGGATGTCAAAATTATAACATGTTGACAGGAATATGGAAGTAATACAATTATATTTTACTTCCTAAAATTGTATGAATTCATTAATCATATTCTACTGAATGTAGCTCGAGATTATTAAAGATAATTAATTTTTTTTGACAAAAGATTATTAACTCATTCCATAAATTTATTGGATATGGAAAAAAGATTTTAACAGTTGATAATTACCTCTATTTATATGGAAATTATGATTTTTTATCCAATATGAGGTATTATCATGTGATACTACATGCTATATCTTTTTATAATTTCATAAACATGAAATTATATGTTTACAATTTTTAGAATTTGTTAATCTTTGTCAATTTAAATTCAGTAATTATGACAATAAATTTAATAAAAAGAATTATAAATTGAATAACAAATCTGTTTCTTCATTTAGTTTTTAACATATAATTACATAATCAACTTTCAATTTTTTGACATGCGAAGGTGTTTCCCATATTTATCAAGGTAATCATTATTAATTCAATAAAACCATTTTATTATCCATTAATTGTAAATCACATGAATTTAAACAATTTCAAATTATGTATGGTCTGTACATATATACAATTTATAATAAGGATATGTAATAGATCTTCTTCAAGTAAGACTGAAGCTTTTAAACAGCACCCAAAACATAGGAGTAAGAGAGGGTATATATAATTTTATAAAATTTCGAAGGTATATAATCAATTTATATATGTTTCTCCTGATATAAATTGTTATTATTGAATCACCCTAACTCAATGGAGAACATGAAAAACTAGAAAAATGATGACTCTCTAATTTTTTAGAATAATCAAAATATATCTTGAGACTTTTACTAAGAAACTCGTCCAATTTTCTAGTTTAATAATCTTTGATCTTGTTTGATTTTAATTCCCATAAAAGACTCGTTAAAATTTTATAAAATTAAAGAGAATAAAAATAGCACATTAAAAACTCATAATTGAAAGAAAACAACTGTTTTCAAAATTAATTCCCTTTTAGTATGATTAAAAATCATAATAGAAGGGTTTGCTAAGTGAAAACTAGGATTTTAAGGAAACTTTTCTACCTATACACGACACCAAAGAACTCTGTAATGGTAACACCGTCTTACCATTACAAATATTATTTACCATACTTATTTTTGGTAAATATGGTTGGACCTTTATTTAGATTAAGATAACATAATTCATAACATTATACATGAAATAACATACCTTTACATGAAAATAATAATTTTGTGGTTACCTATATGAGAGAATAGAAACAGTGAGCTAACACTTATATAGGTTAAGAAATAACATTAAGTAGGAAAAAGAAACATTATTCTAACTTGGTACACCCTTTAAAAAAAATAATTACCCTTATATAGCTAAATGAATACATTCCTAACATATCTGGATATTGGAAGAATTCAGATTTTCCCTTATGTACAAAAAGAACACACATATTATCCATACACAATACTCAACATAACCTTTATGAATATTATAAAAATGGCCTCTATTATTGTGAAATATATTAAAAATCATTATCACCTTTAGAAAACATAGATATAGTCTGTTACAATTACAGAACCCATAAAACAATTTATACCATCATGTAGACTCTAATTTGTTCCCTTCATTAAATGTAAGAAGAGTTTCCTCTACACATGAATGGTTTCCAATATAAGTGTATTTTATTTTTAAAAAAATATTCTTTTAATATTAAAAACTAATAAATGGGAATGTAATTTATTTATTCTAAAATCCAAATATTCAATAAAACTTCCAAAATTAATGAAATCCCTTTCAAAACTGACACATTTTTTTTCAAATAAACTAATAATATTTTTAAATTACCATCAAAATTAGGGAATCCATTTTAAAATAACATATTATAATATAAAAACACTTACCAACTATCATAAACCCTATAATGGCAAAGTAAGGCTCAAGAGTATTCGATCCAATTAAATTAGATACCTAATTACCAATGCACTTCCCCAAGTATTAAAAAATACATGAAATGAGAGAGAAGGGAAGGGAGATAATTTAATCACCCCATAAGATACCTTTCAAGGATATATCTATATTTCTATCCCAACATAAAATATGAAAAATAATATATCCTCAAATAAAATTTAAAACACCATCAAACAAGAAAAAATCCATTAATAAAACCTCCCATGAAGGGGGAGAATCAATCTCATATATCGACATGAGATCATGTACATAATTTTAAAAAATTAAAAAATTATAAAATTGGTATATTGAGAACACATATTAGACTATTATTGATAATTAAGTTCACATAATCATAACATAGAAATAAAAATAACCATAAAAACTCAACAGGAAATGAATATGAATCAAACAACCCTTATGATAAAATGGCGCTATATATGAAAACACCTTTAAAAATAATGACTTTAAATTTATTAAAATATGATGTAAAGATCATAAACTAGGAGAAAACATTATATTATCAGAACATAAAAAATTAATAAGGTATTTATACTTAATGATTTACAAATTTAAAAATTTCACACAAATGATTCATACATTATAGAAGTGTATCGAAATATTTTAAATTAAAACCTATTAAATTTCAAAATCATGGAGATTAAAATTTTTCACTAAGTATCTTGAAATTAAAATATATTATGTCATAAATCATATTTAATCCTTCATCATAAAAATACAATTATCAATATCTTCATTTTGGAAACACTTCAAATACCCTTTACAGAACAGATTTTAATATAAATGAATGTATCATGGATGAACTACAATAATTTATTTAAGAAAAAATGTTTCCCTAAGAATCAATTTTTTTAAATGGGTATCATTAAATATTTTTACAAATATTATCAAATATCATGAATAAAGATTCCATGTATTACAAACTCAAAGTGAATATTTAAGAAAAAACATTTATTATCAATTAAATGATTAATTGGTCTTATAACTTAACTAATTTAATTGATTAAGAAAAACAACATTCAAATAATCCACCATCTAATATAATTAAATCCTAAAAATATTTTATAATAAATTGATTGATAATTTTGATAACTGTAAAAAATTACAATAATGATATCTATCATTCATATTTGACCTGAGTTATTTAATAACGTACATAAATAGAAAAGATAAATGTTTTTATCAGATTCATTTTATTCAAATAACATAGATCTACCATGATCTTTATCATGTTAAAATAAACAAAAATAACTTAATGGAAATAAAAATTCATAAAATATTAATCATAAATAATTAACTAGAAAAAATCTACTTTATCCTTCACTAAAATTTTCTTATATTGTTATCAATACATTATTTACACAGAGTAGACTCATGTAGAAAAATATAAGCCATTAAATAATATTTTTACCATTGACTAAAATTTCACGTCATCACATTCATTATTTTTAAATTTACAAACCTTAAATTTTTTAAATGACACAATAATTAACATAATCATAAAAAGAGTTGTTGCAGGAATACAAATCCAAGTAATGCATTCCCCACAATCTCATATTTTATTATTTTGTTCACACTGACTTGACCACATTATATTAATATTAATCATGAAAAATAAAATTCCAAGATGGGTGAAGTTTACCATATATTCATATACTCGAGTCCATAAAATATATTACATGTATGTGGAAAATACCTTCCTGGGATATACGCACATAAGTTCACAACCACATCATAAAAAATCACATACACAAACCAAAACAAATGAGAATTTAATTATTGACATATTGAAAAACTAATCTAATAAAATGCATAAAATATATTAAAGTGAACCCCTAAAATAATCTATTTACTTTGACTAGTACCCATTTTACCTAGACCATGTCTAGAGTATATAGATTAAAAAATGAAATATATACAACAACCTATTTACCTAGACACAATATTTACCTCAATATGACCTCTAGGAGAGTATTTAATGCATTTGATGATAGTATCCCCTCCATCAAGACCATATCATCAAATTATTCATCTTATCGATATAGATTATAGAATTATATGAGAAAGTTCAAAAAAACCCTTTCCCAAGACAATATCTCAATTTGAACACCAATGCCAAGGGATGTGTTATACGCATCTATTTTAGAAGTCTAGATGTTGTGGGATGGAAACTAAAGTTTGAAATTGAAAAACCAATCACTGATTAAGGATTTAATATGTGGGATTCAATCGAGTGAATTGGGAGGTTTCCTAGGACTCATTATTAAGGGGTTGAAATCAAGGAATGATGAAAATCATGGATTTTAACATCATGGAGAAAAAAATCGTGTTGTTCTAGGATAAAAAAAGAAATTCCAATTTATCATCACACAACATGAGAAGAATTCATAGATCCACAATGGAATTAAAATTTTCTAAAGAGATGCATTCCATTTGATTCAATGAAATATACATTTACAACATACAAATCCCATATAAACCCCAAAAAACATCCAACTCCTCACAAAACATTAGAAAAAATAACCTCTAATTTCATGATATCGTAGGAGGAATTGTTACAATAGAAAATCATGATGCTACCTCTAAGAATGATTCAAATAAATGAATTTTATCACTTAATCCAACCAAAATAATATCCCATAATAAGAAATGTATTCCTCAAACATCTACAGATACCTGAGATTGAAATCATGGAATGTCCTCCATAGAGAAATGTCAAAATTATACTCAACTAGGATGATTTTAGACACATCTTTTAGAATTTAATTGGTATGAAATAGATTGAGACATGGACCTGGATCCATTCCATGAAAATAAAAAACATTAGAGACTAAAAAACAGGGAAAAAATATTTTTATTGTTAATTAGTTATTTCATTTTTATACATATTTCCCATTGTTTACCATGTTCAAACATAGGCACATACAAGTATGATTCATGATATATTCCTAGATCATAATCATGAGAGAATAATTACATCACATAACATGTCCGAGAAACTTTAAGGTTCATGTGTCAAATCATAGGTGCACCTAAAGACATATGCCATATCTGTTATACCTTGATTACATCATAAAAAAATCCAATACGATTATGTTTCCCAAACAGATCATGCATACTCACCGGTTAATAACTCAAAAAACTACCATATCTCTCATCAATCACCTTCAAAAAAAATTTATCATGAAATCGTTCATTAAATGGTACACCTCTTTGGTGGGAAATAGAGAAAGATAAATAATGACACTCAATGGTCAACTACAATAGGACACTCTTTTGAGGCTGGTACTTATAGTTTATAATCATAAACCTAGTAGGTATTTCCATGATAATGATTTGAGAAGAGAGAAGATGAGGAAAACTACCAACTAACTCTGACACATAATAAAATAAAATAAAATAATAATATATGATGTGATTTATTTAATTACTTTATATAAATAAAATGAAAATTAAAATAAGATAAATCCTTGGCAGGAACCATAAAGCTTAGATAGATCTTAAATGACTCCTCAAGCTACCAATGTCCATCTCTATCACCAGTGATCCCCTGATGACATGAAAAGAAATTTGTATATACATAGGGTAAACATAACATGTATACTCATTAGGATCCACCCTGAAACCTATTACAAAAAATATGGAAGATGAATATTATTTCATGGTGAGTAAATAAATGAAACTAACCCATAACTAAAATATGTATAATATTCTTTTCCAATCCTCATCATTGAAAAATTAGAAAATAAAAAAATGAAGTATACCCACAATATTATTAACTAATATATATGTGTGTGTGTGGGTACCCCAAGATATATTAACCACTATTGTGTTGCTATCATGCCCCAATGATGCACATCATGAACATCATCTCTTACATAAATAATACATCTTTAAAAAACCTAGGAAACCATATCAAACCACACACCCCATGAAACACATCATCAAATAAAAATCCTCCATATAGTAACTATGTTTATTTCTAGAATCCACCTTGTCCTGTGTAATGTGTATTATACCTCAATGCATTAGAACTCATATATAGAAAACAAATAATCATCCCTCAGATACCGCATAAAAAATATATTCATGAAAAACAATTCCAATAAATTACTATCTACAAAACACATGAATGGGAAATCAACATCATGCATACCCATAGATAATTATACATCCTAAGGGAGAGTGGGGGAGAGGGGTAGTTATCCATTTATATTCTCTCCAACTAATTTTTTATGGAAAACACCTCCAAAACATGTGGTTGTCATTTTACCATCTAGCATTGGTGGTTTTCGTATTAAATAAAAAAAATACATTGTATATATAACTTATAATAAAATAAATTGAAACTACCAAGCCATAGACTTATATATTAATGTCATCACATAGTACATATGACATCCACAGCTAAGGTAAATATTTCAAATAGGCATATAGGAATCGAGTTCCATAAAAATTAATAAGTGATTAATTAAAATTTCACCATTATAATATACCTGATTAATATTTTGATCTTCTATAAAATGATCTAATGGAACTAATAATTCTTTTCTGGTATTCTCAATTATGTCATCATGATATGTTAGCATCAAGAACCAACCATGTTATTTCCTTTATTCATTTATCATTTCTTAAACATACTGGTACTCTAGGACATAGCCTATGCTACCACATAAAATATTCAATCATTTTTAGTAAAATCAAACGATGTCTCATAGTTGGTAATGTGTCATGTAAACAACAAATGGTTATTGTTCATTAATAAAAAAATCAATTTAGAAGTAATCATCCACGAGAAATCCATGATATGAACTTTTCCTAACCTACCCAGTGTCCCGCACCATTACACATAAAATCATATTAGGTATCTCGTTCCAATATCTTAACTTCAGGAACCTTGTTCCACCATCATTATCATAAGTAGAACCCTATTCCAAGTCCATTATTATAAGCAGCACCTCATTCCATCATAATCATATTAGGTTATCAATAATTCACATCAAGGATCAACATTTTAGATTATATATCCATGTTGAATTTTCCATTTTATAATTTATATATTTCCTATTTTCGAAACCTATATTAGTATATAGATGTATCTATAATAAATGTAACAGGATCCAATATTTTTTCATACATAAAAAAATTAAAATATTCATAATACGTATTCTTATTGTACCCCTTTATTTTAAATATTAATAACTTCTATCTACACATTGTTTATCCATTTAAAACATTGAAATATACTGAAAAAAAGATAATACAACTAAGTAGATGAAACACTATCCTGTAAATATCCAGAGTCCATGATAACACACTCAATCAAAATTTTCCAGCGAATAATTTAATATATGTATCATAAAATATTAAGTTATCAAAACATGAAATAATTACCATTTCAATTTTACAATATCCAGAAATTAAAAAATCTATCACTATAATTTCTTTAGTTGTTTAACACAACTTTCGGTTATTATTTTGATATTATAAATTAATAATTCTGGAATGTAATGATATTATCAATTTCTCTATATTGAATAATTCATATAAAAATCTTATTTATTCATCAACATACAATTATATTATTTCACATTCTTCTGATAATCTTATAGATTATAAAATACTATTATCTAATTTATATAATAAATCATTAAATTCAACTATTGATATTAAAATAAAAAATATTAAATAGATATATATTAAAATTAAATTTTTATACTAAAATACAGTGATTATTATCCATTGTATGTAATATTATTTCTAATTAATTTAATGAAATACAAATAAAAAGAATATAACATTATGGTTAATGAAATAAAATTCTATTTCAGTTTGTGAAAAATTAATAACACATTAAATATAATCTACTGTATTAAATAATATTTCTAATTCAATTATATAAATTAAAAAAAATAAGGGGATAAAAATTATTTTCATGCAATAATATTATAATAAATATCTCTAAATTAAAAGGAAACATTAATCATATTCAACTCCCTATATTCAAATATTCAAAAAGCTAATAATATTTACATATCATATTTCATTAATACGGTGCAAAAAATTTATAACTCATGGAAAAATTATTTCAATATATGGTAATTATTTCTATTTCTAAGAAAAATTTCATTTTTATCTTATAGAAAGGTTTTTCATGTTATACTATATTTTCTCTCTTCATATAATAAATAAAACATGAAAACAATATAATATAGTTTTCATATTGATATAATATTCCTCTGTTTATATTCATTAATTATTAAAATTAATTAATTAAGAATAATTAAGCAAGAAATAATAACTTATTTTCTTTCTTTCATTATTTATATATTGTTATATAATCATTTTTTATAACTGAGGCATGCAAAGGAGTTTCCCAGATTTATCATCATAATAATTCTTTATATGATGCAACCAATTTACTATATTTTATATTTAATCACATCCACTTTATAAAACAAGAATATTAGGATTGGTTTGATAACAATTTTATTTTAAAATAAGGAGAAGTAAAAAATCCCCTTATTAAAATAATGAATCTTTCATAGTTCACCAAAAATAGAGGAGTAGATGAGGTTATGAAATGTTATTAAAACATGAGAAAGGATTCATTTGATTTATAAAAGATTCTCAAACTAAAATGAGGAATCTTGGATAACTGAGACTAAAATGATAACTCAATAATCTAACGTAAGGATGAATCTTGTATTTTTATGAATAACTAAATCACATCATTAGAAATTTCATTGAAAATTCATCACGGTTTCAAATTTAGTCACCATTTAATCAATTTTGAGATTAATTACCATAAAACAGAATTTTTAATATTATAAAATAAAGAGATTTTAAATATCACATTGAAAACTCTTATCCATAATTGGACCACTAATTTCCATATTAATTTTCATTCATTACATTGAAAACACATTACATAAGGGTTTAAAAAGTAAAAAATGGTATTTTGAGGAAAATTTACTATATATACATGAAACCCATGCACTACGTAAGGGTAAAATTATTTTACACTTATGTGGTCTGTTACCCTAATATATGTATGGGAAATTCATTTAGACCATAATGCGGCATATGAGAACTTCACACACACCGTTATGCACGAAAACAACATACCTTTAGATGAACTTGTAAATTCTTGGGTTACCCTTTTGTATGAATGGAATCTCTAGGATGAATATTATGTTGGTTAATTGATAAAATTATGATGGAATAGGAAACATACTTCAAATATTAAACCCCCTTTTAAAATATAATAATTACCCTTATGCAACTAGAGATAAATGTCCATCTCTTTGACAAATATAAGGAAAATTAGACATACCCTTACGTATAGAAGGAAAACATGTGCTACTGTTATAGGAAACTAAAAATTAACATTAATAAACTCAAAAAAAAATGTTATCTACAAATTTTTAATGTAATTCAAAATCTCTCTTACCTTTACATAAAATATAAAAAAAAAATTTAGAACCCATAAATACTTCAATATAACATTATATAACTTCAATTTTCCCTAACTTGAATATAAGAACATTTCAATTTATGAAAAGAAGGATTTTTATGTAAAGGTAAGTATGATTTTTAAAATATTATATTTTTTTAATAAATTAATAAATAGAAATGTAAATTTTTTATTATAAATTAAAAATAATCCACAACACTTCCCATATAAACTAAATCACTTTAATAACTCCTAAAATAACATCCAAATAAAACTTTAAAATATTTATATTACATTAATAATACTAACTTCCATTTTAATGAATATTATTAAAATATGAAAAACACTTCTAAACTAACCCTAGAATGGAAAAGGATGGCTTAAGAATATGTCAGACCATTATAGGGTTCACATCTAAGTCATGAAATAACTAAAGTTGTATTTATACATCCAACACATATTTTTTACACATGACCAGAAATTTTCAAATTTTTAGGTACACACACAATCATGAGATACAAAAGATATATTGTAATAAATATGTACTATAGGGGTAAATAATGTTGATTTTATGTTTTTTAACATGAGGTGTTTTATCTCAGTTTTTTTCTTTATTATTTTTTCTTAATAATTTTATCTTAAATTAGTATCTAAATACCATTTTATCTTCTAAGATCACTTATTCATGGTATTTTTATCATTTAAAAACATATTTTAATATTATTACTAATATATAATTTATTTCTCTGAGTTTTCAATAATTTTCATGATTTATGATTGATGCCTATGTTTAAGAATCTGAGAGAACGAAATTAATTATTTTTCCAATGTTATGAGGTTTATTAATATTTTATAAAAAAAATTTTGTTATACACTTACTTTTATGGAGATACAATTGAAATTATTTTAAAATAAAAAACTAGATATCATTAATTTTCTAAAATTTTGGGAGTATGTGAAATTTCTTAAAAATTGTTGATACACTACATTAACATTTCCATATTTTTTACAAGACACCAAAATATAAAGTTACCATTTTTAAGCGCATAAATTAAAATCAATATTATGTTGGATTCAAAAAACATTTTTGGATAATTATCCTCACCAACCATTAACTCTAAATATTTTATCATGATTATATCAAATGAGAGTTTGTGGACTGTTCTTTATGTTAAAATTTAGGAAAACATTAATTATATGAGGTAATATATAGTAGTGTTTCTATTTTTAGAATATTAATGAATAACGTCGATGATTCTCATTGAATATATGAATTTATCATTACATTCATATTAAAAAGAATATATATCATAAAAAATTTCCATAATTGAAAAAATATGATATTAAAATATTGTGCAGGTATATATAGAATGATGATTTAAATTTTCATTATGATTTATTTTTAGGACTCATTATCTTAATAAATAATCCAATGGATTAATATGGGATGATCTTGTTTGGTGAATTGAGTGAGTTAATTTTCATTTGTTAAATTAAATTTTTATAAATTGTATTTCTACTTCAAACATCCACATTTTAAACATTTTTTAAATGTATAACCACCAAACCTAATCAAATTAGTTTAATATGAAATTAAATCATGATTTAATTCATTTTCATTGTTTCCTTTTATGATTATTTATAGTTTTTTTGAGCCCATGGTGATCAGGAGTTTACCCAAATATGAGAAGTACTCTAGATATTATTTATTTGATGTAAAGAGTTACAAGGATTTCCTATAAGGTTTGTTGAAAAATTGAAATTAATTAATATATATATTTATTTATCTAGTGTATATAAGTAATGATAAATTTTTAAAACAAAATCATATATGAATCTTGATATATCATTTGAATAAAAATAAGAAAAAGTAACTTAAATTTTATTTTAATTACTAATATGGATTGGTATATAGACTATTTCACAGAGGAAAAAATATATTTTTTGGGAACTGATGTGAAAATTATTTTTAGAATATTATATTTTAGTTATTAGTCTAAACTCTAATAATTAACTTATATAATGGGAATTTTTCTCATATTAATTATTTTGGATAATAACTGGAATCAAATTATTAATGGCTAAAGTGATGGTATTTATTAATTATACCTCATTTTGTAATTATTATGAATAAAGCCTAAGAAAATTCATTTTCTATAATAATAAATATTTAGTGGATGGAAAAAATAATCATTTATGTATGAAAAATCATTGTTAGAGAAGTTATGTAATATTAAATCAACCTATAAATTTGATGTGTAAGAATAATTGTAGATTTTTTTTAATCCATATAAGATTATAAACTATAATCATACTGATCAAGGGATTTGAAACATTTGTAATATTTATAGTAAAATTTTAGAGGATTTATATGATTATGATGAAATAATTATGGAATCATAATATTAAATAAAATCTACGTATGCATAAACATAAGAACTGATTGGTTATATAATTAATTAATTAGTTGTCCAAAATAATCCAACCCTAATATAGTTAAAGGATATAGATAAAGATTAATTTGACGGTTTTTTACTAACAACCCTATGAGGGATGTTAATAATCCTTTCATAAATCACCATTCCAAATTGGGTAAAAATCATAATGAACAGTTTTTCTAGATTCTGATAAATTTTAAATTAATTATTGGTAATATAATCATTGAAAATAAAAGTGTTCTAAGATAACTAAATAATCTAAAGGATCATGATAATGGGGATAATGTTTTTAAAATGATTCACAGTTTACTACAAAATGTTTTACCCTTATCGGATACAGTATATCTTTAATATGAATTCAATAGTTTAATTTTGGTATATTTCAAAGGCTTTTTTTGATAATTTTCTACATTTTTTATTTCTCGGGATTCTCTAATAACCATGAAATTATAGGTTTATATTTATGTACTATTAACTCAATGGTTGATCCCTGAGGGATATTATATGAGTGACTTAATCCCTTCATTTAAATATTTTTATGGTTTGTTCTCATTCGTGATGTGGTAGTGAGGGTGTGGATATGAGGTTTAACAGTCATTAATTTCTATGTACATTTTCATATATGTTTTTTATTCTCTAATATTTACTACCCCCTCATTTATCAGAACATTACCTTTATATATTACTAATGGGTAGCTGATAGGTCGAACGATATACTGGGGAATTAGGGTTTTAGATAATGGAATTCATATGACCATGGTATGATCACTATTTGATACATTCGAAGGTGTATATAATTCGGTCCCGATGGGTTCAAAAAGGTGAACTATGTCCCAAAACATATATATAAGGAATTTTAGATCATATTATATTTTTTTTCCATGTGGTTAGTTTTTAATAATTGAAATTGATAATGAATATCACATTTTTTATCCTAGGGGACATCTCCTTTCTCACTAACACTTTCCAATTATTATTTTTTACCATTTTAGATCCATTCAAAATTATTTTCTCATGTAATGTTTATTTTATCATTAAAAATAAAAAATTAAAACAATAAAAATTGAAAAAATAAAAACATTAAATGGTACTACAGAATAGATAACATAAAGTTAGGCACAATGAAATTCCTTTTTAGAAAAAATATTTTTACCATGTATATTTTAAATTCAATTTAAAACAATGATAATTTAAATAGATAAATTAATAGATGATAGAGTAATCAAAAATTAATTAACTATATGATGGTGGGAGTTATGACACAGATTATTTATAGTATGGGTTTAGAGGTCGAATAATATGAATAGTGTTTTCCTCGTAGAAGTATTTATATATTATTTTTTCTCCCACTTTTGGAAGAAAAACTTTGTTGTACAGGAATGTTGAAATTAATTTAATAGAGAAGGAAAATTAAAATAGGATAATTATTGAATGTAATCATTATATAAATTGACACTTGTGTTCACCATTGAATATATGAGGACTCTATTCTAAGTCTCTCTTCCTTGATTTTCTATGTAATTGAATATAATTTTTATTTATAGATAATATGATAAAAACTATATTAATGAGAAATCATAATAATTATTAATATGATCTTTTAATAGAAATATTATATCCATGCTTATAAAATTTCGAAGAATGATAATAGTGAGAAATCTGAATATTTCAAAAAAAATGTTGAAAAAATCCTTATTTATCTAATATATTATATAATTGTAAACCTTATATGTGAGACTTTTTTAGTGTCTGATTATAATACCTGGCATTAAATTTTTTTATTTATTATTTATTATGTGAATTATTTTTAGAATAGTAATGTATAATTATTTGATATATGGTAAAGTCCTGAATTTAAAATTTAAAGCCTAAAATATTAAAAACACAAAAAAACAATTTATTGGGGGAAGGATATATTTTTATGAAATTTAAAACTACCCATGCTAATTAGTCGTGGTGTTAGTGACACATATTTTAATGGGTTGTTAAATTGAGTGCATGGGATAATGGGTAAGAGTGGTAGAGAGTTACCTGATTCATGTAACATTTATTTGTGGTTGTTCCATATTCAAGAAAATATGAGACTTTAGCCAATGTATTACATGGGGTGGTATAGAATATTAAAATTTTATAAAAATTAAACATTTTTTATTCAATTTCTGACATAGGGGATTTGTATCATTCTATTATACCTTACCATTCTCTAAATATTAATTCTTTACAAGTAGAATATTTTATGGGGCCTACCCATATGATCATAATGATTGAATTTAATACATGATAGTTTCAAGGAAATTTTTTTCAATTATTGTTGAAGGCTAAGTTTTAGGTATTCATCAATAGTGTACATGGGGAATTACCAATGATTCTTGTGAATAAACATTTATTGGTGATGTTGAGAGGTTTTAAACTATCACTAGATATGGGTATAGATATGAATGTTTATCAGTATTAACTTTATTAGTAGTGTGATTCTATTATTGGGTAATATATCTATGGGTATTCTTGTTAATTATAAATTATCTACTAGATAATTCATCAATGGTGATATTTTTTAATTACTGTGGTGTTTCTAGATATTAATCAACAATGATTACTCGTTGATTTTCAATGGTACTTATTATGTAATTAAGGATGGTTCTCCTAGGAAAATATCAATGGTTCATGATTCTAATTCCAGGTATTGATCAAAAGATAATTGGGAGATTGTTAATGGTGCATGATAAATATATTTTAAATGAATTAATAATAGTTCCTCTTGGAAATTACCAATTGTTTAAGAAAATGGGAAGTAGTGACTTAAGAATGGTGGATAATTTTAGGATGTTATTTTTTTATATACATTCAATGGTTATGTTACTTGAGTATTGATGTGAACTTTTCATCCGATAATCTGCCGCCTCACATGATTGGCGATGAAGTGTATCTTGAATATAGTGGGATATAATGTTTTCTAGATGGCCAGCTAGTCTATTTCTAGCTAACCCTCACCCAGAACAACAATAAATCTAGTAGTGGCAGGAAATTTATCTTTTTGAGATACGATGAGGTAGATAAAGTTATTTAATATATGGGGGATTATTTATTGTTTACTCATGATGTCAGTTATATTTATAAATATTATAATTTTATAGTGATATTTATTATGGTGTGATCTGATAGACCTTTTTGATTTATGTTGGATGTTGTTCTATATATCGTATACTTTTAGAGATGCATTAGTATATATTTAACATATTGAGACATGTTGGTAAAGGATAATTCTATACATAGTATATTATTAATATACTAATAAAATATATAATTATCTATTGGATTACTTGGATATTTTTGGTGGTATTGCTGAAGGATGTTAGATTTAGTTAGTAGAGAGTGGATTTAGTGGAGGTAGTTTCATTTTTCATTCAAATAATATATTGAGACATTTATTAATTTTATAAATAAATTTTATTTTGGAGATTGAAATTTTTTATAAAATTTATATGAATTTTTTCATTTCATTAGTTTTTATTTACAAGGTGTTATAATGTTTGCAATTTTATAGGGTAATGTCGTTGTGATTTTGATAACCTCGATTCTTGTCACTGAAAACATTCTTATTTTTGGTGGGAATAAGAGGCCATAAAATATATCATTGGTTTCATAAGTGAATTAAATGTGTGGTTGGATCATGAATATTTCATGGAATCACTGTGATAATACTTTAATAGTGGAAAATAATGACTTTACACTAAGTAGAAATTCCTCGGGTTACAGAATATGTTTATGAAATTTTGACGAAATCTATAAGAAAAAAATAAGGAAAAATTTACCCAAAAAGTAACACTCATGAAACATAATAAAATATTGTTAAAATAAACAAAAAAATATAAACAAACCCCCAATGAAATATTTATAAAAACCATGTTCGTAGGGTTATTTTTGGGTGATATTCATAATATACCAGAGGTAATCATTTTTTCCAAAATATTTTCTAATATTTATGAACAAACTTGTCTTTATAATTTATAAATTTCCAATTATTTTTTTCTAAATTAATAATAGATTTTATCTATCAACACCCTGATATAAAATCTTTTAATGAGGTGTGGTTCAAAATATTAAATGTGATACCATTAATGATACACAATTAGTAGAATATAATATAGGAGATGAGATTTACATATCTCAAAATATAAGTACAAAGATGAATGTTCCACTTAATTATTTTAATGTTTGAATAATCTATTAATCCAAAGGAACATTCATAACATTATTAGTTAATTTATGCGTCTACTTTTCCTATGATTTCCCTAGGGTTTTCAATATTTATACGATCAAATATTTCTTATTTCTAATTTTGATTATTTTTTATAGAAACAATCCATAAGATGATTTTTGTTTCATTTTGATTGTTCTCATGATATATGTCAAAAATCATACTATGATCCCCCAAATATAGATATTATTATTCTTTGAGATTTTATAGAATGAAAAAACCATAAAAGAGCCATGGGGAAATCCATAAAATCATTCCTTATTTAAGAGGAATAAGAATAAAATAGTGGAACTAAGATAAAGGTATATTCCATGAAGTTATTCACTATTTCAAAATATTCTATGGAAAACTAATATGGAGGATACATCATAATTGATTGGGATTTATAAGAGATATCTTTTTCTATTATGATGGTCATTAGACCACACCAACACTATATAAGATTATGATGGAGAAACTGAGGAGATGTGATTTCATGATCACCAATAGTTTTCTATAATTCATTACAATAATGGATGAATTAAAACTCTATATGAATAACATGAAAGGATCAGGATGGTCTATTTTTACACAATAAAAAGGTTTATCCCATAATATAGCCATATTAGTGTAATTTAATGACTATGAGAGGAGATTTTTTCACAACACAAAAACCCAGTTGTAGAGGGTTTTGAAATAGAAGAAGAAAAAATATTTTGGCTATTGGATATTCATTCCACGAAGATACATTGACCCCAAAATTGGGTAATGTGATGTTAGATTAAAGAAAACCCATGGATGAAAATTTTATAGGTCGTTTCGTGATCTTTTTTAGATTATATGATTGGGGCTATGTGATATGTTTCAATAATATGAGGTTATTCATCATACTTGGATCAAGATGAGATTTATGGAGATTTGAAGAATCAACTCATGGGATTTTAGGAGAATCAAAATAGATTTTACCTAGATTTTATTGAACAATGGTTGAAATGAGTATTATTATAGAACGATGAATTCTATTCTCTAATTTGTGTATTTTGAATCATTTTCATGCCACCATGGGGAATTCATGTTATATGTGATTCATTTGGTCAGTTGGGAATCCATGGAAACATTATTATGAATTTTTAATTTATATCATTAGTGGATCCATGATCTTGACTAACCATTGACATGGTGGAAAAGGAGATAAATTATATAAAATCACTTTATTGACAAATATATATTAATGATATTTTACTATATATTTCTTTGGTGATATTTTTTGTATATCCAAAGAAATAAAATTTGGGGGTTTATTTAAAAGTAACAACACATTAGAGGAAAAGGGGCTCGCCATTCTGGGGAGTGATCACTTAGGCAGAACCACCCAATATCTACCTCTTAGTTCTAATTAATTGTGAATTAATATTTTCCTTTTTTTATTCACTCTGAAATTACATGATCCAGAATTTGTTTTTTTCCACAATTGGTATTATTTTTATGTTATTACTCAATATATATTATGTTTACATAATTATATTACATATTTTATAATGTATAATTTATTCTTGGATGATGACCATTTAAACATGAGTTGATAAACACATAGGGTATGAAGGGATTCGTGGGAAAATATATGTACATTATGTTTAAATGTACTTTTTCACTCAATAGTTAGTATTTTTAATTAGTGCCACATTGATCTTGAATCAATACCACATTCTTTGTTTCTAAAAAAAATACAACTAAGGTATGAACCCCAATGTGCTAAGGATGGATGGGATAAAGAGAGCCATCATAATCCACCATTTTCATTTTTGATAAAGCTTTATTCATCTATAGCCTATTATATTAATATACCCATGAGTGTTGGATAGACTTTGGTAGAATTAATTGTTAATGTCGATGTGGGATTAATTACCCTTAGGGAGACTCAAACATTATTAATATTGTTATTATAATTACTGAATTTAAATCATATTCATTAAAGGAAAAACATTCATTTAATTCAATCCCCCAGTCATAATTCTTCAAATATTCATTTCAATAATCAAATCATTAATTTTTTTACTTACATTAATTTATATTTAAATCAATATTATGAAAAAAAATTTACTATTAAAATAATTGTTTGATCAATAAAACTGGGATTCTATGTTCATTATAGGATTGAACTCATACATACACTACAAAACACCTTATGGGTTTATATGAGAATTCTGAAAATAAAATCTAAACATTTTTACACTAAAATAAGTAATGATTCTCACTTGTTGTCATGTCTTCCACACTATTTTAAAGAACAAAATAAATAGTAACAATTAATTGATTATTTATTAAAAAAAATATTTCCCATTTACGATTATTATTTTATTACTTTTGCATAGTTATTTTTTTTATTTTTATGATATTTTATATTATTTGTGATTATGGTTATGTATTTCAATGATAGTGGCCTAGAAATGCTTCACTTTATAACAAGATCTCTCTTTTCAAGAAATATATATACTCCAAGGTATAATTTGACATCAAAATTGGGTTATTGTCATACAATGATGGATGTTTGGAATACTAATCATGCATTGAAGAAGAATACCATTATTTCATTGAATAATAATTAAATGAATGATGTCTCTACCCATAGAAAGTGAATAGTTTATTAGTATAAACAATATAATTCTCTAAAGATGATGTTGTATTCAATGTTCAACATGAGTAATGATAAAATTACGACAGTAAGCCTATGGTTAAATTTATGGATAATTATAATGGTGAATATAAATTTTTTATGGAATACAAAAAAGAAGACACCCCTAAACATGTTTATGATAATTAAGATGAATATATAAAATATGAAAATAAATAAGAGAATAAAAAATAGGAGGATATAAATATATACTTAATGATTTATATTAAAAAAATTATTGAAATGAAGTGAGGATTGGTGAATAATGGGGATTATTTCATGGTTTTTCCAATTCCTAAATTTTTATTCCATTATATTGTAAAAATTATTCTTGACCCCCTAGGGATATTTCAATGTTAAATCAATGAAAATAAGAAGAAATATCAATATTGAAAAGAAACATCTCATGTGAGGATAAAATATGGATAGGGTAACATCATTATTTACTCATATTAAATTAATCATAAGGTATATTCTATCTTAAATACTTTTAATAAATAATTTAATGGAGAAAATTAAGAATAATTTACTTCTTAATAATTATCTTTAGGAGTGGTATAAGAACACTATTTGTGTTCAAATTTGATTCATTCTTATTTTTTAATTTAATGTACTAGACCTTGAACATTACTTTTTTCATGATTTGTTTATTTAATGAAGGAAGTTCCATGAATAAAATAATAATGTACAAATACTACAATTGATTTTAGGAATATAAATTATATAAATTCATTTTATGGATCAATGAAAAAATGATATATAAACTAATGAAGAGTTGACATTATCTTATTTTTTGGTCCATTATTTTATTGACATACACTTTAAATTGTTTTAAATATCCCTATCCATATTTAAAAAATGGGGAAAATGTTATATTTAATTTTAGTGAAGGTATTCATGAATCTCAATTTTATATTTCTTACCATGAATGATATTAGTGAAATCATTTATTAGAGGAAATATTTTTATAATTTTAATCCTTTTATATTAATTAATAGCATAAAAAATAAATATATAGGTGAATAGAAAATTTTTTCCCCTTAAAATAAGAATTTTTTTTGAAATGATTGATTATTTGATTATGATTCTTGAATTTAATTAATTGACATATTATTTTTTGTACTATTTATATTTATCCCATACATGACTTGGTTGACCATTATATTCAATTCTAATTCCCAAATGAATCTCTAAATCAATTTTAAAAACATTATTCTTAAACCATATTTGTTGATATATTATTAGGATACACATGAATCAAAAAAATAATTTTTTCATTTCAAATAATTACGTTTTTGAACCACATTAAAATAATTAATGCCATGTATTGAGTATTTTTTTCCTAGTTAATGATGATATTTACCTTTCAAATTATCCTTTTAAAAAGATAGATATACTGTAAATTATATTATAGAAATTCACAATTTAAAATAATTTTTCATTCCTTCAATAATTATTTTGTATAATTTAAATATTTTAAATTTGATTAGAAAGTGTTTTTTGAAAGATTTCAAGGAGATATTGAATATATGTTCTGAAATAAGGAAATTTTAGAGTTATAACATGATTTATTTATAAAAGGGATCACTAAATAATTGCGGTTATACGTACATGTTTCCTCTATAATTTGAAAAAAAATGATGAAAAAGAATATAAAGGAAGAGAAAAGAGACCATGGATTAATAGTTAGATATCCATACTCACCAATATTATATTAACTATTACAAACAGGGTTGTAATAATAATTAATGTGATGATTAGGGTGCACGTTTCTATGAATTATAAGGGTGTGACACTTTCTTTGTACAAATTCCACTAAAAAAATTTAGTAAAAAAACTTAGTGAAAATGTGAAGGGTTTTATCCATTTCGGAATGATTATATATGATCCATTGAGAAATTAGGGGAGAACTGAAGTGGGAGATGATATATTTTAATGGAATTGAATAACATTATTTCATTCACTATGCTTAATTATAAATCATGTATATTAATTTAGGATTTTATCCCACTTTTAATTCAATATTTCTATATTTTTAATTCATTATCAACCAACCTTAAACCTTAGAGAAATTTTTCCATTAAATTAATGTCCTCTTAAATTTGTTTTGATTGATTTATAACTGGAGATTGAGATTAATTGAAAGACTATGAATTGTGTGAATATAATTGAGATTGAGAATAACTCCAATTAAATAATCATTAGGGATGAGTGAATTAATTTTATGTTATGTTATATCAAAAGTAGAGTGAATATTATTTAAAGGATAAAAATTGTGAATGAAAAAGGAGACGATCCTTGAATTTGAATTATAATTGAGTAATGATTGTAGAAATTTTTAATTGGATGTGTTATATTCTTTATAAATTATCAATTATGACATTATATTTATTAAAATTGTAACTGATTACACAAAAACCCCTTTTTACTAACCAATAAAAGAGAAAAAAATATATTCAAGAGGGGTATTAATGTAACATAAAGTAATACCCTCCAAAAGGTTAATGTATTCAAGTGGAATGTGTAAAATTATAAAAATAAAATCTTATGGGTATATCATGAGTAGATTTTTATGTGAGAAGGTCAATAAAATTATTACATTCATTCCATATATAGAGTTATTCCATCATATAGGTAATTAGGTTCTTTAATCAATGAATATAATAAGTTATATGATAAGTGGCTTCCGTATTACCATGGAGGGAGAGAAATATTATAGTTGAATCTGTTTCAATTAGGAAGATCTCAATGTAGATAGAATTATATAGCTCCCGGTCAGTGAAGGTGGTGCAGGACTCTGCATGGAGAGAGTACCATTGGCCATAGAAGTAACTGAAAGAAAAGACCATAGACCACATAGGGTCACAGAAAACAACTCCCCCTCACATGAATTCATGGATATAATATCCATCAATTATAATATTTTTACCATTAAAAAGGGGGAACCAACAAATCTAGTTCCAATGAGTAGGCATACAACAGTCAGAAGGGAGTTATAGTCTATATTCAATAATCATCTTCAAAGTGGGTTCATCTTCCATATATTTTAGAAGAAAAACCAATTTAGGTGTAATATATTGATACATTGATAACAAAATAATACATGAGGTCAGGGAGTCCCCATGTTGCGTATTTTTCTTGGCCTCCCATATATAGAAACTACCTTCTACTAGGTTCAGAATCCACAGATTCCTATCCTGGGTGTTATTACCCTCACTATTGAAACAACATTCGAGGAATTCACCATTCACCGGAGCCTAAACATCAATTCCAATGAACATGTATAGGTATTTATACACTATAACATCCAACTCTCCATTTAAAAAACATTTAAGATGAATAATCCACGTTTGGGTTCCCACAATATAGACATTTTGAGGTGGGTTTAATCCCATATGACGGAACTAGGGTGTATATAGGTATTTCAAGGTTCTAGATACAAAAAATAAATAATATTTACTTTATTGGGACACACTTAAACTATATAATACAACCTCATTCATCACTCCCGTAATTTTCAATTTTTATTTTATGTTAATCTTTGTCATAGAAGTGCCCTTAAACTATGCTCAAGAAAATTCATGAATTAAAATCATATTCCATTAAAACTTTGTAAAAAATTACACATTTTTTTGGGTTCATGTAATCTTGAATAAAAAAATTAATTATAACCAGTCTCCCTAAAATTGATATATAGTTTTGGTAATCTCTAAAAATGAGCACATCACCCTCCCAGTTGTGCTACCAAAAACTGACCTCTTCATGTCCCATGATCTAGTGTTCATGGTACTATAGATTGAGAATATCCCCTTGTAGAGATCCCCGTAAGTAGTATATGCTTGCTATACAAGAATTAAAATTATCTCTATATTTACTGACTATTAACCTAACCCATATGGACCATTCATCAATAAACTCCCATTATAATTTCACTTTTAAATGGTGCATCATTTCTGTGATTCATATTACAAGGATAACTTCTTCCTTCTCTAGATTGGACAACCTTGATCATGAAGACTAGTAAAATAGACCATATAAATGAGTATCCCAAATAAAAGAATAAATTTGGTTTCCCATGTTATTAGGATCACCTTTGGAAGAATAAGAATCGATAGTATATCAATGGGTATGCGGTGAGAATCAAGGTAACAGGGGTGATCCAACCTCTAAAGGGAAAAGCATTTCTAGTTAGTAATGAATTTTCAGATCCTATCAACCACACCCTCAAATAACTCCTAATTTATTTTCTTATGATTTTGGTTAGAAATAATTATAACAATTAATTTGAAGGTTTTAAGAATGTTTTTCAAAAAATAGTCACAAATCACACCATCATTCAAGAAATTATGACTGGATTATTCTAAGATGACTTTTCTATTCAAAAACAGGGAAGAAAATATAGTGTGACCCATAATATCATTCTAAAATTCTCTATAGTTGGAATAATATTGAGGATTATAGGAAAAGGATTTCCCTATGATGTAAATAACTACCCCATAATTGGGCTATAAAATATTTAATTTGAGAATAGGTCAGAGTAACATTTGAAGTCAAATCGATTTATTATGTCATATTGAAGATTGTTTCACTATAAAAAATCCACATATTGTTACAATAGAGGAATTGAGAAGGTTTTTTATTTTGATATCCAATATTTCACTAAAATTATTTATAAAAAGAATAATAAATTAATTATATTTATTAATATCTTGAAAAGGGATGATTTTATTTATGAACTTATAAAATAACTATGAATGAATACTTCTATATTATTGTAGAATTAGAAGGAGGAGAGTAGATCACACAGCAATGTAGAAACCATGATGTGAAGGGATATAAAATTGGAGAATATTATGATTTGGGAAATATGGAATCTTCCTTGAACACTACTTTGATGAAATAACTACGTCATGTGAATATAAAATAATTTTAAATCATGTTAAAAAAATTTGGTGTTAATTCTGTATTCTTTGGGAGATTATTAGATTTTATTTATGAGATATTTTCTTATTCCATGAAGGTATTAATCACACCCCAATCTACCCAAAAATTATAGTGACTCATAAGATTGTAATATGAACATTCATGTTAATAAAATAAAATCTTACATATATTTTATGAATTTATAATAGTCTTAAGAATACCACCATAATGAAGTCTTTTTCACCATAGTTGGTGGAGTTTGAATCAACATAATTCCACAGTGGGAAGTGTCATGTTATTATTTTACATATATTACATATTAGGCCAACCGTGAATTTATGTAAACTTCAATATACAGTTTGACATGATATCTTTGATGGATAATTGACCATGATAGAGAGTTTACATGAAGGAAAATTATAGTGAAATTATAGAATCACACATTTTTACTAGGATCTTGTTAGGTTTTTTAGACAATATATTTTTAGTGATATTTCTAAATATTATATTGAAAACAAATTTTAGAAGTTTTATTTAGGATAATGTTATAGGGAAAGAGATTACACACCAAGGGTGTGATGACTTGCGATTTACTACCTCACATGTACCACTCAAAGCTATTTAGTTTTTAATTTTTATCAACATATTTTACATTATGTAACAATTTTTTTTTAAATTATATTATGTTTCATAATTCCTGTAATATTTTTTGTATTGGTCAATATAATTTTAGTTATTTTATTTTAAACCATTTTTTTGATGTATAGTTTATTATAGGATGTTGAACGTTCAACTAGGAGTAGATAAAATCATTGAAGGGGGTAGAATTGACGGAAATAGTTTCATAAATAGTTTTTTTTTTAATTTCATCTTTACTCTATAGTTATTATTTTTAATTAATATCACATTGAGCCAGAATTAATACATCATTCCTTGTATCCTAGAGTGACTGATGACTATTAATTAAAAAACAACCATATAGTAAGGACTAATGGGAACATGACAGTCAATCATATTCTTCCTTTTCACTTTTGATATAATGTAATTAATCTAGGTCTTATAAGATTACTTTAAAACTAATATTTTATAGAATTATGTATAATTAACAATTATTGATGATGTGGTTTTAATTACCCTTCTGGAGTCTCAATAATGAATAATTTTATTATCCTCTTGTCTGAAACTAAATCATTTTTGTAAAAATAAAAACCATCATACTAAGCTGATTCCATTTTCATCATTATTTTCTTTTTTATATTAATAATTTTCTTATTAAACTAGTTCAACATAGTTTATATTGGATTTAAATTCACTTTCTTGAAATTTTTTTGATGATTTTTCAATTAGTTTAAATATTTTTATTTGATTTCCTAGTTCCATATGGCATTACCCACGTAAAAATATAATAGTACACCATAAAGGTTAGTGTTAGTTGTATGAAAATTAATTCAAAAAAATTCACCCTGAGAAGTGACTTTACTCCAGATTTTTCATTTATATTTTGACCATACATGATAAAAAAGGGGGTTTTTTATTTTTCATGTAATATCATATTTAATATATTTTATGAATAAAAAAATATACTACTATATATAATGATAAAATGTGAAAGAGTAGTATGGGTCTAGATAATCAATTGGATCTGCTACTGTGTTAAAACAAAGACCAATGACCCAAATTTTCCCTACAATTGACATCTAAATAGATAACTAATTTAATTATTCTTTAAAATTTTTATTTAAAATAGAATAATACTTATGAATTTGTATTTGTACACGCCTTAAATAATATGAATATTTTCAAACCTAATTTTATTCATAGTGTAATTGAAATTGTATAGAATGATTTGTCAGGAGCCTCATTCTTAATTGAGTATATAAGGTATGATATCAAAAAAATTATTTCTCGTTATTAACATAATATTTCTATTATAATTTTCACAACCCGACCCTACCCGGGCTCGAGCTGTAACTACCCCAATCCCACCTCCATAGGCCAGGGGCTGGAGACAAGAGCCAAAGGATTTACAACTCAGGGAGGCCTTTTCCTAAGTACCTGTACACACACACACACGCAGCATACTCAATGCAAAAGTGCAGAGTAAAAGAAAAGACAAGTAAAGAAAAGTGAAACTGCTATAAATAAATCACAAAAGTGAATCGACCTCTAAAAAGTACAGGCAAGTGCTGAGGTAGACTGAAAATAAAAGCGGAAAAACACGCGCCCAACCAGAAAAGTGCCACAACCCGACAACAGGGGATCAAAAAATAGCTGGAAGGGACCCCCACCTAGAACCTGACTATGAACTCCGCACGAGGTCCAAGATCTTGAACTCCTAAGCTCCACTAAAGACACGACCAACCTGTATTTCATCTGCAAGGTCACACCATGTGCGGGAAAATCCCAAGTAAGGGTGAGTATAAGAATACTCAGTGGGATACCTGGATGGCTCATGGGAGCAACAAAGGAGGCACCTAAGGGTGTGCAGTAGATCAAACAGGGGAAAAGTAGAGTACAACCGAAAGTGAAATAAAGATTACCGTAACGAGTCCAGCTCAACCCAATAAGAGGAAAAAAGGTAGACTCGTCCAGACACAAGGAGATGGAAACAGTGAGAAGATGAAATTCCCGTCGACTCTTCGCTACCTATAGTAGGAGAGTAGACTCATCCAACCACGAAAATCTAGACACGGAAAGCACGGGGCATACCCCATGCATCTTCGCCTCTCCTGGAAAGAGAGTAACTAATCCCGAGAATTGGGTCCAGGAATAAGGTATATAGATATCCATATGCTCAATCATGAAGCCCAAACAAGATCTTAAGGAGATCTCCATCCTGTAGCTCAGCCCAAGAAAGTGACTAACCAAAAGTCCCAGAAGTAAACACCATCGATGCCCAGCATCCCGCATGTCTGCCCCGAACTACAAGTCAAGGGGATCAAATCACCGCAACTCGACACTATCCACTTTGGGTGGCATTGACTCACCCGCACAGTTTTAGGTCGCGTCACAAGGATGCGTCTCGGTGGGGAAAGCACCCCTTGTACTTGAGTGTTCCGGGATAATTCAAACCACACCCCGTCACTATCACACAGTCGAGAGGTCTTCTCAAAGTCAAATATGTCACATCACTGACCCGTAAATACGAGGTTCCCTCTCTGGTAGTCATAAAGTAAAGCCGTAGACTAGCATAGTATAAAGGACTAAGTCTAAAATGTCAACGGGTGACCCACTGCCCAGCCCTGCTAGAGGGTAAACCCAAACAAGATATCGAGTGACCCACTGCCCAGCCTTGCTAGAGGGTAAACCCTAATACATCATCTGGAGACCCACTGCCCAGCCCTACTAGAGGGTATTCCCAGAAGAAGTCGACAGGCGACCCACTACCCAGCTCTGCTCGAGGGTAGACCGCGAACAAGACGACGTGCGACCCACTGCCCAGCCCTGCTAGAGGGTAGACCCTCAAGAGTCTTCGGGTGACCCACTACCCATTCTCTGCTGGAGGGTAAACCCTAAGTGGTCTTCGGGTGACCCACTCCTCATTCTCTACTGGAGGGTAAACCCTAGAAGTAAGTGAGAATCCCACTTCCCAGTCTCTACTAGAGGGTAAACCCGAAGAAGATGATGAGCAACCCACTGCCCATTCTCTGCTGGAGGGAAACCCAAATCTGCTCTGGCCATCCCTAGTGGATGGTACAACACTGGCCAACAAAACTCGGAGTGGGTATCGTGAAACCACCCAACACCAGCACAAAACCAGGGGGAAACTACTCAACCCTGCGGGTCTAAACCATCATGAGCAGGAGGACCGTCTTTGTCGCGAGAGGTCAAAGGTACGCAAAGTAGAACACAGCACGCACATGGGGTCCACATGATGTGTGGCCCCAAGTCAACTCCCAACCAAGCACAAGCGTTCCCAGGTACAAACAACCACAAGTACCTCCCAGTGTTCCCGTATACTCCCAGAGTATACCACGTTCCAGCCCAGAGGCTATCATGCACACGACACCCAACGTCAACGTGAAGGTGTAACATAACAACTCCAACTTGCCACCTCATCGGCCCAGGCACAACCAACTACATCCCTTCAAGAATTACTTCACTCTCCCAAGAGTGAACGCGATCACACGCCAAGGGTCCGCTACAAACGCGGTAGAAGAAACGTCGCGGGGCACCTTTCATATTTTCACATTTAATAAGATCGCGTATGAGGCTCCGCTTTCCTGAACAAATTACACCATTGTAATCCCGGTGGAAAAACATGCGAGATAGACTACTTACTCACCCGAAACAGTCAACTAATGAAAAAGGTACTATTCACCGTATCCAACCCGTGTGGGGCCCGCACCCCGACTCTGATACTCATCGGGCGAACTACGCCATCACGATGCTCTCAGAAAAACATGTGAAAATGACTACTCGAATGCCCAAAACGAACATCTGGTGAAAAAGGTACTATTTACCGTAGCCAGGTCGGGTGGGACCCACACCATGTCCCCAAAAAAGGTCGGGCGAACTGCGCCATCGCAATGTTCTCGGAAAAACACATCAAATTGACTGCTTACTTGCGTGGAACGGATGTCCAGAGAAAAAGGAGCGATCCCGCATACCGAACATGAGCTGTGCTGTGTGGGACCCGCATCCAGGTCCAGAAGCACTGCCAACGGATCATATCGTTGCGATCCTCTCAGAAAAGTACACAAGATGGACTATTCAATTGTCCAAAACGGACACCTGGTTTTAAACCTGGGAATCACCGTCAACACCCGAAACGGCCCTCATGGGGCCCACACCAGCGTGCGGAATTAGAGCGGGCAGACTGCGCCAATATGACACCCTCGAAAAAATACCCAACATCGACTGGTCGCACGCCCCGAAAGGACGTCTGCTAAAAAATTCGCTAAATGCTGCACACAGCTCGAAGGACGGGCCATGGGGCCCACGCCTCAACTCCGATTTCGGTGCCCGAAACCATACTGGATAACTTCACCTCAATGCAAGGGTCGCAACACCACTGACGGCGCTCAATTCGGACATCTGATGTTTCTGCGCCTTCCAAAACCAGAATGCCCGGAAAAACGTCTATTCTCTTAAAGACGTGTCGCGCCTCTGAGGCCCCTCGTTTCAGGAATTAAAAATTCCCGAAAACATCTCAAAACGTCCACCTTGATGCGAGGTCTGCGCTGCCCCTGACGGCATGCAAAACGGACTCCAGTAACTCAAGATACGGGGCGTCCGAAGTTGGAGGGGAAAAACCCCTTGGGCCGGACCGGCCCAGTCGCGGGTTCGGTTCACTCCACCGAAGCTCGCGGGCCACGGCCAGCTTCCACCGATCGGCTGACATGGCCGGTCCTTCCACGCGGAGACCCGCCTATGGCGGGTCTTGGTCTCCCGCCCGGGTCGCGCACCACGACCCCACCTCGCCCGCACCTGCGAGTTGCCGCCCAGGCAGCCGGATGGCCGGCCTCCTCGGCCGGCACCGTCTCAGACCGCCGCGTTGAGGAGCCACCGCCGAGCTCGCCGCCTGCCAGAGCCACCACCTGGAGCCGCTCCGCCGGCCTGAGCTCCCCGGACCGCCCTGCCGACCGCCAGAAACCGCCGGTCCGGCAATAACACCCCAAAACCACCCCGAATTTGCCGGACCGCTGCAGGCGCCTCGGAGCTCAGAATTCAAATATGAAAGATGCGTTGGAAATATTTGATCAATCTCTACTAATATATGGGATTATCTCGAAGATCGGGCAGCAACTTGACAGTATAATTTCATCTTAGTGAATGCGGGATTTAAAAAAACGAAAACAAAACCTCCTACCTCGTGGGCATAGCCCGACGCTTTGCCGTTGACCCGCCGGAGTTGCCTATCCTTGCCAGATCTGCCTCGCCGGAGTGGAGGAGGAGAGGGAGGGGTTGTCGCCTGCCGTTATCCAGGCAATGAAGAAGATGAATAAGAGTGAGGGGGTGTGTTTATGTAGAAAACGTTTAAACCCCCCGCCCGGCACGCCCCAACTCCGCTCCCGACGCAGACAAAAAGGAGGGCGCCCCTGGGGTAAACACGATGCTCCGAGCGCAACGGTGGTCTCATAATTTTAATCTGAAGCTCCGTTCAAAAGTTATATTATTTTACAACTAAAGCCGCTAAATTACAAAAACGCCCTGGGTGGCGTTTTTCACAGAAGGCCCACGCCCGTGAAATTTACACCCCTCCAAGGGTAAACGGCATGTTCCAAACTCAATTGTGCCCTAGGTTTCCCAATCCGAGCCACCGTTTAAGAGATACATGAGTTAATCCATTAAACAAATAAATTAATTATTTAATTTATCTGTTTCACGTTCCGATAGTGATCGAGGGGTCCAAACGCCCCATGCCGACATGTTTTATGTCGTTCCTAGGGTAAAAAATCCATTCCGGACCCATCCGTACACTCATATATCTGATCTAAAACACTGTTTATGAGTTATCCTATTTATTTGGTGTTCCCAGTGTGAACGCACTGAATATTTATTTCCGGCCACACTGGGGCTCGGAATCGCACGCTGTCTGAAGGCACTGCTCTGGAATAATGTCAAGAAAATTTCAAATCTTATTATAGCCAAAAACTAGGTTCTTACACCATTCCCTCCTTTAATCTTTTCGTCCCTAAAAAGCAAAACCAGGGAACAACTCAGGGTACTAAACCCACACCTGGCTCTCCCGTACTCAGAAGAACTCTTGCACAGTTCTGCGTCACCGCACACAGACCAAAGGATTTGATCCGTTCACGTGAGGTCTGCTCTCACTAATGACGTGCATAGGAGCACACACACCTCTTCTCAGGTGAGTCGTGTGGGAGACGTCATGCTCCCACTCCAGACGTTGGGGTTAGGGCAAGGCTATAGGGAACCTCTTCATCCCTTCCCAAGGTCTCAAACGGCCCAAAGGCCCTCGGGGGTAGCTCACCTCCCTGACCGAACCCCTACATCGTATTCTGTGACTACAATCACCGCCCGAACCTAGGACAAGGCCCGGTGATTCCCTCCTTCAAAATATCCATATGGTGAAACAATGAAGGATATCTGGTCGTGAAAGGTTTCACAGTCGATGTCTCTCAACCAAGACTCTCTTACATGCTCGTAGAGTGATGTAGTAAACTCCATTGACTAAAGAGGAAGGTTACACACCTTCTCCTCTACCAACACAGGGTTACACCCGACGCCCTGCGGCACCCTGGTAACACTCAAACAGGTACCAGGGAGAATCACATTCCACACACAGAGTCTAACAATTCTACTGCAAAAAGTAAAAGAGCTGTAGGGAATACCTCTTACCACCCCATGCTCTGCAGGATCATAGACATCCAAAGCTCACGGTTGTCCATGGTCCCAACTGTCAGCTCCCGGAGCCTGATGTGGACTGCCTAGTGGTGATGAGAATACCTCGTAAAGTCGTCCTCCACTTCCAGATCCTCCCGCTCCTCTGTTAGCACCACCTCTCTGGGTACCACTCCGATCATGGAACTGCCTCCATCGTGGTGGTGCACCTGCTGCCTGCCCGAAGCTCTCCACATGTCTGGTCGGGCAGTACTGTGCCAAGTGACCTCGCTCGTCACAAGCATAGCACTGAATCCCTCTAGGTTGCACTGGTACCCTCCGGCACCACTATGGTGTACGAACACACCACTGAGTCTGGTTTTCAGAAAGACACCTGCATCGAGGTTCTTCTTGTCGATTACCGCTAGCTACGGCAGACGTCTCGGCTCCAACGTGTCTGCTGCCACCACAAACTCTAGAATGTGAAAGGAAGCTCTTTGTCACCAGCGCCTTCTCTAGAACCAAGGAATATGTGGAAATTCCCAATGGTACAATAAAAACACGAATCTCTCTGTGGAGACCCTGCTAAGAATTCCACGCCCGGAAGATTTAATCGTGGACCAAGTTCGAGTAAAAGCGTACACGGTCTACGAAATTAGCCGCATACTCGGCCACCGTCATCCATCCCTGCTGAAACTACAGGAGCTCCTAAATCCGAATGGAGTGCAAGCAGGAGGGGAAAAACTCCTCATGGAACAAAAATACAATGTCTCCCCACTAAAGAGACAACTCGCCAAGAAACCGAGTCACTGGAGTCCACCAATTCCAAGATGCCCCATGAAAAAAAATGTTGGTGGCCAAATCCACCATAAGATCTACTGGCGTCTGCACAAGCCTGAATAGGAGAACCACTGTCTCTAGAAAAACCTCTGCTTCCTGAGGGTCTGGATCACCACTGAACCTCAGCGGTCTCTGTCGCTGGAACACATGGAGCACACTCAACCCGCGCTCATGCTCAGTCTACTCTACTGGAGCCGTCTACTGCTCAACAGGTGGGGGTGCTGCTACTGGCCCACCCGGAGAAAGGGGCTCGCATGATGGGTCCTGGACTGAGGCCTCGTAGCTCACAGGTTCGTCATCACGAACCCAAGTTGGTATCCTAGATGGCTATTTTCGCGGAGAAATCCTGAATAATTTCAAGGAGCACCGCGATCAAATGAGCATATATATATATAACAATAACAATTGGGAGCTATCTCAAGAAAGATAGTAAAATACTCAATCCTATGTGATGAAAAAACCAATTTTCCCTACAACAAGTGTCTCATCATGCCGAGTCCACAAGGGGGTTATTAGGGTCATGTTGAATGGATACGTCGGCTGCTGCACCATCACTGGACTCCCTGACCTGAGAGCCGCTCTCGAGACACTTTAACACTATTGCCCTAAATCCAAACCAATTCCTTTTTAGGGACATCCGAACAATGTCCCAAGGAACGAACCACCTCTGATACCATATTTTCATGACCCGACCCTACCCGGGATCGAACTGCAACTACCCCAAGCCCGCCTCCATAGGCCAGGAGCTGCCGACAAGGGCCGAAGGCTAAACAACTCATGGAGGCCTTTTCCTGCGTACCTGTACACACACACACACGCAACACACTCAATGAAAAAGTGCAGAGTAAAAGAAAATACAACTAATGAAAAGGGAAACTGCTATAAATAAAACAAAAAAGAGCATAGACCTCTAAACAGTACAAGAAATTGCTGAGGTGGGCTGAAATGAAAAGGGGGAAAACACGCACCCAACCAGAAAAGTGCCCCAACCCAGCAACAGGTGAACAAAAGAAAAATAGCTGGAAGGCTCCCCCACCTGGAACCTGACTACGACCACCGCACGCGGTCCATGCTCCTGAACTCCTAAGCTCTACTAAAGTCACGAATAACCTGTCTGCCATCTTCAAGGGCACACCATGTGCGGGAAAAGCCCAAGCAGGGGTGAGTATAAGAATACTCAGTAGGATACCCCGAAGGCTCGAGGGAGCAAAAAAGGAGGTACCTAAGGGTGAGAAGTAGATCGAACAGGGGAAAATTAAAGTAGTACAACCGAAAGTGTATTAACGATTAATGTAAAGAGTCCAGCTCAACCCAACAAGAGGAAAGAAGGTAGACTCATCCAGACACAAGGAGCTTGAAACGGTGAAAAGATGAACTTCCTGTCAAGTCTTCGCTACCTATAGCAGGAGAGTAAACTCGTTCAACAACGATAAGCTAGACACGGAAAGCACGTGGCATAACTTGCATGTCTTCACCTCTCCAGGAAGTAGAGTAACCAATTCCAAGAAGTGGGTACTGGAAAAAGGTATATACATATCCATATGCTTAATCAAGAATCCCGAAAAAGATCGTAAGGGGATCTACATCTCATATCATAGCCCAATAAAGTGAGTAGCCAATAGTCCCAGAAGTATACATCATCGATGCCTAGAATCCCGCACGTCTGCCCCGAACTACAAGTCAAGGGGCTCAAATCACCGCACCTCGACACTATCCGCTTTGGGCGGCACTGACTCTCCCGCACAGTTTTAGGTCGCGTCACAAGGACACGTCTCGGTGGGGAAAGTGCCCCTCATACTTGAGAGTTTCGGGTTAAGTCAAACCACACCCCGTCACTGTCACACAGTCGAGAGGTCTGCTCAAAGTCAAAGTTGACACATCACTGACCCGTACAAATGAGGGTCCCACTCCGATAGTCATGGAGTAAAGCCACAGAGCAGCCTAGTAGAAAGGACTATGTTTGAAATGTCAACGTTTGACCCACTACCCAGCCTTGCTATAGGGTAAACCCTAACAAGATATTGGGTGATCCACTGCCCAACCCTACTAGAGGGTAAACCCTAATACATTATTAGGTGACCCACTGCCCAGCCCTGGTGGAGGGTAGACCTGGAATAAGTCGACAGTCGACCCACTACACAGCTCTGTTGGAGGGTAGACCTGGAACAAGACGATGTGCGACCCACTTCCCAGCCCTGCTGGAGGGTAGACCCTCAAGAGTCTTCAGGTGAACCACTGCCCAGTCTCTTCTGGAGGGTAAACCCTAAGTGGTCATCCGCTGACCCACTGCCCTGTCTCTGCTAGAGGGTAAACCCTAGAAGTCAGTGACCAACCCACTTCCCAGTCTCTACTAGAGGGTAAACCCGAAGAAGTCGATGAGCAACCCACTTCCCAATCTCTACTGGAGGGTAAACCAGGAACTTCTCTGGCCGTCCCTACTGTATGGTACAACACTGGCCAACAAAACTTGGAATGGGTATCGTGCAACCAGCCAACTCCAGCACAATACTAGGTGGAAACTACTCAACCCTGCTGGTCTAAACCATCGTGAACAGGAGGACCCACTATGTCGCGAGAGGTCAAAGGTACACAATGAAGAACAAAGCACGCACATGGGGCCCACACGGCGTGTGGCCCCAAGTCAACTCCCAACCAAGAACAAACGTTCTCAGGTACAAACAACCACAAGTACCTCCCAGCGTTCCCGTATACTCCAAGAGTATACCACGTTCCAGCCCAATGGCTATCGTACACATGACACCCAACGTCAACGAGAAGTCGTAATGTAACAACTTCAACTAGCCACCTCATCATCCTAGGCAAGACCAACTACATATCTTCAAGCATTACTTCACTCTCCCAAGAGTGAACGCAATCACACGCCAAGGGTCCACTACAAACGCGGTAAAAGAACCATCGCGGGGCACCTTTCATATTTCCACATTTAATAAGATTGTGTATGAGGATCCTCTCACCTAAACAGATTATACCGTTGTAATCCCTATGGAATAACACGTGAGATAGACTAATTACTCGCCCGAAATGGTCATCCGGTGAAAAATGTACTATTCACAGTATCCAACCCATGTGGGGCCCATACCCCGACTCCGATACTCATCGGGCGAACTGCACCATCATGATGCTCTCGGAAAAACATGCCGAAACGACTACTCGAACACCCCAAACAAACGTCTAGTGAAAAAGGTACAATTCACCATAGCCAAGTCGGGTGGGACCCACACCACGTCCCCGAAAAATGTCAGGCGAATTGCGCCATCGCAATGCTCTCCGAAAAACACATCAAATTGACTGCTTACTTGCGTGGAATGGATGTCTGGAGAAAAAGGTACGATCCAACATACCGAACATGAGCGGTGCTGCGTGCGACCCGCATCCCGGTCCCGAAGCACTACCAACGGATCGCACCGTTGCAATCCTCTCGGAAAAGTACACAAGATTGACTATTCACTATCCAAAACCGACACCCGGTGTTAAAGCTGGTAATCACCGTCAACACCCAAAATGACCCTCATGGGGCCTGCACCAGTGTGCGGAATCAGAGCGGGCAGACTGCGCCAATACGAAGCCCTCGGAAAAACACCCAACATCGACTGCTCGCATGCCCCGAACAGACGTCCGATGAAAAAGTCGCTAAACGTTGCTCGCAGCTCGAAGGACGGGTCATGGGGCCTACTCCTCAACTCCGGTTTCAGCGCCCAAAACCATACTGGAAAGCTCTGCCTCAACGCCAGGGTCGCAACACCACTGACGACGCTCAATTCGGTCATCGGATGTGTCTGCGCCGTGCAAAACAAGAATCCCCGGAAAATCGTACATTCTCTTAAAGACATGTCGCGCCTCCAAGGACCCTCATTTCGGGAATTAAAAATTCCCGAAACTATCTTAAAACGTCCGCCATGACGTGAGGTCAGCGCTACTGCTGACGGCATGAAAAACGGACGCCCGTAGCTCAAGATACGGGCGTCTGAAGTTGGAGGGGAAAACCCCTTGGGCCGGACCGGCCCGGCCGCGGGTCTGGTCCACTCTGCCGCGGCCCTCTAGCTACGGCCCGTTTCCATCGACCGGCTGACAAGGCCGGTCCTTCCACGCGAAGACCCGTCTATGGCGGTTATTGGTCTGTCGCCGGCGTCACGCACCACAACCCCACCTCGCCCGCACCGACGAGGTGCCGCCTGGCCGGCCGGAAGGCCGGCCTCCTCCGCCGCCACCATCTTGGACCGCCACACTGAGGAGCCACCGTCGAGCATTCCGCCTACCAGAGCCACCGCCTAGAGCGACTCTGCCCTCCGGAGCTCGCCGGACCACCCTGCCGACCGCCAAAAACCGCTGGTCCGGCCATGACACCCCAAAACCACCCCGAACTTTGCCGGACCGCTGCAGACACCTCGGAGCTCGGAATTCAAATCTGAAAGATGCGTCGGAAATCTAGGATCAAGCTCTAATAATCTATGGGATTATTTCAAAGATAGGTCAGAAATTAGACAGTATAATTTGGCCTCAAAAAATGTGGGAATTAAAAAACGGAAACAAAACCTCCAACCTCGTGGGCGTAGCCCGATGCTTCGCCGTCGACCCGCCAAAGTGGTGACTCCTCTCAAGAGTTTCCTCGCCAGAGTGGAGGAGGAGAGGGAGGGGCTGATGCCTACCACTGTCCAGGTGAAGAAGAAGAAGAAGAAGAGGGAGTGGGTGTTTAAGTAGAAAACATTTAAACCCCCCGCCCGGCACGCCCCCGACTCTGATCCTGACGCAGACAAAAAGGAGGGCTCCCCTGGGGTAAACACGATGCTCCAAGTGCAACGGTGGTCTCAAAATTTTAATATGAGGCTCCATTAAAAAGTTATAAAATTTAACGACCAAATTCGCAAATTTACAAAAACGCCCATGGCGGCGTTTTTCACAGAAGGTCTGCGCCCGCAGAAGTTATACCCCTCCCATGGTAAACGGCACGTTCCTGACTCAATGGTGCCCTTTTTTCCAAATCTGAGCCACCGTTTACGAGATACTTGAGTTTATCCCTTAAAAAATAAATTAATTGTTTAATTTATCCGTTTCACGTTCCGATAGCGAGCAAGGGGTCCAAACGCCCTGCGCCGACATGTTTTATGTTGTTCCTAGGGTAAACACCACATTCCAGACCCATCTGTACACTCATATCTCTGATCCAAAACACCGTTTAGGAGTTATCCTTTTTATTCGGCATTCCCAGTGTGAACACACTGAAAATTTAATTCTAGCCACACCGAGGCTCAGAATCGCACGCCGTCTGAAGGAACTGCTCTGGAATAATGTCAAGAAAATTACAAAGTCTTTTATATCGAAAAACTGGGTTATTACAATAATTATACAAGTTAAAATTGAATTTTATATATTTTTATTATAATTGGTAATTCACTATAAAATTTTATCATCTTTTTGGGATATTTATGTCCCTATAATTATTCTCTATAAAAAATAACATGGCATGGAAATGAAATTATATTTTAAGTTTCAATAGTTATAAGGGTGTTTAAATTAGTGGAAATATATTGTAAATATTTGTTAATACCAACCGTGCAAGGGAGAAAAATTATAATTTAATTAATATTTTGATAAAAAAAATTCAATATATAGTACTCATTATCTATTAAACTATTTTAAGTTGTATTGGGTATCAATTTAGATGTATATAATTAATTAATAATAATAATTTTACGTTAGAATGCTCAGATATCTAATAAATTGACCTCACATGAAGTCCTTTTTGAACAAGTAAACATTGTATGAATAACATTTTATAGGCTATCAATAATATGTTATATAATATGTATTAACATTAGGGTTTTCTTGGGTAGTGTTTTGCTAATGTATTAGTTTGTAAAAGGTTTATAATGAAAAAGTTGTATGTTACTAAATTGTGATATATTATTATCAAATAGCTATATATACATAGATAGTTCTGTATTACATATTATTTCGTAAAAATATGAATAAAATTATCAATTTTTTACAATTTCTAAAATTACCAATTAAATATAATTGAGTTCATTAAGTTTATAAATTTAGAAATGATTTATTAACTCATAAAACAACTCATATCTAATTAAAGGTATATATTATATTTTTTTAATTTTAAATATATAATATTTATGTGGAAATATTTATAATCCATTTCTTTAATTACATTGTTTTCATTAGTATTTATTTATTTTTGATAAATTATTTATATCTCATAGAATATATGAATTTATGGATGAATGGTTAGGCTCTCTTATGCCTAAATATTTACACAATTATTGAAGATTAATATTTCTACAACTTATTAATTTTTCCCATCTAATTTATATAATGTATGAGTGAATCACATGATTCATTCTAGGAAGTATTTCTTTTATTATCAATAAACTATATGAAAATAATATTCTCTTATCTTATAACTGTCACAAATGAGAAGAATGGTGTAAAGTGAATTTTCTCATTTTAGGTTTTATATATGTTTGGAACAAGTTTCATTTTAAAATCTAAAAAATGAGAAAATATTTTTATTAAATACTTATAAATTAATCTTACGTTAATTTACAACATGTTATAAAGCATTGGACATCATAAAATTTCAGGTTGATGTTAATTTGAATTAAAGTACTTGTTTTCAATTAAAATGATTTATTTTAGTTAAAAACGTGAACTGGTACATAAAAACTAAAAAACATGGGGTATTTATCATTAAACACATGGAAAATGATAATTTAACCATTTTTGACAGGAGATAACTACCCATAAATTTAACACATCATGTGGTAGGTACAAGATAAAGTTTATGTTTTTAATTTTAAAGAGATATTTAATTTTACAATGTGAATCACATGCTCAAAAAATGGATTATATTATTATTAAAATTTTGGATAAATTACATTTAATCATTCATAGAATGTAGGAATCAATTACATGTCACTATAAAATGTGGTGTTGTCAATATTACAGAAAGTATATATTTTTCAAAAAAAATAAAAAAATTGTATAATGAAATTTATTTGATCAAAATTTAGAAAATGATCTTTCATTTTCATAAAAAAATTAAAAAAATAATATTTAATTCATTTGGGACATATATAATTTAACCATGCATCATTATGATTTGTGGTGTTGTTGGTATGGATAAATGTTCATTTTATTAATTTAAATGTAAAATTTTAAGTCAAAGAACCAGCATAAGGTTAAATATTTCAAAAAGATATCAAATTATTATACAACTTTAGAAAATTAATAAATGATTTAATTATTACATATTATAATTAAATCTACATCATTCAATTTCATTATGTTGTTGGAATGATCTAACATGTATGTTTCATCTAATTTGTTAAAGAAATTCAAAACATTCATCACATGGCTTTAACTATGAAAATGTTCTTGGAAGTCATGAATCTCTAGGAAATTATCTCAGATTTACCTATAAAACACTAGAATGTATTAATCATCCTTGGAATAGAGGATAAGTTTTTAATGATAAAAAATAATATTTTAGTTTTAAAAGTTATATTGAATATCAAAAACAGATCACATGGTCAAATCCATGAAAAATATGTAATATTTTGGTGAAACACATGGATGATAATAAGTAATTTATTTTTTCCCTATAAGAACAAATTTCAATTAATTTGGATTTTTGGTGTGGTTTGAATGATATATTGTTCATTTTTCTATGTTGAGTGTTAAATAAGTATAATAGAAATGTCACATTTTACAAACAAAGAGAACAAAATTGTTTTTTTTCATGAAATTCAAAATAAAATTGATTCTTTTATGACTTATAGGAATGAAGAGTATGTCATTTTGATACACAAAATGGTATGTATGAAAAAAAATTCATGTTTTACATTTTAAAGTGATAAATACGTTTATTACATACATTACATAGTAATTTATGTTCATCTATTGACCTTCATCCAATATGAATATTTTTTTCAACATATCTCAACCAAATAATAAATCAAACAACAATCCCACTTTTACATATATTCTTTGACAAAAAGCTATTCCATGATAAGTAAATTAAAATTCAAAATAATATATCATATTATTAACCTCTTCATCACATTTTCATTTTTAAATTTAATTTACGTATTCAAAAAAATTCAAAACAAAATTGATCATTTTTATTATAGTATCATTTTAGTACAATAATGAAACTAAAATAGAAAAAGGAAAATAAATCCTCAAAATCATATTAGAACCACTTAACTCATGGTTAAATTATTAATTATTTATCCCCTTCAATAAAAATATATATTTTTTGACCAAATTGAAACAAAATCATTATTAAATAAAATAAACAATAGTTATCAAAAGGTATTGTATGAATCACTTATATAAAAATAATGTGAAAAATAGAACACTATGAATTAAATTAAAACTAATAATCATATGCCCAAAAAATAAAAACTATACTTCCACCAATCTATAACCCTACCCCATACATCAAACCTCCACTAAAATATTAAATCCCCCATATCCTTAGATCCATATGAAGAAATAAAAAAATTATGGTCGAAGAAATTATGGAAAAATAAATATAAAATTTATAAAATTTATCATTGATATATAAGGATTTAAGAATCCACTATGAGAACAAAATTCCACCAAAACTGAGTCTTTAAGGAATATTGTGATTAGAGGATTTCAAAAGAAATTAATAGAAAAAATTGTGGCAATGAATTTATTAAAAAACATATTAAAGCAAATAGTGGATTGGTGAGAATATACCAGGATAAGTTTTGTCTTTGTCAATGATGATTATGGTTTAAATTAAATATATATATTTTTTACAAACCATTACATGGACATATTAGAAAATTATGTTTTCATTTAATCCTATCATTTAACCATAAAAAATACATGACACAATACTCAACCAAATTATTTTTTTATTATAATAAACAAATAGTCGTATTCTTCTTCCTCGTAATGAATATATATTCCCGAAATGTATATGATTATTCATGAGATATCTAAACATGGAACTCATAGAAATAATTTTATTGTTTACATCCATTATCTAATAAAACCCCAAAAATTTAATGTCTCATCAAAAGATCCTCTTCCCAATTAAACTATACCCTCCACCATGGAAATAGTAACTATATAATCAATGGAAAATAAAACGTGGTAACGTAAGGTCCTCAATATGATTTATTCATACAAAAAACTCCATTTTGTTATCCAAAAATTAGTATTAAGGTAACTTCTACCACCCCAAAAATCAATAGAACAAATAGTACAGGGGGAAACAATTTCATCCCTCTATATTAAATACCCCTCCAATGATTCTTCGAATCATGAATAAAAATAATTCATATTAGGATGAAGAAATTCAAATATAAACTCCACGTGATATATTTTTAATAAAAAAACTCACTAATGAAAAAATAAATGAAAATAAGAAAAAAAATATCCATTAACAACATCATCTAAAAATTATATCACAATCACCATAAAAAAAACTAAAAAATAAATTCAACACAATGTTCACATTTTTTACACTTCATCAATTATAAAATCTTTTAAACCCTTATACCTCTATAAAACATTAACCAATGTAAAATTTCGTCCATGTGTCTTATTTTTCTAATAATATTAAATCTTAAGAGGTTATTCATTGAAATTCACATCCTTTTCAATATCCACAAATCTTAAGCCGAGGAAATAGGAGTTATCATGGAGATATTTCAAAATATATAACAAAAATAATATATCATGGAAACTAATAATATATGGTGAAAGATAAAATGAATACATCCCCACAACAACTTGATATAAATCCTTGAAAAGTGAAACAATCCATGGAGAAGCATTACCAACTCAGCTGAACCTCCACAGTCTCTGAGGAGGAGAAACTGTTTGGAATATATGATCACCAACCTCAAAATCTATATGTATATTCCCCTGATCCCTATTTAACTTCTTAAATTTCAAGGATACATTCATCCAATCATTGATCACCTTTACGTTCCACATCAAACTATATAGAAAATATAGTCCAATAATTGATAACTCTCCATCCTCAATTTAGAATAATGGAGAACTGCTAGGATATCCATAAAATTCCTTGAATGGAGACATATATATGGATTAGTGATATCTAATAATATAATAAAAATAATCAAAATGTAGGTATCCCACTCAATAACATAAAAAATTAATAACACGATAACATAACATATCCTTTATAAATTAGATCTTCCACTTACTCTTACCATACATATGAGAATGAAATGTTTCACCAAGGAAAACCTTGTATCTAAACACATGATCTAAATTGATATAAAAAATTCCACTAATTTAAGGATCCTGGTCTAATATGATCATCGTCGAAACACTATGAATCCTAACCACATCATCTATATAATATCTTATTATGGAATCTACCACACTCGACTCACTAATCTGTAATAAATTAATTGAAATTCTCAATTAATCAGAAAAAAATACATATTTTAAAATCCACACAAATATAATGGTAAAATATGTATTAAATCCATTGATATTTCCATCCATTTTTAAAAGTATCTTCCAATGACTACAACTACGTAAACAGAACTCTATGATTGACTTTCACTCGTTGAAAAACTATATATAGAGAATTGTTCTTAGTCATTGGCCACTTAGTCTCCATGATCCATAAATAATTTTTAAAATCACTATATATCATAAAAATACCATAGTGTATAATTAAAATCATTTAATGAAATTCATGAAAGACATTTTCTCACTACCTGAAAAACAAAATCATCTCATGAAATAGAACTCGATACAGACCATCCTTTGACAAGTATTTAGAATAATATCCATGAATAACACATTATCCCCAAACCTATACCTTGGGATATCCATGTCGAGACTATTTAACCCACTAAATAAAATAATAATTCACTATCATATGATATAATAAATCTATACCACTAACCTCCTATATATCTAGATGAAATGTTAATATTTCCTCCAATATCTTCCTCCCATATCTAGATTCTTAATAAATATAACAATGTTCCTTCCCACTTAGTGCATCATTTGTGACATTAAATTGCACTAAATTTTAGGTGAACTCAAAGTCATAGTCCTATAACAACCCCACCCATCACTATTAATGTAAATTCAATTCATGTCGAGAGAAGATATACTATACACTATAAGGAGTTCTGAATACTATAGAGCACTCATTGGTGATATAACTCTTCCAAAAAATCAGATAAAACACTATTGCTTCACATTCAAGAACAAGGTTAAAATAATTTTATTCATGTGGAAAAAAAATTAAAAAAACCCATAACATGTCACCATTCAAACTATCATTATGACACAACTTAGTACTGTATTATAAGTGTATACATAAACCTAGAACATTACTAAAACTTTTATAAAATATTGATAAGAACACATGTAATATAATCTGTTTAGAACCCTATCATTGATTTATAGTGCACTATCCATACAAATTCTTGTTCCTTCCTTGCCGAATACGCGAAAGGAAACATAATCTAATACATTTAAAATTTGAACCACATATAATACCCTGCAATACAAAGGAAACTATTCACATCTAAAATTTTATTTGGTTTTACCTAAAAATACCCATATTCATTAAAGGATAAATAACTGAATCATACGTTGATGTAATATTTCCATGGAAATTGAGATAGTGTTTCTAAAATTTTCATATGAAAAACCCTATATATCATTGAGAAAGTGAATTGTTTCTTGGTTATTACAGTTTATTATATGTGGTCAATGTTTGAAATCTGTCATATTATGGTTCCTTTTACATATTTGAAAAGGAAGGACAAACCCTTTTATGGATAGAGCACTATCAACCAATGACTGAGTTCTGAATAGATAACCTGATGAATATTCCTATTATAAATTTTCAGAAGTTATGGTCTTGTTAAAGGTTAATTTCTACCCTTCTAATGCAGCTCTAGTTAGTTTCCTAATTTTTGAGTGAATGGTGATATCTTATGGGGTTTTTTTATGGTTTCTATAGGAATATAATTATTTAAAATTTACAATATAAAAACATTCTATATAATTAATTTCATATACTGGTCTCTATAACATCCCTAAATTTCTTTACATGACCATTTTTAAAATTTTGAATACATTCACTGATCATCAATTAACACTAGCATAAATTTCTCAAAGGACCCAGAAAACAAAGATTATAATTATAATAAATAATAATGGAGTGTTTGTGATTTTTAAACGAATTACCACAAACTGAACATGCCTACAGTAACATTTTAAGTTGGTCTTCAAGATATATTTTACCCCACCATCACATGATGAAACTAAACCAATAAATAGTATTTTGAGAAATATCTAACTCCCATCAAATAAATAAACATGTTTTCAACCCTTGTTAAGATAAAATTATTATTCTACATCACCTGATTCAACTGAGGAAAATTGAGATAAACCCATGGGAAACTATCAACATTCATAAAAAACAATAATAGAGACCCATAACATAAAATTAAATGTATAATGAAATAGTTACACAATGGATCATCAACCATAATTTGGAACTCCCATGGCCCAAAATGTGGTATTCTAAGAGAAGACAAAAATTAATGTGACACCATGTTTGAACTCTATCGAAAATTTATTTTACATTGAGAGGATAACGTTACAAACACCTTAGGTAAAACATAAAAAAAACATTAAATCTATCATAAACCATTTCACCAACACTTACTAAAACCAAAAACAATACATCTGACCATGAAAAGATAGCTTCCAAACCTAACTAATCCATCCTATGAACCTGTTATATAATATACATCACATCTCCACCTTGAAAATTAAATAAAACCACACTACTATAATAAAAATCAATAAATTACCAAATATATTTCAACTATTCCATGCCATATATGTATTCATATGTTAATATCTACAATAAAAATAAATCACCCACAAAATTATTATTCCCTATCACCACTGGAAATCCTAAACACATAACAATAATATAGAATAAACTTTAACTATCATAGATAACACTAAAGAAACCAATATTCTCCACATCATAATACTTAATGTTGAAAATATGGTGGGTGAAATGAGTGACTTTAATTCCTTTGAATCATCCAAATCATACACTGGGGTTGAATATAGATAAATTGTGCCTCAAATTATCTCATGTTTTCATGGTGTTAAAATCCCCATAACATGAAATTGATTGGATCCAATACCTTCACCTCATTGTCCATAATGGAAACCACCTATTTTTCTATCATTATCCCTAGGAACCCATAAATGGTGATTATCCTAGTTATATCATATTTATAAAATATTTAGTCCCAAATCCTATGGAATAAGATAATTATGATAAGTTATAGTAGTAAAATATTTCTATTTCCATATATGATATTGACGACCAACTCCACATACACTAAAAATTAGGGACAGACATCGAATATTTTTATCTTCATAATATCCATAGAAATAGTAGAACAAACTAAATCACATAGTATAAATATAAGAAATAATATCTAGTGAAACATGAAAAATGTAGATGGGTGTGATTATTTATTAATTGAAACCTAGACTCCCTAGTTAATTGAGAACCCCTTCTATAACTCTACTATTTTATATGTTCTAATGACTATCTTATTGATATAAACCCATCTCTAAAAACACATTCAAAATTTACAATGTATTCATTAGCACCTTAATATATGATAGAAGCATGAAATGGAAACATACTGTAGGATGTTCTATTGTAATTCCTCCTCAAAATATAAAGTTCATCCTCAATAATCTAAAAGTAGGTAAGGAGAATAAATTATAATGTTCATTAACGTTAATTTAAATTCCCTCACACTATATTTCCATATTCAGAATGTGTATGAAGCTCTCACCATCATGTTTCCTTAATCCATGAGGATAAAAACTTATTACCAAATTTTCTCTAAAACTTATCCAATTCAACCGTAAAATCATCATTATTGTAAAACAAAGAATCCAAAATTGTTGATATATACCTCTTCTCAAGATAACTTCCATGGGAATTAAATAATCCTTCCATGTGTTAATAAATATGAAATAAATTTCAAGATCCTCAATCCACCTATCTTACACATAATAGAATACACATTCCTTAAAATTTGAAAAAATCTGTTGTTAAATTCATGAAAATATTTACTATATGAATATTCCTCCTTAGGAATAGTTTGTCTATGATATACAAGAACATCCTAATATACCTCACCAAATAGAAATATTTGGGGTCTCAAATCACACTCCATTTCAGGAAATTAAACAATTATATTTAATCCAAGGATACGGATTTTATTGTTTCTTATTTAATTTATTTTTATTTTTACTTTCCTAAATAAATTTTCAAAATACAAAATTAGTGAAAAAATTTATGATTCATGTAACACACATATTTATCTATAATAATATAAATATAATATTAGTTTTTTATAATCTATTGAATTATAATTGTTTTCAAAAAAAATCATAAGTTCCTTTATTGTATCTTTGATAGTCTCCCTGGTCTACTTCCTAGGCTAAGATCGAATGATACAGTTCTCCAAAAAATCATTGAAATCCTCACAAGTTCATAACTCCAAAATCCATCCCAAATCTCAAACAAAGAATTAATAATAATCCATTATCATTCTCCTCCACCACTGAAATAATTTTAGGAATATAATTATTCAATAATATCAATAAATAAACTTGTCCAATTACTCGTATCCTATTCATAAATTAAAATTTAAAGATTTTAAAATTTTAATCAAACAAAAAATATACATTTTCACTCCATCATCACATTACCATATTTTAATTTATTAAATAAGTATATAACATGATTAGAAACATTATTAATAACTTTATTCACAATAATATACTTGTCAAATAATCAAAATTACATAAAATGGAAACAAATTGATGTAAAAAAAATTAACCCATATTTTTATTGACTAAATTTTATATTATTTATCTTCTATAAGGACAAATAGTATCCTTAAAAAAGATAATTTGAATCATTCTTAAAACCCAACAATGATTGTATATAAAATATTGAATCCAAATAACCAACATCAATGGATGCTCGAATGAATTTATGTCGGCAAGGAAAATTTTACCCCTGATAAAACACCTAAATATTTTAATTTCTCTTTCCCCATACCAATTAAACAACAACCATGTATAAAACTGATATGAAAATCTTATATCTACTACTATGATAGATAAATTTTAAGAAAAAATGTATCATATAAGTATTATTGGAGGAAATCACCTTAAAATGTAATAAAATTATTATATGAATAAAAGGAATTAATAATCTACAAAAATTTATCCACAAACACAAAAATCATGTCTCTAAGGCTTATAGAATTTCTTGAATACTGATATACCAATCTAAAATATGGAGAGGCCTAAAATTTATAATAATAATTTAATAGAACAAATCATAATGTGGTGATATTAAACCATGATATCATTTAGCATGGTCAATGAAAATATGAAAACCATTACACTATAACAAGGTCTCTCCACGTAATCTCATTGGATATTTCACTTCATTAAAAATGGGCATCTACCTAACAATGATGTGTACATACTATATAATGATTTCATACTTTAATACATTATTCAAAATATAGACAAAACAGGATATCTTACTCACCAAAACATGTTTATCTTCGCTATGGTTATCTAAATACTAATTTTCATATTCTTCATAGGTAACATGTATTAATTTTTGGACCAATATATGGTAAAGGGAGATATCAAGTTAAAGGGTTGAATATAGTTCACCTATTATTTTTAAGCATTCTAAATAAGAGAGGAATTATAGAGGAGATATACTGTATATGGAACTTATGTTATATATTGATTTTAAAACATTAATAATGTTAAATTTCTAATTTTTTTTTATTATCCAATTCAGGCAAAGTTCATTCGAATATTTGAATCCAATTATAAGGGGTTTAAAGGTGTTTGTATTAAAAAATATTATGTTCTAGAGAGGTTTTGATGCTACAGTTGTAATAATGATTGAATATAGGTTATCATGTCCCGATACATATTGTAAGATAATAAATATAATATTTGTGAGATGGAATTCAGGTTGCGTAAGAGTTAAATATTCAAGAGGAAGATTGGATCACTCTACAACCAATGGTTTTCATAGTTATAGTCTTTAATTCATTATGTGTTCACTATTTTGAGAATAAGAAATGTTTTCACCAGGATACGTCAATTTCAAGCCACAATGAACCTGTATTATAATTTCAAAAGGAATTTTTAGTAGTACAATGAGTTTTTATGAGGCTAGTTATTCAATAACTATTTTTCCACAAGAGTAGATTCATGATTTCTACAAATATTCATAATTATTTAACATTGATTGTAATATGAGTAAGGATATCAAACTGTGACAAAACCTAAATAGTTGTTGAAATAAAGCTATTAAAATGTAACTTTAAGTTAATATTTCAATAGATAGTGGGATATGAAAATTTAGATCATTTATGAAATTACAGATTCATGTTCTCATGTCAAAATAGAGGTAACCATGCTGGTTTGGAAGATATATTTTACCAATGGATGGAGGAAATTGATTTTATTGAACTATAAAAAATCATGAAGATGTAAAAAACAAGATTTTGTGTAATTCTAGTGTGCATAAATTTTTTTATGATCTAATAAATAACTCAATTATTTATTCCCCTCATTTAAGCCAAATAGTGACCAAAAGGATAAGATAAATCCATTGGATTCTAAATTAGTGGTAATGGATAAATTTTGTGTTCTCTTCTAAAAGATTGTTGAAATTTATGTTATAAAAAATGGATATAGTTTGAGAGTATTTGTAGTGGAATTTAAATATAGAATTTGATTAATATGAAAAAGAAGAGGTTGAAAAGGGTTAATTGTAAAAAACAAATAATAATTGGAAACAAAACCTACCTATAATGGAATCCTATCTCAGTTTAAGACTCTATTGTTATAAAAGTTAAAATTAAATATCACTATTTGTGTGGGATTACATTACACAAGTCGAGAGACAAATTTTGTATCATAGGTTCAAGAATAATCACCACTCATTTGTAATCCATTGTTAATCTAGAGTAGTATTTGATAAGTGATTTTACCAGATCATCTCAAGGATGTAGAAACATTTTTTGGGTAGTAGAACTTGTAAAAAATACACTATCTATACAATATTTGTGCCATACTGTTTGTTTGGATATTTTACAGTGAAATTTTTTATCACATTAATAGGTCTAAAATGTTGGTTTAGAACATAAATGTTGAAGTATTTGAATTCCATGTTCCATCCCCTTATACTGTTTTCTCACCATTTATGAGGTTCATTTTCAAGTGGAATTATAGATGATAGTTTTTTTATAATGATAATTTTTTTGAGTTTGGAGTGATATGTTTTCCTTCAAGAATGTTATTTTAGAATCTAAATTTAAATTATGGTCATATAAAACATTAAATTACAAAAAATCTAGTGGATTACTACTGTAGATGGAAATAATTATTATAATTAGAAAGATTAGATGTTTCCATATCTTTTATGAATTTTTTTAATATATTGGAGGCTAAAATGATTCTTTTATTCCTCATATTATAAGTTCTATAATTATTAAACATGATAAAAATAATTTATAGAGTGATGCATTTTCTTGTAATTATATCACATCGTCTATTTCAGAAATAGAGTCTCTTAAAGATAATGGGTTCAAAATAAATAAAGGAATTTGTGAAAAATGAAAAAAATGGATATGAAAATAAAAATTATTCCATGATAAATGTTTGGAGAAAAAATATTATGACTTCAAAAAAATTGATGTTGAAATGGTGTAGGAATTATTTTCATGAGTTAATGAAGATGTTAGCACCATTTTTTGGTTTTGGTGAAAATTTAAGGATACAATTATTGTAAAAAATAATATATATACTTAATTCTTTTTGATGTAACCAATTCATCAAATTTAGATAGTGATCCTAACATACTTCCATATGATGATTTTTATAACATCATGAATACTCATAAAATGACAAATATGTCTGATCACCTAATGATGTGTTTGTAATAGAAAGTTTAAATTTAAATATTTTAAGTAGGAGAGTATCCAATAAGAATTTATTATAGAAGAATAACATTAAAATAAAGAATAATATATTGAAATGAAATTTCACAAAATAATGTCATTAATTTCAATAAAAATGATAGAGATGACAAGGAAATTATTAATGAAATATACCATTGACGTGTTTCAGATATGGGGATATAATAAATTATGATGTGAATTATAAAATCTTAAATGTAAATGAAGAATTTTATTATAGATATGATAATCCATGGGTTTATTCAAGGAATATATAATTAATATTTTATAAGTAAAATATTTCATCAAAATAGAAAGGTAATATTTTTTTCTTATTTATGTTTTGAGACAATGATAGATGTAAGGATAAAGATGAAGTTGAAATTTCGACTAAATTTAGTGAAATTTATTTATTTAATAAATTTAGTGAATAAGAAATTATCAGTGATAAGAGAAAAAAATATGAAATAGAAGAGGAAACTCATATTATTTCATTCTAATGTTGGAGCTAGGGTAATGAAATTCCGGATATTCAAAGTTATAGAATGAAAATAACAATTTTATGAAATATGGACAAGAATAAATTTTAAAATAAAAATATAATTATAATATGATGTTAAAATTGATTAAAGAATGTGGAAACATGAAGAAGTTATTAACTGAAAAGACTAGAGGCAATATTTGGATAGAATTGAATGATAAATAACATGAGAAAGATATTGTAATTGTAAAATAGAACTTGATGGAATAGGTGAAGGAATTATAAATTTTTAAAAAATAACATCCAAAGTTCCATTAATAATTTTATAGAAATCATATAAATGATATTAATTTAATTATTTTAGAAAATAAACATGATGATAATATTTATTTTGTTGAAAAATGAGAAAATGTTGAGAAAATCAGAAACAATGAGAATTTTTAATTTAAATAAAAACATACTAAAAAGGGATATTTGAAAATGTATGGATAGAAAAATAGAATGAACAATAATGTTTACTAGGAGTAAAATAATTTTATTCCAATGAAATGAACCAAGGATGATGCTAATAGGGTTGAAGAACAATAAGAGTCTTCTTTTGGATAATAAGAATTATTCAAATGGAAGTATTAATTTTATGTACCCTTATATATTTTTTTAGTCTTTTTGAAAATGTCAAGAAGATACATGTTCATTCATAAATATACATATGATCCTAGATGATATGGGTGGATAATATTATGAGGGATTTAACAATCTCAAATAATTAATGTTTTGAAAAAATATGAAAATTATGGAGTGAAGGTTGAAAATAATATTCAATCACTAGAGGAATACTATATTAGATGTGCCTTTCTGGGTCACATCATTCAATATTATATTACTATAATTTTTTCCCAGTTGATTATGTGTTTTTTCACTCAAGAATAACAAAAGAATATATATAATTGGAAAATAAGGTATTAGTTGTTGAAGTTGAACTCAATTTATCTTAAAAGGAATGTAAATGGATCTTGAGTAGTGTATGTTCTTCAGATATGATAGGATATTTGATGTACCTAAAATATGTTTAAAATTTAATGAATGTATTGGTGATCTTTGGAAATGACAGTTCAGTCAAAATAAATGTAGTTTGTCTAGTAGTCATTGGATATGACAGGATAATATCGAGGAATATTTTATTTTTTATGGGTTCAAACACAACTTATTAAATATCTCTAAGCTTTATAATGATAAAAATTAATTGGTTATTTCAAAATAAAAAGTTTTAGTAAGGGGTAAAATATTAATGTTCCATAATGAAAAGACTACAATCATTGGGGAACATGTTTTAATTTTGGTGATTCTTAAAATTTATAGAACCTTATCATGAAGGAAAAAATAATTTACAGCATCAATGATTAGGAATCATTGGTCAAACAAATTGAGTAATCATACACAAATAATGAATTTTCATAAAGTTAGTTTGTATTAAAAAAAATATAGTGCATTTTCTCTCTAATCAAAAATTGGAAGATTATTAGTTATTCAAATAAGAATGTGGAGATTTAAACATATTATGAATTTGAGATCAATCATACAAATTCTTATGGGACGATGATATAGTAATGATAAAATGGAAATAAATATTTTATTTCATTTATTGATAAATTAAATCCTTCTGTACCTATTATGTTTACAAAACAGAAATTTAGGGCCTTGAAAACGTTTTAAGAATTCTAAAATAAGTGAATAAAATGGGTATGGTTTCACCTTAAAGAAGTTTTAGACAGACAATGGTTTTTAATACATATGTGGAAAGTGGATTACATATATTTTAATAGATGATTTTTTTAATGAATTTATCAAAACATATGCTCCATAATTAAATGTTTTGTGGAATTATGGAAAAAATCATTGTGTAAAGGGATCATTTCATGTTTGTGGCACATGTTACTTTTCTATTTTTAGAAAGGATGGAAATTTGTTGAGTTGTCATAATTTTTATTTTTTTATAATAGAAAAATTTATATATAAATATATATGATATGTATTAAAACAATTCCATGGGATTGAAATTTTTTATGATATTATTAAACCCATGTATCACCAAGGTGAATGGTGAGAAACGAGAGAAGATTCAGAAAAGAGGTGTTGATAGTATCATTATTAGTTATCCTCTAAAAACAAGTGAATATTGTTTCTATAAAAAAATTAGGTAATACATTGGTAAGGGATATTGTAAGGGTCTTAGAATATTAAATATTAGAAGTGAAGTCTCAAAATGTATGTTCTATAAGTAAAGATGATGAAGTGAAATTAGTTGAAACATATAATGATGTCTAAAAAATATTGTATTTAAAAATTATTCATGTTGACTAGGAAAATTAAACTATTAATAGTGATTGATAATAGGATTATCCAAATAATACATTGTATGGAAATAATTATAACCTCTAATATATTATTGTTGAATAAGGATTGTTGCTTTGAACTTTGAAAATATTTTGGAAAGAAACAGATACCTCATTTTTTAAGGATGAACCAAAATATTTGAAATAATATTTAGATTATCAAGAATGGATGAATTCTATGAATGATGATTTGGATCATGTAAGGAATAATCATCTTTAGGTGTTATTACACAATTCATAAAACCATAATTTCATCAGGAAATTGTGGGTGTTCTATGAAGAAAATTGAATAAGGATTTGTGATAAAAAATAATGAAATACTTGTGTAATCCCATTTAAAGGATGGATTAATTCATTTATAAGAGACATTTTTACTAGTTTCATGGTCTTATTTCGTTATAATTTTTCAATATATTATGGATCGAACACAATATGATATAATTTATAAATATTTCATGTCATCCTTTTTCAATGGATAATTTGAAGAGGATGTGTACATTGAACACAGTAATGGATTCTTCCATGGATTAGATGAAGTATATGTTTTCAATTTAAAAAAGGTGATATATGACATAATGAAATCCCTATGGTATTTTAATTAAAAGCTATATTTTTTGTTTATGGCCCTAGAATTAACTATTAGGAAAGTGGAAAACAAAAAAACATCAAAGATGAAAAAAAAATTATCATTAGTTCTTATTGTATATATAAACTATTATTTATTTATTAAAAACAAATAAGTTTCTTATTGATAATTTTCTATATGGATGAAGAATATGTTTAAAATGTTTAACTATTTATAGATAATTTACTTATTGAGTTTAAAATTTTATCCATATAAGGACCCTATATTCTTTACTCAAGAGAAGTATTCATTAGATAATTTAAAGATATTTAGAATAGAATATTCAATTCTAGTGTCTACCCTTATTTCAATGAGAACAAATATATTAGTTGGTGAATATATAAAGGATGTATATTTAAAAGAGTTTATAAAACATATTAAGAGTTTACCAAAAATCATCAATATTTAATGTTATATATGATTCCACACATTGAGATATATTTCAAAGTGTATAAAAAGAATCAAATTAGGTGGATTCAAAAAGTGATCTTAGAGAATTAATGAAAAAATGAACTATTTATTTAAATATTAAATTAAATAAAATTTCAATGTTGTTGGATATATAGATGTTTATTTGTGAAGAGATGTGGATGATAAAAGAAAAAATTCAAGTGGAGTTTTCTTTATTATAGATCGGTGTGTGGAATAGAACATAAAGAAACAAATTATGGTGACCTGAAGTCCTACTCATGTAGAGTATCATGACACAACATGAGAAAAAACCCAATTTATTTTTTTTAACACCCAATTATTGTATCTAAATGTGGAAATAAATTGTTTTTCTCGTTGGATGTGATAATAAAGGTTTAATAAATCATTTATTAATTTTCTTTTTATTCATGATCAAATTACATTTTTATTAAATTTATGTTTATTATGGTGTTTGGGGAGAAAGGATATTTGAGTGTGGATATTGTTCTCACAAGGAATGAAATAAAATATGTGTTTATTAAAATGTTTTTAAATAACCCATTTTTGGAACTGAGGTTGATGGTGGGAGGTCAAACACAATACTTTTAAGGATAAGGTAGGATGATTCCATCCAATATCTTTTTGTTTTAGTCTTTTCAGTTTCAAATAAAATGTATAAGAACATAAATTCAAATAATATTCCCTTCATTTTAGGAGAAAAACATAATTAGGGGGTCTTTTACGTGGGTACTGTATATTTAAGTTATTGATCTCAGTTGGTGTAACACCCTGACTGAAAATTAATTTTTCATTATCAAAACACTTTTACGGATAAGTGAGAAACCATGGAGTCCAACACCAACCACAAAGTGACCAAAAAATAAAAGAACAAATGTCGTACGGACTCCTCCTCAACAGTGGCACCATGTCATAGCCTTCATTAGAGGATTGCCCTTCAGAGAGCATTCTTGTTCCTAGTTGTAGGAGCACAGAACCGATGGAGACTCCATACAATCTCAAAGACCAAATCCGAATGTCAAGCTCAGGTGATGACTCTGTGCTCTAATCCCCATATGGAGAAAATACGTGTGATTTTGTGATTACAATCGCATGATTTTGAACCTAACAGACCTAAGAAAGAACCTAACATAGTCCGTATCCACTAAATTCCATCCAACCAACCAAGATCAGCATCCAAACATAAGAAGAATCATAAAATAGTAACTTAAGATCACTAGAGACTGCTTCCCTAAACAATTTCCATGCTAACACTGAGACCCAAGTGTCCTGTACCTTGGTCACCATATTTTCAAACTCCGAAGCTGGATAAACCAATGACTGGATTTACTCCCCCATACTGATCAAATATTTATTGAATCCCCCTATGATAATGATATCATGCTTGTCAATCCAATAATATTTCTCCTCATTAAGAAACACTCTTAGTGTAATCCCCATCATCTTGTCTACCTCCTCTTCATTTTCATTTAGAACCAATACATGCTTGGTTTCTCCCTCATTGGAACATACAATCAAATCCAAATATTGATCATCTTGTCCCCATATTCACTTAATACATTAATTTTCACTGACAAAATGATTTCCTTTTACATTTTTTGTCGATCGAGTCTCCAAAGGAGGAGGTATAAAGGAGTAATCCTTCCTTCCCTTCCTTCTCCTAACACTCTAGCTGCTCCTCGGGCTTAATGCTTCATCTTCCAAAAGTCTCGGTTGATTCCCATTGACTTTCTTCCTAAATACCTCAACACTCTTCTCAATGATATATGAATTTGATCATACATCCACTTTCGGGGGGCCTTCTAACCTATTGCTCAAATGTACTGGAGTCTAGATTAAAAAACCCGAACCACGTGCATCTTCTCATCTGTTAAAAACTATCGTTTCCATATCCAGTCTATGCTTCCCGTTAATCCCAGCCCCACTTCCCGCCCCTATCTCCTCTACACAGATATCATATGATACCACCTTCACTTCACTATTCTTCTCTTCTAGGACTACATCCCTCAAATTCCTCTGAATTTCCATGTGGGTATCATCAAGGCAAGACCTTCCCTCGCCTCTCTGCACACTATGGTTGGATGGAAACCCGATATCGTTCCTAAGTCTGCTAAAAACTTTGGACACCCATAGGTTCAGCTGATGGTCCATGGACTTCTTCTCCACCTCAGAACCCAAAACCACCTCAACACTTGCATTCATGTCGTCTGAAGTGTTGTTGCATCCTTCCTTCTCCATCGGCCGCGACAACTGTAGTTCCTCTACACTATTCTCTCTTCACCCTTCTAAGAGTTTGTCACAACCCACCATAGTTGTCACTATCTGAACACCCTGGTGACCCATAGCTCTATCCATTGGATTTCCAAACTCCCATCTACATACATTGGAGTTATGCCCTAACTACCTACAAGATGAGAAAAAATCAGTCGAGCTCTCGTAAACCACACGCTATTTAAACCTACACTCCTCACCGATTTGTATCCATACATAATAAAAGGGAATACTAGATACATCCATATCAACAAACACTCGTGGATTCATCAGGTTACAAATATCTTCCATGCGGTTTTCCAAGTATAGATTTTTACTTATAAGGTTTCCATGCATTTTTAATATAGATGGATTTTGGAATGGAAGTGGGAGGTTGGGGAAGCTGACCCAAATTGCAGAAGAAGGTAGGTCACGCTTCATATGAAATTCAAATGACCATCGAAACAAAATGAACCTGAAACCATTGCAGCATTGGGGGCCCTCTACTGGGCACTAATGAGGTAATCCTCATATGAAAAGCAGATCATGATGTGATTATTTTTGAGCAATCCAACTGTTTCCCTTTCGTAGAGGTCCCATGAGTCGAAGACAAATCTGTCAAAGGAATCCACTGAAGGCGTTCATTGCTTCAACAAATAATTATACTAATATTTTAAAGATTAAACTAGGACAACCACTACTCCAATATAATGATATACATTTGAACTAAGGTTGCACCACCCCAGACCCCCATAGCATGAACAACTCTGAAGCCCTATCTCCATCTCCCATGAGAACTACTTCAAGAAGAACCACTTGTGAAATAATAAATCTTCTAAATTATGATATCAAATAAAAAACATAATCATATGAACTAAATTGAAAACATATGGGTGAGTATGGAATCCTAATAGAAAAACTCGAAGAGACTTTTCCCACATGACACTAAAACAAGAATCATGTTAGATCACAATATATATTAAATAAAATTAGTAAATACCAAAGTAGTTAAAAAATCACTTTATATATTTATATATAATGAGTTGGAAAAAACAAGATTTTTTAAAATATAACAATGTTCTAATAGGTAGTTTAAACAGTTATCTCAAAATCACATGAAAAATCAATTCCATGTTCAGACACACAGGATTTAAAAATGACACCTCCCCTTCTCATGTATGGAAATTTACCTCTAAGGTCACATCAACTAATTGGATACCAGTCTCACACTCCCCAGAATTTGAAAGAGCCAAACAAAATGAGGAGGTAGCTTCCCTTATGTCTAAATCCATCTATTTCATAGTCTATGAGATAATCTTATGAAAAACAGACTCCCTAAATCAAACTCTAGCGGTTGATCATGACAATTGACATAAGCTTTCTATCTTGACTAAGATGTTGAAATTCACTTTTTAATAATTTAACCCTACATCAATGTTTCCGAAATGAGATAAGAACCTCGTAGCGCTACATCTCCTTACTCTATCCCATACAGGGGTGAACGACATGGCCTACAATAAAGGATCCCATAATGATCCATCAGTATAGTCACTTATATATTGTTATTATAAGTGTACTCGGGGAGAGGTATGTTTTTATGCTAAGAACCTCTAAAATCTTTGATGAATTCTCAGAACATGTCCTCCTAAACTAATAACATACACACACACTGACCGTAAATATATCAATGTTAGGCTATACACATCTGTATCTATGAACCCTATTCCCTCTTCAAACCCTTCCCAAACTACTATGTGAAATGACAATATCTATATGATATAATAGAACATAAAACCCCTAGAGGTTTATGATCTCATGAATGTAGAGCCTCTTATGCTCATCCATTAATAAATCCTCCCAAATAGGCCATAAATTGGAGACATTTTTTAACATATCTATGATCACCCATACAATGTCACTACCACAAGTTGATCTAGAAAATCCTAACCTGAAAACCATAGTGACGTAATCCCATTTCCACCCTGGAATAGGAAATGGTTGAAAAAGAACAGATGGTTGCTACTATTTCTGCTTCACATATTGAAAGGTGGAGAACTGAGTTACACTCCCTGATATATGTCCTTTTAACATCAACCACTAGTATTGGTGGCATAAGTCATGATACATATTTTTATAACTGGGATGCATGACCCATATAGAGGAAAGATAATCTTCTTCCATCTCCTCTCATATTTCTATAGGAACCCACATGCATTTATGATGTTCATGAACCCATTCTAATCAATGAACTAACTATGCGGTTTTCCATATCTAAAAATACTCACTTGTAGGACCATGACCGTAGAATCTTATAATTGACTCATCTTTACTCCATAGATAATTGAAGAGTTTATATATAATGATTCAAGTACTGACCATTAATGAAATTATTATACCTTTATTTGAATCTCAAAAAATAATTCCATAAGCTTCTATTCACTACTGACCCCCTAAACTACATATGTCTTAATCCTCTATCTCAAATCACTGATAACATCATTTCACCTTCAAGGATTATAAGTGATATGAATTCAAAATACTATTGATATTAAACCCACATCATGTTTTGGAAAATCAAATTACACTATATAAATTTGAAATTAGGGAATTTCTGGACCTTATACACCAGAAAATTTTCTCCAAGTGAATAATACATTCAATAATGAAAGGAATAAATAATATCTGATAACTCCATATCATTTTTTGGTATCTTCTCTTATATGGCCTCAAATGAAATGAAACATAATCCATGAATCATTACTCATACATCAAAACTCATCCAATATCGATACCAAAAGTATCATAATATTCTATATAGAATCTATCCAGAAATGGAAGAATTTAGATATATGAGGAATTTTGTCTCACTTTATTCTCTTGAAAGGCTATCTCAAAGGATTCATGACATAAGAACTATTGGATCCATGGTCTTTTATGCATGATTTGGAGTATGGTTTGTGTTTGTTGTCAATCCTCATTGGAAGATCAGAATGTGTACCAGTAAAGAGATCATACAGTTCAAGAAGACAACAGTATTAAAGGTGGCGCCATTTCCCAGTGTTTGCCAAATTTTTGGGTCTGAAAATTGACAAATGGAGAAAAGTGTTTTTGGCAAAGAGACTTGCACGCCTTGTACTTGAATTAGAGGAAACTTGAGCGCCATATGTTTTTCAAGATCAGAACATTGGAAAAGGGCACAGGAATAAGGGCCGCGTAAGTTTTGGGCTGGTCGTGCAAGTGACCTTCACGCCATGAAGAGACTTGTGCATCGATGCCTAGGAGGATTGGAAACTTATGCCTCTATTGTTTTTCAAGATTATTACTTAAAAATATGGAAAATTAAAGAAGGTCACGCAAGTATTTCTATGGTCGCGCAAGTGAGTAGTGTGACAGAGGCTAGGGAGGATGAGCTATGCACCGGAACCTATGCGCTGAGGGAAGACTTGCGTGCCACCGCGCAGGGGGTCCAGTTTGCATATAAATAGAGGACCACCCCACCTCATTTGTAACGAAGTTCAATGATTATTGATTTTTCGATCTCTCGTTTCACAAGTGGTTGAGTCGCGCTTTTGTTTGTTGGGTCGTGAAAGTAGAGGCTGCGCGCTGGCTGTTGGCTGCGCGCCCAAGGTAATTTGGGCAAGAAAGGAAGTGAGTCGCGTAGGTTTGAAGTTCAAGACGGTAGTGTCGCGCAGGTGATTTGGTGACACTTGCGTGCCAGTTTGTACATGCACGCCGAGGACTTGTGCGCCGAATTGGGTCATGTCCGCCATGTTGGGACATGCACGCTGGGCTTTGAGGAGACTGCCAGATATTATTGAAGCACATCTATCCTTTTAAAGCTGCACGAAAGCCGGAGGATCACCCGATACCCTCAGCACAAAGTGAGATTCGTCTTCTGGTAAGAGTTGGACTTCAACAGAGCATCTACATAAAATAGAGGATGTATTCTTAAGCAATGATGAAGAGACATCCATGTCTATAAACTGAGTGGGACTTTACCAAAGGTAGTGAGCCAGGGGGAGTCAACGGAAGTGACCCGAGGGACGCAGTGAGCTATCCCTAAACTTTTGTAAAGGCAGTGAGCCCGGGACAGAGTTACTGTTCCCGAACCATTGTAATCCACAACTATTGAAGAGTAATGGAATTTTGTATGACCGGAATCTTGTTGGTGTTTTCGCCTTGGATGCATCCCTTATTGGGGAACCAAGTAAAAAGTGTCGTGTCTTCTTTGTGCATGTGAATGTTTTCATTCTAATCATATTCATCATACAGGTTCAACATGTTCCTACCAACATGGGAAAAAGATCCTCCCCATTAAAAGAAAAAGTTTTCACCCTGATTCACTCGTCCCCTCTCAGGGTGTCCTGGGGTCTTTAAAGTGGTATCAGAGGGTAAAGGTTACTGGTGTTGAATCTGCCCTTTATCGTCATGGAGAATGAAATCAATGTCCGGGGAGTCCCTCACTTTGATGGAAGTAATTTCCAGATCTGGAAGAATAGAATGATATCTCATCTAAGATCTCTTGGAATGGAAGTTCTCTTTTTTACTGTGCAAGGAATACAAGTCACTGATCCAACAGGCCTGGCTATGACTAAAACACACAGGAAAATTCTTGATGCAGATGCTAAATCACAAAATGCACTCACTACAGCCCTTTCTGATCAGATCTACCTAAAGTTCATGAATTGAACCTCAGCCAAATCATTGTGGGATAAACTCGCGAATATTTATTAAGGAGACATACAAGTGGAGGAGGCGAAACTATAAGTGATACACAATTTTTTTGATGATCTGAAGATGCATCTAGACGAGAATCCAGACTAATTCTTCAATCGAATTACTGAAGTGGTTGGAGAATTTCAGGGTCTAGGCGAAGAAATCAAAGACAATGATATTGTAGAGAAAATATTAAGAAGACTTCCACATCTGTAAAATGCAAAGGTGTCAACCCTTGAGGAAAGAGATCTTTCCAAACTTTCTCTGGATGATCTACTGAGCTGATTGGTAGCATATGAAATGAGAGTCAAACCAGAAGATGATATGACTCATGTGATCAAGGAAAAACTATGTGAAAAACACTTATTGTGACGGGGTAGTTGCGATAGGATTTATTCCCATCGCAAAAACTCCGATGAAAAGAGTATTTGAGATGGGAATATATTCCCGTCGCAAATGGTCAGTTATTTGCGACGGAAATACAGGACCCGTCGCAATTGCAATGGCGCGAGATGCGCGCCAAAACGCGGGAAGCCTAGTTGCGACGGGTAGCCTTCTACCCGTCGCAAGTACCCGGCGGTGGTAAATTGTATTTGCGACGGAAAATTGTCCTGTCGCCAATACCGGCCGCAGAAAAGCCTATTTGCGATGGTCGCATTTGACCCGTCACAACTACCTGGGGGTGGTGTATACTATTTGTGACGGGTAAATTGTCCCTTCGCAATAAATTATTCACCGATTGGTATTGGCGACGGGACACGTCGCCAATAGCGGTGACGATAAAGAGGAATTTGGGATGGGGATATCCGCCCGTCGCTAATGGTGTGTCGGCAAGAAGATATTTGCGACGGGCCCGTCGCAAAAACCCTTTTACCCGCTGCTCGTAATTAATTTGGGTGAAGGTATTTGCGATGGTGCCCGCCGCCAATACCGGCGGTAGTAAATAGTAATTTGCGACAGGAATATCCGCATGTTGTTAATGATGTGTCGGCAAGAAGCTATTTGTGATGGGCCCGTTGCAAAAAAATCTTTTAACTACTGCTCATAATAAATGCGGGTGAAGGTATTTGTGATGATATCTCATCGTAAATACGACTGTCGCAACTAATATAACCTATATATACACCCACCCGTTTTTTCCATAACATTAAGATCTCTGTTCCCCTCTCTCTCTAACTTTCAGTTCTGTGTAGAATTTTTTTTTGTTTTAATTTTTTCTTTCGAGAAGCGGAGAGAAGGAGTTAGAAGATGCAGATTACTTCAAAATATCGAAGGTATTTATATTTTTTTTATTTTTTAAATTATTTTTAATTGTTAAATTATTTTTAATTGTTAATTTTAATTTTTAATTGTTAATATTAATTTTTTTATATAATGTTTAGTAGCTATATAGTATATTAGATTAAGTGGTTGTACCAAATAATCCTTGTCTGGATAAGAACAAGTAGAGGCGACTCTGGCACAGATGTACCTAGGAGTGAAAACTCTGACAATGTGTTTCGAGCTTGACTCGGGGTAACCTGGTACACGACAACGGGCCTTGCTGCCTCTTGGTTCGACACTCCTGGAGGTTGTTTTGGTAATAACTAGATGTAAATATATAATTATCATATAATTAGGAAATAATTAGATTTAATTAGATTTAATTAAAATAATTATCATATAATTAGGAAATAATTTGATTTAATTGATTAGAAATAATTAGGAAACAATTAAAATAAATAAGAAACAATTCAAATAATAGGAAAAAATTATATTTAATTAAGAAACAATTAGATTTAATTAGGAAACAATTAGATTAAAATAGGAAACAATTATATTTAATTAGTAAACAATTAGATTTAATTAGGAAACAATTAGATTTAATTAGGAAACAATTATAATAATTAGGAAACAATTATAATAATATGGGAACAATTATAATAATTAAGAAAAAATTATAATAATTAAGAAACAATTATAATAATTAGGAAACAATTATAATAATTAGGAAACAATTATAATAATTAGGAAACAATTATAATAATTAGGAAACAATTATAATAATTAAGAAACAATTATAATAATGAGGAAACAATTATAATAATTTGGAAACAATTAAAAATAATTATAAAACAATTAAAAATAAAAAGGAAAAAATTAAAAATAATTAGGAAACAATTAAAAATAGTTAGGAAAGAGATAAAAATAATTAGGAAAGAGTTAAAAATTATTAGGAAAGACATAAAAATAATTAGGAAAGACTTAAAAACAATCAGGAAACAAATAAAAACAATTAGGAAAGACTTAAAAACAATTGGGAAATACTTAAAAATAATTAGGAAATACATAAAAAGAAATAGGAAAATTAGAAAGCATGATTGACAGCTCATCTACCTCAATTTTCTTTTCATTTGTGTGTTGATGCTTGACATGAAGCTTCTACCTCCACATGTCATATCTGCTTTTACTTTAAAAATTATCAACCTCCTTTCCAACATAGTGGTGAGGAGGTTTATGATTTTGACATTAAAAACAGATATTACATGTGGAGGCAGAATTTTCTTGTCAAGCCTCAACACACAAATTAAAATAAAATTGAGGTAGATGAGCGGTCAATTACGTTTGTTTTTATATTCAATGATTGATTAAACACCCGACCTATATGCATATCTTCGCATTTCTAATTAGTAACATAATTAGTAATATAATTAGTAACATAAATAGTGACATAAATAGTAACATAATATAAAATATTATAATGCTCTAATATAAGTAATTAAATAATACTAATAATATAATTATTTTATTATTATATGTTTAATATTTATAAAACAAATATTAATGTTATTAAAATTAAAAAAAAATTATAAAATATTACAATTATCAGTGTTTTCAACATGTTTTTCTTTATTCTTAACATGTTCAAATCTTAAAGGGTTTCCAATTTTCAGGTCATTCCCAATAAAAAGTTTGCGTCAACCGTGTCCAATGTAAACTCTATAATTGTTCTTGCTTGATTGACCCCCTCGCAAGTAGCATTGCAATAGGACAAACCAAGTCATGTCTTTCTCATTACTTGTGTCATCCTATTGCAACACTACTTGCGAGGTGATAAACCATGTAATGACAATTATGGAGTTTAAATTGGACATGGTTGATGCAAAATTTTTATTAGGAATGACCTGAAAATTGAAGACTCTTTAAGATTTATACATGTTAAGAATAGAGAAAAATCTATTGGAAATATTGAGCTTTGTAATAATTAGTAGTAATTAATAATAATTAATCAAATAAAAATAAATTCAATTACATGGTTATAAATTGGAACAATTTTCAACGAATTGGTGGCTACCTTTTTTTCAACGTCTCATATCTTTGCTACTTTCTCCCACTGAAATCAGTATGAAAAATGTGCGCTAACATATGTCAGAGAATGTTTTTCATATTGATTTCCGTCAGGAGAAAGTTATAAAGAGATTAGCCGTCTAAAAAATTAGAATAATTAGTAATATAATCTCCACAACGATGATTATAAAACTTTATTTCATTATTCAAGTATATTTCATTTTTTTCAAGTATTTCTAAGTATTGAGAAATTAATAATAATTAGTGGGGATGACTACAAACTAACTGTGTCGCATATAATTATTGGTAATTACTAAGAAATAACTGTAATTATGTATCTTCTATTTTTAGGATATTGTTTTTCTTATATCAAATTATTTAACAACAGTAATGGTTTTAAATTTTTTAGAAACATATATATGAATATGGAACAAGTAAATCGACATCAATAATTATTAGATGATCGTTCTTGGATAAATCAGTGCAGAAATCCAAACGGTTCTAGTTTAAATCCTGTATATGTTGATGGTGTTGAAGCTTTCTTATCATTTGCATCATCAAACCCAGAATTTGTTTCAAAAGGGACAATTAAGTGTCCTTGTAAAAATTCTGCTCTGAGAAGGTTTGAGAAATTTCACATCGTTAGGAAACATCTCTTGCGTTATGGTTTTCAATCAGATTATATTTTTTAGTATCAACATGGTGAACGCAGTTTCAGATAAGATACTAATAATTTGATTCTGTATCCATCATGGTTTCAGAATTTAGTACATGTTGTTGCAGGGTCATCTGTTCAACAAACAGAAATCGAGGATGATATTGATTTACCTCCTGATTTGGCACCATCTGAATCTTCTAAGTTGTTCAGGTCTGCTCAGGATGCATTATATCCTAGTTACCACATAAGAAAATTAGAAGCAGTTGCCAAATTTATGGCTATTAAATCAGATAATGGAATGTCAAATAACCATTTTGATCAGATATTTTCTTTGGTTAAAGCACTATTACCTGAAGGAAATATGCTTCCTACTAATTATTATGAGAGCAAGAGACTAGTTCGTAATCTAGGCCTTAGTTATCAGAAGATCCAATCATGTTCAAACGATTGCATCTTTTATTCTGGTGAAAATGAGTCATTGTATAATTGTCCCACATGTGGACAATCGAGGTATAAAGAATCTCAATCAGGAAAGTCTGGATTGATTCCTGTAAAATAGTTGAGATTATTTCCGCTTACACCAAGTTTGCAGCGTTTATTTATGTCTCAGAACACAGCAACAATGATGTCAGGGCACAAAGCCAATATTTCAAATGTTGAAAGCTTGATTCATCCATTTGATGGTGATTTATGGAAACATTTTGATCAATTGCATCCGTATTTTTCTTTAGAATCCCAGAACGTGCGATTGGGTCTTTCTACGGACGGGTTTTTTACATTTGGATATTTTGTTAGTCAGTATTCCTGGTGGCATGTCTTTATAACTCCGTATAATTTGCCTCCATGGATTTTGATGAAAGAGACTTATATCTTTTTGACATTATTAATCCCAGGACATCCGAAAAATAATATTGATGTTTATTTGAAACCATTGATTGATGAGTTAAATTTATTGTGGAGTCATGGTGTTGGTACATATGATGTTGCTGCGAAATAGAATTTTGTAATGAAAGCTTCTTTTATGTGGAAAATTATTGACTTCCCGGCATATGGCATGTTATCTGGCTGGAGTACACATGGTCCAAAATCATGTCCTTACTGTATGGGAGGCAACAAAGCATTTATGCTCATGAATGGAAAAAAACCTTGCTATTTTAATTGTCATCGCAGATTTCTTCCAATCGATCATCTTTTTTGAAGGAATAAATCTCATTTCAGAAAAGTAAGAATTGAAAGAAATGAACCTCCAAAAATGATCTCAAGTATAGAGATACAATCAGTTGTATTTTCATTACCTTCCATCACTTTTGGACCGACAATAAACCAACAAAAAATTCATGGCTTTGGGAAAGAACACAGTTGGACAAAATGGATCATTTTTTGGAATCTTCCATATGGGTCTGATTTGTTGGTCTGACACATGTTGGATGTCATGCATATTGAGAAGAACTGTTTTGATAATTTATTTCATACAGTTTTTGATACACTGGGTACAACCAAAGGTAATGTAAAGGCACAATTAGATCTAGCCCAAATTTACAGGCGACCAGAACATGAATTGTTTGAAAATGTCAGATCACAGAGATTAATGAAGCTGAAAGAAGCTTATACACTGACCAAAGAGAGTCACTTATTATTTTTTCAGTGGATTGCAGATTGGATACTTCCAGATGGCTATGCTTCCATCTTGGACAGATGTGCTAAAAATGGACATATTACCGGATTAAAAAGTCATGACTGTCATGTTATAATGGAAAGAATTATACCTATTGGATTAAGTGGTTTATTTAATTATAATATTTGGGATTTTATAATATATATATATCATATTTTTTCCGAGACATGCGTGTAGTGACAACAGACTACAATACACTAATCAAACTGGAAGAAGCTGTTGTTGTAATTATATGCAAACTGGAAAAAATCATTTTGTCGGCTTTCTTTGACTCAATGGAAAATTTGATATTGAATTTTCCACGTGATGAAAAATGTGGAGGTCCGGTTTAGTTTTGATGGATGTACCCATTTGAGAGATGCATGGAGAAATTGAAGAAAAAAGTCTATAACAAAGCATCAGTTGAAGGCTCAATTGCTGAAGCTTATTTGCAAGAGGAAATTTCTTTATTCTGCTCTCATTATTTTGAATCTAAATATCCCTCAAAATTTAACCGTGTGGGATGGAATGAGGGGAATGTTGATGATGATATGAAAAATCAATTATCAGTTTTCAATCAGCCCGAACATGGCTTTGATGGAGTTCATGATAGATGGATTTCAGATGATGAACATCATAGAGCTCATACATATGTTCTACTCAACTATGAATAAATGTCAACAATTGTATAGTGATTGATCTGATCCCTTATTCTATAGATTCTGTTATAGTAAATTAATCATATTGTATTTGTAGGTTATATGATGATCATATCAAGAAACAATTTCCACAAATTACAGCAAATGACTTAGAAGAACGTCGGAAAAAACATTTTCCTACTGGTTTCAAAAACTGGTAACATACATTCTTTTTTGGTTTTAAATATAAAATAAATTTATTACTTGTAATAGTGATAAATGTTTTACAAATTTTCAGGTACATGTACATGCTGATAAGATTGATAGTCGATTGCGTATATTGAGTAGCCCACCATCCAAAATGGTTAAATCTTATAATTCATATGTGGTGAATAGTTATCGCTTTCATACACGTGCATATGGGGAATTAATGAAAACAATGAATAGTGGTGTTTGTTTGAAGGGATCACATAATATAGATATTGAAGAGGACTTTTGCGGCATGCTTGAAAAAATTATTGAACTGTGTTATTTGGGACAGAATTATGTAACAATGTTTAAATGTCGATGGTTGGATACTGAGAGAGGATTGTGTATTCATCTGACTCATGGAATTGATGATATTAAACATAAAAGTCTTCTTGTAGTAAATGAACCATTTTTATTGGCTCATCAGGCACATCAAATTTATTATGCAAAATACTCTGCTACTAAAAAAGAGATGGATGATTGGTGGAGTATAATAAAAGTTAAATCTCGAGAAAATCAGTTCACTCAAACTGAATGTGGTTCCACTGAAGTGCAAGGAAATGAAATTTTTCAGGACACTCCTCAAAACACATCTTTTTCACAAAGAGACATGAATATTGAGGATGACACCCCGTAATTAAGTGTCGATGGTGACGTTATTTTCAATGATGTTACAACTGAATTTGAAATGACAAGAGATGATTAAAGTGAAACTAATATGGAAATTGATGATGTTGATCAGGAAGATGGAGGCATTGACATTGACAACTATGAAGATGATGATGAAGATGAACATTGACACAGTAAAATGCTGGTTATAATCATAACAAATATATATCTATACATAATAGTTATTTTCAACTATTTTCTAATAACAATCATTTCATGTTTCAGATGGACTCGGAAACGTATCGTCAGTTTCTGGAGGCTGATCTACCTATGGATGATGAGGTTTTTGAGTCATCTAACCCTCAGGCTGTTGGTACAATAGGGAGCACTCGGAGGGGGCGTGGTCTTGCCAGACTGATGATTCTAGATCCTATCCCAGAGCGACGTCCACCTCTTGGATTCGATGCGCACATGCAGTGGTATGGTAAACTGTGTATTTTAGTAATCTTTCATTATAATTTATTAATATTATATTTGTTTTATTATTTGTTCTTTTCTCCACATTTTTACGCATATAGCTATTGGACAGGGGAGTGCTATCTTGCGCAATTATTTTTCTCATCCCTGTATCACATGGGATCATATTCCTGCTTATGTGCAGGCCGCCATGTTTGATCATTGGCTGGTACGTAATTAAAAATTATTTATTTGGAAATTTAATTCATTAATAACTTTATATTAGGGTTTATGGTATCCCATCGATGAGAGCATGCGTTCCACTATCCACGTGACATGGGTGGTGTCTATGCGTGATCGTTTCTGTCAGTTTTTGCAGAATTTGAGAAAGACAGCTTTGAAGAAATCCAGAGTGACAGAATTTGATGAGTCTTGTAGAGCCCACCGACCAGAGTACATTTCATCTCACGTTTGGGATGGATTATGTACACACTGGTTGGGTGGTGGGTTTTTAGAGGAGATCTGCATCGGGTCGACAGAATCGGGGGAGACAAGAGGCGACGCATCGAGCCGACAATCATACATTCAGTGCACATAGAGAGCGTCTGGTAAGCACTTTTTTTTAATATTTTATACAACATTAAATATAAATAGTTTATTTTATATTCATATAGGAAGCCGATCAGCCCGGTATTTTTGTGTACGACTTTTATCGGGGGATGTACACTGACCCAGATATTGGAGAGATTAGAGGTGACCGCCATCATCAGATTGTGGTCTATATTATTTTCTTTTCAGTTTACAAATTAAATTCATATAATCGTTTAATTATTTTAATTTCTAATTGAATCTTATGGAGTCATATGAGGACGCGACCTCTCAGACACAGGCTGAGATTCAAAACAGGACGGGTGATCAGACTAGTGCCCACCATTTTGATGAGACGACATGGATGCAGGAGACCCAGTATGGCTTCGAAAAGGGCTGAGTAGTTGGTATCAGCTCCCATTTGACTCTTGCAGCTTATTATGGTACTGCTGTAATGTCGGCGTCCATCTCGAGAGGAGCTCGAGGAGAGATATCATCTTATGCCTCACAGTATCAGGAACAACTGCGTGATCAGAGTCAGCTTATAGAGGATTTGTGTCAGGGGCAGGAGAAGATGCATCAGCAGCACGATGAGGAGATGCGGCGATGGCAGGAGTAGATGCATCAGCAGCAGGATGAGGAGAGACGTCGATATGAGGAGCAACATCAGGATCAGATGGAGTATATGCATCGTCTGACTCATAGTTTAGGGATGGATTTTCCTCCACCACCTCTTCCAGGTCCTCCAGATTATCCACCCCCAGTGATTTTTTAGATGTAATAAACATTTGAGTTTGTAGTTTATTGTCATATTAACTATTTACAATTCCTCTTTCATATTGGTATGAATATTTCCTGAATTAATTTGTTTTATTTGTTTTAATATTTTATTACTTATAAGTGTTATTATTAATGTCTGCTTATTTTAGTAATATTACTTTTAATATTTTATATTTATTGTTAATATTGAGAAGTTTATAATTTTATTTTTTTATTAATATTAATATTATTAATATTATTTTTTCACAAATATGTATGTTTATTTTAATAATAATATTATTATATTAATTTTTTATATTAATAATATTTGTACTATTATTATTATTTTTTGATTTTAATATTTCATAATATATAATATTATATTATTTATATTCATATTATTATTATTTTTTTATATGAATATTTCATAATTATATTATATATATTTTTTATTATTAATATTATAATAATATAATTTATTTATATTATTAATATTAATATTATTATTATATACAGAATTTAATAATAATAATACTATATTAATTTTTTATATTATTAATATTAGTATTATTATATTATATTATATTAATTATATTCATATTATTATTATTTTATATTAATATTTCGTAATTGTATTTTATATATTATTTTATTTATATTATAATAATATAATTTTTTTATATTATTAATATTATTATTATTTTTATATAATATTATACAATTTTTATTCATTATTTTATTTTTTTTAGTATTTGTGATGGGAATATTTGCAACGGGATTTCCCACCGTAAATATTTTTTTACTGTAACATTTGCGATGGGAAGAATACCCGTCGTAAAAACATTTCTTCAATGGTCTGATGTAAATACCTTTTTTAAATTTCGCATTTGCGACAGGTCAGAAACTCGTTGCAACTAATATATCTGTGATGACCCGTCGCAAATACCTTTTTTATATATACACAAAAACCCATTTGCGACGAGGAAAAAATACTGTCGCAAATAATCTTTTTTCGACGGGACCGCCGCAAAAACACCTATTTGCGACGCCATTTTTGGCAACGGGAGATTTGCAACGGAGCCCCGTCGAAAAATCCCTTTTGCGATGGATCCCGTCGCAAGTCACCCGTCGCAAATATTTAGTTTTCCAGTAGTGAAATGGCATTCAAGGCCATGGGTAAACTAAAAATATCAAAATATAGTAGCGGTGATGATGACGAAGAAAAATAAATTCCTTCTCTAATTGTAAATAAGTTCCAGAAGGGAAAAGGGAAATTCAAAGGGAAGTTACCTCTCGCATGTTTTCGTTGTGGAAAAGTAGGGCGCATTGCCTCTCAGTTCTTAAGAAAGATCAATGATTAAGAATGTGAATATGAAAGCTTCGAGAAGCCTCAGAGAAGGTTCTTCAAAAAGGGAGACTTCAAATCAGGAAAGAAAATGCAAAGGAAGAGTTTTGTATGTGAAGAGGAAGAAGATGATAATGAATTCTGTGAAGAAGAAGAACCAGAATTCAAAACTGGGAACCATGCTTCCATGATGGCCACTGTTGAAAAGTCAGAAGATACTGGTGGAGAAAAACAAATGAGAACTTTTGTATATCCTTAGATGCAACATACAGATACAGTTAGTAAGCTTAAGATTAAATGTAAGAGTTTCAATAAGTGGAAATAAATTGTAGAAGAATCAACTGAATACGTTGATCAACTTGAAGCTGAAATTGACTCACTGGAAGAATTTGTGAAGGTGTAGTCAAAAATAATTGAAAGCAATGATGATGAAGTGGATCTGAAGCTGAGAATTGAAGATCAGGCAAAGGTCATCAATGACCTCACCTCCAGACTAGATGAAAAATCCAAGACTGTTGAGGGTCTTGAGGAGGAAGTTGATACTCTAAGGAGCAAACTTGAGACTAAATCAATTCCAAAAGGATCGAGGAAGAAAATACAGTTTGGAAGATTCTCAGATGCAGAATTACTAGCAAGAGCCAAGTGTGGTCCAGATGGGGTTGGAATAATCTTGAGTAATCAAAGACCCCCTTTCATGGGAAAGAGTGGAATTGGCTGTGAGGTTGATACATCAACTCCATGAAGTGAAAAGATCCAAAAGAAATATAAGATGAAATTTGAACATGTTGAAACGTTGCCTAAAGTGCGGAAAAAGGAACCCTCAATCCAAAATAAAAGGAGAACTGAAAATTATCCTCAAATATTCATAAATGACAGACAGTCTTACTATTCTCCCAAGGAAGATGTATGAGGAGAAATTCAAGTGATAAGACATTTCCTCTCATCAAGTGTCAGTTCTGTGTCTATCTGGGTCATACCATGTCTTATTGCGAAGAGGCAAGAAGCTATCTGAATGGATAAGATATAGAAGTTCAACAAAGGAGAGAAAAATCATATCCTAATTCTTACATAAGGAAAAAATTATATGGATATTGTTATCATTGTTCTAACTTTGGTCATAAGGATGCTAATTGCAGGCAGAGAAGGGACATGGACACCTCATACCGATGTTCAAGACAAGTCAGGTCTCGTCAGCAAGACAATGTTTCTCTTTCAAACAAGTTTTCTCCTCTAAAGTATGATTTCAACTATGAAGAACCTGGGTATGCGGAATAGATAATTGAAATTTCATCAGTACTATATACTCAATCCAATGTCTCATGTAAGGAAAGGAAGAAGATTGAGAAATCCAACCTTGCAGAGGTGGACCTCAAAGCTACAAAGAACAACAGTACCTGAATTCTGGACAGCAGTTGTTCATCTCATATGATAGGTAATGTCGGCCTGCTAACCGATATCAAAAGGAAGGTTTATGGTACAGTACGATTTGTTAATGAGGGAGCTCTGAAAATCAAAGGGAGTGGAAGTACCGAATTAGCTAATGGAGAACTAAAGAAGACTGAAGTCCTTTACGTAGATGGCCTACGCCCTAATCTCCTCAGCGTGAGTCGACTCTGTGACTTGGGACTTATAGTTACTTTTAATTAGAAAGGATGCACTATCATGGGAAAGATAGGAAATTCACTTATGAGGGGATGTAGAACAGAAGGCAACTTGTATCAGGTTGATAGTGAAGAAAATGTATGTTACGTGACTATCGAAGAAGAAAACAATTTGTGGCATCGGAGACTGGGACACATCAATCAACAGGACATGGAGAAAATGTCAAAATTCATAATTGTCATGTACATTCCCAACCTGAAGAGTGAACGTGAAAAATATTGTGATGCTTTCATTCGTAGGAAGCAGGTCTGTAGTTCATATTGGCCAAAGAATAAAAGGGAATATCACCTTCTTGATCTGATTCATAAAGATGTATGTGGGCCGATAAATGTTGCTGGAACTCATGGAGAAAGGTAATTTTTCCTTTCCATAGATGATTACAGTAGAATGGGATGTGTTATTGTCATTCCCAGGAAACGACAAGCCCTTGACTGCATGAAACCATATCTGTGAATCGCCGAAAATGATAATGGACGAACTATCAAAGTGTTGAGATCTGACAATGGAGGATAATAGACATCCATTGAATTTGTAAATTATCTGTATAATCATGGGATACAGCATGAGGTACCTGCTGTGAGAACTCCACAACAAAATGGAGTTGTTGAACGTAGGAATCGACAGGGGAACAATATGGCACGAACTATGCTGATTGAGAGTTTTATTCCATGACATTACTGGAAAGAGGCTGTTCAAGCTGCATTGTACATTCAGAATCGAACAATACTTTATATGGGTGAGAAGAAGAAACCATATGAATTGTGGCATGGACGGAATCCCTCTTTAAAATACTTTGGTTTCTTTGGAAGTAAATGCTTCATCAGGAACAAAGAAGATAATCGAGGTAAGTATGGAGACAATGAAGATGAAAGAATTTTCCTTGGTTACTCAATGAACAGAAAATCCTAGAAGTGTTTTAACAAGCATTTAGGAAGGATTGTGGAAAGCAGTGATGTCAAGATAATTGAAGAGAAAACCACAAATGCTTCTAGGAATTCATATGCAGATGTGATAAAAAGTCAAGAAGAAAGTTAACGTGAAGAAAATACAAATGCAGAAATAGAGGAAGCTATACAAAACACTCAGCAGTCACATCATGATGTTGACTCAGAAGAATAATCTGAAGAAGAAATTGTGGCTGAAGAGAATGCAACTGAACCTCGTAGGAGATATCGAAGAGATGATATTGATCCATCCAACATAATTGGGGACAATATTGAACCCACTCAAACAATAAGGATGAGGATTAACACGCAATCTGCATTTTTATCAGTTGTAGAGCCATCCTAATTCGAAGAAGCTGCAAATGATGAATCTTGGGTGAAATCCATGAATGATGAATTAGATCAGATTGAAAAGAATCAGAAATGGGATCCTGTCCAGAGACCCAAATGTCACAATGTGATTGGTACCAAATGGATCTTCAAAATTAAGTTTGATGAGAATGGAAGTGTCCTCAGAAACAAGGCATGACTGGTATGTAAAGGATACTCCCAGATTGAAGGCATTGATGTTGAATAAACCTTTTCTCCAATGGATATACTGGAGTCAATCAGGCTTTTCCTTGCCATGGAACTCCAAAGAGGATATAAATTATTTCAAATGGATGTCAAGACATCATTCTTGAATGGTGTACTAGAAGAAGAAGTCTAGATTGAACAACCAGTGGGCTTTGTTTTGGGTACTAATGAATCGAAGGTCTGAAAATTGAAGAAAGCTCTATATGGATTCAAGCAGGCACCACGGACGTGGTACTCACAACTGGATTCATATCTCAAGAAGCTGGAATTAAAAAGAGGAGGAGTAGATCACAATCTCTATGTCAAGAATTATCCAAAAGATGAATTCATGGTTTTAGTCTACGTTGATGATATCATATTTGGTGGCAGCAGGCAGAAATCAGTGGACGAATTTTCCAACCACATGAAATCAGAATTTGAAATGTCTATGATTGGGGAGCTCATATATATCTTGGGGATATAGGTGATTCAAAAGAAGGAATACACTTTCATTTCTCAGGAAAAGTATGCAAGAGAGATGCTGAAGAATTTTAATATTCAAGACTCCAAACTAATGTCAACTCTGATTGCATTTGGAACTAAACATGGAAAGCATGAGGATGGGGCCTATGTTGATCCCACCATGTACAAGAGGATAATTGGGAGCCTACTATACCTGACAGCAACACGACAAGATATTTTCTTTGCCACATGCCTTGCAGCCCCCTTTCAGAGTAATCCAAAGGATGAACATATGGAAGCAGTAAAAAGAATCATGAGGTACATTCAAGGTACACATAACTTCGGGTTAGTTTTTGCTGCAAGTTGGGACAGTGATTTATCAGTATTTTTTGATGCTGACTAGGCTGGTTATGTAGTAGACAGAAAGTCCACTAGTGGTTGGGCCTTCTATATTGTGCAGAAATGTGTTGGCTAGTTGAGCAAGAAACAAGAAAGTACTTCTTTTATTACTATTGATGCTGAGTATATCTCTACCAAAATGGCGTGCACTCAAATACTATGGATGAAGAAATAATTAACAGATATTTTTGATGAGGTAAATAAACCAACAGTGATTTACAGTGATAACAAGAGCGCAATTGATCTTACAAAGAATCTTGTTCAGCATTCCCATACAAAACATATTTAAATCTGGTATCACTATATCAAAGAAAAAGTTGAACAAGTGGTGATTAGAATGGATCATGTGGGAACTGATGAGAAATTGGGTGATATCTTGACCAAGCCACTGTCAGCAGCTATGTTTGAGAAGCATCGGTTGAACCTCGGTGTTCAGCCACCTCCCAGTGCATAAAGAGGTTACGCAATTCCCCTCTCCCCGATTATGTTAACTTTTTTTTATCTTTTTATGGATATGATGATGGTTTGTGGGGGAGATACTATCCAGGGGGAGTATGGTTTGAGATGAATGTTGAACATATTTCCAAGGTTTCGGTTTATTGTCAATGGGGTAGAAAGGAATAAATTCAGGAATGTTCAAACATGTAATACTCCTGTGACACAATGTGAATTCAGTGTCAGTTATAGGATGAGAAGGATAAGAAGGAATTCATCAATCATGTAATGATTCATGGGCATCATTTAGAATTACAAAACACTGGAACCCAATTCAAGCTTCCTCTCTTGTTTTCTACACCGAGCATTGCTCATGTAGACTTAGAGTGTTGGCTGATCTGATTCTTGCGTTTTTTGGTTTGCACATGGATGGAGATCTATTTAATTTATTTTCTGATTGCCAACAAACCCAAAGGGGGAGATTTTTGGAACCATGGACTTCAATGCATGATTTTTTGTATGGTCTGTGTTTTTTGTGAATCCTTAGTGAAATTTCAGAATGTGTACCAGAAACGAGATCATACAGTTCAAGAAGACAATAGTATTGAAGTGGCGCTGTTTCCCAGTGTTTGCAAAATTTTTGAGCCTGAAAATAGACAAATGGAGAAAAGTGTTTTTGGAAAAGACACTTGCACGTAGTTTACTTTAATGAGAGGAAACATGCGCTCCATATGTTTTTCAAGATCAGAACAGGGGAAAATGGAAAAGGGAAAGGGCCACGTAAGTTTTGGGCTGGTCGCGCAAGTGACCTGCGCGCCGTGAAGAGACTTGCGTGTCGATTCCTAGGAGGATTGGAAACTTGCGCGTCTATTGTTTTTAAAGATTAATACTTAATAATATGGCATTGTAAATAAGGTCATGCAAGTATTTCTGTGGTCGCGCAAGTGAGTAGCGTGATAGAGGCTATGGAGGATGAGCTGCGCGCCAGAACCTGCGCGCCGAGGGAAGACTTGCGCGCCACCAGACAGGGGGTTCAGTTTCCCTATAAATAGAGTACCACCCCTACTCATTTTTAATGAAGTTCGAGGCTGAGATATTTTTCGAGCTCTAGTAGTTCAAGTGGTTGATTCGTGCTTGTGGTTGTTGGGTCGCGCAAGTAGAGGTTGCGCGCTGGTTGTTGGCTGCGCGCCCAATGTGATTTGGGCGAGAAGGAAGTGAGTCACGCGGGTTTGATGTTCAAGCCGGCAGTTTCACGCAGGTGATTTGGTGACACTTGTGTGACGGTTTTCACTTGCGTGCCGAGGACTTGCGTGTCGAATTGGGACTTGTGCGCCATGTTGGGACTTGCAAGCCGGGATTTGAGTAGACTGCCAGATATTGTTGAAGCACATCTGTCCTTTTGAAGCTGCACGAAAGCCGGAGGATCACCCGATACCCCCAGCGCAAAGTGAGATTTGTCTTCGGGTAAGAGTTGGACTTCAACATATCATCTACATACAACAGAGGATGCATTCATATGCAATGATGAAGAGACATCCACATCTATAAACTGAGTGAGACTTTACCAACGGCAGTGAGCCAGGGGGAGTCAATGGGAGTGACCCGAGGGACGTAGTGAGCTATCCCTGAACTTTTATAAAGTTAGTGAGCCCGGGACAGAGTGACTGTTCCTAAACCATTGTAATCCAAAACTAGTGAAGATTAGTGGAATTTGGTACGACCGGCTACCTGTCGGTGTATGCTCCTTGGACGTAGCCCTTATTGGTGAACAAAGTAAATAGTGATGTGTCTTCTCTGTGCATGTGAATGTTTTCTTTCTGATCATATTCATCATACAGGTTCAACAAGTTCCTACCAATGTGGGAACAAGATCCATCACATTAAAAGGGAAATTTGTGACCCTGATTCACCCCTCCCCTCTCAGGGTGTCCCGGGGTCCTTCAAGAACAACACTTCCTTCTTAGTTAGGTACTAAATAGATTATTCTAGTCATGAGAAGTCCTGAATGAAGCACCTTTATTAATCATATACCCACAATTAACATCTTATATCAAATATGTTCTTAGGATGATCCTAGGAAACTACAACACTCAACTTCTCTAAGGAAAATGATACTCCAATCTACGAGATATTATAATGCATGAACTGAATTTTATCCACCAAAAGGTGTAATTTTTTGAGATGAGCATTTAAATAATGATCTCCATGTGTATCAAATATGATCTCAAGATATTTTTCATGTTCATGTTTAGTGTGAGAATAAACCATGATGTATTCCATGAATACTATCAAAAATGAATCTAGATGTGGATGGAAAATATGCTTTATCTTTTCCATGAAAACTGCCCGTGCAATCAGGAGACTGAACAGAATGACCAAATAATCATAAAATCCATATCTTATATGGAATTGTGTACATGATATATCTAATGGTGTAACATTCCCATGATGATAACCCAAACTCAAATCAGTCAATGAAAATACCCTTACTCCACATAGATGGTAAAAGAGATAATCTATACAAGGATAAGGATACTGATTCTAAACTCTATACAAAATATATTTATGGTAGTCGACACATAAATGCAGGGTTCCATATTAATTCCAAGAGATATGGACTGGATAAAACCATAGAGAAGTATTGGGTCATATAAATCCAATTGCCTCCAAACCCTCTAGCTTCCTTTTGATCTCCTGGAATAAAGTAGTATCCATCCTATAAAGAGTAATTGATATTAGTAAATCACCAAGAACTTGATCGAGAGAAAAATATACATATATATTAGGAGATAGACATGAAAAATATTTCATGAAAACATATTTGAGATAATGTAACACTAGAAGGAAAATCCCTTGATGTGTTTCCTAGTCATCTGGATATAATATAGATATATCTTCTATTAACCCACCCATCCTATGATGATTGGGTCCATCCTAGATTTCCTAGACATCCAATTAAAACCTTTTAATAAAAATTCCACCCTCTAATGTTGTGAAATTCACCCATTTGTGATAGAAATGAACAAAATCTTCATATAGTACCATTTATTCCATAAAAATAATTATTTGAAACCCTGTCATATTGAAGGAAAGGAGGTCCCATATGAAGATACACCAACCTATCTAAAGGGGGAACTCACTATATTGAATTATATTCTCAAATGGAATCCTCAATAGAGTACTAAGATTCATCACACCCCTAGAAATCTATACATCACAAATGATAAGGAATGAGAATCACCTATGTTATAGAAAGAATATACTATTGTAGAGGCTACCAGAATTGTACCTATCACTATAGAAGTTCTAAAACTCTTCTCCATGTGTATCGGTTTCACTACATACAACTATCCTAGTCCACAATCCTAAGATATAGCTTGACTAAACTGATCAGTTCTTCTCTATTGGTGTGGTAATTAAGGGGTATATATTCCATAACCATGACCACCGCCTCAGCCTGATCGATCTATCACACTCTAGCACCCTGCCTGATAAGAAGCTACCAACCTTTCTCTAGAATGTTGCAGTTAGTTTAGGACCTCTCTCACTATCTACTAGACTAATGTTCTGAAAAACAACAATATAAGGACCATCCTACCATATTCTCAATACTCAACTCAGTTTCTATCACACCAACTACTTATCTATACCATCCTCACACACTAGTGGTACAAAACAGAACTACCATTGCATGTGCTCAGGCTTGTATCCCAATCATGAGATATCTCAAAGCATCACATTGTTCCACATGACACTGCCCCGTTGGATTGAGTGTATGAACTATGAAACTCTTCTCCCCCCAACATCCCTTAGGTTATGTTGAGTAATAATAGCTTAATTTTCTATTCCTAGTATGACAAGTTTCCAAAAAACATTCACATGTGGTTATAGTTAATACGTGATACCGTCCACAAATATCTTTGATTTAGATAACTTTTCACCTAACATAATAGTTGTAAAACTAAATATCTCCACGAAATTGGAAGAATATTCCATGACTGATAAGGTACATATCTCTATGTGAATCAACATTATGGATCTATCATCCCTTAATGTATCGGGTTAAATATAATCATTAATGGTTGATTAGAAATTTTTCCAATACATGTATCTATAATGATCCATCTGAGTAATAAAATTCCCCCATCTCATGGGGAAATATAAAAGAATATAGTAACAGAATATCCCTATCCTATTTTTATGTACCTTGGTATGATCAAAATTCTATATCATGGCCTCATTCCATTACTATATAGCCCATGGACCTCCATCCGCTGAAAATGTGGGTGAAAGTTGTTATTGAAAATCTTGCATCAACTCATCAATTGTCATAGTAGGACATGGGGATCCAGAACATTTTTACATAATGTATAGGAAACCCACCTAAAATTGATAATCAACACAAATATCTAGAATCCATAGAGGTTTCACAAGTGGAACTACTATTGGGTCTTCAAGTGGTCCAAGGCCCACCAACTCTAGAACAGGTTCATAAACATGATCTTGGTGCAAAACTGGTGGGATTCATGGGGGAATAACTTTACAAATTCTAGGAACACTACTAAAACAATATTAAATAATTACATGAACAAATATATATGAATAAGAAAAGTAAAATAATTCCTAAAAATGATATACACCACTCTTCCTGAAATTAAATCCAATTCTAGGATACATTTGGACCATAAAATTGTAAAAGTTATTTCCTACAATCCACTACTAAGGATGGGTTTGGGTCCTGTTCTCTTCTCTATTCCAGGGGTTCCAATATTTAGAGTCTCCATCGAATGTTATATAGGATAATACCCTTTCTATTAAATTTGGAACCTCTATTTAAAAGAAACCTTTTAATTTCATAATTTTAAGTCATTTCAATTAATTATTTAATTGTCAAAAATATTATTTAAGGGTTGAATTATATTGATAATCATTTAAAATTTGTATAAACCCATATATTCTATAAATTGAATTAAGGAATCGATTTAATTCAAACAAAAAACACATCCTAAGACATCTGATCAATGTTCCATGACACTTTGTACCATAATTGTCTACTAAAGGTATCTATATCAATCAATGAAGGAAAAATTTATCGGTTTATATAGGAACAATAAGTAACCAATTATGTTTATCAGTTTCCTACAAAAATATTTTTCAAATCAAAATTATATATCAATGATCATATAAAAAATTTCAAAATGTTAAGCAATGAATTGTATAGGGCATGGAATATAAATTTAATGTGAATTTCATAAATACCCAAAATATTGTATAAGACAAGTATTTCATCCCATGTAGGTCCAAGGAAAAAATCAAAGTCACAATCAACTCCAAAAGTCAAGTGCATCACCCAGGTAATTTAGTTTTTCCCTTATAGGACGGTTAGCAACTCTAATGATTAAATCATTACCAAACTCTGAAAAATTTAAATTCACTGGTGTAACATACACAAATGATATGAAAAAAGAAAAATAAATCTATGATACAGCATTGTAAATCCTAACCCAAAATCCATCCAATAGTGCCCCAAGACAGTGGGTCACATGGCCTCAAGTGTACCTCCCCTTACGCCAGATGCTTTACAATTGTAGTAAGGGTCTATGATGGTATGTTGGGGAGATTATATGCTCATGATCTGAGTAACAATGTGGTATCATAACTTAACAAAAGGTGTAATCATATTATCAACCATCAATATAATATAAATCATCTAGATAATAATAATAGTAATCAAGCCATGGGAAGCATCATATAAAAAATTATAAGTATTTCAAGTATCTATATAAGAGAAAATAAAAAAATGGAAATAAGAATCCATTTCAATACCTTTATCAAAAGTGAAAAATAATAAAAAATCTATTTAGTTATAATCATGATCCATTTTATGTTATTTTACTCTCCAAATCTATGCAACAATCAATCAAGAATCACCAATTGGGTGCTTTCCTGGGTACCTAATTACATCCATGATGTTTATCCTAGTACCCAATGGTGGCCCAATCATAGAGTTCGATGAAAATCTATAGGCCACTACCTATGGATTCTATAATATATCTAGAATTTTAATATATGATGAAGTGGGGGTACATATGATATTATTAAAATTTATACAATGTATAAGTGGTATTGTCCAATCTATATAGGTTCCATCACATGTCTCAAACTGGAAATTAAAATCTGTTTTAGGGGTATATCAATTCTGGAAGCATCACCCAGAAACATTAACATGAAACCCAATTACAACTAATTATAAACAACCATACACTGATGGAAAAGTTATTGACCATCTACCTTAAGAATATCTACGAACACAAATCAAGTCTCAATATCTAATTTGGTCCATATCAGAATAAAAAAATTAGAATGGAAAAAACCCTAGAAATTTGGAATATTTATTTCAACAAAATATAATCTTTGATTGAAAGGAGAATAATAAAATGATCCCAATGATCTAAGAACTCAATGGTAGATATCTAATGAGATAAACAACTCTTTGTAAATTTATAAGATGATAAAATGGGACCAAATCCCAGATCAAAGGCTTGAGAGGGAGATTCAATGAGAGGGAATGTGGATAGACATTATAGAAAATAAGAAATGAGGGAAGAGGTATATAAATTTAAACTTATTAAGGTAAAAACCCATTTACCCTAAAATTATGGGGTTCATGGTTTCGCTATATAGTTGGAAAAACCATGCCCCAACCATGAACCTTGCACTGCCTCATGATCCCCCTCACGTGCACATGACACACAGTTCGAAAAACCATGTTCCAACTCAGGATTTTCCATCAGAAAATTGTTTTTTATAAAATATAAGGGTGTGAATACTATGATTCATTTTTTTATCATATTGTTCATCCCTGGATAGTGAACTAGACCACCCCATGTAGTTTTATTTCACACTACAGAATAGTCTACATGGTTTCTAAGAACTGTGCAACCTAAATACCACCTCCAAAATATTATGCTCTAAGTTCTGTTCAAGCTCTATACACCCCTTGTTCCCTCCATGAATCCACTGGGAACTACCATTTGAATAAATTTAATGAATAAAATATGGAAAAAAAGGACCCATACCAAATATAAAATTTGAGTTCTTACACTTCTCATCCATGACATTATTATCTGTTTAAAATAGTTTCTTAATACTTGGTTATCCATAAAAATGATATTTAAAGGGAAATAATGAAAATTATAAAAACATGACAATAATTAAAAATAAATACTTAAAATATCGAGGAGAATTTGAAACTAGTTTCCATATGAAAATATATTATTTTCAAAGTCAATCTCATTTGGAAAAATCTCATAAACACATCAATGTACCTACTACCTATTTATATATTTCATCACCATTATTTTAGTGGAGTTTAAGGGGTACGTATTGTTTTTATTATAACATGTTAAGGATTTAATTTTCACTATAATACTATACCACCCTTTTACAATAATTGCATTCTACAAACTCTAAAAACATTTTCATTGTTTATCTTACTGTTATCTCATTTAATCTTCTTATTCTTTCTTCACGGTGGTCTCAAATTTTCTTGCTTTTGATTAACTAACCCAAGGTAACTCCTAGGGAATTATTCTATTGTTGAAGAAAAGTCCCTTCCGATTTATGAATATTTATTAATATCTAATTTATATGATACATATGATGATTAGTACTTGAAAAAGGAGATTATGGGAATATCCTAAATCCTCACTAGAGAATAACATATAGCCTTAGTAATTTGGAACTATGTCGGTGAGATTATATACAAATATGGTGAGTTAAGGTGTTATATTTATTGAGGATACCATTATCCTAAAAAACATATAGGTGGTGGATGTACAATATAATTATATATTATTAGTTAGAAAATATATTCAAAATACAGGAATAATGGGATGATCAGACCTAGAAGGGAGGGTGTTAATTAGGTGGGTAATAGATCGGAAGTGAGACAATAAATGTTTACTAAGGATCGTTCTCTTAGGATTGTTTAATTAATTATTAATCATATTAATTCTCTATGTATTTCTTGTCATGATTAATTTTATATTCCACATTTCAATTATCAAACCCCATATTTCATACTTTTCATTTAATAAATATTTGAACACCAATGAATAAAATATATGATGGGATTATTTGGTCATTGAATTTTCATGTAAATGATCCTCAAGAATGATGAAATTTTATATACACTTAATTTCAATTGGCTAAATATAAATAATATTTTATACCATCCAGTGATGGTTGAGTGAGTATTATTTTGAAAAAAATATAATATATAAAATAAATATTTGTATTCTTTCACAAGTTAAAATGTAAAGACCCGCAAATTTCAAGGAAATTTTTTTCTTAATTTTCTTTGGAATTTTACAAGAGCGCAGCTTCAGACGGCACCTGATTCCGAGGCCCGGTGTGCCCGGAATCAATTTCCGAAGTTTGGCTCGGGTACGATCAGTGAACGGACGAGCGGGTTTTTCTATCTTTTGAACCGGTGCCCGGAATCGAATTCTGAGGGCACCGATGAAATCGCAGCGCCGGTATTTTCTTAGAAACGCCTCTTCCGGAGTTGCGTTTGCTCAGACGTGGTTTTTAAATTTTGCGGCTTTAAGTCAGAAATAAAATAAAGTTTGTGCGACAACTTTATTTTATTTTTCACTTAAGCTGCTTGGAAGCCACTTCAAGTCACTTAAAGGCGGCTTGAACTGAGTTGAACTGGATAGGATGCTATCCAGAAATATCCTACCCCCTTGGTAGGATATTTGTGAGGCAGGGCCCGCACGAGCCCCGCCGTTTCATTCGCTAAGTAACGCACCTGTGAAAACCCGTCAAAGTAACTGAAAAGTCAACCGACGCGTTTCTTTAATTCTTAACAGACCATTTAATTGGGCGGTTTATTTCGTGAATTAAATGGACTGTTTCTTTCGTGAATTAAATGGGTCGTTTCTTTCGAATTGATGGATCGTTTCTTAACCGGTTTCGTGTGTTGGCATGTTTATAAAATAAGACCAACCTAAAAATCCTTTGAAAGGATTTGAGAGGATCTTGTTTCTTCATCTCCCCGCGAAGAACGCGAAGAACGCGAAGAACGCGAAGAACGCGAAGAACGCCGGTGACCGAAATTCGACGACGCACACCGAGATCTGCGACGTCGACGAGCTTTACCCGCGACGTTCTTCGGCGACGCCTCTTCTTCCGCAGCCGATCCTCGTTCGGCAACTAAGGTGAGAAACGAATCGTTTGAATTCTCCCTTTTTTTTTAATTTCATGGCAACGGATTTAATTAATTAAATCCGTTTGTTCTCGACCCGGAGATTGGCGATGCGACGCCGGATACCGCGACGACACAACGATCCCCCCTTCTTCCGCGACGAGCGATCCCGCGACGACCTCTCGTCTGACGACGACGACGACAAGGTAGGGGTTTATTTTCCTTGATGATTCATTCCGTGTTCTTATTTCTTTTAAATAAAGAACCGTCATGAATAATTTCAATTAATTAAAAATTGAAATGCCTTTTAAAAGAAAAGGAGTGAACAATTTTTATCTTTGATTAAAAAATTGTTGTAGCCTTTCCTCCCGTTGATTATGGCTAACGCGGAGGGTGCGGGTCTAACGAACAAGACCCGGCAACCCTCCGCCAATCTTTTGTTGTGCGGATTTGGCGGACGACGACGAACCGCGCGGCAGGGGCGATCTGTTGATTCCGCAGTGAAGATCGGCCCCCGGGAGGAGCAACGGCGCAGACGGGAGGCAAAACGGGCCACCGGAGCAACTCCGGCGGCCCGCGGAAGGGGGCGGCGGCGCGGGTCGCCGGCGCGGCGGCGCCGGCGACCGGAGGCGGCGGCGCCCGGCGACCGGAGGCGGCGGCGCCCGGCGACCGGAGGCGGCGGCGCCCGGCGACCGGAGGCGGCGGCGCCCGGCGCGCCGCCGAAGGAGTCCGCCGCGGCCGAGCCGCGGCGGCGGCGAACCGCCGGACCGCGTCCGCGGTCCGGCCATCCAGCACGCGGCCCGCGCGGGCCGCGTTTCTCCAAAGCCGCGGGTTTGACCCGCGGCGGCTCACTCGGCCGCTCGGCCGAGGCCGAGCCAGCCGGTCCGCGCCCAGCCCGGACCGGACCCGGCCTAGCCGGGTCGGGCCGGGTCGGGCCGACCCGGTTCGGCCGACCCAGGGGGGGTTCGGGCCGGGTCGCCCCGGGCCCAGAACCCCCGTTTCGGGCCCTTTTCGGTCTTTCGCCCATATCTCGGGCCTGGGACCTCCGATTGACGAACCGTCAGCGGCTACGCGATCCTTGGATCGAGACGGTCGTTTCGGTATATTATACTCAAGGTTTCGGAAGATTTGGGTTCGGCCGGGTTGGTTCGTACACGAAACCAACCGGGCCCTCGGAGCGGAAACGCTCATAACTTGAGCTACGGACGTCCGATCGACGTACCGTCAGCTGTGGTAGTTTCCTCTAAGTGAGACGGAACTTTTGGCATACTCCGCCCGAGGATCGGACACAGGCGGAGTACGGTCGGGTTGGTTTTGCCCTAAAAACCAACCGGCCCCCTGGGACGAAAATGCCAATAACTCTCAGACCGGGCGTCCGATTGACGCGCCGTCTGTTGCGTTGAGATCCTGTTGTCGATACGGAACTTTTGGATACATCAACTTCGGACTACGTGTCAGTTGATGTATCAGCCTCTCGGCTCGTGGAGCGGACCCTCCTAAACGAGCTCGCTATGTGCGGGAACCCTAGTGCTGGCTGTGGCTTCGACGACAGAGCAGAGATCCTCCGTGGATTGCGACGACGACTGTGCAGAGATCCTCAGTGGACTGCGTCGACTACTGCACTCAGCGATCCTACGTGGAACAGTGCTACCGAACCTGTGTGAGCTGAATCTTCTTTTTACCTTGAGCGGTGGAGCGCTTGGGTGTAGCGGCGGACCCGTGGTACTTGACAGTGGTGGTGCGCTTGGATGCAGCAGCAGACCCTTGGCGGTGGAGCGCTTGGTTGTAGCAGCGGACCCGCGATACTCCACGGAGTGTGTGCGCTTGGTTGTAGCGACAGACCCGCGACGGTGGAGACGCGCGTGCGGAGTACGGAGACCGTGTAGATAACTGAGACCTGACGACTGCTTGACCGACTCGACTTGGAGTGAGTCGACTAGCCCAGTGGACGGAGCGCCCAGTAGTTGGCAGCAGACCCACGGCGGACGGAGCGCCTGGTAGTTGGCGGCAAACCCGTGGTACTCGACAGGAGGAGTACCTCAGTAGGCTATCTGGGTGAGCGCCCGGTATTTGGCAGCAGACCCTCAGCGGACGGAGCGCCCGGTAGTTGGCAGCAGACCCGCGGTACTCGATAGGAGGAGTACTTCAGCAGTCTTAGGTTAGTGAGCAGTACCTCGGAGTCGTGACAGGACCACTGTACACTTCAGAGATGGGGCTCTTCAACATTTACGGTTTCGATAATGAAAATCCTGGTTGAGCTGAATCTTCTGTTTACTCTCCTTTGTGGATTGTGTTGAACTATCCTATGTGGATTTACTGTTTACTCTCCTTTGTGGATTGTGTTGAACTATCCTATGTGGATTTACTGTTTACTCTCCTTTGTGGATTGTGTTGAACTATCCTATGTGGATTTACTGTTTACTCTCCTTGTGGGTTTGAGTCTTGCTTTCCTTTGTGGATTGAGTTGTTCTTGAGCTCGTGAGCAGAGCTAGAATTGGGGACTTAGGTAAATGTATGGGCATATACCTAAGTCGAGTCAGATGTTACTTCGTGATTGCATCTTTCTTTTGTGCTATATCCTTTGTGGATTTCGGGAGACCTTCGGGGGTCTCGGGGTCCTTACTGAGTAGTTGTACTCACCCCTGCACGGGCTATGCCCGCACCTTGTTGTGTTGGTTGCAGACGACGGACAGCGCTGATCACGGTTGGGGCATGGAGCAGGACGGTACCTGGAGGTGGACCACTGGGCGGGACGTGCTCGGAGCGGACGTGGGACCCGAGGAGCCTGGAGGCTATCTGTACCCACCCTTCAGGTGGGATTGCCAGTGGACGACACGAGGCCGCCGTCTTTTCGTTAGTTGTTGTAATTTACTTTTCAGTTGTACTTTACAGTTGGGCTTGTATTCCGGCCCCTTTACTTTTCTGCACTTTACTTTCCGCTTGCTGACTCTGTGTGGTTGTTACTTATAAAGGCAATGCCTTCCCTGTTTACTGGGATTTTACGCCTTGGTGCTAGTCGCCAGCCCCTGGCCTATGGAAGGCGGGCTTGGGGTAGTCACGGCACGGGCCCCGAGGACGGGTCGTGACATAAAATATAAGAACTAGTACATAAATTAACTAATAAAAATTCCAACACCATGGTTGTGTCCAAAATTTAGTTTTTCTCCCTGTAGTGTTTTAATTTATAGAGTATGGATTTAAACCATAGGACTAATAATTAATAGTGTAACACCCTGGTTTTTAATCTAATTTATATTTTTCAAATAAATTTAATTTCATCGCTATATTGTGTTATACTAAACACATAGTCTAAAAACAACAATATATAGATAAAAATATTAATAAAAATATTCCATTATATCCTATACATTAAACATGATGGAATGAATAATAAAAGAAGTTAAATTTAATTTCCATGGTTATGGTTAAAATGGGTTTATCGAGGGGTTTAACTGAAATGGTAATGGTTAAAATTACCTATAAAAATGTGTAATTTCAATTAAATGGACACATTTTGAAAATATATACACTAATTTTATATAATAACAAATTTTGGAGCCATTTGTAATTTTTAAAATGTGGGTATTTCTTTTTATTTTCAAGATTTTCAATTGCATACTCTCCCCAACTAATAAAAGGGCACCCCATATCCTCTACACACTTCCACAGAATTTTTGGTTGAACCAATCCTACCAATACATCATCCTTACTTCACTCCCCTTGTTCTATAGGCCTTATGTTGATTAGTAAACCCTCTTATGTTGGATTTCAGTCCTAACCAAAGGTAGTTTTCAAAAGAAGAGGCATCATTCTTAACCAATCATTTACTTTTATTTAATCTTACACCAAATTTAAGTACTCAAAATATATTACGATATAAAAACATAATTATATCCTATATACAGATATTTTTTATTGTTATTTTCATATATTATACCTATCATCACTTCCATTAAATGGGAAACAATATTATCGATCGTGTCTGTGAAGTGCTACCGCCTCATGAATTGATGTAACTTTTTTTCCTTCCCCACCCCTCATGACTAGATATAACATGGGATTTTATAACTTTATATGATATTTATTACATAATTATACATCTATAAGTATAATATAACAACTACCTTCATACCTTCCTATCCATTGTAAAACCACAACATTGCTTGTCTGTATGTGGGGACTACCTCCTCCACTAAGCGATGTGAAACGTATTTCATTTTATTTTGAAATGGATGGTAATAAGGGTAAATTTAATGAATATATAAATATATATGAAATATGAATAATACTATAAAGGTGGTATATTATTTACCTTTATTGGGTTCCATCAGTCCTAAAAATGGAAACTACGTTCGGTCATAAATACGATCTATCATCTCACATAACAATGTAATTAAATTTATTTATATAACATTTTACGGGTAACAATAAATATATATCTAATGATTACATATGATTTTATATCTTATTTAACATTATGGGTTTGGTAGAACCGTTATCAAAGTTAAGTTATTGGAAAATACTAAACGAAAACATACATGAAAATGAATCAGTTGTTACAAGAAATTTGATTTTAACAAGTAATTTTTAATAGACTGGTAATAAAATGTCAGAAGTAAATAGTATAAGGTTTGATATATATGAGTATAGTATTCTAAAAGATTTATAATAATATATATTTATTGTACTCAATTGATACTACAACTATATGATTATTTTGTGGATCATTATATCATGTAATGAATATTAAGGTTATTAGATGTTACATTAATATTCGAAAAGTAAGTTATTTTATAGTTGGTATGAGATCATTGTTTAGTTAAAAACTGGAAATAGGATGAGAAAGAAATATTTAGAACCCTTAGAATAATCATAAGAATATGATTATGTTATGGTAAATAATTGAGTGTCGATTTCCAAGTAAAACATCAATGACAGGATTCTATAAGTGGATGTTGTTTTAAAATATATGCATCATGGGGTAATGACCTGAAATAGTGTAATTGATTATATCTCTTCCATCATTCTAGTACATGGTGAGTGTTCCCTTACTACATAACTATTTTGATTGACTCAGGGGATATACATGGGTTACTCACATTTTATTTATGAACCATCATAAATGATTTGAATAGATAATGATCATCAATGACTTTGGTAAAACCTATGGTTTCACATATTTGAAAGAAGGTGAAATTATTTAGAGAACCTATAAATTATTTTTAACAATTATATAGTTCTCCACTATGGTTATTATTTATTAAACTATTATTTTTTGTTTTGGGTAATGATTTTAACATGAGTTAACAATATTAAAACTAAATATAAGGGAATATGAAATGATTTTCCACTCATCAAACCAAATATTATGGGAGATGTATTGCATAATACCATTTCTATACTTACAAAACATTCTAATGTAATGAATTTTTTTTGACCATATAAATAATAAAATGATGGATTAATGTTATATTGAATCCTTCATGAGGCAATGAAAACCTTATTTTAGTTGGTCTGTTGATCCCGTATTTTCTATAAAATGGATAAGTACCACTAAAAATATAATTTCCATTATCAAGTGTTTGATCTTGAAAATGATATTTTGGACATATATTTTTGGGATTGTGAATAAGGTAAATGGTGTGATATTATCTTTGATATTACATAATATGAAGAAATTGACTCCCTATATGGGAAGGATTTTAAAGGCTAATTCATAATTATTAATTTCCTCATATTCTTTATACGAAAATACATATTTTATTTTTTGAGCTAAATCAGAAGGATGATGAATCTATTGGTACTAATGTCAAAAAAATTTCAAGACTTATGAAGTATGTTAATGGTTCTATGATTTCATCTAATAATATGTTTTATTGAGTATTTAGGTGATTAAAACCAATTATATGAAGGGTGATATCCATAAGGGATCACATTAGCTATGAATAAATCATTTGATGTTCTACCAATGTTGAATTGGATAATGGTGTTAACCATAAATATCATTTTTTTGATAAGAAAAAAAGTTTTAATTCAGAAGAAAATATAAAAACAAAGGATATAAGAAGATGAAACATTATTTCTAATCATACTGTAGAAGGAAACATATAGGAAGTTTCCTTAAGGGGACTGGTAAATGTTTTATGTATGGAAAGGGAGGTCATTGGGAAATCAAATTCTGGAGTTATGGGAATATGTAATATTATGATGTGAATAGAGGTAAATTTACATAAAATTCACCACCCACACTCATGTGTTTTAAATTAATGGTGTATGGGAATTATGATAACTAGTGCTCAAATAGAAATTTCAACGATGATGATTGACATAAATAAACTCTTCAGTCTAGAGAAAAGGGAAATCTCTTGTCATAAAAATTTCTAATGAGGGGTATAATAAAAACATGGTTAAAGTTACACATATAATCCAATCTAGAACTACTAAATTCTTATTTGACTCTAGATAATCCGATGCTTATATATTTAATGAATTTTATAAGGGTTTGAAAATTCCACCCCAAAAATTAGATGTTGAATAACTAGTGAAACCCCCTAATGGTACGTTGATCACATCTCAAGTCCATGATTATTATTTGATTGATGTGTTTTGGAATGTTCATCATAAAAATCTTTTTTTATCCCTCGGGTTGGTTTTTATGTTATCATAGTCAAGGGTACGCATTCTTTACATATATCCCACTTCAATTTCGGAGGAAGGGAAGTCTTGTTTGATATTCTAAACCAACATATGTTCGTATATTAGTGTGATGAAAAATATTGCATATATAAGGGGAAAATCCTTTTTATATTCAAGAATAATATTCAAGATGTCTAATTTTCTCATATGGTTGGTGAATAACTCAATATCGATGATATTCCTATTATGTGGGGGACGGTTGATGTTTGTTAGGAAGAGTTTCCCATTCTTCAATAAAATCATGAAGTTGGGTTCTCAATAGAATTCATGTCTATAGATACAGATATTTCAATGAGCCCATATTGAATATCTACAACTGAGTTGGAGGAATTGAAGAATGAACTCTTGGATAATCTATAAAAGATATTTGAACGGTCAAGTGCATAACCATGGGGTGAACCATTTATTTTTTTTATAAATATTGATAAACCAATGAGACAAGAAATTTATTATTGATAACGTAACAGGAACATTATCATGAAAAAATATAATTTTCCCTATATTGATGACTTGATTGATCAACAACATGGAGCTCAATAATATCTCATATCTATCATCATTCTAGATATAAAAAATTTAGGGTCAATATGGAGGATATAATGAAGCCATCATTTTTTACAATGTATGCTCATTATGAATAATTGTGATGATTTTTGGTTATACTAATTCCCCCAATATTTTCATGGATTCAATGAATTGAGTTTTTAGATATTACATTGATCAAATTTTGGTGGTAATTATATATGATATTCTTATATATTAAATTAGGCATGAAGATCCAGAAGGAAATTAAGGATTGTATTAACCACCCTAGGTAAATAAAATTTGTATATATAATTTAGAAATTATGAATCTTGGTGATAAAAAATTTCATTTTTGGGGTATATAATCTTAAGAGAGGGTATATTGATGGATCGATCAAAGTCATAAGTTATTTAACATAGAACCATACCAAAAACTATGACTAATACCTATAGTTTACATCTTTTGGATTTATATTATTAGATTTCTGTGTAGAATGTTTCATGGATTTATAAACCAATCACCATGGTAACATTTAATGGAGCTAGGTAACTTTGGACAGATGAATGTGAAGATAATTTCAATTAGGAAAATTAAAGTATAGTTAGTGAACCTATGCATATATAATCCTACAGTGGAAAATTATTTTTTACCTATAATTATGTTTCAGAGAAGGTAGTGTGATGTGTTATCATATAGAATGATTTGGTGAAAGATTATTCCTCATAGTAAATGAATTTCCAAGAAACAATTTACCCTTATCATAATTTATAGTTAGAAATGGAATTTTTGTGTTGAATATATATGTATATTAATATAGATAGGTGTGATGTATATAGTAATCATAAAAGATAAAAGTATATATTCCCCAAAAAAGATTAAAATATTCTATAGAGAAGATGTTTTTAGATGATTAAGGATTATGGCTACTCAATACATTACCACCAAGGTAAAGTGAAATATGTGGTTGGTGCTTTGAGTCCAAAGGATCCTGCTTGCCTATCTATGATGAGGATCACAAAAGTTTACATATTTCTACATTTTTAATGGATGTATCTAAAATCATGATGGTAAGGGAGAAATATTATCATACTCAAATGATTGTTCAACTATTTATCCATGTGAGTATTAAGGTGGTGCAGAAGGAAAATTTGGAACATTATAAGATGGTCATAAATTTTCCGGATTTAAACCTTGATTGCAATGGGATGATAATGTTCATGAATTGTGTATGTGTTACATCCATACCATATTTTAAGAAGTATTTTATTGATTAATATAATATATTTTCGTTCTATATTCATCCTGGATGTACAATTATGTATAAAGATATGAAAAAGTGTTTCTGGTGGGATAATATGAAGATAAATATTGATGATTATGTATATCAATGATGGGAATCTTATAAAGTTAAGGATGATAGACATAACTCACAGGGTATTTTACAACCATTACACATACTATAATGGAAATGGGAAAACATCACTATATATTTTATCATTGGATTCCCTAAAACTTCTAAAGGACATAATTCTATTTGGGTTCTAGTTGATCAACTTATAATGTCATCACACTTTGTTTCCATTAGAGAATATTTCACTCTGTATCACCTTGGTAGTTTTTTAAATTAATAAGTGGTAAAGACAGATAGAGTACCACATTCTATTGTATCTGATTTTGATATGAGCGTTAGCTCAATGTTTTGGAGAAGTCTTCCGTAGACTCAAAAAAGAGAGCTGACTTTCATTAGTACATGTCATTCTTTGATAGAAGTTAAGTATGAGAGAACCATTAAAACCCAAGATAATATTTTGATATAATGTTCTTTGTATTTCAAATGTTGTTGGTATAAACACATTCCCATATTCATGTTTTCTTACAACTATAACTTTAACTCATGCATTCTGATGAATCCTTAAAAAGCCCATAATGGAAAGAAGTGTGGGAATACAAATTTCTAAGATGAAGATATATAAATAAATCTATTGAACCCCACTATAGTTGAGGAAATGTAAAATAATCATATATCTATTCAATAAGACATCAAGGAAGATTAGAGTCAATAGAAAGTATACAATGACAATTTCTAGAGTGATCTAGAATATGAAGCTGGTGAGAATGTTTTTCTGGAACATTCTAAATGGAAGAAGGTTATAAGTTTCGGAAATAAAAGAAATATTATACCTAGGTATATTTTCCCTTTTGAGACTATTGATTGAGTAAGGAAAGCTATTTTCCTCTTGGATCTTCCATTAAACCTCTCTCAAGATCAAGATATTTTCTATGCATCATTCCAAAGGATGTATATACTTGATCCATCAGATGTAATTAAATAAGTTGTAGTTACATTGGATCGTAATCATTCTTATAATGAACATAATTTATTAACCTTATATCTTTGTAATAAAGTTTTATGGAACCAGACTACTCACCTAGTTAAAGTTATCTAGAGGAATCAAAAATTCAAATAAGATAATTAGTACCCTAATGATTTGATAAATTATTGATAACCTTATTTTTTTGAATCATATTTATGTAATTTCATGGGAAAATTTTATTTTATTTTTGGTATAATATAAAAACATAATATTTTATGATACATTTATTTTCAAATAATTTTTTTCATAGTTTGTGATAAACACAACCCCATGTCTAAATGAACCGTAATATAATATGCAGTTTAAACTAAAAATTATATCTTATTAAATGAATATGACTAAATAAATATTTGAATTAATATTTTATTAACCATGGATAAAATAAATTCATTCAAAAAAACTGATTAGAAATGAAAATAAAATTAATTTGAATGTAAAAGAAATCTTTTTCTAAAAAACATTTTTTATGCACATAATAGTTTTTTATATTAGTAAATTAAATTAATGACTATTTTTTTTAATTTATTTTATTTTATATATTATATAATCAATAAATTTTTTATCATTAATATAATATTTTTTAGGCGTGAGACAATATTAAATTCAGTTCAATGTTTAAAAACTGTATTTTTCAAAAAAATGGTTTTGTTTCATTATGTATAATTTTTTTATAATTAATTTTTACTATATTTAGAAATTTTATTTTAGAAAATGTACTAATTTTTTAAAATTATACTTTAAAAAATATCTTAGAGTGAATGTTTTATAATTTTATGAAAGGATTAATTTTTTGATGAATTGTTAAAAATATTGATTTTTATTAAAAAAATTATTTTCGTTTAATGAAATTAAAAAATATAAATTTATTTTGAAATTGTTTTAAAATATAATATATATAAATTATATTATTATTTATCTGAATTAGTTTATCTGAATCAATTTTATACTTAATTTAGATATTAAAACATTTTATACATAAAAATAAATTTTGTTCGGAAACCCGGTTTTCATCGTCTTTACGGGATTCATTTGAAATTAAATTATTCCACTTGTGGGAATTTAATGTTATAAAGTATATTCCATATATTTAATCAAAATATTTAAAATTATGTAATAATATGATCTTATTTTTTGTTCATAATGAAAATAAATCATTAAAATTTTGGTACTACGGTAAGGCTAAAACAGGTTTAACAGGGCGTTTAACTAAAGAGATAGAAGTTAAAATAACCTTGAACATATATAAATTATATTTAATGGTAATATTCAAACCATAAATCACATTTTATTTGGTAATGGTCCATTTTTTCAATTTTTTTCAATAATATGTTAGTATATTTTATTTTAAAAAAATTCCAACTTTCCCTCCCCCAACATAAAAAATGACACTTCAAATCCTCTCCTCTTCACACTTTAAGAAATTTTTTTCAGAAAATACCAACAATAATAACTTTATTAATTACATACCCATATTATATATTACATTATTTGATCATGAAACTATCCTAGTAGGATTTAAGCCTAAACCTAAAGAGGTTGTCCAAAGAAGATATATAATTCCAAACCATGCATTTTAATTTTATTTCTTATTCGGCCTCCGTAAAATCTTCATTAACTAACCTAAAATAGTAGCAAAAATATATTAAATATACTTATATGTTTTTATTTTATTGTAATAAACTATATTTATATCCTCTTCCATCTAATGGGAGATGAAATTATCAATCATCCGTACAGCGGACTACTGCCTCGCGAACTGATATATTTCATTTTCTATCAAAGCCTATCATGGTTGGTCATAGATATATATTTAATATATATATATAGGATATGTTTGAAGTAATTAAACCCTTATAAATATAATATTACATCTACCTTCTTACCTTCTAATCCATTGGATAATTATAATTTCGCTTATGCGTACGTGTGGACTACCACCTCCATGAAGCGATATGAATTATTTTTCATTTTTTTGACATGTATGGTAATAAGTATGGATATAAGTAATATATTTGTATTATATTGTATATTGAATATTATTTATATTTTAATTATTATTTACCATTCTCTCAATACAATTTTTCAAAATTTTACAACAACTTTCAAGTGTGTGTACGACCTACCGTCTCTATGAACAATGTAACTCATTTTTCTATCTGTAAATTTTAATGATGACACTTATTATTTATATAATGCATATATTTTTTTTAATTTCATTATAAAAATTTCTAATATTATGTAACCATTTTCAAATTACATGTTCCAGAACTATCAAACCAAAACATACATTAAAAGTGATGTAGTTAACGCCAAAATAGAAATTTTAATAAAAAATGCTTAATAAAAGGGAGATAAAATGTAATATGTAAGATATATATGGTATTTGATATATAATTGTGTTTCATTTTTATATTTTAATGAACTTATATTTATTACACATGCGGTTCAAACATGTACAAGTGCGGTCAGACCCGAGGTAAGGGTTTTTTCTATCAATCTCAATGTTTATTGGGATTCATTATGATAATGTTTCTAATGATTAAAATTAATGATTAACCTACCAATATTCTCATTAATTTTATTATACCTATATTATATATTTAGAATAAATTATTTCACATCATTTTCCTCTATTTATGTACTCAATATACTAAAATAATGTTTTAAAATAAAAAATGACAATATTTCTCTCTTCGGTCAAAAATTCTTTTACCTCTATGTCCATGTTTTATAATAATGTTTTTCAAAAATGTTTATAATACTATCTAATGATTTTTTAAAATAATTTTTACCCATTTTGACTTTTTTTTATTAATTCGTTAAAACATTATTTTCATTTTTCAAATGAGGCAATTTTAACTTTTTACCAAAAATGTGAATGAAATATTTCTATTAACAAATACGATATGATCATAATATCATACAATCATCACTGTTCAATGATTTGAAAATTAATTTAACTGTTTTCAATTTTATTTTCAAAAAATTATATATTATTTGTGATTATTTTTTATTTCAAGAAAATTAATTTCAAAGTAAAAAGGCTATATTCATCAATAAATGTTCAAAGTGATCTTTTAAAACAATTTTCCATCTAATATGTAATACTTTGAAATTTATTAATATTTAATAGGGATGTGAACCAATTATACCATAATTATTATTTATTAGGATTTTTATGATTACTATGAATATTTTACTATGAAACCTATTTGTTTTAAATAGTATATTCTATGATGAAATGATGAAATTTTTATGTAACATTTTTCTTTTCCATTGGTTGTGATATATTTATGAAACCCATTTCTATTTCATAAGTTATGATATGATGAATTTTTTATGATATTGTGTTATATATTTTGATTGTTTTCATTATGATATAGTTGGGACCATAATTATATATCTCTCAAATGAATTAGGAAAATATGGATGTCAAATGAGATAAAAAGGAAATGAATGGGGAGTGAATCAAATTCTATGAGGGTATTTTTTAAATATGATGGTCTTGGTTGTGATCCTCGACTAGTATGATGGTTTTGGGAGTGAAACCAATTCACTTTTATGGTCTAATAATAAATCCATTACTAGTATGGAAATGTTTTTTGGAACATATTTTCACATCAAATTTATATTTATTCGGAAAACATTATTCTCTTGTTGCTTATGTTATTTGATTCTTTTGTGATTAATATGTTATGAACTACCAAGATTTATTCCATGACTCAAAATTAGAATTTCTGATATGATTGGTATGGTTCTCGAATGTTATACACATGTTCTCATACCATTATTCAATGTTATGTTTAAGCGATCAATGATATCTCCATTGTTTACCATTACTGAGAATCTAATATCGCCCTTTCTTCTATTCCTATCCCTAGGTTATAAAGAAATGTATTAAGTATGATATGTCAATAAAGGGTTCTATTACAGAATAAAATAGTGGTAGATAATTTATTTCACTGATGAACCATTTCATTATGTATCCATTTTCAAGGATAGATGACCTATATGATTATAACATAGATTATTATGTAATTTAATTAATATTAAAATAATAATATCTTATATCTCTATATGAAAAGGATTGTTCACTATAAAATCAATTCAATCACTGTTTAATATTTTCATTCAAAAAATTTAAAATACAACAACATTAGATTATTTTAAGAAAATTATTTTAAAACCGCACTTTTACCTATTCCATGACCCAAATTGGGTCAACAACCCATGACTATCAATATATATTTTTCCAGACCATATAAGCATTTTTAAAAAAAAAATTCACTCAAACATAACTTTAGTTATTAGAATACTATAAAAAATCATGTATTCCTTGTGTGGAAAAAATATAAAAGACTTCAGAAATCCATCATGTCAACCACATAAAGGAATAATTTTATAAAATAATACATTATAACATATCAATAACTAAATGAAATATCAATTAAATTACATGAAAAAAAATTCTCCCTTAATCAAGTGGAATTAAGTTTCAACTCATCACCTTCTATGATGATGATTTCACTTAAAAGGGTAATGATCTATACAAATCATTAACACAAAAAATACCCCTTAAAAACAAACAAAAACAATATTATTTTTTTAAAAACCCTATAGTTTATGGGATAAGATAGAAATAATAGAAAATTATTGAATATAGGATGATAGGATAAGAACAAGAATTCAATAGAAATTTTACTCAGGAATCCTATTTAAACTATTGAAGGATATGATACAAATATGTATGGGGAAATATATTAAATTATTCTAATGGAAAGATAAAAAAATTGGGAATGAAGGATCTGAAATCCTTAATGTATAAGAGGGTAATTTATGAAATTTTACATTTCATGAAATCTAAGTACATTTCATGAAATCTAAGTACATTTCATGGTTTGACCACATGGTTTACCAAACTCTTTTCTGAAATGAGAACTATTTTGGAGTTGAATTATATCCTCAAATTATTTAGCCACATCATTTAATAAATTGTTCCCCAATCATAAATAGCTTAGAGGACAGAGTAGGACCACCCTGTATAGTTCTTCTTTGACCTTCACAGTTTTCCTGAACTGTACAGCGACAATAAGACTAAAAATAACATCCAAAATCACAAATTTTATGACTAAACTCACAAAATATATAAATAAAATAAATTAATATAAAACAACCCACCATAGAATCATGAGGGTGTCATAATAATAATTTTATACTCTTTGATATTTCTATGGATTTTCCATTGGTGAGGGATGAAGTGTTTTAATGTGTTTATTGAAGAATAAAATGTATGAAAATTAATTAACAAAAAAACAAGGTATACTCTAAAATAATTTAAATTTTTTAAAAACCATATTATTTTTTATAATAATTTGTCCTTATGTACTAAAATTGTAGTTTTCATTATCCACTTTATAGAATCATTAGTGGGGGTTTATGAATTTTGGAATAAGGTCATTATATGATTCATAGGGTTCATGTCACTTACATGAGGATTTTTGAACCAAACCCAAAGGTCGCATGGGTGATATGCCAATTTTTCACAAGCAATACCAATTCTTCACAAGTCATTACTAAATGAGAAATTATTATTCCTCTCAAAATTTAATGAAAAATCAAATTCTTTTCATTTAAGATCTTTGGTTTATAGGGAATTTGGATATGAAAAATGATGTATTTTATAATTAAGTTTATTATATCTAAAACTTATGGAGAATTTAAAGGAAATAATCTAATGTAGGAGGACCAAAATTCTTCTTTGGTTGTTTATATTTCCATAGGTTTTGATTTATGTGATTTTAAACAACATTATATTAAATGGGGTTTTATCAAATAATTTTGTGATATTTATTTTATAAGATTATGGATTATTCAAATTATAATAAATAATAAATGGTTAATTTTTATAAAAAAAATGGAACACCACATTTTAGAAAATCATGTTTTTAGATTTTTTGAAACAAAATATTTGTTATCATATATTGGAATTTGAATGTATGATTTTATAAATTTTTTAACTTTTTAATGGAAATATCTTTACATAGAAAATTTATTAATTCCGTGAAAATAGGTTTCTATAGGTCTATAAGAATTATGTTTGCATCGTCACATGCATCATGGGTGTGGAGGCATGGAAGGAAACCCCATGAGTATGGTGGAATATTTGGTTATAGCATGAGGCATGGATCAATAGTAAATTTTTTGGGCGTTATAACCCATGTGGATTTATAGGTTGTTGGGATAATTATTGGTTTTCTGATTTCGAAATTTTGATATAGATTAAGATTCCTCAAATATGGGGTTTCAGTTTCCGTGGTAAAATATATAGGAATTTAATATATTTTTTTATTATAAATTATTTAGTTATCATACAAAAATTTAATATAGTTTATTAAATTGGGTATTATAGATATTAATATATTAACGTTTTCAAAATAATTTTATTTTTTTATGGTTTCTAATAAATAATATATGGGTGTTAATTACGTTGGTGTAGGGAAAACCATTTGAGTAATGTGTTGCTCAAACATAACTTCACATCTTGATATGTTTGTAGATGTTTTTAATGATTGTATAAAATTAAATTCTACTCTATCCATAGAATATGGATCATATAATCAATTTTATGGAAGGACGTAATGATATTCAATGAAACAATCCAATACTTTTTGTTGTATTTTTCAAATTAATTTCATCTTTTTGATATTATTCATTTCATGAAACATTGAAGATAGTTTATTTTATATTAAATAACTATGTTTGGTTTGGTTTAAATGCAACAAAAAGATAAACATGCACTACAAGAAACATAGACATTATCTTTCTCTATGTGGAACACATAGGTTAGCTTGAGTTTTAACATGGAAATATATGTTTTACACAATATAATATGAATCTATAGGTTTCCAATTAAGTATAAATGAGAATGAAAATCGATTGAATAAAAAAGGTAATATTATTATTTTTCTTGTCATAAAGTTGTTTCAACCTAATAAATTAATTTAATTTAAATTATTAAATGATATTAATGTAATATATATTTTATATATTCGATAACATATTTTTTATATTTATTCAATGTATTAAATATATATAAGATAAAGAAAAAACCCAATTTTATGCTTAAAAGCATATATGTTTATAAATGTAGTTTTATCGCCTTTTAACATAGAACCCATTTTGAATCCAAATTTTGGCACATTTATAGAAATAATATGTAAAAATAATCTTCATATTTCAAATCTAAAAATAAAAATAAGCTAAGGATTGTCTTTTGGTATTTTTTTGTTAGGTTTCATTTTTTTAATGAATACTTATGAATATAAAATTTCAGATCAAAATTACTTTTTCATAAAAATTAATTACAATGATTAATTATATTTTAAATTTGTTTAAACTTTTAATAAGATAATTATTTTGTCTATTAAAATAATTTTATCAATGAGATGAATTTCACAATAAAATTGGATATAAAACCATAGTAAACTTTTGAATGTTTTTACATTGGAAACCTGTATAATCGACACGAATATAATATTCGTTTTAAATAAATTTCTTCAAATTATTTTATTATAATTTGGAAAAAAATGATTAAATAATTTTAATAATAATAATAATTTATAAGTTACATTATTTCCGACTTACTTTTTGACCAAAAATATTAGTGAAAGTGATAAAAATTAATTACATCGATAAAGGTTAAATTAAGATTAATAAGGGACTAAACCATAACATTATGGGCAAAAAGACCTATAATCTTGTCCAAAATACATTTTATTGATAAATTTCTACATTATACTACCTTTTATCTACATTTTATCATTATTTTATCCACATACATCATGGAAAACCTGGGTGGAATTCAGTTTTCAGATATCTACAAGAGTGTCACTCCTCCTTCCCTATAAAAGACCACCACCTCTCCCTCTTATTCACACCTTTAAAAACACATAGTTTCAAGAAATATATACCCAATACAGTACAAAAATTTCCTCGATTACTCCTTTAATCCACCCTATGTTCACAATGTTTTCCATGGAATCCTTTTGGCACAAACCAAATGGATTTACCTCATTAAGAGGTAACACCTTCTCTCAAGATCCTTTCTTTATTAAAATTATATAACCCCTCAACTCTCTTTATTACATTATTTTATTTAAAAAAAGTTTTCTAAATATACTAGGATGTTGTTATTCTTTGTTTCCAACCCCAAATTACACACATATCCATCTAATATGAAACAAATATACTATTTATGTGTACAGTGAACTACCGCCTCACAAAAATATGATTGTTCATTTTTCATTTACCACCTCTCATGGTGGATATTATGATGTAAATTGTGTATAAATATGTTTTATATTATATTTATTATGTCATTAATATTATTTATTACTTTTATAACACCATTTGGTGTAAATTTGATAATTTACTTTGAGGAAGTGTAGACTACTGCCCACTCAAAGCTATGTGATTCGTTCACATGATAAATGAAATGCATTAAGGATGGGTTTAGTGAACATATAAGATATATATAAAATTATAAATATACTTAGATTATATTCTTTACATATATACGTATATTTTATTTCCATTATTTCATTCAATATGACAATAATAGATGGAAACAACATTCATGCGTATGTATGGCTTACCATATCTATGAATGGTGTATTCCATTTCATACTTATATATTCTATAGTTAATTATAATACAAATATACTGAATATAAATGTTATTTATATAATTTTTTATATTATGGAATCACTATAAAAGTATAAGTGCTGAAGATATAACAAATTTGAACTCATGAGAAAAATAAAGAGGATATTACCTAAAGAGAATCCTTAACATATGATTGTTAACAAGTGGATAATATAAGGTCATAACAAAACCATATATGATATTACGTATAATAATATGGTTCTTTAATATATTATAATAAATTTATATTTCTTAAAATTATTTTTTAAATGAGTTTGATGGGATTCAAGATATAATGTAAGGGGTTTTCATATAAGTTTTTATTTTTGTGAGATACCTGCTTTATTCACCACTCATTCCTTTTAGGTGGTGTGTATACTACCCAGTGATGTATTAAATGATTATTATACTTAAATTTTTTTATTTACTAATCCATTCGTTGATATTTATTTTATGGGGTTAATTTTTCATAATATACCAAATCAGTAAGACAGTTCTCTCCTAATTGGCCTTCTTTGAGACGCACATTTTATTATGAACTAATATTTTTGCATGAGGTGTATAAACATCCTTTGAAATGTTGTATCAAGAATATTAATCTTTTAATAACATTTGAGGCTTAATTCAACTTCATTTTCTTAAATATGGAGTATGGTCCAATGTAACCTAGAAGTAAGAGTTTATTGAAACAACGTCGTCACTTTTTGAGATTCTTCATGATTATGCTTCCTTTGACAAAACAATATGATAAATGTCTTAAAAAACTCATTAAAAAACTTATAATAGGGTTATTAGTTATATATTAATGTATTTGTACTATTTTTCTAATCATTGGTATAGAATATGGTTAATAAATGTTTTTAAGAAAGCCCGACTTTACCGTCTCTTTCGGTGGAAAGTTGTTTCCCTTTAAAACAATGTTTTTGAAATAGGGTATTAAATAATATTATACTATTATCCTACAATATTAAGAAGAAATTATTACGCCATTTTTTACCAATTTTTTCAGATGAATATTTGTGTAGTTTTTTGGAGGTATTTTTCAGAATTTTTACCATTTAAAAAGAATGTTCTTTTTTAATTTATACTGAATGTATGGATTTTTCCACCATCAATTCATTGATGATTTCATTTAATTTTTAAAATGAATATTTTTAAGAAAATTTTTTAAAAGAATTTTTCAATTAAATGGTTTTCAAAAGTTTTTCAACATTCATTTATAAGTTTTTAAATGAAATGGTCTTATGTTGTAAAGATTATTTTTCAAGGAAGAAAATAAAATTACCGAAAGAAATGTTTTCAAAATATACATCCATGTAATTTTTAAAATATGATTATATCTATTGATGTTATTAATTACCTTCTATGAAATTATATAAAGGTTCTATTCATATTCTTTCTTTAATGGTTTATGTTTTGATGGAATGATTCTTAAGACACCCAGTTCACCTCCACCTATTTTCTGCTTTTCAAACCCACTTCATTTCATAGGTTATACATTCATTATGTGATTATGAAACCAATATATTTTTATAGGTATTTATGTGATTAAATTTTAATTATACCCATTTCATTTCATGGAATATGACTTTATGTTTATAAAACCTATCTCTTTTTATGTTTCATTATATGTAGACTATTTTAATAACTTCTAGAACTTGTATGGATGATTTTATTATGAGATGGGTGGGACCAATATCTCCCTAAAATGAATTGGTTAATGAAAAGTTTTATATGAGATCAAATGTTACATAAGTTATATCCCAAGCCAAAACCAGAAGGTACATGGGTTTTAGGACAAGCCTAAAAGTAAGAGGTTACACGGGTTATATCCCATGCCTAAAAATGAGACGCTACATGGGTTGTATCCCAAGACTAAAATTAATTTGGTACATGTGTTACATACCAAGATAGAAAACAATATGGTATATTGGTTATAGCCTGAGCCTAAAAGTATGAGGGTACATGGGCTGTTATCCCTAGCTTGAAGCACATATGTGGTTTTTTATCCCATTCTTGAACTACATATAAAGGTCATATCCCTATACTAATACATACTAATGATATTGTTAGTTATCCTTGACATAAGAATTTATATTTTTATGTACATTCCAAAAATTGCATGTTTTATTCCTCCGTTGTACTTTATTTATTTAAGCCCTTACTTCACTTATGATCTATGTCTTATGAAATATCAATATTTATTATGATCTCTAATAATAAGGAATTGATTTTCAAATGTTATTCTCAAGTTCCATACTCTTTTGGTGATGTTATGAATAGTCATTTCCTTTAGTTTTCCAAACTGAGCATATGAGCTGACCCCTTTATTATGTTTCCATTCCCCAGGTTATGATGAATGGTTTTAGGTAGATCTACTAAATGTGAAGATATTTATTGGAGATGTTGATGTTCTTTAACTAGGATATATGATTTAGTTTCCACGTTTTGAAATAAACTAACCTATAATGGTACATGGGATTGTATTTTCATAATGTTCCAAATATTCATCTAAAATGATGAAATATCTGTGTATGTTAAGACTTGGTCACGATATATAGTAATTTATTATATGATACTTTTATATTCAAGATATATATTTTATATAAATATACCTTTACCTATGAGGAATTGGTTTTATAGAATTATTTTCTATTGTACTTTTGGAACATGATTTTTCCAAAAATGTTGTTTTTAATGATTTTTTCATTTAAATACAAAATAGATTTTCATTTTCATATAACGGTGAATTAAATTTTTTGGAATGTCATTCAATAATTATTTTTTCCCATAATAATTAGTTTCCATTCATATGTGTTTGAGGAACATACATGAGTCCATATGGTGAACCAATTTATGTTTCCAGGATTGAACGTTTAGGTTGAATCAATACTACAGATGTTTTTACGATGTATTTATGTTTAAAATTCATATTCATGATCATATAAATAATTTAGGGTGACTGTTTTTATTTGGATTATAAGAGAATTTAAGATATTTTTGGATCATTTTTACACTAAATATTATGGATATATTATTAAATATTTTTAAAAATATTTCTCATTAATCTATATCATGTAATGGTTTTTTTATATATCCTTGGAAAAATAATTCACTAAATAGACTATTCAGTCAATTATTACTAGTTTCCATCCATTGGAAATTAGGGAGCATGTGTGGGCCACATGGAAATGAGGGTGGGGTTCTCAATTTAGGTCATTAAATAAGAAGTATTATAAATGAAATATAAATGATGAGATATATTCAAGACAACATTTACATAATCATACTATGAAGGTATAATTAATCCATAACATACCTCACCATGTTGACCATGTATGTCAACAGGTCCACAAAAATTTGTATAATATTAATCCTTTTATAAAACCATTTCTTCCCATATAGAATGGAAACTCATAAAACATATCTCTCATGAAATTATAATTCAATGTCTCATTATTATAATAATCATAATACTTATAGCAATAATTAATTATATTCATCCTCTCCTCAATAAACTACATATATTCAACCAAACTCTATAAAAAATCATTACAATTAATTTTGTAATCTATTATTTCAACCCAACACAATGGAAAATAATAAGGTTTCTTATATAATAATTGGCACAGTGTTATACAAATAGAAAAAGGGTAATTGATATTTTATCTGAAATCTAACAATGATAGGGTATGAATCAACACCTCAGGTTGGTTTTTCTTTTGGGAAATATTCTCCACAAACGACAATTGGAACCCAAGGTTGGTATGATGTATTTTTTTATTTGTTTTCATCGTAGATGAATATATCCCTATATTTCATACCTTTCGGATTATGAACCACCCATGTAATGGAACTACATGATCTCTACCAAGACCTTAGGTCCTTCCAATTATGGGGGAACTTGTTTCTAATCCTCTCATGTTGTGGGTTCCTGCATCAATAGAGTATTTTTGTGGTCTAGCTTTTTTTAGGAAACCTTTTCCATTTAAAAATTTAGTGATCTCTAATTTGGTGGTGTTTTGGATCTGAACTCCCATTGATCCATTTGATATATTTTTATAACTACATGGTGCAACATGTTGATGATCCACCAAACATCTAGATTTTTAGGGGATTTTGACTCTTTAATGGCTTATCATCAATGGACCTCATTTTCATGTTCAAAGGCATTCTTCCTCTTCTATATATTTTAAATAAATTTGTTAAATATTAGAATATATACTCTATGTTGGATATTTCAGTGATGAATCATATATCTTTCTACATCCAATTCATTCATAGGGAATATTTTATCTCTACCTAGGAAGATGAATCGAGATCTTATTGTAATATTCACATTCATTTGTTTCATTTGACCATTGATGTTCATGTTGGTAAGGACACCCATTCCATATTAGTTTGGATTAGACTCTTAGGGATACCATAAACATCTCACAACCCAACTATGATAAATGAAATAGGGGAAACTTTAGTTTAACTCTTGTCTATGTGTAACGCCCCGACCCCAGCTACCCAGAGTCGGTGCATTACTTCGTAACATTGGCATGATCACAAAAGATCAAGTCTCGAAAGACCGATTAGTTTAGTAGCCTTGTAAACACTAGATACATTCATAAGTCTTTCATTACATAAAAAATTAAACAAACTACAATAACATGGTCTTCATAGTCCACACTCATATCCCTTTCTGACTACCCCTGCAGGTCATTCATAAAATACTTCTTCACATCCTGGAAAAATATTAAAACATTGAAAGGGGTGAGCTCAGATGCTCAGTAAGGATAACAATATAGCGGAAGCTTTCATCAATAAACATAAACATTTAAGGAAATGTATAACTAAAACAAAAGCCTTTTAAACTTGAACTTCAACCTAATATGGAAAAAGTAAAATGAGATAATGCCATTCACTTCTTCACATGGATATTCTACTGGTCGAATAATCACATGCAATATCAATAACCACTTTCATAATGAGGGAATGTATAATGCCAGACATTCTGAAACATTTTGTCAAGGCCTCGGCCAAGACGTCTAAAATGATTAAGGCCTCGGCCAAAACCATAAATGAAATTGGGAAAGGGCATCGGCCAATTCCACGTCTAGTTGTCTCATGAGACCTACCGATGCATCGAGGAGCTATAGCGGGCTCCAACCGTCACTTATTAAGTCCAATACATTCCTCATATGAATAGGTTTAAACATAACATAAATATTCGTATTAAAACTAGCATACGAAACGTCAACAATTTCTCTATAAACTTTGGATGGTATAAAAATAACACATCCACAGCCAAATATTTCACAAAATGTTCAATGGGAGTTTTGTATCATAAATCAATTTCAATTAAACTTAAAACCCATCAAAGGATGTTGACATGGATGAAATCAAAGCTATTTGAGAGAAATATCTCTCTTTTTTTTGAAATCATTTAAAAGTCCTATAATTATAAAATAATACATTTACTTTGTAAATATTCTTATAATCTTGTAAGGGATGCTTCGACGAAGTTATAATGGCGGAAAATATCCGCACCCGCCGTATAAGTTAAAAAAACATTCTTACCTTAAATTTGTCAAAAAGGTCAAAAAGTAAATTGTTTGGAAAACGATGGTAAGATTCCTTTCAAAAATGTATAAGGGTATAAATGACTATAACCCATTTTCCATTTAATAGTAAAAATGTTTTGAAAGACATTTTTAAGAAACATGGATGTGGATGATAATGAGGTCCCAGTAGATAATTATGTATAAACAACCTTGGATAATAAAGAGGTTGTGAAGTAAAACCTTACCTTGTACTTTTCCTTGGTTGGGGTAGGTTAACCTCCTGTATAATGGTGAAATAATTGTTATTAAATTATACAATAATCATATACATTCATATTATATCATATATGATCTTTTAACATTTCTTTGTTAACAATATCTTAGATTTATCGTTGTTTTGGGGTGTTAACTTACTCGTTTTCTTTTATATGTTTTGTTACGTAAGTCGTGTTTTTCATGGATAGGTTGCATCTTATTCATATCCAGAATGATATCATGTCCTTAAACATTATTTCTAAATCATCAAATGATAATTATACTTGAATGGGTACGACGGAGAATGAATCTCATCACGTTCGTGGAGACGGTAGTCCGTACGTACGCACGAGCGACAATATCATTATTTTGATATTAAAATAATATATAATTGGATATTATATCATATATACAGAATCATTATCATGTTATATTTATTATTTACATGAATTACATATCATTATTATACCCATCTAAATAATAATATATTGAATAATAATTATACCACGACGTGGAGACGGTAAGCCGTACGTACGCACGTATGGTGACATGTCATTCAAATGATGGGAAGAATACTGAATATGGTTGTTACATATTTATAATAACATCAAAGTATATACAATATACTGGAGTTATAATTTTAGAATTGAAATAATAAACAAAGAGGGAGTGTAAGAAGAAAGAAACTTGAAAGAGGGTGATGAAAACGTTACCTCTTCTTCGGGTTCTTCCTTTTGATTTGATCAAAAGGACTCCTTATGATGGCTTTATGACTATAGTAAAGCTTCTAGGATGAAGGGAGAGAAGTTTGGAGAGTATTTGGGCAGAGGTTGGCCGAACCAAAAGGCTTTAAAGTGTGAATAAGGTGGTAGAGGTGGGGGCCATTTTTAAGAGGAGAGGAGGGGCTCTTTTGGAAAGATTGAAATGTTACATTATTATACAACGATTTTCGGATTCTAAAGGTCCCACACTTATATAATTCGTGGTTAAGGTGATAAGGGTTCGAAATCTCTTCATAAAATAGGATTTGGACAAGTGTAAGCCTTGGATTTTGCATTATCTTCTCATTTTATTTAAATCGTTAAATAATGAGGCCATCGCTGCATCATCATGATGTCATAAATAATTTAATTTATTTAATGTCTAAAAATTATAAAACAAATACTATGATGTAGAAAATATTTTTATCTTTCCAATGACCATTTATAGTAAAAAATATGACTTGTATAACCCCATGTAAAAATTGTTTTAGTAAAACATTTCATGTTTGTGTCATTTTTTACTTTAACATTAAATAAAAGGTATTTATGTCATTTTCCAACTAAAGTGGCTCCATGGGGTCCCTAAGTTGACCCATGGATTGTCTTGGTCGGCCATGGAACATCCAATGAGGGTAGGACATGTGTCAATCTCATCTCATATTATTAAAACATTATTTTTACCTTAAACTACACTAATTAACTCTAATCGCAATTAAGAACTTAAAAGTTACTATTCACCAAAAATTATTTTAATCTCATTGAACCACATTTTACTTCTTAATGACAACCATGTATGTTGGATTTTTGAAAATCAAATCACAGAAGTGTTAATATTTTATTTAAATGAAAAATCAGTTATTTAACTACCACATAGTGGTTTCACTATTGATCAAAAATTGAAGTTTTTCAGAACAATGCCAAAATTTCACCCTAAGCTATAATTGATATTCCGAATTCAAAAATGATGCCTATTTTACAAAATTACAAACATATAAGTTGAATTAATTAATTTTATAATTAATTCATGCTGTCACAACAAATAGCGTGTTTTTTAGAAACAATTTATATCAAAAGATTGGCAATTGTTTATGTCCAATTTCAATGTTAAATTAATTCTAATGACCACCATTGGATAAAATGGTAAAAATATATTCTAATTATACTTTAAACCACTAAATAGTATAATTTATCACTATATATTATTTTGATTGAAAAAAGTTGTTTTTAAGTATTTTTCACTATTCATAAAAAATTAGAAGTTCTCAGAAAAATACCAAATATTCAACATAGGCTAATATTGATATTCCGAATCCAAAAATGAAGTCCATTTTGATAAATAAAATTTATAAAATTTCAAAAAGTATGTATTATTATTCACAACGGCTAGTTTAATTAGTTGTGGTGTGTGTTAGAGCTCGAGGTTGCGTACAACACACACTATTGCATTATTCGAAGGGAAACGTACCGTGGAAGTTTGGGGTGTTACATTCTCCCCTCCTTCAAATAATTGCGTCCTCGCAATTTCTAGGGTATTACTGCATAAAAAGACTCGGTTGGTTCTTCATCATAAGTTTGTCAGGTTCCCACGTTTCCTCTTCCATTTTATGATTTCTCCACAAAACCTTTACCAGACGAATCGTCCGGTTTCTCAGCACCTGCTCCCTCACATCAAGAATTCTGATGAGCTCTTCACAATAAGATAGATCGGGTTCCAGTTCTAATTCCTCATAAGTAAGTAAATGTGTTGGGTCGGGCATGTATTTTCTCAATAGCGATATGTGGAAAACATCGTGAACTTTGGAGAGATTTGGCGGCATCGCCAAACGATAAGCTACAGCCCCAATACGATATAGAATTTCGAAAGGTCTGATGTACATGGGACTCAACTTACCCTTCTTACCAAAACGTATAACTCCCTTCCATGGAGATACCTTTAGCAAAACATGATCTCCCACCTGAAATTCCGAAACCTTCCTTCTGCTATCGGCATAGCTATTCTGCCTACTTTGAGCTGCTTTGATGTGTTTTTGGATTACCTTCACCTTTTCCATTGTTTCTTCCACCAGTTATGGTCCCACAAGTTTTCTTTCACCAACGTCATCCCAACAGGTTGGTGTACGACATCTCTTTTTGTATAACACTTCATAAGGTTCCATCTGAATGCTTGAATGGAAGCTATTGTTATAGGAAAAATCTACCAGTGGTAAATATTGATCCCACATACCCTGAAATTCAAGAGAGCATGATCTCAACATGTATTCAAAGTTTTGAATAGTTTGTTCTGATTGTCCATCTGTTTGAGGGTGATAGGCAGTGATCAAACGAAGTTCTGTATCCAAGGCCTTTTGAAGACTTTTCCAGAATCTTGAAGTAAAACGAGGATCACGATCAGAAACAATCGATAGGGGTACTCCATGAAGTCTTACAACTTCATTAATATATAGCCTTGCTAGACGTTCAAGTGGTAGATCCTCCCGTATAGCCAGAAAATGTGCTGACTTATTAAGTCGATCAACAATGACCCATATTGCATCATTCCTTCTAGGAGTCTTTGGTAGTCCCATGACAAAGTCCATCGTAATATTATCCCATTTCCACTCAGGTATGGGAAGAGGTTGCAATACTCCACCAGGATGTTGCCTTCCAGCTTTCACTTGTTGACAAACCATACACCTCGACACAAAATCAGCAATCTCCCTCTTCATATTGTCCCACCAAAAATGTTCTTTCAAATCTCTATACATTTTGGTTCTCCCAGGGTGTATAGAGAAATTGGAACTATGAGCATCATCCAACAATTCCCTTTTTAGATCAGGTATATCGAGAACAAAATGTCTCTTCCTGAATTTCAAAATTCCATCCTTATACACAAAGTCCCTCAATCTTCCATCATTCGCATCTTTAATCTTCTTCTAAAATTCTTCATCATCGGTCTGAGAACTCTTAATACTTTCTAGTAATGATGGTTTGGCAACCATTTGAAAAATCATTGATGTTGCACCTTCCCAATAATTGAATTTAGTTGAGCTACTGGGGGTGGATCTAGATAAGAATTATGTGGCGACGATTCTTCTCTAAAGATAAGGTGTTCCTTATCATCATCATCAAGAATCGTAACCTCTTTCCTCTTACAATAAATTTTTGCATCATGGTCCGAAATCCAATCCATACCGAGGATTATATCAAATTCAATCATGGGTATGACGATGAGATCAGCAGGTAAAGAACATTTAGGTGCTCTAATGGGAACTAATCGACAAAACTTTGTTGCAACAATACTTCCCTTTGGGGTTTTGACCAACAACTCTCATGTTAAATCAAATTGGAAATATCTAATTTTCTTAGAAAACTGGGACGATATGAAACAATGCGATGATCCAGAATCAAATAATGCATTTTCTAAACTCGAGGAAACCATTAAATTACCTGCCACCACATATTTCGGAGCTTCCACCTTAGCAGTAGTGATAGAATAAGCCTGACCCTGATCCCTTGGCCTCTTCTGAGTTAAGTTCCCATGACACTTAGTACATTCATTTGAATAATGTCCCTTCTCTATACAATTATAACATTCCACGTTGACAGCCGCTTTCTTTCTCTTGCATTCATGAGCTTGGTGGCCTTTTTCACCACACTTGTAACATACTCCTTTTCCTTTTAGACAGGCACCAGGGTGCTTCCTACCACAATTATCACAGGGTGGAAATTCATTTCTACCCTTCTTCCCTGTTTCCTTATTTCCTTTCCCAGAGTTTTCAGCAGATCTCTTCTTATCTTGCTTTGATTTAAAGTCATAAGACTTAGAGAATTCCTTTTCCGTATTGATAGCGCACGAGACAATACCTTCGTATGAAGAGAAGGTTTGTGATACTAAAGCTCGACGGAGAAATGGTTTTAACCCATCAAAGAAACGACCAGTCTTACTTCTTGGGTTACGTATGTAATCTGCAGCATACCTCACTAACCTTGTAAAGTTAGCCTCATACTTTGCGACATTCTCATCCTCCTTCTGCCTCAGACTCAGAAATTTCCTTTCCATATCCGCTCGATGGTCTCGAGGAAAGTATTTTTCTAAGAACAACTCTTTGAACTCCTGCCATTCCATGTTTGTTAATTCATCATCTTCCTTTGTGTTTTGAATTAGTGACCACCATTGATCGGCATCTCCAGTGAGGCGGTAAACTGCCATGACAACTTTCTCCCTTTCACTACCCCCCAAGGCATGGAATATTTTCTCTAAGGAATTTATCCATAGCTCAGCTACTATAGGATTTGTACTCCCATTGAAGGTTGGTGGTTGTTGCCTCATGAAACGGTCTAGCATTGATCCTCCACGTTGCGGATCAGGGTGCTCCATACGAGTAAGGTTATTATTCAAAACCTGTGTGAGTTGTCCCAGTACGGTGAGAAGCAGATCAGCACCAGTTGTATCACTAGATCCACCATAATTATCTTGAGAAGGAGGGCAATCCCTACACGGAGTGCATGCATTGATACAGTTTCCATTCCTTCCACTAGGCTCCATTTCTAAACAATGGCATAAACTAGATTAGTTTATGAAATAAAATACATAATTCCATCTTTTTAAAACACTTTACATAAATTGAACTATTTATGGATATAATCCATAATCATAAAAAGAAATGTTTCCTTTGAGGAAGTATATAATCAAAACCCTTCATAGTGGTTTGTAAAGAAAATGAGAATTATCCTAAGGATATCCCCCGGGAGTGTCGTAACCATGAGTGCAGCAAGACCCGTTGTCGTGCACCAGTTCCCTTTCGAGTCTAGATCAAAGCGGTGTTTTCGGGTTTTACCCCTAGGTACATCTGTGCCAGAGCCGCCTCTACCTGCTCGTATCCATACAGGGATGTATTGCTCGGAAAACTCACAAAATCTCTATAATACCAAAATTCTAGAAAGTTTTTCTATACTAATCCTCAAAGTCTATCTTCAGGCTATGTGCTCTAATCAGAGTTTATCTAAATATAGCTTGCAAGGTTAGTACTAAACTGCCTCAGATACCAACTGTAACGCCCCGAACCCAGCTACCCAGAGTCGGTGCATTACTTCGTAACATTGGCATGATCACAAAAGATCAAGTCTCGAAAGTCCGATTAGTTTAGTAGCCTTAGAAACACTAGATACATTCATAAGTCTTTCATTACATCAAAAAGTAAACAAACTACAATAACATGGTCTTCATAGTCCACAATCATATCCCTTTCTGACTACCCCTGAAGGTCATTCATAAAATACTTCTTCACATCCTGGAAAAATATTAAAACATTGAAAGGGGTGAGCTCAGATGCTCAGTAAGGATAACAATATAGCAGAAGCTTTCATCAATAAACATAAACATTTAAGGCAATGCATAACTAAAATAAAAGCCTTTTAAACTTGAAATTCAAAATAATATGGAAAAAGTAAAATGAGATAATGCCATTCACTTCTTCACATGGATATTCTACTGGTCGAATAATCACATGCAATATCAATAACCACTTTCATAATGAGGGAATGTATAATGCCAGACATTCTGAAACATTTTGTCAAGGCCTCGGCCAAGACGTCTAAAATGATTAAGGCCTCGGCCAAAACCATAAATCAAACTGGGAAAGGGCCTCGGCCAATTCCACGTCTAGTTGTCTCATGAGACCTACCAATGCATCGAGGAGCTATAGCGGGCTCCACTCGTCACTTATTAAGTCCAATACATTCCTCATATGAATAGGTTTAAACATAACATAAATATTCGTATTAAAACTAGCATACGAAACGTCAATAATTTCTCCATAAACTATGGATGGTATAAAAATAACACATCCAAGTCAAATATTTCACAAAATGTTCAATGGGAGTTTTTTTTATCATAAATAAATTTCAATTAAACTTAAAACCCATCAAAGGATGTTGACATGGATGAAATCAAAGCTATTTGAGAGAAATATCTCTCTTTTCTTTGAAATAATTTAAAAGTCCAATAATTATAAAATAATACATTTACATTGAAAATATTCTTATAAGCTTGTAAGGGAAGATTCAACGAAGTTATAATGGCCGAAAATAGCCACACCCGCCGTATAAGTTAAAAAAACATTCTTACATTAAATTTGTCAAAAAGGTCAAAAAGTACATTGTTTGGAAAACGATGGTTAGATTCCTTTCAAAAATTTATAATGGTATAAATGACTTTAACCCATTTTCCATTTAATAGTAAAAATGTTTTTAAAGACATTTTTAAGAAACATGGATGTGGATGATAACGAGGTCCCAGTAGATAATTATGTATAAACAACCTTGGATAATGAAGAGGTTGTGAAGTAAACCCTTACCTTGTACTTTTCCTTGGTTGGGGTAGGTTAACCTCGGGTATAATGGTGAAATAATTGTTATTAAATTATTCAAGAATCATATACATTCATATGATATCATATATGATCTTTTAACATTGCTTTGTTAACAATATCTTAGATTTATCGTTGTTTTGGGGTGTTAACTTACTCATTTTCTTTTATATGTTTTGTTACGTAAGTCGTGTTTTTCATGGATAGGTTGCAACTTATTCATATCCATAATGATATCATGTCCTTAAACATTATTTCTAAATCATCAAATGATAATTATACTTGAATGGATACGACGGAGAATGAATCTCATCGCGTTCGTGGAGACGGTAGTCCGTACGTACGCACGAGCGACAATATCATTATTTTGATATTAAAATAATATATAATTGGATAGTATATCATATATACATAATAACTATCATGTTATATTTATTATTTACATGAATTACATATCATTAGTATACCCATATAAATAATAATATATTGAATAACAATTACACCATGACGTGGAGACGGTAAGCTGTACGTACGCACGTATGGTGACATGTCATTAAAATGATGGGTAGATTACTGAATATGGTTGTTCCATATTTATAATAACATTACAGTATATAGAAGATACTGGAGTTATAATTTTAGAATTGAAATAATAAACAAAGAGGGAGTGGAAGAAGAAAGAAACTTGAAATAGGGTGATGAAAACGTTACCTCTTCTTCGGGTTCTTCCTTTTGATTTGATCAAAAGGACTCCATAGGATGGATTTATGACTAATGTAAAAGTTCTAGGATGAAGGGAGAGAAGTTGGGAGAGTATTTGGGCAGAGTTTGGCCGAACCAAAAGGCTTGAAAGTGTGAATAAGGTGGAAGAGGTGGGTGCCTTTTATAAGAGGATAGGAGGGGCTCTTTTGGAAAGATTGAAATGTTACATTATTATACAATGCTTTTCGGATTATAAAGGTCCCACAATTATATAATTCGTGGTTAAGGTGATAATGGTTCTAAATCTCTTCATCCAATAGGCTTTGGACAAGTGTAAGCCTTATATTTTGCACTATCTTCTCATTTTATTTAAATCGTTAAATAATGAGGTCATCGCTGAATCACCATGATGTCATAAATAATTTAATTTATTTAATGTCTAAAAATTATAAAAAAAATACTATGATGTAGGAAATCTTTTTATCTTTCCAATGACCATTTATAGTAAAAAATATGACTTGTATAACCCCATGTAAAAATTGTTTTAGTAAAACATTTCATGTTTGTGTCATTTTTTACTTTAACATTAAATAAAAGGTATTTATGTCATTTTCCAACTAAAGTGGCTCCATGGGGTCCCCAAGTTGACCCATGGATTGTCTTGGTCGGAAATGGAACATCCAATGAGGGTAGGACATGTGTCATGTTTATCTAATATTATTAAAACATTATTTTTACCTTAAACTACACTAATTACCTCTAATCGCAATTAAGAACTTAAAAGTTTCTATTCACCAAAAATTATTTTAATCTCATTGAACCACATTTTACTTCTTAATGACAACCATGTATGTCGGATTTTTGAAAATCAAATCACAGAAGTGGTAATATTTTATTTAAACGAAAAATCAGTTATTTAACTACCACTTAGTGGTTTCACTATTCATCAAAAATTGAAGTTTTTCAGAACAATGCCAAAATTTCACCCTAAGCTGTAATTGATATTCCGAATTCAAAAATGATGCCTATTTTACAAAATTACAAACATATAAGTTTCATTAATTAATTTTATAATTAATTCTCGCTGTCACAACAAATAGCGTGTTTTTAAGAAAAACAAGTTATATCAAAAGATTGGCAATTGTTTATGTCCAATTTCAATGTTAAATTAATTCTAATGACCACCATTGGATAAAATGGTAAAAATATATTCTAATTATACTTTAAACCACTAAATAGTATAATTTATCACTATAAATTATTTTGATTTAAAAAAGTTGTTTTTAAGTATTTTTCACTATTCATAAAAAATTAGAAGTTCTCAGAAAAATACCAAAAATTCAACATAGGCTAATATTGATATTCCGAATCCAAAAATGAAGTCCATTTTGATAAATAAAATTTATAAAATTTCAAAAAGTAGGTATTAATATTCACAACGGCTAGTTTAATTAGTTGTGGTCTGTGTTAGAGCTCGAGGTTGCGTACAACACACACTATTGCATTATTCGAAGGGAAACGTACCATGGAAGTTTGGGGTGTTACACTATGGATCCTGATATGGTGATGAATTTACACGATATAGTCCCATAAATATTTGTTGAGGTGGATTTTTTGGCCCCCTTCTCTCAAAATATTGTTTTTTAAGAGGGTTGTTATATTTTTTTTAATTAATCTCTTATATACCTCAACGGTGGTTTTTTTCCTATTATCAGCTTCAAGGTCCCTTGGATTCCTCAAACAAGAGTGAGGGTTAGTGGGTTTCGAGAAAAAATATATAAGTTATCTCAGATTTGGAGATAGATTTTTCATATTGATATTCTTCACTCATATCCCATGATGCCTTGGTTTATTTATATTCTTAGTTATATTATAATATCCATGGGATCTCCTATGATCCCAAACATTGGACTCAAGATGATGGTTTTGACCCCCAAATACCATCCTATTATTTGAGGCCCAAATTCAAATATTTTATCCACATTCTCCTTATTCATCTGATACTACAACTATTCTTAAGGTACCTATGGGTGCAGAACTAGTATTTGGTTCACCTAAATAGGTTATAGTGGGAATCCTCCATGTTTCCCTCATCCCTCTCAATGTCTAGGATATATTTTGGATACTATACCAAGAATGGGGTCCCACATGAACATGAATTCATCCAGGGAGTTTCCTAAACTAGCTTCATTACAAGTGACTCCATCTATTATTACACAAGTGATATATCTGTACTTTTCACATAATCATATTTCATGTGCTGGATTCAAAGGGTGATTATCCGCCAATCCCATCCCCCTATAGAAGTAAATAGTGTTGTCTTCAAAAATGTATGGTTGTTTTAGAACTTCTTTTATCTAGATTAAGATATCAATTATGAGCATGTTATATAGTGTATTGATCATCAAACATAAAAATAAAGGGACAAAAGTCTCTTTCCTCTTCATCCCAATGATCTCCTTAATCATGTGGACTACTCAAGGAATCATCTCCTCATATACATGTGAATTATTATCTAACACCATAAGAAAATACCATATCTATATAAAAATAGTGATTGAAGAAAAGGTGGATACTATAAATCAGTAAGTGTGACACACACCTATTGTGAAGCCTGGTAAAAGCTACTATTTATTTTGTATTGTGTATTACAATACATAACCCAGGATGTCTCAGGTGATGAGATTCCCATTTTTTCAATTGATAATTCTAATTTACATAAACTGTTTGTTTTTTAGTTTTTATTATTTTATAAAAAAATGAATAGATAGAGTATTTATGAATTATAATGAAAATATACCTAAAATTAATTGAAAATAGAATGGGATTTGATAGAAATTACCTCTACCAGCAATTTGGTTTCACGTTCTATCATTATTCATATTTGTTGTTCAAATTTAGTGTCATATTTTAATAATTAAATCTCACTAATAAACTACTATTAATAAATTCATTGGTTGTGAATTATTGAATGCCAGGAAAAACTAAATCCTACATCATCCTATAATCACGTTGAATAAAACACCACTATCGTGACTATGTCACCTTCTAGGAACTAGCTCCATCATTTGTTTTTTCATCTATTGAACAGATAAAATAAATCAAGTGAAGTAATTTAACTCAATGAATGGTAGGGAAATTTTAAAAATAAAATAATAGAGATGAAATTGGGATCTATGAAATTGTGGAGGGTCATCACACCAATTTAATTCACAGTTATTCACTAAAAACAAGCTAAATCATTTAGCATTGGAGTTTAGAATTTTTGAACGCCCAAAACTACCCCAAGGATCAGCCTTGGGTTATTCACTCATTATTTATTGTAAGAGGTGATACTAGAAGACTGATAAAGTGATACGAAATATAAATACATAGAATGAGGAAACTATAGATGAAAGATGTTTGGAACACTTAAATTTAATGGAATTTATAAATTTTATAATGACCCCTACCCCAGTATCCTAGAGTTGGATCATTACATTATTAAATAGGAATTGATAAAAATATTTTAATCTCAAATGAAAGATCAATTTAGTAGTATTGGAATCAATATTAATACATAAACCCTATATTACAATTTAAGACATAAAATTTATGTATATAAATCCCTTGAGAATGCCATTATTCTCTGAGCTAAACCCTATATATCATTCATAATACAAAAAATTGAATCATGGAAAAAATAAAACATATCAAATGGGTGACCTCAGATGATCTATAAGGGTAATCATACAATAGAATCTATTATCAATAAATAATCATATGAATTAATGTAAGGTGTATAATTGAGATACCATACATTTAAACATGATTTTGATCATAATATGGAAAGAATAAATGAATAGAAAAAATACCATATAAATATTCACATAGATATTATACTATTCGAATAATAACATGGGAAATCAATAATTAATCTGATAATGTTGGAATGAATAATGTCAGACATCATGAACATATGATCAAGTCTTCAGCCAAGACACTATAAAAAAGTAGGTAAGGCCTCATCTAATACCCAAATTACATTGTATCATGTGATATACTAATGCATCGAGGGAAATTAGTGGGTCCCTCCCATCACATACTAATTCCAATTCATTCCTCATATGAAAATGGTGAAACATAAACTGCAGAAGAATTCATTGGGAAAACTCCTATATAAAATGTGAATACCTTAACCACAAAACATGAATGGAATCAAAATAGCACATCCATTTTCAATATAACCATAAAAACATTAATAAATTATATTTAATTATTTCAAAAGAGATCAACCTTAATCAATCATAATATCAAGTAAAAAATGTTTAAAAACTATAATAAAATCATTAATTATTTTTTTTGAGAGAATTAAACTATTTTTACTTTTAATTAATTTATTTAAAAGTTATAATAAATTTAAAAGAAATAATTTTCATTGAAAATAATCTTTAAAACATTTATTTTAAGCATTAAAAAAATTAATTTGTCAGGAATACACAAAAATTACCTCATTTCATATTAGTAAAAAAGCCTTCCTTTCATATTTTTGTCTAAAAAGTCATAAATTCCCATATTTGGAAAATAAAAAAAGATTAATTTCAAACTATTTTATAAAAAGAAAAACATGAGTGAAAATATAGTAATCATTTATAGGATATTAAAAAATTGTATAAATTTTTATGAAACATTGACATGGATGATAAATATTCTCTAGCAGATAATTATGTATAAGAAATAATGAATAATAATGAGATTGTGAAATTAACTCTTACCACGAACATTATTTTTGTTAAACATGTTTTATACATATTTATAATTGATTAATGAAGGTCATTAATTTATATTATAAATTTATCCATATTTATGATATCATATATGATCCTCTTATACGGTTTTGTTTATAATATTTTTGTATTACTCTTATTTTGGGTGTAAGATACTTTATTTTCCCTTTAAATGGTTTGTCGTGTAAGTATTGTTTATTTTCTATATGATATATTTATTTAATATCTATAATGATATTATGTTCATAGATATATTACTTACTGATCATATATATTTTTATTATCATTCATTAATAGTTATCATATAAAATAAATAATGTCACATCATGGAGATGGTAGTTCGTACGTATGCACGAGCAATGATATCATTACCTTAATGGTGAAAAGGTAAGGAATAGGATGGTGTATTAATTATAAAAATAATTATTATGTCATATTTTTCATTAATATCCCTTATATTACTCATTATACACATCCACATAAAGTGGTTATGGAGAAAAAATTGCACCACGATGTGGAGAAGGTAAGTCATGAATACACATACGCGCTGCATTCTTTTTTTGTAGGATAGGTAAAATGTAGAATATAATTTTCCCATAATAATAGTAAAATATCACAATACATATTATACCTGATTTATTACTTTATAATGTAAACAAAACATGAAGAGGATGTAGAAGAAGAGACAAAAATGATTGTGTTATTAAAAAAATTAATTCTTCTTCAACTAACTTATTTTACATCTCTTATCAAGGGATTCAGTGTTGTACTTTATGGAAGACTGTTACATCGATAACATAGATAATGATTTCATAATGATAAAATGATATGGATTGGTCAAGATAGGAGGATCAATGTTGTGAGAATAAGAAAGGTACTAGGTACACATTCTACAATTGAGGTGAGGGAGCTTTTGGAAACACTAAAAATATTAAATTAATTTATAATTAAAAATGGATCCAATTTGATTTATTTAGATAATAAATATGGATGGGTAAAAATACTCTCAAATAATAATTTTTATATATCATTAGGTCATATTACTACACTTACTATTTGGATTAAACCCTTATGTAATCTCTTTAACACTTACCTTGACCACATGTGTTTTTATTCATTTAAGGTTTACATAGTTACTATAATATTACATACAAACTATAAATTGGTCATGGATAACCTTTTAAACATTATATTAATCATTTTATGTATTTTTTATTTTTATGAATATTATATAATTTAATAAAATATTAATTATGTTTATATAACATTAGTGATAATTTTGATACTATTCATTACATTGAATTTTAAAAAAATCAATAAAAGAATATAAATTTGAACCATCAATTCTAACATATCACTAAAATGTCAGTGTTATTTATTAAATTCATGGTTGAAATTAATTATCTCATTTTATATTTATTTTAGTATTTTTAATATCATTTATTTCATATTTCCATTGATTAAATAATTATAGAATCATCATTGTATAATATTTTAAGGTAGTTATTAATTTAATAAAAAATTTATAAAAAATGTAATGATGTAGATAAAAATTTCATATTTTCATTTAATATTTATAGTTGAATTTATCTTCTATGTAACCCTATATTAAAAATGATATAGTTATTAGAAATATGAGTAAGATATTTTTAACATCACTTTAAATAAAATATAATATATGTCATACTCTCATCCAAGTGTCTTAAAAATGTTATAATCTAGGCCCAAGGTTAATGTTTTTCAACACACACTCATCAAATTAAATTTTGACATGTTTCGGGAAAATATTAGTCTTTATTATATTATTTTTACCCATAATTACATGATTTACTCTAGATCATCGTAATTAAAATATAATGACATTTATTATTAATATTCCCAAAATTTAAATAATTTTTTTTTCAAAAATTTAGATCCAATTATTTGAACTATGAAGTGAATTTTTGATAATTTTAAAACACTGATGTTTTATTAATTAATGTAAAATTAATCTAACTGACGGAATGAGAAAATGGGTTATTAATGTGAAAAACATACAACAGATTGTAATTTTTTTATATTCATATAAAATGTAAAATTTATTTCCATCAAATAAATCAGATTAAATGATAAAAAATTAATCTAATTACACATTAAGGCAAATGAAATTATAATTTAATGCTGTAATTTTTTTTTGAATTAACTGTTTTTAATTAAAATGCAATTTTTTATCACTATTAATCAAAAAATTAAACATATTAGAAATATACCCAAAAATAAAACAATGTAAATTTTTATATTTCATTTTCAATGAAGAACTTTATTTTTTCAAATATAATTTATTGAAGTTTCAAATAATATATTTAAAACAATTTCACCAACAAAAGATGGTAAAACTACATTTAGAAAAGTATAACCTTTTATGATTTAAATTGGTTTCTTATCATATCCCTATAAAACTAATTGGAAGATTTAAAAAAATCTGAATATATTACATTTATTTTTCATTATGATATTTCAATAGTAGTGATTCATTTAATTTATTATTATTAAAACCCCTTATGTGAATAAAAACATCCTTTATATTCAATTGGTTATTATTTTCATTTCAGATGAATTAGTAATGAATGAATTCATTTGATAAACTTGTGTAAAATATATTTTCATAGTCTGCTTAATTATATTCACTACATAAAACATAACATCTAGTGTCAAAAATAAAAATATTTAATTGTATATAATGGTTTGTTTAAGACTAGTGTTTCCTGAAACGGAAGCTATGAAATAGATTAAATTTAAAAAGATATATACCATAAAATATTGGGTTGTAAAATTATCCCCTATTTAAATAAATTAAATACTAAGAATTTAAATTTATTATATGAAATTCAATATCAGAAACTTGAAAATTACTTTATGGTAAACCAATTTCAAAAATAAGATCAATAAAATAGCCACCTTAAAATAAAGAAAGGGAAGTGTGAAGGTCACCTATGATAAAACATACTACGGTACTATGTAAAGAAAAATGGAAACGGAAGAGAAAACTAAATATCCTGTTATAATGTATATTGATAGAAAACATGTACATGACAAAGATAAAAATCACCAAACCATAAATTTTTTGTCCTTTAAAAAACATTTATTTCCCATAGAGAAAATTAAATGGAAAATGTTTTTCTTCCAAAATCATTTTTCTTTAGTTGAGGTATTGTTTCATTATAAATATAAGCACTTACTTGATTTAATTTCATTTAATAATCATAATATTAGCCTTTTATGCAATTTTCAATTTTCACTTCATCCCTTACACCTCGAAATGAATGTTCAAATCGATTTTTTCAAACATGAAACACTTTTTTAATATCCAAGATTCATTCCTTTGGCTATTAAATGTCAACTGAAAAAAAAATGTTCTCACAGGTTAAATTATATGGTAAATCATACTTTAACCTTAAAAAATAATATCAAATGATAAACATAATCCATTCTATAAGTAGTTACCTTAACAGCAATAAAAAATACATCTTTCCAAATTCAAGGATCAAATATTTATAAGGAAGGTTACTTAATTTAAAAAATAAACACAATCTGAGCTTCCCGAAACCAAATAATGTAGTTCTTATTGACATATATTACATATATGAACACCTTTTTCACTTTGAACCCCTAAGTAAAATATTTTTTATTCCCAATTGTTAAAAAAAGAAATGC